>JAECXB010000524.1:1200000-1800000 GCA_018151435.1 Zaprionus africanus | reverse complement strand
ATAATCAGTCACAATATTTCGATTATTTAAAAGAATCAGTGCACACAGTATTAACTGCATTCATTAGATTAAATCTAACGCAATCTAAAAAGCGTGCAAGCACAAATCGCGTGGGTGGTTGATTTGGTAAAATTAGTAGGTTACCCCACACAGTGTGATTACTATCCACCTGTCGACAGGCGCAATTAGATGCGGCAGTTTGTCGATTTTCGATTGCAATACAAGAGAATTTAGGTTAAAAATCGATTTAAAGACAGCCCACCTTTATGTGCAGTGGGCGAAGACAACACAAATACGTACAGAGACACGCACAGACTTGCACGCATATGCATACACACCTACGTGTTGTTGAATACATGTGCAAGTATGTGTGTGTGTGTGTCTGGGTGTTTATGTCTGAGGTGTCTCAAAACATATGTACGAACATGCGTACGTACATACACATATGTACGTACGGCGTGCTTGCAGATGTCTATGCAGAGAAAAAGAGTATACAAAATTCATATAATATACCGTTGTCATAACAATAATGATAATTATATTGGTACAAACCGTGGCTTATATTATTTTTGCTATATACTTAGCAATTGCAACTGCAATCAATTAATCCACTTACGTTTTTCTGGTACGGCGCCTCCAGCATTGCCTCCACATCAAAGTCCTCGGCCATGTTGAATTTTATGGACGGAAAAAACGCCCTCGTTGTCTAGCACGTTTGAAGAAACCAAAAAGGTAGTTGTTTGTAATTACAACGCAACTCTAGTCGCTTCACTTACGAACTTGATTTTAAATTATTTCTTGTGGCAAATACAGTCAATTACAAGTTTTGACAATTTTTTCACAGCGTGGCTGACTATTTTGTGTTGATGCGGGGTTGATTATGAAAAGTAATCGTTATTGATAATGTTATCGATATTCTCTAGTAAATACGACTGCCCAGGGACGACATACCAGGGTGTCAACAAAAATTAAGTGGTGTCGGAAACATGTTGCCAGATTGTTGCTACATTAATCGATTTGTTTATATTTACATATACGCAGCGAAATTTCAGCCTCGCAATATTAACGTCGTTGCATTTACCACTTAGCGTCTAAAGAGTTGGCGATTTAAGTGTTTTTTTAGTCCGTTTCACCCTGGAGGCAATGCGATTGAATGGCGCTGTCTCATACAAACAGAAATAAAGCATTAATTTTAAGCTGCTGTCAGTGTTAATCGTTGAGTCATCAACTGCCAAGAGACTGCTTTGGAGGCAAGAGCAACCGTTAGAGCACAGACGTAGTTTGCGTGTGCCAAGCGCCACTGCTACAGCAACAGCTACAGGTGAGAGAGACAATTGCGTCAAATAAAAAAGTGGCGTAAGTGGCGTCTGTAGGTGAAACTACCAACTCAAACTTGCAGGCAAGGCACATTACCTAAACCATCCCCCATTACCAGCCGCGTTACGCGTCGTTAACTAAGGTGTGTCTAAATTGGATAAACTATGTATACTCATGTATCTCTTATACGTTTTGCATTTCCACAGGCAACACTAACAGGGATTCGGACTCGGACTTGCTCTTCAAATGGAGGACTACAAATTCCTATTTAAGATTGTGCTCGTAGGGAACGCGGGTGTGGGCAAGACCTGCCTGGTGCGGCGATTCACGCAGGGCCTATTCCCGCCTGGACAAGGTGCCACAATTGGTGTGGATTTTATGATAAAGACTGTCGAGGTGGAGGGCGAGAAGATAAAGCTACAAATCTGGGATACTGCTGGACAGGAACGCTTTCGTTCTATAACACAAAGTTACTACAGATCGGCGCACGCGCTGATTCTGGTCTATGACATTAGCTGCCAACCCACGTTCGACTGCTTGCCCGACTGGCTGCGTGAGATACAGGAATACGCTAACTCAAAGGTGCTTAAGATATTGGTGGGCAACAAGACGGACCGAGATGATCGCGAAATTCCAACGCAAATTGGTGAAGAGTTTGCCAAGCAACATGACATGTACTTCCTTGAAACATCCGCCAAAGAGGCGGAGAATGTGGAGCGTCTGTTCTACGAAATTGCCGCCGAGTTGATTGGCCAAGCACGCAGTAAGGATGGCAGCAGTGCTGCAGCTGCGGCCGCACAGCGTCAATCCGATGGCGGCGGCTCCATTGGTTTGGGTAGTTTCAGTGCCAAAGCAGCCCAAAGCAATTGCTGCGGCGGCCTAAACAGCTCCAACAATGGCAACAATACTAGTCAAGGCGGCTGAATGTGGAGGAGTCCCTGAGAGGAGGCAGCTTGGAACGACGGAACTCAATGACTATGGATGCTAAATATTTGTGTTAAAAACTCCCTTGGATGTAGTAGTTTTAGTACGCCCAAATTGGTTTAGTAATATAACTGTTAAAAAGAGACTTCGATCCGGAATCTGGAACTGCAACAAGATCTGGATCTGGATTGTGAGCATCGCAATTTATGCTTTAACTTAATGTCTACAACTGGATGCGATATCAATAATGCAATGCACATTTTTTGTTAGTTTTTATAGTAGAGTATTATCTGTATGTTTTATACGAGTTTTCCTTTTTATATATTTATATATACCATACACGTATATAGTATATAAACCAGCAAGTAAAGTATTATGATTTTTTATTGGTCTGCAATCATTTTTTGTGTATATTTTATAATACATTGGCGTACTTGTAATAGTTGATAAGGTGATTTTATGACATTCCAAAAATTAAACTGTAGTTCAATGTGAGATAAACGAAATGCCGCTAAAATATATTATACAATTAACTCACTTTGTAATTTAAATAGACAGAAATAAAATTTTAAATGTGAATATAAGAAAATTCCAAGTTCTTTTGACTATTTCAAGAAGAGGAAACCTTGAAATTTGCAGTGGATTTTCTGCAATCTTCAGATACTTCTGGGCCAGATTGGGATTCCTCTTCCGGGAATTAAAATAAATTTGGATTGGAGTATGATTAAAAATATATGCATAAAGAGATATAGAAATAGATAAATACAGGTACTAACCTGCTGAGAGCTCCTTGCACATATTTGTAAAAAAAAACCCCATCGAAATTCAATTGAAGTCCTTGAACTTTGATTCTGATTAGCTATTTTAATGAGTTCAAAATCTCAATCCCTCCCCAAATAAACACAGTGCTCTGTTTGATTATAAAATTTTTGTTTAATTTATTAAATATTGGTGTTTTCTTTTGAATTGTTTAATTGGTACATTTGTCGTTCGCAGACCTTTCTCTATGAGAAAATCTCATGCTTAATATTAAGCTCCCCCTTCTCTTTCTTCTTGTGTATAAACTACAGTATGTATATATGTATGTGTATATATATTCGACTCTCTCAACTCTACAAAAATAAAGGTATATATATATATAATTATGTATAAATATAGATATGTATATGTGCATGTATTGGCTATATATGGTGTATATATGTATATCCTTGTATAACGTCATGGTAGCAAAAAGGCATTCGAATATATCGTATATGGTTATCAAAAGAGTGCGTACATATAGTATATAGAGTAGGTGCTTGTTTATGCGGCATTATTCGAGTTAGTTTCATGTTCTTTAGGTAGCATTATTAAAGTCTGTTAGGCACACATACACAATGATGAATTATATACATTTATGCATAAATAAAATACATAATAATACATGTAAATGCTACAAAATAATAATAATATTATAATAATTTCATTTAATACAATGCTTTATGAATAATTAAACCATTTTAAAAAGTTAACAACAATTTGGGTCGGCCCTTCCTTCTTCACTTCAATTAAAACATTCCTGACAGCCTGGCACTTTCGTATTTCTTTCATTATGTATATAAAGTATTATATAGTTTTTTGTTTGTGTATATAAATGGTAGACAGTTTTGCCAGAGCTGGCGCGAGATTCATGGACTATAATGATGACAATGACGATGATGCAGCAGATGCAGATAATGTTGATAATGATAATGATAATAATGATGGCCGAGATTGATTTGGTCGCTACTGCAGCATCAGCGCATTGAGATTACGCTGTAGTATTGTGTCCTTCACCGAATTGAACACCACATTGATGTTGCGCGTGTCTATGGCAGTGGTAAAGTGATGATAGATCCTACTGGTGCTGCTGCTGCGTCGCACACTCATAAACATTTGCAGCATAAAGTTCTGGACGTCGAGAAGTGAGTGCGGGTTCCCATTAAACTGTGGATAGTACCAGCGTATGTCAGTCTCTGGATTTCGTACTTTTTGTTCGAGCAAATCGGTTTTATTCAAAAACAATATGATTGAAATGCCTTTAAAGGTGTTGTTATTCACAATGGTATCGAATATGTTCTTCGATTCCTCCAGGCGATTGGTTCTTCTGCAAAATATATTATTATTATTAATCAGTTAATCTTTTATATATGTCAAAAGTATCTTTCTTTCCTTACCTGTCCTCTGCCAGCACCTGATCGAACTCCGAACTGGATACTAGGAATATAATCGATGTGACTGAGGTATCAAAGCATTTGGTCCACTTCTGGCGCTGCGTACGCTGACCGCCCACATCGACAAACACAAATGGAATGTTCTGCAACAACAACAACAATAAATATTGCAACAATTGCTAACAAACATGGCTTCAGTTGCAGTTACTTACCTGTACTTTGACACAAAACTCGTAAACACCTTTGGTTGCTTTGCGACAGTGCAGTATATCTTTGTGTGTGGGCACGTAATCCGGTTTCGCGAGCCGCTCGATTTCATCTAGAAAATAGCTGACCGAATCGCTCTGTAAATTGTAAGCAATGCAGAAAAGATATAGTTAGAAGAATTATGTCATAGATCGTCAAGAGAGAAGTTCTCAAGGTTGATTGATTAGTAATCAGTTAAATAAATAACTCAACTAGCTTGACAGCATACCGTCTAAGATTAGAAGATATGCTGTTGTTACTTCCATAATGATAAGCTACCATAGAACGAGCATATATAAATTACTTATTATTTACAACTTTAAGACTATCTAATCTGAAACAACTAAGTTGAAAGACTGTTTAACCTTTCTAATATACAAACTGCATCAACTTTAAGAGAAGAGAACATAAACTTCAACAAGTTTAAAGAAAGGCATATTTAATTTACAACTTGAAAAGTGTTTAACCTTTTTAGAGCTTTCAAGCTTTCAGAAATTTTAAAGATGAAAATATTATATATACAACTCAAAGACTGTCTTTTTATAATACAATCTGCCAAGGGTTTGTATACATTGTTCTTATTGTTGTTTAAGTCACTCCTCAGTCTTCTATCTACATAAACAGATATAATACAAAGCCATTCAACAATCATGGATTGATTCATGCTCTAAAAACTTCTTTCTATTTCAACTATAACTATTACTTAGTATGACTAAGTTCCTGTCTCCATTTTAAATCTCTATCTGAATTATCTTTCCATGCTTACTATTTGAAATTCGCGTCGTCGCTCGTAGGCGCGTCTTATCCCGCGATCTTGCCACAGTCGCTTTATCAGCGGCGCAACTTCTACAAATGTAGCTGCCTCTATTGCATTGCATTCCATTGATTTGGCATCGTTGGCATCCTGTTCGCGTCCATTGCTGCCCCAAGAGATGTCCAACTTTTCACGCGCATCGAGGAGGACCTGCATACCTGTTGCGTAAATATAGAAGTTGATGATTATTTGGAAATAAATTAAGCTTATATGGTATATGGTATTACCTCTTATAACATTTTGGTATATCACATGTTGGTACTCGCGCAGCAGCTCCGGATCGAAGTTGACGCCGTGTATAATGCGCATCTGTTTGAGGAAAGTGGATTTGCCCGACTCGCCAGCGCCCAGAAGAAGCAGCTTGACCTGCAAAAGAAATGGGGAGATTTTTGTGGATAAGAGTAGATGTAGTTTACGTGGTATAGCTAAGGATCAGTAGTAGTGATACTGATTTATTTACTTTGTAAATTTATAAATTGGTTTTAAGTTCGCTTTATAAGTTAGCAATAGTTAATCCCACAGAAACAGATTTATGTTGAATATGTTTATGTTAGATTACTTGGGGAAGTTTTTTTATACGGATCTTGATTGAAATATTTAACATTTAATAGGTGTCTTAGTGTTATTTATAGTATAGTAAGTATTGCTCAGTTGAAAATATAACTTAAGAAAGTATACGATGTTTTATAAAGCGTCTGCTTTTTGGTCCTAGGTTTACAAATTCTAGGGACGATTGAAAAATATTTAAGATTTGTAAAGGAAGTAAGAAGGAATTGAATCTCCGTATAAATATTACGAAATGTCATATAAATTTGCAAAAGTAAACCTTATTAAATTGCAATGTCAACAGAGTTTTGCACGCGAGGCCTGGAAAAGTTCATGAACTCGCATTGTGTTTACCTATGAGAACTTTTGGGATATGGGAAACCTTATCAGGGCGAGTGCAACATCTAATCAAAAGTACGTGCGAAATTGGAACCTTGACCGACAAAGCACACACAGCAACAACAATAACTCAGAAGATACAAGGCACAAGAGATAACAACAAAAACAACTGAATGTGCTGTAAATTGAATGCCGCCTTTGTGTGTGAATAAGACTACGTTGTTGTTTTTGTTGTAATGATTGCTTAAATGATGCAACAATAAAACCCAGAGCTGAGCCACACTCGGAGCCAAGCCCAGTAACAACAACAACAACTACAACAACAACAAGAGAAGCAATAATGAAAAAAGTGAAAATTCGTCTGACGTTTTATTTGTTTGCCTGGGCGGCCCATGCGGGCCATACAACCGGATGAATATTGCATTAGTGTGCTGTGTGTGTGTGTGTGGTGAATGTGTGTGTGGTGATCGGGTCCACAAGCAAATTAATACTAATTACTTAATTAAACGGAATGTGGAAGTGATATATGCTGTCTATAGACTAGACTTCTTTCATATCTTACCTGCCGTCGAAACGTATGTTTTTCCTTTTCCAGAAATCGATCAATCTCTTTGGATTTATAGCGTTGTTCAAGCTCCTCGGGCGTGCTGCGCAGCCGCACCAAGTAGGTGAGAAAGTTGCCGCAGCAGCGCATGCAGGCGAATCGCGATGTCTGCAGACGACTCCCTTGGCGACGCAGTCGTTCTGCCCCATCTGACAGCAATCCGGCAGTGCCGCCACCACCTGCACCCGCCGAGGGCATCCGACCTGAGTCCAGATGTTGATGCTGGTGGTGATGATGATGCTCCTCCATCAGATGCGTCAGCGTACCAGTCCGTGTATCGTTGTTGCTGTTGTTGTTGCTGCTGCTGCCGACTCCACCGCCACTGCCAGTGTGTGTTAACGTGGTCAATGTAATTCTGGACATGGTTGCGAGACTGCGACGACGACTTCAGCCAACGCCTGACGTGCGCACTTTCTACACAAACACACACACACACGCACACACACTTGGACCGCGCACGCAACTTAAACACAGACACGCACACAGATGCGCGCGCTGTGTATGTTCAGTTAACTTTGTTGTTGTTTTTGTTGTTGGCGATTGTCTCCCGTTTGTATGTTTTTCGTTATTGTTGTTATTATTCTTGTTGCACACCAGCTAAAATTAGCCTGATCGCGGGGTTTATTGTTTTGGTCGTTGTTTAAATATCGTATCTGTAGCCAAATCATATCTTGACCACAAAAGCAGGGCCGCGCTCTCCCTCTGTTGTGTCTTTCTCTCCGCGAGCATTGCACACGCACAGGCACTCACACACACACACTCACGCCCACTTCCACACCTCGTCGCCTGTTTTAGAATTGCATTTGTATTTGGGATTGATGATAAATTGGTTAAACTCTTTATTACGCGTCGCCTTCTTTTTCTCGTATTGGCAAATTTTGTAAATAAATTCGCATTTTCACTCCCAAAATGACAGTGCAGGGTTGTACCTCCGATTGTCACCCCATCGATAAATATTCGCAAGGGTTTAATATCGATATTCCGATTGTTGACATTTATAGCGATATTTATTGAAAGAATCGATACTATACCAATTGCCCTACTCAAAATTTATTAGGTATCGAAATAAATAATCTGCAAAAATATCGCGACACCATATGATAACATCGTTAATGCTGATGCAACCCTGCGTTTGTATCAGCTGTTGTTGCTCCCTGTACATAACAGGTAACTGTGATAACAGCTGTTTAGTTTATTTTGCTTTGTCGGCGTGAAATTGTCATTTCTTAGCCGTCTCCAAAATTTTTTAAATTAATAAATAATAAAAAAAATAAAAGACAAGATGCTTGTTTATACCACCTTAGCATCGCGCTTGGCAGCAGCACGTATACCGGGCGGCATACAGAAATACACAGGTAAATAGTTTGAAGAACTAACTATTTGATAGCAACAGTGTTTTAGAGGTCACAAAGTTTAAACTAATTGAAATTCTGTTGCGGGAGCAAGTTCAATTTTGTTGCTGATAATAGGCAAGCACATGCCTGTTGTACACCTAATTCAATTTATGCGCAATAAGCAGTTCTCTCGCGCTGCCAATCATAAGTGTATGTATGTATACAAACAATATACTATGTACATATATAAACAATGTACGTATATTGAGTTGCTCACAGCATGAATGAACAAAGCGAATAGTTAACCAGCACATGTATACATACATTTGTATTCAGTAAATTAAATTGAATTTAAACCCAGTAGTTTGGTACATTTGTACTCTGGGAGACTGTACAAGATATAGCCTATATACATACATATGTATGTACCCCCCACTGGATCTGTTCGTCTGCCAAACTGCGCACTAACTTTGCATATTGTGTCCATAGTATAAATGTATAAATAAATTGTGTGTATATTTTGTATTTATAAACTGTTTTCTTTTAGCTGTTCAACCCTTCCATACGAGCGCCAAAACATTGAACTGCGCAGTGCCGGCAGCACAGACGCCCCCGTTGCCGCTGCCCAACAATGTGGACGCCGCGGAGACAACACGCTTTTCGCCACAACGCTCACGCGACATATCGGACAACATAATGGTGATGTCGCATGCCCCCATCTCGATGATAGACATCACGACAGACAACACCCTAAGTGCCCAGCAGAGTGGAGGCACCTCCTTTGTCCAGGATCTGCATGTGCAGTCCTATGATTGCTTCGGCGCCGTTAGCTTGAATGCCGTCATGCAGAGCAATGTGCCCACTCCATTTGGTGGCATGCACAAGTTCTCGCATCTGAACATGCCCGGTGGACAGTGGTCACAGGAATATAAGTTCACATCCCAGAACATGCACAGCTCGCATTATCGTTCGCTGCGCGAGAGTACACGTGCCGATTGGGTGACCTACGATCAGAATGCCAGGGTCAATGGAGGTCAAGGTGAGCGGTGGCCTGTTGCCGGCTTGTTATGAATGAAATCAATAACCTGTTGCATGTTTTGCGCATGCGCGCTTGTGTACTAACCATATCAACGCGCATCTCTCACTTCACACACATATGTACATATTCCATTGCTCCTGACGTTCCGCAGGCTTTCGACGTTGCTACAGCACCCAAGCAGCTCAGCCTCGCCCTAAAGACACAACAAAGGAAACAGTAGAGCAGCAGATTGGAGATCAGAGCCGCGCAGCAGAAGCAGTTAGTGCAGCAACTGGAGAAGGAGACAAGCAGTTGAGCAAGAAGGAGCAATTGAAGCGCGCCTTCAAGGAATATGGCGCCACAATTGTAGCATTCCATGTAGGCATCTCGCTTATATCGCTAGGTGGCTTCTACTTACTCGTATCCAGGTAGGATTGCATTGCTGGATCATCTGATCTCATTCGCACGCAGACTAACAATTCGAATAGAAAGGGGGCAACTTTAAATTACAATCAATTAATCTATTTTATATTTTCTTTAATGATCTTTCAGCGGAATAAACATGATGCCCGTTTTGACGTTCCTTGGCATTGAGTCCTCTGCAGTGGCCGAGAAGATTGCCATTGGCAGCACCTTTGTCACCGCCTACGCAGTCCACAAAGTATTCGCACCACTACGAATTACCATCACCCTAAGCTCAACACCTTTCATCGTGCACTTTCTGCGTGCCAAGGGATTTTTGAAACCGAAAAGCAATTAAAGCAAACATATATATCATTTTATCTATATTTTATCGAACAGTTAGACGATTTTATGCGAATCGGGAATTTGGAATTTATTAAAGGAATCCATAATGTTTTTATATAAGGTAGTCCCTTTATGCACTTTGGTGCCGGGTTAGCATATATTGTCCATGTTAAATTATGTCCCAGACATACAGAACAGGCAAAGCAATAAATTACTAACTAAACCAAAAAGGGAACAACCTATGTAATTAGATTTTGTATGGAATCTTTCGTACATAAGTACAGACATCTATACGTATGCATGCATATAACTTTTAATTTGTACTACATTAACCAAATACGCAATATAAACATATTTTGAAATGTATACCGAGAGAATTTTTAATGGGGAATTGATCCATGAGCAAAATATGTACAATACTATATTAATAGGCCCATCGAGAGGTGTGTGACATTTTCCCCGTTCCCAAAGGTTAGTGGCACTCGAATTACTTAGGTCAGAGCAAGCAATATCTACTATCAACGGATCCTAATATCCTCTTGGGTGCTCTGCATATAAAATTTAGAGTATCCTTCTTCAATGCTTTTGTGATTTATTTTTCATTTATACAGACAGCCTTATTATTCATTATAAAAGCGTAAGCCTAAAGTTTTAGAAAGGTACGTGTACTTTTTGGATTGTATAAAGAGTAAAGCAAGTATTCTAATTAAACAAAAATATCCGATGGCACCTCTTTACAATATCTTTTAGTTTAAATATATATATTTAGCAGAAAGTATCCGGAATAAATCAAGATTGTAAAGGTCTTAAATAACATAAGAAATCTAAAAGAATTCAGTGTCACTTCGATCTATTAAATTGTTTTGGAATAGCGAATTGAATGTACTTGGTAATAATAGAAGTTACTGATAAAAAATATGATCGTTTAGTTATTAAAAGGAAGGATGCACAACTCAATCTTTAATACTAGTGATTAAGATTTTCCCTTATCTAAAAGAAATCATTTAGAATCGTATTTTCCATGATCAAATTTAACCAAATAAACTCCATTAGAAAAAGTTCAACTGCTCCAAAACAACCCACAGTATTCTTTCCCACAAAAAATATATAATCGTGTGTTGTTTTTTTTTCAATTTCAGTTTTTACTGCTTTTTTTAAGTTTTTTGTTTTTGTGTTTTCTTTAGCATATTTATAGAAAAAATATTTTTCATTTCTTAATCTTCCACTGCTAGACATTCTGTTTTGTTTTTTGTTTCTTTTAATTTGTTATTGGCTTAAGCTATAAATTGATTTTAAGTAAACAATAATTGTAATAATTATACAATACAATAATTACGACTTAACAGTTAAGACAAAAAAGATGATGGAAGAAACAAATTAACAATTTCCAAAAATTCCATGCTCCACTTTTTTCTTATTTACGTCCACTGTTTCCCATTCTACTATACGATGATCCCCATCATGATGATCATCATCCTGCATCATCTTCACGTCTAATACACATCATTGTCGTTCATCATCCTGATCTCCTCTTTGTACGCATTTAAAGCCTAAACAACTAATTATAATTGTACGTGGTGTGTTGAAGCATTTGCCGTGCCGCGACCGCAGCCGGGGTTGGGGGGAGTCCCCTCAGTAATCATCAACAGCGGCAGCGGCAGCGGCCTCCTCATCGAGTTGGGCCTCCAACTTTTCCTCCTCTTTGGCTTTTCGTTTCTGTATACAGGGCATAAAGGCCCACAGACTGGCGCCCAGGAGTAGCGTCAGACCGAGAGCATGGAAGAGCGGATTGTAGTTGTTGACCGCCTCGACCCAGTAATTGCAGAGTGGCGGTCCCACCAGCTGTAGGATACCGTTGACAAATAGACTGATGCCATAGGATGATGTGAGACGTTCCGTGCCCAGCATATCGGCCATAATGACAGCAGTAATACCAACATAAATGCCCGAGGCGAGACCAAAGAGTGCACACCAGAAGCAAACGGTTCCATAGCTATAGGCAAATGGTAGCAGTGCCAAGGAGATGCCCGATACAGTTAGACCTCCAACAAAATACCATGTCTTCGGTATGAATCCCATGTCCGACAATGCCGAGCCACCAATGCGTCCAATCAGATCCGTTGCCGAGACGACAGACAATAGGTAGGCAGATAGGGACTTGTTGAAATGTCTATCAAGGCCAAAACTGGGCAACAGAATGATGAAGTTCGTATAGCTGATGGCATTTGTTGAGTTCGAGATGAGTATGACCAAATACATGGGATCCTTGAGCAGACTTAGGTCAAAGAACTTGGTGCGTTGCGCGGGCTCCTTTGGCCCTTGCGTATCGTCTCCGGCACCGGCGCCATCCTTAGTGCCTGCATCCCCTCCAGCAGCTGTTCCACTTCCAGCCGAGCGCAGTGACAAATGTGACGAGAATTCTTTGGGTTGGAAGGACAATGTGCTGCCGTGATATGGCGTGCTGATGTACAAGAAGCTGCTGGTCGATGGCGAGCGCTTCGAGAGACGATTGCGTGAATTGTGGCGATTGCTCAGCTTGTTGGAACTGGAGCGTCCCTCGGGCACAGCATACAGCGACGATTGCGAGTTGAGTTGACCCGGTGTAAAGGTCTGATTACGCTGGGGTAGGCGCACTGGAGTACTAATCTTCCTTACACGTGGCTGAAACTCATCGCCAGGTTTGGCATAGCTCTGCACCACCGCCGCCGAGGCACTGCGCACAAACTGTTGCTTGTCATCATCGGGCAGATACAAAGGCGATGGTGGTGAATTGTATGGCAAATGTTTCTCATCCAGTTCAGCCTGTGCCACAGTCTCATCAACGTTCTCAAACTTCATCACAATGCCAATGTCCTCCTCTTCGGGTATATCCTCTAGTGCAGGACGAGCACGCGGCACACGCACCATATGTTGCTCCACCGGCTCATAGAACAGTGCTCCGACCAGCACGTTCAACGTGATTCCACCCATAATCAGGCAAGCACCATGATAGCCAAATTCCTCCAGCAGCCAACGCAGCACAGGTGGCAAGATGATGGAGCCGAGAGCACTGCCCGAAATGCACAGGCCATTGGCCAAGCCGCGCAGCTTAACGAAGTACGAGGTGACAATGTACACAGTGGGTGGAAACGAGAGTCCAGCGCCAATGCCAACCAGAACGCCATAACTGAAAGAGAGAAGAGGGAAAGAGGAGTTACAAACTTGTTCCATACAATCGGCTAAAATTATATCTAATTAACTCGAAATACTTCGAATTACATTATATATTCAAGTTAAACCTCATTTCGGCAAATTACGAACTTGTTTTATAAATCAAAAACAACATATATTGCAAGTTGTTTGCTATAAATTAATCTTGAACAATATAAATATTTCAATCCATATAAAATAAAAGATCACAGAGTGATATATAATACATATACTTTGTGGGAAGGAGTTGCCTCTATTATAGCGAGAATATTAAGAATACTTGAATAAACTTAATGGATTTACATTTTTAGAAACAATTTGAATGATTTCTCTCTTACCTGAGACACAAATAGCCAATAGATGTGGCCCAAAAGGATAATATCATGCCCAGTGAAGCGGAGAGGGCGCCTATAAGCGTTACAGTGCGATAGGAATACTTTACTGAGAGAATACTCGAGACAGGTCCTGTAAAATAAAAGTAAATCAATTAGAAACACTTTCAGAAACATTCCAATCTCATCATCACTTACCCAGTGAACTGTAGAGAAAGTAACATAATGATGGAATCCAGGAGGCCTTTGTGGACGTTGTCTTAAAGGCTTCCACGAATTCAACGAACAATACACCGAAACTCTTTATTGTGCCAGGGATGAGAATATTGGTTAGGCAGGAGCCGAAGAGAATCAACCAACCCCAGCCTCCGTCGGGTGGTACCAGATCATATTCGCTGCTGTCATCCTTCTTTTTCAGCAGACTCACTGCAATGAACAATCGTAAAAGATATTGTATTATTGAATTATGGCAAAAATAAAGATTACTAATCAGTTTCACTAATATAAAGAGCACATGAAAAGATTTGCTAGTTGAAATCTTGATCAGGAAAAAAGGTAAGTTGTTTATAGTACTATATTTTTTAAATTGAAATCGAAAGTCAATACAAATTTACTCTCCCTGAACCACAACTTGTGTGTACCTATGCTATAAATAAATCATTGTAAAATGGGAAGTACTCAAAAACTTAATCAAAACAAATATTATTCTCTAGCTTCTTGAATAGTTATCAAATCGTATTCAAATGTATTCACAAGTCATGGAATCAGCATACGAAAAAGCTGCTTTCAATGGGTTTGTTTGTTGTAAAAAGTTGTTTACGGTCTTACCATATTTGTGTATACCATTATCAGTCCACTATTACTTAGAACCCAGAACTATACAGATAATACCGACTATCAGTTTCAGCAAGTTCTGCAAATGCTGTTCATGGCAACACATGATTGTAGAAAAAGCAAAATAAAAACTGGGTTACCTGCCGGTGTAATATGCTTACTATATGGTATATAGTTTCCTATTCGTGATAGTACTATCTACACTATGGAAACAGCTTTCAATTTTTATTCAAAAATCCTTGTGCAAACCATACTTTATTTTCTATGAAAATCAAACCCGGCACTTCTCGGGGGCTTTCCGTTTCAGTCGCGTTAATGTCTCACAAATATCAATAATCTTTAGGCTTGTAAATGCTCTATTGAAGTGGGTCTATGGTAGACTTCTCGTACATACATATCTTATCGCGCAGTGTGTGCGATCAATCTAAAAAGCTGTTCGCTTATTACGTTGGCTCGCGTGATTGCCCAAAAAAAGAATTGTACTCTTTGAACGACGACGACTCCGGTGGGCCACTGTGCTTCATTAGGAATGCCAATGCGTATAGCAGCTGATAGCGCCAACCCCCCATACAGACACAGACATCGTTGCTAGCAATCTTTTTATGGCCAGCTAAGCCAACAAAACGTGTCACAACTACCAATGCAGGCATTATGTATATGTACATCCCTCCAAAGTTAGTCTGTGTCTATGTCTATGTCTACGACAACGTTCCGATATGATTCTATAACGTATGCGGGGCCTCTCATATTGTTTGCACTGCGATTTGGGTTGTCAGCGTCCAGCGGCAGAAATTATTAACCCTGATATGTGCAATCTCAACAAGTCGAGTCTGAGCGTGAGGTGATTCAATCGCTCGTTATTCATTTAGTTACTTCACTTATCATAAATATCGGCGGCGATAATGTACTCGAGAGCTATGCCATGATATTAATGAGGTTACGCTTTTTGCAACACGCACAGTCAAGCATCAATTATTGAGTTACAAATTGAGTGGAGACTACTTTGAAACAGTTTAAATGGTTCTTCAAAAGATTAATCTATAATTGGAAATTAATACATTTTAATTTAAAGACTATTTTCTGTACGCTTTTTATGGTTTTCATAAAATTCTGTATATACAATTTTTTTTTTTTTTGTGATTTTTTAAAATTTTTATTTTTATTTTTTTTTTTTTTTTTTTTTTTTTATTTTTTTTATTTTATTTTTTATTTTATTTTTTTGCAAATATTCCAATTTGTAATTCAACAGATGCTCCGACTTTTTTAATTAGCAGCTATGCTCGAAAATTCAGAAACTCTTTTAATTAACAAAGTACACTGCACAAAATCTATATTGTATTATTATTATTATTTTTTTTTAACTGTATTATACAGTTTCTTGCATGTATAATAACTTTTATAATCTAGTGTTTCTAGTCAAAAAAACAATTTTACATGTTTTCTCTAAGTGTACTGCGGCGTAACTGTACCATTTGCAGTTAATATAGGATCTGGGCGAGGAAATGCGTCAACATTGAGTCGGCGAAAAACATATAAATAACATATTTGATATCGTCTAAGGGTTTACACAGTGACGTCCATGATATGTCGTGTCGTGATATGTTTACATGGCACTCGCCTATGATCGAACGATTGAGGTTATGTGTGCATTGAGTTGGTCGCCGATCAATCAAACCGCAAGTACTTAGCAAGGCAAATAGTTTGTCAGATATGTGTCAGGTTTATTGAAATAGATATGTGCTATAAATTTTGTATCTTTCAATATATAATTGTTGTTTGATGGAAATGCAAATAAATTACTGACCTGTTTTATCACTATTTTCTTTTGTGGATCCATTTAATTTATGCTCTTTGCTGTTTGCTTTATTTGCATTTTGTGTACTTATAACTTTTTCCTTATGCATGGTCTGTAAGAAGAAGGGAGAACAGAGAGAAAGAGAAATAGTATTGTTGTTTGAGGGTGAAAAGCAAAAAAGAAAATAAAAACAAAATTCAATTTTCAGTTCTCAGCTGATCGCAATTTATGTGTAGAGGGGTTTTTCCTTTTCAGATATTACGCTATAATACGTTTTCTGCACGGGATTATTTATATTCATTTTCAAAGTATCTCAGAGGGGGTAATAGAGGGACAGAGAAAGAACGAGAAGAGCAGGGTGTTGCCATGGGACAAGGCAACGATAGATGAGGGATGTGATTCACAGCTGAAGAGTTGAAGAAAACAGGAAATTGTCGATTGTAACACGCGTACATACTCATATATGTAAGTAAATATACATTCGTATATAATGTATGTATGTATAAGTGATCTTATATGCTTAGAATTGAGGCAGGCACGCAGACACTGAGAGAAATAGTCTTGACTTTAGTTAAACTAAAGAATAGAAGAGCAGAATTCCAAAAACTGATAATGAAATCGTTTGAAGTTAATCGATTTTTTTGCCCAGTGTCTTTGTTTATTTGCATACAATACAATGCAATATATAAACACAATAGTATATACTATATATGTATACACATACAATATATAGTTCAGAGGCTGGCACAGCTGCTGAAGCTGTTATATGCGGTTTCTAATCTTGGATTTGCTGTGGCTCGCCTAGAGTTATTATACGCTAAATGGCCAAACATGTTTCGTCACAATGGGAATCGGAATGAGCAACTGATAATACCAGATGAGGGTACAAAATTCAACGCAATTGAATAAACTTAGCAAATACACGCAAACACAGACAATCAACAACATCTTTATTAGTTGAAAAATTAACAAAATTGCCATTTGATTTTGTCGCTCGTGGCGTGATCTTACACCTTCTCCATCCGCCCATATTTATTTTTCTCCATGTCATTCGCTTTTTCCACGCGATCACGCGATGATTCATCAACAATTGTTTTGATCGTATTGCGGCTACGTCAAGGATCATGCATAACATAATTTTCCGCACACACTATTGTGGAAATATTTTGCTGTATTATTTTTGTTTTTCTGCGTTCTCGTTTGTTGATTGTCGCCGGGGCCTAGATGACGTCATGGTTTCACTCTATAGATACCAAATAAAAACAAAAAAAGATTTCTGTTTTCTGACGGGGCTTTTTTTCTATGTACGCCTACGGTATAAATCACATGTAGAGATCATTAACGGGTATATAACCTGGAATATGACAAATGTGCAACAGCAAAAAAGAGTGTATGCAATTTATCCATAGCATATGAGCTGTGTGAATGACACGTGAAGGTCAAGAACAAGCACACCAAAAACATACACAGATATTGAAAAGATTTTTATTGATTAAAATTTGATATATTCACTTTGATGTCGTATACTAATGAAATCTGTAGGTCATTGGATAGTTGAGAACTTTCGTATTTGTTCGCTTTGTTTATTGTCTGCGACATGGGATATAAGGAATATTCATCTGTGTTTGTGTGCATGTATGTACTCGTATATATTTATTTACTCGCACAATATGAATGAGAGACAAGTCATTTAGAGTAAAATGAATTTCGTTCGAATTGAGAGCGATAACACGACTCGTTTGTTTGTCCATTGCCCCTTTCGATTCGAAGGTCGTTCTCCCGCCCCAGACCGGGTAAGTTTATTAAAGAAAATTCGCTGAAAACAATGTTACGAATTCAAATTCAATTGGCGCCTCAAATTGAAAAGTATTGACAACAATTACGTGTATTTATTTTTTCTATACTACGAAAAAACGAACACGAGGTCCACATACATTGTTGTTATTGTTGCATTTGCTCGTTGTTGTTATGTTACTAGCATTGCCGCTGCTTCACGCCCTGTGAATCGCGTTGATCATTTAGAGCAGTGCTCAATTACACGATTCGTTAGAAATCATTTCGAGTTTTATTGTATGCAGAAGAGTGTAAGCACATTGACATACATAACATACATACAGAGCCAACTAACAGACTAAATGTTAGCTTAACAGCAAGGGCACCTGTAATCGAACTTGGCTTAGAACTTAAGCAAGGCTTTGGTTCGCAATGAATTCGTTCAATTCACAATAGCAAGTTGTCGATTTAGTTTCATATTAATGAGCTTTTGTATGTAGTATTTCTTTCTGCTGGGTAATTTAAGCGCAAAATTGTTCGCACACAGCGTTCGCCAGCCATAAATCACATGGTAATAATTTAAAATTGTGAGAAATGTAACAGCTGTTATGCCTGTAGCTAGCTAGCCTTCATTGCGAAGGCTTTACATTCAATATATAATTCAATGAGTAATTAGAGACACGTTCAAACTTGAGAAGCAAAAGCAACAGCAACAACTAAATACAATCCAACGACAATAGAAAGTTGACCTTTTAGCAAAGGAAATGGCACAGCAACAACAACAAAATAAAATTGGATTCCGTTGTACTCAATTGTTTCCGGCATTCGGAGATGAGTTCGGGATACGTTACGCCTCAAATGCTTGTTGCGAATTGCTGATAAAAAATCAGACAATAACAAAAAAGAACAGCTAAATTATTGGCTGTTTATAGCGCTGTGCAGGGGCAGAGTGAAGAGCAAATAATTAGGACTCGTCAAAACAATGAATACAAAGATAGATAAGCTTACCGGCTACAACTGCGACTGCGACTGCAGCCGGGGTGTGATGAGATAAGTGACCATGTCGGCATGCCTCAGCTTACAAACACACATACATGCTATATGAATAGATAAAAGATAAAGAATTTCTATTTGTGTTCCTTTTCTTTGTGGGTTGTCCTAAAATTCCAAGAATGTTCATTAAATGCTACTTATAAAGGCATCAAGCAGGGGCTCAAGCGGGCATGTTGAGACAGGTCAAAACATGACAGCTGAGATTCGAACTGTATGTATGCATGCGTATGTGTGCATTTCGAACTAAATGCAGGTAGTGCTACAATACAGACAAAGACGCAGACATGGCGACGACAATGAGTCGGCAAAGCCTTTTGTCTATTTAATTTAACAAGTGTGTGTGGGCGAGACAGCCAGAGAGAGCAATGTAAAAAGGAAGTGCGGCCCAACGGCAGCTGCGACTGCAGCAGTTGTGTTATCGATAACGAAACACAGACAGAGTCAATTAACAGCAATGCATGTCAAACACAATTATGTTTACATACAGCGGTTAAACAGTACATTGGCCCCAAGCCAGCTGCTCAGCTGCGTTGCTCTCCCGCATGCAGAACAATAAACAAAGCAACAGTCGCTGAGAAATCAGAACAAAAGACGTGACACGCACACGCAAGCGCCAACGCCAATTTGCGATTTTGTGGCCAAAACGGAGAAAGAAATGTGTGAAGTCAGTGCACTGTTTGATTGATGATGCCTTTCTCTCTTTCTATCACACTGTCACTCCCACACACTACGCAGCATTTGCAGAATGATTCACGCACCTATCGATATGAGGCTGTGATTGATGATTCCCTTCTCCCTTTCTATCGCACTGTTACTCCCTCACACTAGGCAGCATTCTCTTATCGATAACGTGTAATCGGCATCTGTGTCTTATACTAAAAATTACATCATTTAATTGTTTATTTTAATGAACTGATAACAATAACAATAATGTTAATTTTTATTTAGTTCCTGCTATTTGCATTGACAAATGCCGCGCCCCAAGCAAATATCAATCAGAGGCAATAATAATAATTACAACGACCAACAGTCAACACAGAGCGACAGAGACGGAGTCAGGGCACACAACTCGTAGATGTTAATGACTTTTCCTACGTGTAAATGCGTCATACGTAATTTTAATGCCTTGTTAACATATGCATGGGGCTGAGTGCTCTCAATTTAAATAAATAAGCCTGGGGACTATTGTGACTATGGCTACGTCAACATCCATCTCTAATTTCGCCAAATCGTTAAGAAAACAATAACAAATTCTAAGATAGGGTCAAATCGCAACATTGACCCAATTTTTAACTTACTACGCACTTTAAAGCGTACAAAAAACAGAGCAAACAAGTATTTGTATTGAGATACGACGAAACAGCAGACAAACAACAGCAACAGCAGAAACAACAACAACAGCACCGCATAGCGGGCCCCCCTACTAACACACTGACATTTATGCTTCAGCTGCCTACGCCAACAGAGACGCACGTCGTCGTCGACGCTGACGATACTGTTGCGCGCGTGTCGGGGCCTGCGTGCTTGAGACTTGCAGTAACAGAGCAGCACAGAGCAGAGTAGTAAGACCAACGACAGAAGGGGGGAAAAGGAGAAAAAAGAAAATAAAAGCGTTACGTGGGGTGGCATTGACGACAACAAAAACAACAGCAAATAGTAGGAATAACAACAACAACAGCAACATCAACTTGGCTATCACTGATTTTCTTTGCACCATATAAACAAGGTATCGTGGTATCGTCGTATCGTGGCTGTTATCACGTCATTTCAACGCCCACAAATTCGCATCTCCGGGAAAAATCAAGTGCAGCAACAAATATGAACAACAACAACATGTTCAGAATAACTGTGCAAATTCAGAGCAAATCACAAAGCTTTTTGTCACACTCTTGTGACTTTGCTTTTTGTATTTTTGTTGTTTTTGTTGTAGTTCATCGCCCTTGAAGCGCGTTGGCTGCTGCTGCTGCCAAAAGGGGACGGCGTCGCGGCCGGGGCCTGTGTGTAAGGGGCTGGGGCTCAGGCAAGGTAATGTTTTTTTTTATTCGCTGTTGCCTGTCACAAATAATTGCTGCTGTTGTTTTTGTTGTTTCTCTTTCTCAGTCTGTATTTGTGCATGCGTCAGCTGTTCTTTTTGTGCATTATTAAACTTACCTTAAATTTAATTGTTTAGCTATGTAAATTCGTCCTGAGCAGGCGGAACAACAACAAACACTACAAACACTCATACACATACACGTACATACACTCCTCGTACATACACACTTGCAGTCGCACTCATACGCACATACACAATCACACACACTGACGCACGTTTTTTGCACGTTTTATAATGAATGGCTTTTTTGTGTTTTATTTATTGGTTTTTGGCTTCTCATGTCATCGGTTCAACGTGTTGTGATTTGTTTTTAATAATTTAATTAATGAAAATGAACTACACTATATACACAATTATAGACGTGTTTTGTTCGAAATATGTACAAAAACAAAACGCGAAAAACGAAAGGTTCCCGTCGTCGTCTTTCACGCGCACACCACCCACACGACGTGCCACACTCTCGGACGTGGAAAAACAAATGAATGCACCGCCACTCGCGTCTCTTAGCAGAGAGAAGTTCCGTTGCGGAACGAACTAGATAACGTGAACGGAACGAGAGCGGGAACGGGATTAACACTGACAGGGTTAAGCGCTCATTAAGTTATAAACAAACAACAATGAAGTGAAGGCAAACAACAGCATATGCGTTTCTACGTGTCGATTTATTTAGCTAATCGGTTTGTTGGGATATTTTCGATATATTTTGATATGCTTAAAATAAATGGACTTGTTTTGTGCCATGAACATAATGTTAATTGACTACATTTCATATTAATAGTATTTTCAAAATAAATGTATAAATTACTTAAATAACAATAACTTTGTTAGTTTTAGTTGTTTTTCGTACAAAGTTTTTCACAATTTGATTATTTTTCAGGGTATTTAATCGGTCGTCGTCGCAATGTTAACTCTTTTGCTGCGCTCAAATGAAACTGTTAACACACTGTTCATTCATTTGAACAACGTCTATCGACATATCGATACATAGTATCGTAGTTATTGGCGCCAAGTGTTACTAATATATTTTGGACTGAACATTTATTATTATTAAAATGACGACATAAGATAATAAATATTTTAGTTGAATCGCAAAAAATCGGTATAAGTATACGCGTGTGTTCGTTCTGTGTGTCTTGAATGTGCATTTAGTTAGTACATATATATGTATTAGTATCACTTTGATTTTCAACTCATTTCTTTTTAAAATTGCATCGACCTTGTCCTTGTTCGTCGTTGTCACCTCAGCCCATGGTAGTCAGATGCTTATTGGTGACGCCGGCGCCAGAGGGCGCATCGTTAGTCACACAAGTCGGTATGGCACTGGACCATTTGCCATTTTTCATGCACTTGAGAACCTTGGAGCCACGCAGCTCAAGGCCGGCATCACAGGTGAAGGTGATGCTCTCACCGATGGCATAGTAGAACTTGACCGAGGACATGCGACCGCTGATGGCGGTGCCGGGGTACGAACATGCCTGCACACATTTTGGCAAACCGCCTGACCAGCGTCCGTTATCCTGACAGGCAATTATTGGCTGACCTTGCATCATGTACTCCGGGTTGCAATTGAACTGGACCACATCGCCGGCACGATATGGTGCCGAGCCCTGGGCGTAACCGTTTTGCGGTGCACCTGGATTATCGCATTGCACTTCGACACATGTGGGAAACGGTGTCGCCCATTCGCCCGTAGGCAAACAGATGGCCTCCGAGGGGCCGCGCAATCCGTAACCCGAGGAGCACGAGAATGCCGCTCTGCCGCCCACCTCACGCGACAGCACTGCGACGCGCGGTGAGCTAACATTGTTTGCCATTAGCGGTATATCGCCGCACTCCACGCTCTCGCAAACCGGCAACAGAGCGCTCCAATTGCCACTGGGCAAGCAAAACAGCTCCGATGCGCCAAACAACGAGTTGCCATTGGAACAGGACAACAGCACGCGTGTGCTCAGTTTCGTATCGTTCGTACTCACAATCAGTCCCCGCCGTGTCGGTATCTCCGGGCAATTGATCGCCTTCACCACCACCTCCACGGCATGTTCATGCCTAGCGGGGGTCATGCACGAGTATGTTCCCGAGTCTTCGGCCACGGCATCGAATATGCTCAGACGATACTCCAACGTTGAGTCTCGACCCTCGTCCGCTTCAGTTACCCAGCCTTCGGTGTAGTTCCTGCAATATCAGGTTGGAAGTTGAGATACAATCGAGTCAAGCAAAGCTGAGAAGAAGCGACTCATTTGAATGATGTACTGTCGATTGAGGGAAGCTTTCCTGTAGATCTTTACCTATATGAAGTGTATACCATATAGTCATGACATATATCTTCTAATTCATTTTGTTTTGTGCCAATTGCATTTCTTTCTATCCATCTAATCGAGTACCTCGATCAAATGAATCATTTCTTGTCAGCTCTGGATTGTCTCGGTTTTGTGTTAGCGCTACCCACTTGAAAGTATGACTGACATTCCACTTGGGATTGCCAAAGCGACGCATCCAGAGGCATTCCATGTGCACTGTAGTGCCAGGGTAGACAATCAGTTTGCCATCGTTACTCTGGGCAATGGGTCCGTTCTGATGGCGAAACAGAATGGTGGGCGCCTTCTCCACTGTTTGATTGCGTAGGGGAATTATGTATGATTAGGGGGGGCATTAGGGGCCGGGGAGAACAGGGTACCTACTCGCATAATCATTCTCCTGATTGAGACCCGAGCACACGGGCTTCGTGTTGGTCCACTCCGAGTGAATGCAGGTTCGTTCATGGCTGCCGGTCATTGAGAACTTGCCAATGTCCACACATCTGGAAGGGATCGAGGTAGCCAAAAATTATAATTGCAGCCAATTTCAGTGTCCTTACGCACCTGGATATGATGGTTGCACCTGGCGGAAAGTCTACTGTATCCTCTCTAATCTCCAGATCGTTGTAAAAGCTCACCACATTTGGTTCGTTGTTCTTGAAGGAACAGGTTCCGTTTTCTGTACAGAAAGTTAACAGATTATCATTTGCAGTTTAGAGGAATAAATCCCAGGTAAAGCTAGCTAAATACTAAAACTTTAGGTATATGCTTACTATACTATATAATACGAGTAAATTATCGTCTCTAGCGATAATTGATTCACCATCGATAGTTTTACTCACACATCGCATTTTTAAGGCAGTTACTATCGATATTCCAACCTCAAAATAACTAAGCTAGCAATTACCTTGAGGATCGATAGTTTCAATAGTTCTTACCGCAATTGTAGGAGCGTCCAATCCACTGTCCGTTGTCACAGATAATACGCCAAGTCATACGATCGCCAGCGGCATTTGGAATACAGTTGAAGAAGATTTCCGTGCCGCTCTCATAGATGCCCTCAATTTCTCCATCGATATTTCTATAAAGATAGAAAAGAGTAAATCGATTACTTGATCTATGTAGGTAGCTTGAAGAAGATTGAACTCACTTGTAGACCAAGGCACCATCGGTCAGACTTGGGTAGCCGCACATCTTGAACTCCTCGCCATGCTCATCTGTGTTGTTGTCGTGATGGTTGTGTGAGTCTAGCTCGTTGTGCTCAACCTTATTGTGCGAGGCTGTCGGGGAAGTGGGCGTAGCATGCTCCAATTCCTCCCGCGATTTACGCAAACCCGATTCACATGGTATGCTGGGTGGTGTTAGCACGCCCTTGTGGCAAGACATCTCGATGGGATTTGCATTCGTTGAGAGCTCACAACGGACGCTGACGGTGCTGCCATGTCCAATTGTCAAACCCGCACGATAGCCACCCTAAAGAAGGTGTAGGAATGCAGTGAGATGCATTAAACACCTTGAAAGATTTGAACTCACCTCATAGATAACCCCAGGAATGTTGGGCAGGGTGCAGGGCACGGAGGTGCACTCCGAAAATGCATTTACCGACCAGGAGCCATGGGCGCAACGCAGTTGAGCAGATCCCTGTGTAAGACATGAGATTAGGTAAGTACCTCCAGAGAAGAACTTTCTATCCTCCCACTCACTTGTATATTGAAGCCATCCTGGCATTCTAAAGTTATAAACTCATTAGACTGTATCTCCTCGTAGGTGGAGAGCGGCGTCAGTGAAGGCTTGTCGCTCAGCTGCTTGGTATGTGGTTCTACCTTGTAATACTGTCCATGCTCAACCGCTGGCACAAGACACGGAGCTGACAGACACTTGGGCGTATCGGGCTTCCAGATGCCGCGTATGCAACGAGCCGTAGCATTCTCTCCTTTAATGTTAAGTTTGAAGCCTGCATTGCACTCCAGTTGAAGCATAATGCCCACAGAATTCCTGCCTGGAGCTTTGCCTGGACGCACTGTGGTTATGTTCGCAAATGAGTCCCAGTCGAGATCTTCGCAAGGTCCACGCAAACGTTTACCACCTGCGCCTTTGTTTGCCTCGCCCCCATCGCTGGTGTCCAAGTCAGGATCGGACACAGTGCCTGTCGAGGGAGGAACAGAGCTTATGCTACTGTTACGCTTGCGGCGACGTCGCACAATCTGTGACTTGAGTTGCTCGATCAAAGCTCGTGTGGCATTCACATTTTGTTTGCGCTCCGCTGCTGCTGTTGCACCCTGAAAGCGATGAGCTGGTGGCGCCTCGTTGGAACTACGTTCTATGGGCCCGCGATTGTGATAGTCATTCCCCATGGGCACGTCATTCGGTTCGCCATAATCTTCGTGGGACTTGTGTGTCGCCTTGCGCGTCATCACCATCTCTGGATTGTTGTACTGATTGTACCAGCGTCCATCCTGTTGTTGCTGCTGCTGTTGCCGCTGCTGAAACAGCCGATTGTGACCCAATATCTTGCGCACATACCGCTGGTAGCGCTCCTTGATTTTCTGGTAGTACTTCGAGTAAGCCAAGTCGATGTCCGAGGGTTTGATATTGCTGTTTGCACTGCGCTTAAAACGTTTCTCCTGCGTTGCAGCTGGAAAGCAAGTAAAAATGTCAGTCAGGGGAGCTTGTAGAGATTTAATCTTCCACGGGTAACCCTTAACTCACCCTGTAACAGTTGATTCTTGTGCTCCTGGTGTTCCAGCAGTTGTCGCTGTAGCTCCCGTTGACGTCGCAGTAGATAGACAGAGCGCAGTTGACGCAGCTGCAGAGAACGACGTCGACGTCGATTCCAACGCAGACGTGGATGCTGACCAAGCAGACACTGTGGCAAATCCAAAGGGCGCCACTTTCCACCTACACAGGTAGCACCAGGTGGACCAACCTAGGAAAAAAAAGAGAAAGGATGAAGCAAAGTGAAGAAAGTGAATTGACTAGCTAACCTCCAACACGTAACCCTTGTCACAGTCGTACATGATCTGTTTGTTGTTGACAATCTTCTTCACGTAGGGTCGATAGTCGTAGAGTCCCATGTTGCCGACGAGCAGCACCTTACCATTGGGTATATAGCCAGGGAAAGAGCAGAAGACCTCATCGCACTTGGGTGTCTCCCCGGTCCAATTGCCAAACGAACAGGTAAGCACATAATCATGCGGATCTGTGACATCTTTACCTTCGGGACTGACCAGTTTGAAGCCATCTTTGCACTTGAACCTGGCCTTCATGCCATGCTCTGTCTTGGGAGCCATGACCATGCCGTGTTTCGGTGGACGGGGCATGCTCTTACAACGGGCGGGTACGCAACGAGGTATAATACTCCACGTTCCATTGTTACAGGTGGGTGGACTAAGTAGCGAGACAGGAAACTCGTAGTTCTCATCGCACTTAACCTCCAGGGCAGTACCATGCTTAACCTTCTCCACACCGCCCAAGACCTGTGTGGGTGACTGTGTTGTAGTCGTAGTCTGAGTGATAATCGTTGTGCCATTTTCATCTGTGGTAATTTCGATGGGAATCACAAATCCCTGCGATATTGTGGGCACCACACATGGTGCCAGGCATTCGGGTAGTGCATTGCGCCATCTTCCATCGATCTGACACACACTAGATCCGAGTCCATTGATTAACATTTCTGGCTGACAGCGAAAGATGATGCTAGCTCCTAGTCCAGTGCCGGCCTCAATATTTTCGATCCATCCGTTGTACAACACACCAGGATGACCACAATTGATCTCTGCAATGCAAACGGGTGAGTACTAGAGGATCATAGGATCGTAGCTCATCGTTTTTTACCCTTGCAACTGGGCACTGTGCCACTCCACTTGGCGCTTGCTCCACATCGACTCGAGCTCTCGCCCACTAAGGTGTAGCCATAGCGACACTCATAACTAACCACCGAGTTGTAGGCGAGGGTAGTGTATGTTGCTTTGCCGTTCTTCGGGTTCTCCGGAGTGGGACAGACTACTGAGGTTACCACTGTAAAAAATCAAGTAGATAGCGAGGCTCAATAAAAATACATAACTAAGTTGGCGGTTGCTTGAAAGCGTCTACGTAGTCTGTGTTTTAAAAGGAACCTACTAAAAAATACTAGACGATAATAAGGTTAAGGGTTTTAAGAAAGAGGATCCTCCCTGGAGATAAAGAGTGCGGTATTCAACCAACTAGGAGGAAATTTTGGATCGTATGAAGGGTCTTTTAAGCCACTCAAAGTGGCGTAAAGCTACCACAAATCTTAATCTTGAAAACGAACTCCACCACAAGACCAACGAGTAAATAAAACAACTGGAGTGTTCTTAAGATTTGCGGTAACTTTTATTTGTTTTATTCAATTAACATATTTAAGACCAACAACAACAACTTTTGCATTAAATTTGGAACAATTTGTTGTAACTTTGTATCGGTATTTTTCGGCTAGGTTAGGTTAACGTTATCTTTGCATAACGATTTCAACAGTTTTTGTTTTTCTAGTTAAGAGGAACATTGAAAAATTGAGCTCGGACTGCGTAAGATATGTGAGCTCTTCCGCATTTGCGATACTTGTTCGAATTGTGTGGCCCGCTTAGGACAACGACGCTTGGGTGGTGGTTACATTTGCGCTATCCGCTTTTGGTGGGGGGATCAATAAATTATAAAGACGTAAGTTGGTAAATGATAAATAATACTTACACACACACGTGGGCAACTCCTTGGGCGTCCAGGAACCATCTGACTGGCAGTAGCGCTCATGCTTGCCGACCAGCTCGTAGCCTGTGCCACAATTGTAGGTGATCTTGCAACCGTAGGTATAGCACTCGCCCGCATGCCAGCCGTATGCGGGATCCGGAGGTTGTCCGCACGATCGAGCTGTTATGGGAAGTAATTAAAAAGTAAGTATATAGTTCTTAGTCTTGAAAGCGAGGTAAGTATTCTATCACACTTAATATATATTAAGTTACATTTTCTTAATTTAAAATTTGCATTTCTAGACAAAGTACACTATTTTCTGGAAGGTACCTGCATCTTTAAATGGTTTACCATAGGAACAACTATATGGAGAACCTTGTTGAAGTACGTTTGTTGGCTGAATAGTTCAGACTGTACAAAAAGGATGATAAAAATACCAATCATGTTCTCTATTAATACTGCCAAGGGTTGGAATAGAATGAAACATCTGCATAATGATAATGTACTCTCGTACTAGCCAAAAGATCAACTGGATCAATGGAATAAGTCTTCTCAAAAGAGGAGATGGATCTTTCCCTCAAGTTTATGTTTCAATTTCATTTTCCTGATTCAGATATTGCTGAAGGAAAGGTCTGTTAAGCTTGATTAAAGCCATAGATCGATTTTCTTCTTGCTTAAAAGATTAATTATGATTAAGAAAGATTATTTATATGATATTATATACTTAAAGTCGGTTAATTTAACCGTTTTTTTAAACGTAATTAAGAACTCCTAATTTATTAAGTTTGGACCGAACAATTGTACAAGATAAAGTTAAATATGCAAAGATTCTTTTTTTTACTCTTATAAGTAAGTATCCTATTAGGGTGCTTTACTTAGTTAACTTACGTTCGCATTGAATGTCCGGTCCATACCAGCTGGCCTGGTTATCGATTGCCAAGCACTTGGCGCGTGGAAATCCATTGGTCACATAGCCAGTGTGGCAATGGTATTGCACAGTTGAGTCCAAGTCAAAGGTCTCCTGCTCTGGCAAAGCCGAGTTGCGAGCGTGATCAATCTGCGGCGGCTTCAGACAATAGACTAAGGAATATAAAGGGATTAGTGAGGACTCCACTGGGTAACTTCAAGGATTTGATGTTTGCTTCACTTACTGTTCTGCTTGCAGGCTGGCTCGGCACCTGCCCAGTTGCCGTCGGCTTGGCATAGACGACTCTGGAGACCCACAACATGATATCCATGCGGACAGGCATAGGAGGCGCGTGCGCCAAAGTGACGACCAGCAACAGTGACTGATCCCAAACTAGGCTGTGCTAACTCTGGACACTCGCGATCTGGCAGAGGAAGTAAAATAATATTTCCATAAACCAGACATGAACTTGAATAGTGAAGGAATACTTACCCGGCTTGATGCAAGAGTTACCGCAGACGCCATCGCAAAGACATTTCTTCTTCTTGCTCTTACAATCCTCATCGGAGGAGCATTTGCGCAAACACTTCTGACCTAGCAACGTGGCCTGCTCCTCATCGCGTGGACAGTCCGTGGATGGCGAATTGCGCGGATTCTTGTAGACGCGTCCATCATCATCGGATTCCAGCGAGTCGTCACCCTCATCCCAGTCATCATCATCGTCATCCTGTTGCGGTATCTCAGTTGTTGTTTGGCTCAATGCACTGACGGTGCTGCCGGTGGTGGGCACTGAGAGGACTGTGGTAGTAGGAGGAAGTAGAGATAATAATAAAGAGAGTATTGTACGTTACGGAAAGTTAATCCTTACTGGAACAGAAAACTATTCAACGTTTCCATTGCTATAATTTCCTTACAAGCTTTTTTTTTTTTTAAGATTTTTATGCTTTATTAATTATTTGTAATGTTGCTAAATACTAATCAGTCAGGAAAATGTTTATGTACATTTTTTATTGTATTTGTATAACTTTGAATCAGAATCAACGTCGCTATAATAATTGTTTACTTATTAACGACTCATTTAGTTAAAACTCATTTAAGCCATAAGCTTAAAGTCTCGTGTGGCCTCTTTCCAGTTTGTTATACCATATTATCCCGTACTTGCCGTCGTCTACACTTCAGACAGCTGACTAAGCGTAACCCAACCCCATCTACGACTAGTTGACTATTTGTTTTGATTCTCGTTTCGTCTTTGTTTTGCTCCCTCGAGACAGAGGAGGGGGATACGATGGAATGGCATAGGCTGTTCGCCTGCCTGCCTGCCTACAAAAGCATTGACCCATTTCTGTGTTGACGTCCGCGCCACATGTCGCATCCGTTGTGTGTTTGGGGGCAAAGATTTTGGGGACCTGCGCACTGAAGATTTGCTTATATAACCAACAGCAGCATATACATTTTTCAGTTTTCGCCAACTTCAATAGACCATTTTAAACATGCCCCCAACTGAATTCGAGCATCTTTCTAACTTATTTTTATGTTTTTCCTTCTCTCAATTATTGAATTCTTTGGTTTCTTATGTTTCATTGACCTTTACCTTTGTAGACCAGGATCGTTGTCACCAGACACTGCAGCAGCAGACGGTTCATTTTGTAGGCTGTTTTTCAATGGATTCTTTTGTGTTATTGCGAATATTTTTAAGTATTTTAGATCTGTCGCATTTTAGCTAAATATTGAGTGCGTTTCTGATTTATTTTTAATGATTTTTGATTGGAGTTTTGAAATTGCAAACTGCACACTTGGACGAAACAACACGAAATGCAGCCCAACAGCAGCTGCTGAAAGTTTGGTCCTTTAGCTCTCTCTCCATCAGTCGAAACAGTCGGACTGAGAGAGAGAGAGAGCAGCGCCAGCATCCCGCCGTTGATTTTTGCCATTTCAAGTAACGGACTTTACATGTGCTGTTTATGGTTTGTGTCCTGGCTAAGCGCATAGGACTAACGGGGAGATACATTTTTATCTCGATTTTTAACCTAGAAATAACATTTCAAAAACTAACCTAATAATAAAATTATGCATTATTTCTATATTTTCTATTTAAATCCTAAAAAATTTAAGTTGTTAATTTAAATATTTTAAGCAGTAGTTAATATAATTTTGAATAATGCATCTCTAAATTAGTTTTGTATGTGAAGTTAAAGAACTTTACTTATGCTCAAGTCAGATAAACATAATATTATTTAAAGTTTGATAATCTTTTGGTCAATACTATAATTGTATAAAGGTAAAAGTTATTTTATTTTATTTAGAACTATACAGTATATAACCATACAATGTTAATTACATTATATATCATAATGGGTTCTAAGAATGCGATTTTTTCAGACAAAAATACAGGAACAAATAAAAGTTTTTAGTCGTTCATTTTCATTTATTAAATAATTAAATTGGCTTCAGTAAGTATAGTTAAAATTACGTCAAGAAAAGACGAAATTGTTGAAATTTTGATAAAGATGGAAACAAATTTTGAATTTTATTTATTTTATAAACTTACGATTCTCAGCTCTTAAAGAAAACTTCTCTCTTAATTATAACATTTAATTAGCTCTTAAAGAAAACTTCTTCGCCTCACGATTTATTCATGGATTTATTCAAATATTTGTTCTCATTTCCATACATCCTTAGAGTTTAAAATCAGTTCGAAATTCCCCATTCGCAACGAGAACTCGTCTTGTAACGGTTGCTTTTCAAAAAAGTTTCACTACACTTTTCCCCCAACAGCTACTACACTTTTCCTCAATGCAATGCAGCCCTCGCCTCGCTTGGAGCTTGGAGAGTGCGAGAGCTTTCATCGTCAAAGCTTGCACATGCCGCACCACGAGAAATTTTCCAACGCTTCTCGCAGGCAGAACGACGCACGGCACGGAGCACAACGCACAAAACGGGGAAAACTATTTACGGGAAAAAAAGAAAAGCAACGAAAGGCAAATAAAAAAGTGTAGAAAAAACACACACGCAAGCACGCACGCACACACATATAATATTTTGTTGGTTTTTTCTTCTGTGTGATACTATCGTTGCTGTTGTTGTTGTTGCTGTCACCGTATTGTTGCTGTTGTTGCTGCCTGCAGTCGTGAAAATGTCGTGAACGTTTCGTCTTTTTTTTTTTTGATTAAGCAATTAATTGAGAGAGCGAAAGAAAAGAAAGAAAAACAAAAACAAATAACGGTGCAAGTGCAAGTGCAGTGGGTGGAAATGTTCTATTAGAATCGTTCACGGGCTCGGCTGCCAGGGGTACCAGAGGGGGGTGCCACAGGGTGCTTGAGTGTGAGTGTGTGTGAGTGCGCGGGTTCTCTCGGGTACGGATTCGTTTACGGGTTCGGATACGAGTTTTTGGATACGGCGGTGTGCGAAAAGCGCGTAAAGAAAAGTAAGTGCCAGGAATTTGTGTATTTAAATAAATCAAACAACCAACTAAGCGATGTGTACACACACACACACGCATATATAAATAAAGAAAGAGAGAGAGAGAGGGAGTGAATGTGTGCGAAAAGTGATCTATATAGAGTGAAGAAGAATGCGAACACGATGATTATTTGACATATTAATTGCTATTGAGAAAATTCGAATAAAACCAAAAAGAAATGCGCGACAAAATGTCGAACCCAATGAACAAATAAAACAACAACAAAATATATAAACGAATATCGAAAGAAATATATTCGAAACATCTCAGTGAAGAGTAGAAAAATGTGTGTTTATTTATAGATTGAAAATATTTTGATATCCAATAAATATTTAACTAAAATAAAAACGAAACGAAGCAGCAGGCCAGGAGACAGACACTGATAGAGAGAGAAGGGGAGCCTGAGTAAGGGAGGACGAGAGAGAGGGAGAGGGAAGGGAGAGCAGCGTCAACAATTTTCAAGCGTGTACACAAAAATCCAGACCAAGACCAGACCAGCAAACCCAGCCAAACCAACCACCCACCCACCTATCATCTGCAACCCCAACCCCAAAACTGGGGTACAAACCACCCGACCTGGCGGGGTCTTGATTAACGCCAATGCCAATGCAAACGCAGAAAATCTCTATAGAGCTTGAGCAGAGAGCATGCGTTCGTAGAGCTTTCGCTCTCCCATACCCACATTTTCTCGCTCTCTCTCTCCCACTCCATCTCTCGCCTTCTTTCTCTCCGTCTACGTCAGGACTTGCTCATTTTGTTTTTGTCATTGACCTGTTGTGGAAATTGGAAGACGCGAAATATGTTTGTAGTTTAAATATTTACGCAGAATATGCTTTACCAAATCACCCAATTCTAATGGGAATTACATACGTGTGTGTGTTGTGGTGGGGGAGGGGGGAAGTGTGTTAACATCATCCACCAAAGTGCTATGCTTAAACATTGCGATACTATGTATTCTTACATGCTTGTGTGTGAGCTTTGTGTATAAACGCGTTAACCCACCTCCCTCCCGCCCTCGACATTTGTGTTTTATGTGTACCTGGCATAAAACTGAAGCCTAGGCATTTTCGAAGTGCCCACATCCAGCAGTTAATCGATATGGAGGCACTTGAGGACTCCAGGCGAGCATATATTAATGTGCCCTGTCTGAACTTTTAAATACATAACTAGACTTTAATCGGGAGCCTTTAAATCTTTTCATGTAACTCTTAAAATTGATAGTGAACAGCTACAATATAAAATACATACATATTGCATATTGAACAATATCTTGTGAAGTGTTTTGGTAAACCATACAAATAAATAAAATATTATACCTAAATAATAAAATATATCAACTTAATTCAAATAAAAACTCCATACTTCTAAAGTCATTTTAACACATGCACGTCTTTATTCAAAATTAATATTTGTAAAAATAGTTCCATTCAATTTAAAGGACTAAATCTGTTTGTACAATTTCAGTGATATAAAAAAATATGAAAAGGGTAGCTTAAATAATTATAGGTTTGTTGCAATTAGGTGATGATAGATTAAAGTAAGTAATTATTACCTTAGGTAATTTGTGGTTGATAAACTTTAAATAGGTACCGCTTAGGATATGATATAAATAATTAAAAGAATGAAGCAATGGAGTTGAGAAAAGTATGCTAATAAAGATTTATAAGAAGCTTTAAATCTTTTTTGATTTTTTTTTTTAAAAATTTAAATAATTTTTTTTTATTTTTTGGAACTAGCGCACCTATGACCCTTATTTTGGGCAGAAGTTTACATCAATTAATCAATAATTCAAAAAATAACTTTAATTATTTTAAATATAGTAGAAAACTAGAAAAACCTAAGTCAACTACGAAAAATCTTGGATACCAGAAGAATCATTAGACTAATACGATATTTTAAAGCTAAATAGTAATCTGTAACTCAAGAAATGACAAGAAAGACAGTTTATCTTCAGCTGTTAAGTATATTGAATGGGTCGCAAGTGATTTATTCTATGCCAATTTTATGATTGTATTATATTATAAGTTCAAAAAAACTTCTTAAGGTTGCGTGGACAGTTTAAAGAATTATGGGATATATTGTTTCAATTTAAATTAATTTTATGCAGTAAATCTGAGTCACCACAACTATTTTATAACTGATCTCTTAACTATACTCATTCTCTTTTCTTACAGGACATAAATAGTCAATTTTAAGTTTAGCCACAATTGAAAAGAAAGCACAAAAAACTTCGACTAGTCATGGGCAACGTGTGCAGCTCCGGACAGAAGAAGAAGAAGGACAAGGACAGCGGGTCCGAGCAATCAGATGAGTGAGTCCTCGCACACATTTAATATATTATATTTATATTAATCCTATATACTTTCTGCAGCTCCCCACCCTATCAGGAGAGCGGCAGTGACAAAAAGGATGCGCTGCTGCAGCGGGATGTGAACGAGGGTAATGAGAAGCGAGCTCCGCTGGCGGATGTGGAGGCATTGCCGGACACGTTGCAGTCCAACGACACCAATGGCAACCAACAGCAACAGCAGCAGAAGACGCAGCAGCAACAACCTCCACAACTGAAGCCCAGTGCAGCAGAAAAGGGTAAGTTATCTTCCAAGAAAGGTAGCTGAGCTCCCACTAACCTTGACTTCCTCCTTGCCATCCTCAGACACAAGCGCATCGCAAGCGGCGGCCAGTGATGGCAGCATCTCCAGTCCCGGCATGGGCAATCTGAGTATGCTGCAAGGCAAACCACCGCCTGGACGCAAGATCGAGCGGGACAAGAAGATCGTTATCTATATACTAGCCGATAATAGCACCGAGTACAAGAAGCACAAGCGGGTCATCTACAGCCTGTATAAACATTTCAAAAGCAAGTGCCAAAGCAAAGGATTCGATTTCATCATTAGCGATGTCCATGACAGCGAGTCCGCCACAAAGGAGCAGACGGCAGCGTCGACGACGGCGACAGAACCGTCAAATGGTAATCTAAAGAAGGATTTCTCCAGGCTGCAGGAGGTTAAGCGCTGGACGCAAACACCGCTGGAGGCGCAGGGAGGACACGAGGAGGCAGCCAACTGTCTGTGCGAGATAACACGCCATGTGGCAGGAGCCTACGTAATCCCAGTGCTCTTTCTGGGCTCCACACTGGGCACACCCATGCTGCCGCTCACAATTGAGAGCCAGGACTTTACCTCAGTGCTGAGTGCGGCCAGCGATGATGAGAAACTGCTGCTAGAGAAATGGTACACCATCGATAACTCGTATCAACCGATGTGCCACCGGCTGTTCACCCAGCAAATTGATCCCTATTCCACACAAGTGAATGGCGAACTGAACGAGCTGCTTTCCGTGTTGCTGCGGCTCTTCTCGGACGATGTCAAGGACTCCTACCTGACGACAGTCGTCGAGCAGGAGATCAACAACACGGTGCTGATGAGTCAGGAGCTTGCAAAGCGTTGCATCTGGATACAGACAGGTGCACATTACTCGCGTGCTCCAGAGAATGCCACACAGCTTGAGCTCGAGGTGCTGCGACGCATCACACGCATCTACTCGGAGCTGAAAAGTCAACTGTGCGAGAAGAATCTGATTCGTCTGCTGCCCACCATGAACATCCTGGACGATGAACTGTCGGCAGTGATTGAGAATCTGTTGGATAAGTCGCTGGCGGGCATCTTCGAGGAGCATCAACAGAAGAGCATACCGTACAACACGCTGGGCGTGGATCGTGTGGTGCTCGAGGAGCTCCAGCTAATTGGCCACTACTCCAAGCTGCTTGCCCAGAATTCCGCCAACTTTGATATTATGAACGATGTTAAGCGTTACATACGCGATGGCACCACTCAACCACTGATTGTTTCAGGTGCACGAGGAAGCGGCAAGAGTGTGCTAGTCTCCAAGATCATGGAGAACGTTCATCGCTGGAAACCCGAGGCGCAGCTAGTGCTGAGGTGAATCTCCTCTCCTTTGTACTAATTGTAAATGTTCTGCTAACCCTCTTTCTTTATTTTTTAGATATGCCAAACTGGGCGCACGCTCCTCGGATCTATGCTCCTTGGTGGGTTCAATAGCCAATCAAATGTCCGTTCTGGAATCGGGTAAACAATGCCAGGTGCCGCATGTAAGTAGAGAGCAGTCCCAGCCTTTTCCAAATTCCAACTAATTCAGTTCCCAACTCCTTCCACAGACACTGGAATCCTATGCCGGCATTATACGCGAGATTCTGGGCCGGCAGCAGCGTTTCTTTGTGCTCATCATCGATGGCCTGGATGAGCTGCAGCGCGATGAGACATTGGATTGGCTGCCCCTGCAGCTGGGCAGCTGTGGCAAGCTCATTCTGACAGTCAGCGATACGGAGGAGGCGGACGAGGATGGTGGCGATGGTGACAACTTCGATATGCTCGCCGCACTGGCACAATTGGGCATTCCTCAGCGCTGCTTCCTTCGGCTGCGTCAGTTCACCGAACGTCAGTGGCATGACATACTCAGCTCGGGCGGTGGCGACTTCTATGCGGCCAACGGAGCTCTAAAGCTGCCCGATGACTGGAAATCACTGCACGGCAAGACGCCGTATCACGCCAAGTCACTTTGGTGGCTCGCCTGGCTGGGACATGTGGCACAGCCGATAAGTGAGATTGGCGATATCTCCAGCAAGATACTGCAGGTGCTGGAGACGAAATTCTCCGCCGATCAGGTGGAGCTCCTGCTGCTGATCGTACGCCTATCGCCGTGGGGCATTCGCGAGAGCGACTGCCTTGGGGTATTCCAGAAAATGACACAGCTGGAGGCGCAGGTCGCCTTCAAGGTGTGGTCCAAGTTCTGCTGGCTGATGGGACCAATGCTTCTAGGTCTAAGGAATATTAGGATAGCGGACAGAAGCTTCGGACGCGCCGTCCTGGCGAGATATGCGCAGAAACAGTGGCTGGTACATGAAGCGCTGCGCGACTACTTCGATCGGCAGGACAGCGAGTTCAAGGGCAGCGGCGCTGGACTCAAAACGTAAGTGTACCATTTCAAAATAAATATTTATATTGCCAGATCAACAGACAGATCTAAAAGTCTAACTGTCCGTCAATCTGTCCTGCATTGGTTTTTCAAGTTAAACGTTTTTAGAGATGATTTTATTTTAAATGTTCTAAATATCGACATGCCACCACATCATGTGCATAACTATCGTTATCCTAACGTATCGATTCGACTTTTTTAATTAGTCGTCTTTTAAAAATACTAAAATTACCAAGGACACTAGGCACATCTTCAATTAATAAGGAACCACAATATCGATACAGCTTAGTTATCGATATATGAATTTTAATCTCGTAATCCTTTTTCAGTCTTTTTTTAGGTTATTTCGTTCTTCTTTTCCGTTATTTTTGAGCTCGGGGCACTAATAAACATACATACATTTAATATTTTATGTATTCAATATGCTAACAAGATTTTCCTCCATCCGCAGCTACAATTATCAGAAGTACTTAAAACTGCCTTATCATCATTTCTGTGCGGTGATCGAGGACAAGCCGGCGCCGCACAAGATCGACATATTGTTTAACTGCTTCTACTTCACCGACCTGCAGTGGATTGCCAACAAGGTGCACGCAACGGGACCAGAGCACCTGATGCACGACATTCTTCACGCCGAATGGCTAGCGGCAGGCAGTGAAGAAGGCCCTACGGGTTATGTGCATATCAAATTCCTGAAGGACTTCCTGGTGCGATACCTGCACGAGCTGAGCTACGATGGCCAGCAGTTCTATACGCTTATGAAGTACTATCTCAAGACCCGCTTCAAAGAATCCCCCGAGCTGAAGGATGACGAGAAGATACGCTCCTGGTGGGAGTACACCAATGAGCTTGAGTTTGCCTTCCTTGAGATTCTCAACACTGATCTGGATGCCAACGACAATGACAAGCAATTGGCCCCTGTGGCTGAGGGTGGCGGCGACTCGCAACCCGTCCGAGGCTACGATGTGCTCACAAATCTTCCACAACCGGGCTGCTATGTGGCGTCCATGTCCACGGAGCGTGCCGAGATTTGCATTTGGGATGTAAAGAATTGCTGTCGCATACGCGAGCTGCAGGGTATACAACAGCCGACGGCCATGTGTCCGGTGGGTAACTACGAGGCAGCTGTGCTCTGTCGCCGAGAAATTCGTGTCATTAACCTGGATGAGGGCAAGTTTAAGGTAAGGACAAGACCAGGCAACATTCTTTACATGCTTTAATATTCTTTCATCCTTCCTAGGTCACACTGAAGGGCGTGATGAACCAGAAGATGCCCTACTTTGGCCTGCACGATCAAAATCATCTGGTTTGCCTTTCGCGCAATCGCATGTATGTTAATCTCATGAACCTGGAGTCGGGTGATTGTGTGACAACATTCAAGGCAGGTGAAGATCGCTTCCTCAACTCACTGCTGGTCTCGGGCGATGGACGGTGAGTCGAATTGAATCCTACTCCAATTGCAAAAGAAATACATTTCGAAATTCTTTGTAGAATTCTCGTCTGTGGCGATGAAACCCAGAAGCCTTTCCCGCTGCTCGTTTGGCATTTGTCGCAGCGTAAATTGCTCTACGACCTGCGTATCCCACATCATGATTTCGTCACCTCACTATCCGCGATCACCCATGAGGGCTCCTATGTGTGCGTTGTGGCCAAGGAGCTGAACGAACCGACGACGCCGAATTTCATTGTGGTCTACGATTTGCAGAGCGGCACCTTGTTCAAGAAGTGGAAGCCCAGCTGCAACACCGTCTCCCTGGCTATATCCCAGGTGAATGCTTGCGTCATAGCCGGACTGGAGGATGCAAAAATACTGATCTGGGATCTGGTAACGGGCAACTGCAAGTGTACGCTCATTGGACACAATGCGCCCGTCACGTATTTGAAACTGGATCCACTAGGCAAGGTGCTGCTCTCCTATGACAAGGAGGGACGCGACAGCGCCATACGCATGTGGGAGCTGAGCTCAGGTGAGGGTGCAGAGACTAAAAGAAAAAGAGAGAGACTGACTTCATCATATTGTTCTTTATTATAGCTAAATCCCTAGCCGTATTCAAGCCGCCCGCACTAATCAGCACCTGCGAAATACTGCCAAATGGAGCATTTGTTGTGCTAGCCCTCAAGGATCGCAATGATTTGCTGACGCTGGCCCTGAAGAATTATGGCGGTAGCACTGCCGACGCCCTGGAAGATGACTGCGGCACCCTGTATGGCAATCCTGATAACCAGCACAAAGTTTTTAACTTGAGTAATTAATGTGGGCGTGTGCAGGCCTGAATCAATTAACATTAGCTATCATTATTCAAATTATACATACATATATGAAACAATTACAAGAATCCAAAATGCAAATTATAATTCTGAATTATATAAATATCGCTAAAGAAACTCTCATGCATAATTCATTAGTTGTATGTAAAATTCTTCAAAAAACAGTAAAAAAAAAAAACAAATGAAAAACTTACCAGATGTACAAAAAGCTAAAAAGAAAAACCAAATTACAAATTCATAAGTCATTTATTGTTGTTGTTCCTTAATTATGTGGTTGCAAATAGATACAGTAAGTTCTTAGCGAACTGAATGATCTCAGTGCCACCCAACTTGGACGTGCCATAGATGCGATCTACGAATGTGATGGGCACCTCCGCAATACTGAATTTATGCTGGCGTGCGCGTACCAACATTTCCATTTGGAAGACATACCCCTTGGACACACAGCTGGCAATGCACTGCTCCAGCACTGGTTTCTTGTAGAGCCTAAAGGAGCCGGTCAAGTCACTGGCATTGGGACGCAGCAGCACCTGCGACAGGAAGTTGGCACCGCGAGAGATTAACTTGCGCTTGAAGTCCCAGCCAAAGACACCGCCCTCGCCCGCATAGCGTGTGCCCGACACAATATCATAGTCTCCCGACTCTTGCAACTTTATAAACTCGGGTATGAACTTGGGCTGCAATAATGTAACCATTAATAAACAAATTAAAACAAATATCTTCTTCGCTTACATGGTGACTTAGATCGGCATCGATAATAATTATGAAATCCCCGGTCGCATGCTTTATTCCATGGATATAGGCTGTACCCAATCCCAGTTTAGCAGCACGCGGCCGCAGCACTATTTTGTCCTCGCCATAGATTTTCTGCAAATCTTTGGCCACGTCCAACGTTCCATCCGGACTGCCGTCATCAATCACAATCACCTCGTATTCGTAGCCACTGTAAGGAGAATTGGTTTTAATTGTTATGACATCGAATTCCGAGCCGCTACTCACCTGGCTTTCATGTATTTCACAATTAGCCATATAATAATTGGCAAATTATCCTTTTCGTTATATGTTGGCAGCAAAATGCTGTATTTATGTCCATTTGTTGGCATTCTGCTTATCAAAACATAGAACAAGTAAGTAAATGAACAACCTGATTAATCGATATAGGCCGATTGCATGTATTATCGAGCATTCGATGCGAACAAGTTCAGTCCATTGGTTCACTTAAATGAACAAAAGATCAAACAAAATAACAGTGCCCCTGGTATATGTTCATTTAGTTCTGTTAAATCAATTTTCAGTTCAAAATTTTAATAAAAGACAAAAAATGTAAATAATTAATAAAAATAATACAATAAGATTCGATAAATACATTTTTTAATAAACAATAACGCAACAGTTATATATTTAACAACCTTTTAATGTAATTTTTTTATTACACTTCCATTTTACATATAAAATTCCAAAGCAAAATTGCCGCTTAAATTTAAAGGGTTCAAAACTAGTTCACAGTATTTACCGTTGCAGTACAATGTTAAATATTATTCCGGTGCTTTGATCTCTGCAGTTGCAGCTGTAAGCGCAGCTGCCGCTGGGCAGCCTTCGTCCACCCCCTTATAACATAACGTGTGAGTTCGGTAAACGCGATTCAACCGCAGACTGCATGGGGTCGTTCTCCGAATATTATTTACTTCTATAATAACTTAATTTACGCTTTAATATATAACTAAATTCCTTGAAATAAATGTGAACGCACGCGTGTAACTGTGAAGTGTTTTCGAATTAAGAAATGGCCAAGAAAATACCATTTAATGTGGTCTTTGCCACAGGTAACGAGATCCGCTTGAGGGTTTAACCTTTATTTAACTACACCTATTACTTGTCTGCGCTTCTTACATGCCTTTTGTTGATTATGATGATTAGTTTTGTTTTTGTTACAATTGGTCGCTGGCTAATTTCACGTTAAGCATCGTGAACCGTTTCACTGCACTTGAGAAATCGATAAAAATACGCATACGCCTCGTGTGACGCCTTATTAAAAAGTCCTCCCCAAAGTCGTAGTATCCTGATTAGAATGTTAAAATGCACATCAAACAGTTTATTATCATCTGTATAAAATACATGTTTATTCATTGAACTTTTCTGCAAATTAAGGCAATCTTACGTACACGGTATATATCATTATAACATTGACAAACTGCCGACTGTCGTAATATGTTCGTCTGCCGTCTGCAACGTCGTATATCCAATTTGGAGATGCACACAAAGGTTTTTCGGCACTTTTGGCAACACGCCAAGCGCCCTGAATGATGGTTTAAATTGCTTTCGCAGTGCTTTAAAAAAGTTTGAATGCGTTTCCAGAGTGCTGCTGCAAAGCTATTGATAATAACAATTGTCAAAGGAAACTTAAATACGTATTTCAGGCGCATAAATTAAGAAAGTCCATCTTCTTTATAGTTAAAAGTTTAATCCCATTTGGAGTTAAACAATTTGTAAAACTATTTGTAGGACTACTATAATATACATATAATAGTGGACGCCACTACTGACAATAAATAAACAACAGGAGCTCTCAAATAACGTTATTTTGATAGCCTTGCAGAGGGTTTTTTAATTTGTAAACCTTCACTTTGACTAGCAATAGTTTTGCAACTCTACCACGGAACAAATCCTCTAAGCATTATCTCTTAATGAAGCTCCCACTTTAAGAGGAGTTCTGCTTCTTTAGCTTCCTATACTTAAGCTTAGTTAACAAGGATCCAACCGGGCCAATAATGGTTAGCAGATAGACCAAAACGGTCGTTAGCATCATGACAGGAATGAAGTTATTATCCACAAAACGAGTAAAGAAATATGAATAGTATCCTAAGTACATGGCAGTCATGCCAATCGTAAAGGTGAGCAAGCCAAACAGATTATGACGGAAGCGCAGCTCCGAGGGTGGCATTGCCTTCGTTATAAACTTGGGTTGAAAGAAGTTAACCAGTCCACCAACAATGCTTGCCGCACATCCAAAGGCAGCAGCCACACCTATGTTAAAAGTCAAAAGAAATTAGAGGCAATGAAGCATTAAATTTATGAGTTTATGCCCACACACTCACCAAATCTTCCGTGCCACGTGTTGAAATGCACATCCTTGTTTGTGAACTTACCCACGGCACCCAGCAGCACCATGGAACCCCCGACCAGCTGCAAAAGGCCATGGTAACGGGATTTGTTTTTGTGCGATATCCAACGGGTCAGTGGGTTGAGTTTATAGTGTGACATCAGCGCCTGGGCAATGAGTACGTGGAACTGTAAAAAACAATAAGATCCAAGGGTTATTACGATATTGACAAGTGTGTTTTGATATTTGCAGTGTCAGAGTGATAATACACATAATACTACTGTGCGTAGTTCATTCAGAACTTATCACCTGGTAATTAGGGCGTACCAAATAAAGATTATTCCAGAAAAAATAATTAACAAATTTAAAATCAATGAACCTAAAACAAAAGTCATTTTAAATTATTATAATTATTATAATTATATTTCTAAAATTTAACGATTTCTCAAAGGAGGGCTATGTTATTTGGCGAACAACAATGTATGTATGTATGTATGTATATAGTCATTAATCCCATTCATAAGGTGCACTTTCTGTGATAAGATAAGATATGATTTAGTTTGTCCGTAAATGTTGTGTGATGTCAAGAACTATGTACTTATGAAATTGATAATTCGGCTTTTTAGCATATTGATAGCTAGGTGCGTAGTAGAGTTACACTATATTTTTTATGATTATTATCGTGTGTTATTTATTTTAGACGTACACGTGTACTAGTATTCTATAATATTTTAGAACAGTTACAGATAGTATTTCGAGACTTTACTGTACTTGACATAGCTAAGAAACTATACCTGCGATAAGATAAACTAAAACATCACAGTTAGAATTATGCAGCTTTATCGATCTCTATGATTTACACCTTGTATATACAGTTTCTTGTTACCAACCTTATTTGTAGCATAATTTAATTTAATTTTTGTATGATGAGTTGAATACAAAATACATTTTAAGAGAGAAAAACACATAAAGATATACAAATGCCATACAATACAATTTAAGATAGTTTGAAAATAATATTAATATTTTATAAATTTAAACATCCAAATTTCTTTTAGTTCTTCTTTTGCCCCATACGAATACAATTTAAGATAGTTTGAAAATAATATTAATATTTTCATAAATTTAAACATTACACAGTGATATCTAATTAGAGTAATCCCAAGTTCTTCTTATCGCACACTCATTATTACTCAATTTCAATGTGCGCTTCTATTATTTTGTAAATAAGTGTATACTTACACCTATGCCCGTCATAAACATGTGCATGGCAGTGTCTTGGAAGTTCAAGCTGCGCGCCAAGACGAAGAAGAAGGCTGCCACCAGAAAGATGAGCATATGATTTATGCTATTCAATATGCTTTGTATTTGCAGCCAGGAGGAAGCGCCCGGGGATAGGGGTTTCACTTGATCCGACATGTTAAAGCTTTCTTTACTTATTTCTGTAGAACACACAATCAAGTTAATCAACTCGCTCGAGTTCTCCGCTCTGTTGTGGCACAGGTCAAACTTGCGACTAAGCTAAAAAACTGCGTCAGCTGTGCTTATAAAAGAGAATTCCATGAGATAAGAGCGCAAGTTGCCACTGAGTGACATACACAGCCACGTAGTCGTTAGATACACTGATACACTCATAGACACACACCCATACACACAGTTCTTGTGTGTGTATTGTGTTAAGTATAGTTTTATTTTCTCATTTCTCTCTGTTTATATTGTTTTTACTTTGTTTTGTTTTGCGGTTCTCTGCTAACGAGCATTTCCCAACACTGTTATTCACTTGTTGCCCGACAGTGCTGTAAGTTTCGCGTTTTTTGCGCAAATTCGATTTTTAAGCATCGATTATGAAAGTACGAGAACCGCCACTTTTAAAATGTGCACTTAATAACAATACGAATTAATAGTAGTTGATAACTAAAGCGCGAAAATAATGCAATACAGTTTAGATTTTTTTTTTTATTTTAGTATTTGGGTTTATACTTTGGGCTTATTTGTGCTGCCTTTCTTTAAAAATGTAAATAATGTCTTGCAATTTCTGACCGTCTTTTTATTCTGTTATATTTGTAGATGAAGACGCCGCATTTCCAGCTAGCGAGCTGAATACACATGGTCCCACTGTGCACGGATGGCGCAGTGCAGTGGACAGCGGCATCGGCACCCACGACATCATACTCCGTTTCCATCAGCCGGCGAAAATCTATCGCATACAACTCCTAGCCCACCAGTATCTGATACGTAAGTTGGAGAAGATTGTTAAAGAAAAAATGAGTTATCAATTGTCTATTTCTTTTCTAGCGGAAAAAGTCGAGCTGTGGCTTCACTACTCACCCAAGTCGCTGCCCAGCACACCGTCTTCGCAGTACTTTGATTTTTTGGGATTCGTTGCCCTAGCCGATAATGCAAATACCAACTACAAATCCCGTGAACTGCAGAGCGTAACAGTCACTCCCAGAAGGGGAACGCATCTCAAGCTGCGGCTAATTGGCGCCCATTGTAATGAGTATAACACGAGCGGACAGATCGCTTTGATGGCGGTGAACGTGCTGGGTGAAGATCTGGAATCATCGGTAGCCAGTAGTGGAGCAGCGGTGGATGAGCATTTGACGGGAGAGACGCCTCCGATAGACACTGCAACGGGTGAACTGGCGCTGGCCTCCATCTGTGATGATCTGCTGTTCTCCATGTATGTTGAAGAGTCAATTGTTCAGTACATACGCGAACTAGAACACCGCAAACATCAGGCGGTAAGCTCGGAGAGATTTGAGTATGCCCGAAAGCTCAAGCTCTGCATGACAGCCTTGCGAACGGCGGGAGAGCGTTTGGGGCGATATGCCCTGGCGAAGCGGCAGGCGGTGCAGCAGGAGGACTTCAGTGCGGCCAAGCTACGCAAGGAACAGATCGAGATGTATCGTGCGTGTGTGTTGAAGCAGCTGCAGGTTAAGCAACTACTGGAGAGTGATGGCTTCGTAAGCGAGAACGATCAGAGCTGTGAGGTCTATGCCGGAGGCAAGCCTAGTCTGCCTGCTGCACCCAGTCTGCAGGACGTGGCACATGCGTTAGCCGAGGCCATCATCAGTCCGAAAGCAGCTAGCATTCAGGAGGAGAAGTCGCCAATGATGGAAGCATGCAGTACTGATAGCGTAGGAGCCATCGCCGCATCAGCGGCTGCCCTCCATCTGCATGCCAAGAGTCACGATGAGTTGCCGCAATCGCCACGACTCCCAAGGACATCGCGCCACAGTTCACCCATGTCGAGCAGGCAGGGCTCATTGAGGCGTCGCAACAAGAGCGCTCCACGCAACTCATACGAGGATTACGAAGAACGCGCCATTCCAACTCTCAGACAGTAAGTTTCATTCCATATAAATCATATACGAAGGTGTTGTGTGTAATTAGATCAATAAATCTGTGAAATTATCGATCGAACAATTTAAACAAAATTATCGGTAGAAAAATTTAAATTAAAAATTTGATATCATCGATACTGTCACAATATCGATAGAAAAGTTTTAATTATTCTATCAGTTGACATCGGTAGTTTTACAGACGTAACAGACAAAAATATATCTAATGGTGTAGTTGTTGTTTTTCTAGCAATAACTGTATAAGTTTGCATGACGCAGCATGAGGTAACATTCGAAATACCAATCCTAATAATATATCGATAGTTTTAGGATCGCCATCTTGATAACACACTAACAGTAACCGTTGTCGATGTTTTTGATGCTTTATTTTACGTTTATTTACTTTCTCTATTCCCGTAAACGTTGTCGTTCCATAACAAAAAAAAATTGTTTAGCTCAAATACTAATGAATTTTTAAGGGAGTGCCAGGGTAACGCTCTTCTCGAAGCAGACCCTAATCGCAGTCGCTCGCGTCTCAACGATCGTGAGCGTCGCCAGGCAGCGCTGCCTATACTGGTCTTTGGCAGTGAACTCGTAAGTCCTCCCGAATGATTTTTTTCAATTGTATAAGCCAAATAAAATTAATAATATATATTTATTTTTACTTCTACCAGGTTGAACAGTTCTATTCGCGTCAGTTTCAGGATCGTGAGGATGGCCTCATGCGCCTGCGTAATTTTCTGAAGGAGAACGAAGTAGTCGATGCATCTGTGGAGGGCAACGAGCATGCAGCGAGTCCCAACAAGGTGGCACGCAGTGCTGCTCTGCTGCTGCATCGTGCCGTTCGCGACGCCGTCTACTCTGTGTTTAACCAGGCCACCGAAACTGTGCGCGTGTTATTTCTGGAATATGTGCCAGGCCGTGTGTCCCCCAATGAGGTAGCTCGTTGCGTGGATCGTCTTCTACCAGAACTGTTGGCCAAGTCGGGTGATCCATCGGCGCGACTGCACACGCTGGCACAGCACACAATACTGAGCATTGCCGCGTGTCCACAGGTTGTGGAACAGCATCTGGTTGCACCAGCGCTCTCTCGCAGTGTAGGCTCAGGAACGCATCAGCGTCTCGCTATGAGTCGCCTTCAAATGCTGGAACAATTAGTACACACACAGGGTATCAGTACGGACAAGCACAGTGGACTAACATGTCGCGCATTGTCTGATTGCGGTTGCTCTGGAATACATCATCCAGCAGAGCCGGTGAGGAAGGTCGCTGAACGGATTCTGCTGCTTGTGTACAAGGTTAACCCTCGCCTGGTGCGCAAACAATTGCCTCCCGATGATGATATCACGCGTCGCAATCTGCTGTACCGTCAACTCTTTACAGAGTTTGATAAACTTGACTTGGAACGCAAGCAGGAGTTGCTAGAGGCCAATAAATATGCGGGACATGATGCAGATTTTCTGCAGCCCACAACCAGTTCGGATGCATCTGCTCGTCTGCTTAAGAACAAGACTGGAACCGACAACGGTTATGTGAGCTGCAACGGGAAACAGCAGTACAACGAGCAACTAAAGCGTTCCATGCTATCAGCCTCGAGTTCGAACTCACGCAAGGGTTCCGTCTCCAACTCTGAGTCCACCGAGGATACAACTCCCAAGATGTAGGTACAGCGGGCACCATAAAATGAATTGCATGTTTATTTTATATTCCTTTTCAGAAATTGCCCCTTCTGCGGCTGGAGCTGTACCGGTAACGATGCAAGTCAATTGGATCGTCACTATTGGAAGACCTGTCCCTTTCTCACCAAGTGCCCACAATGCAGTCAAGTACTGGAGGTAGCCGCCCTCAATTATCATTTGACAAGTAGGTGTTATATATCTAAATTAAATATAAAGATATATCTCATTTTTTATATTCCACTTAAGCGGAGTGCGATGCCAAGGATAACTACGTGGTCTGCACCCGTTGTACTGAGTCTGTGCACAAACAACTCTATGAGCTACATCAAATGGAGGACTTTTGTCGTGGTATGGAATACATTGTGCAACTTCGACTCAAATTTTAAGTATTTATGTTTTAATTAGAACTCAAAACGGGCGCCGCTCGCTGTCCTCTGTGTCACGATGATGTGCATCTGCCTTTAGATGGTGGCTGGAAGCTGCATCTCCTTAGTGCCGGCGGATGTCCAGGCAATATACGTAAACGGAATTTAAAGAAATCAAACTAAAGACAAAATACCTTAAGCCATAACCGGAAGTTATATTCGTCGTACTTATAATAGTGCAACACATTAGTCATGTGGCGATCTAGCTGACTTTAGAGTTAATTAAATAAATTTTTTGTTAGACGTAATTCCTTTTTAGACACATTTTGTTACTCAACTTGGTTAAATTATGCATTATATTTTGTTACACATTTTTAAGAGTATATAAGTTTTGTACGCAATGTGATTTGTTAACTATATTTAACACAATTTTCGAAACGTCCTACAATAATAAAGCCCCTCCAAGATTAATTGAGTTTTAATTTTGAAAGTGCCACCAAAGCGACGACTTTGTACACCAGTGTTGAAAAACACTGCACGTTTGAGTTGCACTGCAACAGTGAGAATTCTCTTTGCCGATATGGCAGCGCTATTGCACCAAGTGGCAACCTAAACTGACACATCGAATTATATTTTTAAACACACACAATCATGTTCTTTATAATATAACTAATGAATAATTTAATAATTACATATAAACAAATAGTATTACTTGGAATTCATCTAAATAAATTTATCGATGAGCTAATCGAGTGTGTGTTGCAAAACAACCCCCAAACCAGCTGAGTACAAAATTTAAAGCAGGCGCCAGTGTTAAAGAGAGTGCGTGAGTGTGTGTGTGTGTGGCGTGAAAAATCAGCCGGCAAGGTAATAGTTTTTTTTTGCATAAAAAAAGTAGTCGCGAGTTGTGAGCACGCTCTTTAAATTATCGTTTACTTAGTCGCGTTGAAGTGCTGTTCGTCGACGGGAGTTGTTGTTGTATGCAAAACCAGTTAAAAATATGCTGAAAATTGGCAATTAACTTAAAAGCTGCTGCCGCTGTCGCTGCTTTCAGTCAATTGTCGCACCACCAAACAGCAACAACAGCAACAACAATATCGATACGGCGCCGTCGAGTGGTTTCCCCCACTTAGGCAACCTAACTTGGCGTATGTGTATGTTCGTATGTACAGGATCAACCTACAGACATACATACAAACGTACGTGTACATAGTATAAGAGGCTGTACGTACAATAATAATCAACGTAACACGTGCTAAAATCGGAAAATGCAGCGAATTCGAAAAATGTTGGACTATAAATACCTGACGAGGGTACAAATCAATGGCTTTGACAATTACAAGGTAAATACAATGCAAATATACTATTGTACATACAAGTAGGTACATAGGTACACAAGTATATAGTCAATTAACATGTCTGCAAAATAAAAAAGTTTTAAAGCTAAGTTTAACGGACTAACCACAATTTTGTTGCTTTGGTTTTGGTTCGTTAACCTGATTTCCCCCACTATGAACTGTGCCATTAAACTGAATCAAGTTTGTTTCGGTTTTATAAAGTGGAATAAAGTTGGCACTATTTGTTGAGTCTACGCAGAGACTTAGTAAACTGATAAGAAACAGTTTTAATAGTCGAGCCTCTAATAATGTATATTATATTACTTATCTGGGATCAATACATAACATACTCACTTAGAACTAGAACAGGATCTGGGGTGTATATTACACTTAAATATACATATAAAACTAATGTGTTTGTAAACTTTACGCTTTCAGTACAGCGCCATAGACACCTCGCCACTCAGTCAATATGTAATGCATCCATTCTGGAATTGGCTCGTCGAGGTGAGTAATACGATACAGTATAAGGGATTCATAATAATTAATGTTTTTGCCTTAGTTCTTCCCGCGTTGGTTTGCGCCCAACCTCATGACATTTCTGGGCTTCCTTTTTGGTGTGATGAATCTGGTGCTCCTCTCGTACTACGATTGGAATTTCGAGGCCAGTTCGGGGGAGGAGAATACAACACCCATACCAAGATGGGTTTGGCTTTGCACCGCAATCAATATATTCGTTGCTTACACTCTGGACGGCATTGATGGCAAACAGGCGCGTCGCATTGGACTGTCCGGTCCACTGGGCGAGCTGTTCGATCATGGCCTGGACTCGTACACGGCTATGCTGATACCAACGTGCCTGTACAGCATATTTGGACGCAGTAGAGTCTATTCGGTGCGGCCCATGCGCATGTACTATGTGTGTCTGACGGTCTACTTCAATTTCTTTGTTTCGCACTGGGAGAAATACAATACGGGCATATTGTATTTACCCTGGGGCTATGATCTCAGTATGTGGGGCAGCACAGCCATGTATTTGGTCACCTGGTGGATGGGCTTTGAGCGCTGGAAGTTCGAATTGCCTTTGGGCCGTTGGGGCACTCTACCCCTGGGCAATGTCATGGAGGCAGTGCTGCACATCAGCGCCATGGCCAATGTGCCCCTTGTGATTGTCAATGTTTATAAGTGAGTGCAATGAATCAAATCGATCGAGCATTCCATAATACTATTAAATATTGATTGCAGTTCCTATAAACATCGCACCGGCCGCTTATTACCTTGGTCAGAAGCAATGCGTCCATTTTGGCCTTTTGCCACCTACTTTGTGATCTTGTTGGTGTGGCCCTTCATATCACCGAATGATATTATGGAAACCGATCCCCGCGCAATGTTTATGCTAAGTGGCACCATCTTCTCCAACGTCAGCGTAAGTTTCACATGTCACAATTTATTAACCTTTTTATAGACAATAGTCTATCGTAAGTCAGTCTAATTATAGTTACACGCATGTTGGGGAAGGTTACTAGAGCCTAAATTAGACGTATGATATTTGTATTTTGATTAATTGAGCTGACGACGTTTCCATTTTGTACTTTTTAATTATCAAACACGCGATACGCATTCCGTCTGTCACACACCCCCACCTGGTTTCTACATGCCCTCATTAGGAGTGCTTATCGGGCATAAGCCCATGATTCACCTTAGATATGGCATGGCGTGGTCGTGACTAACACTTTTAAATATTTAGATAACACTTAATTATTTAAGATTGGGGTAGTATACGCAATACAGCTTTACGATCATAGCAATAACAAATTGATGATAACAACGCAGATGTTACACTATATTTCTTGGGAAGTGTCTAATCGTTATTCGAAAGAAAAGAATGGGCATAAATATTGTTATTATATTGCCAAAAAATGTTACATACAGTCTTTGAAGTGCAATTAGTTAAATAATATTCGAGCAAAGTAACAGTATTCCTTATCTGCGTAACGAAATAGGTTTGTGCTTATTTATTTTACACCTGAGTGTGTTTTTACTCGTGGAAAATTCACAACAAACACCCATAAACATTCCCGTACAGGGGAATTACCGAAGTGTATATAATTATGTTCGACATTTCGTGACAGAACTAAAAATAACAACCAACAATTAGACAGGGAATTTAGAGACCTTCTTGATTGTATACACAAAGCATGTCAAGATAGAAATTGTTAATACACAAACGAACAGACCTATTTTAAATTTATTAGTTATACCCAACTAGTATTTGTTGTCACATATCATTCGTGTCGAGCCAGAACATTTTAGTAAATATTAAAAAAATAAAATAAATATATAAATAAATTGATAATGCCGCCATATTGCTGCGGGGGCCGTACGTGCGCCAAGGACTTGAAGGGTGATAATGATGGTGGTGGTGGTGAGAATGGAGGTGAAAAGCTAATAACCGTTACTGAGGCGGAGACCCCGTTGACACTGAAGTTCTACGCCCGCCACGATTGGCCATATTACAATTGCACTGACGAAGAGATTGCACGCATGCGCAAGAAGTTCGAAAAGAAACAAGATGGAGAAGAAGACGATGATGAGGAGGACGAAGATGGAATGAGAAAGCCTTATGTGCCCAAGCATAAGACACCACAGCCCATGACAGAGAATCAAGTCTATGGATGGTATCAACATCGTGCTTATCGCTATTTAAAACATGACCGTGGCATATTCATATTCCCACGTGAGGGAGATGAATTGATCAAGACCATTTTGGCCTGCAAAGGCTTTTAGTTGAGTTGTTGGGTTAGAGCGTGACATAAATTAGGATCTTACAAACCACAAAATACACAAGGAATGCTTTTGAATTTGATTTCGATTTACTAAATTCTAAATAAAAACGAAGAGAGACTATTCAAATTGTATTATTATATATGTATCAGAGGTATGCATACGGTCTTTGATATATTTTACATTATTATTATATATATTTAAACATATAAAAATCCCATTTAATTTCTGTTTGCTTGCAGTGTCGCCTAATTGTCTCACAAATGTCGAGCACTCGCAGTGAAGCCTGGCACTGGCAGACGCCAATGTATGTGATGTCTGTACTACTCAGTCTGTGGCTGCCCTCGCTGGAACGGCCCTTGCTATACGCCCTGCTCATTGTGACTACCCTGACGCATTGGCACTACGGTGCCAGTGTGGTGAATCAGATGTGTGAACACTTCAATCGTGTGTGTTTCACAGTCCACAAAAAAGTGCCGAAAGAGGAGAAAAGGAAGACACTGGGAGAGTACTTGGACAAGCATCCGGAGGATAAGCCGTTATCAACCTCAACACTCAAACAGGATTAGGCTGTAGGATAGATTATTATTTCATATAGCGAAGAGCTCTTTCGCGCGGAGGCTATGTTGATGTGTATTTATCGCGTATTTACCTTAATCCAACTCAGGTCAGATAGCAAAGGCGCGAGCTACAATAGAGAAACTATATTTTCTTCAAGATGTGATGGACTCGGATAAAAGACAATGCCTCTTAAAATGAGGAAAAGTGAGCTCTCTTAAGCCATAGTATTCAATTCTTAATTAGTCGAATCTATTAACGATTACTGCAATTAAATAGAACACCCTAAGTAACCGAGAGAGTTATCGAATACACACATGACAAATTCCAAATGAATGCCATATCTTCGATATACATCCAAATTTAATAGACCCACACATCACATTCGGTTTCTATCAAAATTTTAAACTTTGTAACTCTGAGTAAATTTTACTTTAAGACTTGATTCTGTCGTATATACATATAATCGACGCTTGCTTCCTTTACCCAATAATCATGCTAACTACTCTTAAGTGTATTTAAATGTTAGTGTTCTACTATATGTATTTATTCTAATGTGTCGTTTAGCTCTCTAGAAACAATCTTAGCTACTGTGAATGTGCTTAATTTACTCGTATTCTCTGAGAAGAAATCACGTTCAATAAGACAACCGTTAAGACCTCTTATTATTATTATAAATATTATTTAAATTCAATGTCATTATTTAAATGAGACGCGTAAACTACTTATTTTTACACGAACACACACACACGCATTCACTCACAAATGTATTTGGGGCACGCTTTATTATGTAATTATATGTGAAATGTCGCTATAAAAGTTGCTTCCCCATCCTTGAAACTGTGTAAGACAAAAGGCAAATAAATTTGAAGGAATAAATTATATTTTCAATGCACTCACAAAATTGTTTGAAATGGGCTTTTAATGGGTCAGCTGATCCCCATGTTTATCGCGGTTATAGATCGGTAAGCAACTCATTTAGCAACAATTTTAATGCATTTCAAAAGTGGTCGGTCATGTGAAAAAAATTTTGATTCACGCAAACTAAATTATAACTAACAGGTGAGTAGCAACGACTAGCAAATACCCTGCCTGCGGTTCAAGGTAAACTTTAGTTTAATTTATTTTGTTAATATTTGGTTAAGTTTATTTCGCGAATTGCTAGTCAACAACTAGCTCTGAGTAGAAATTATTTTGTTCTACATATTTAATTATCAATAATTAATTAATAATATGAATAATAATCCTAATTGTTGAACAGTATTTATTCGAAATATGTCACTACAAATTTAAAAATGTTGATTATAATTAAAGGTGTCCGTCTGTATAAACACTTTGCTCTATATATTTAATATATATTTATATTGAAGAAGAGGTTTGAAAGTTTTGGCCACGCCTTTTCGGTACCCGTAAATTGCAAAATATAGAATTGTACGTTTAATTTTTGGATATTTTTCAGCATGAAAATAATCCCAGAAAATAAAGGGATGGTAAACGAAGAAGTTATTTAATGTGCGAATAGGTAGAGATCGAACAAAGACTCAGTTGTAGCTTTTTTACAGGTTTTAATGTGTTCTTGAAATATTGCGTACTAAAAACTGTGTCAGGCTGTGAGTGACTACTGTACATGATTTACGTCTTACGCTTTCTTTGTATCAAACCTTCTAATCAATCAATGTATCTAATGGAATTTATTTAATATTCAGCTAATATGTTATAGCTGATACGCATAAACATGTATGAATGAGCAAGTATACTACATATGTGGCACCTAATAGGGTCGCCACGACTTGCTGTTCATCCCATTGTCCATGCCGTCGATCAATTTGAGTACGTGCTCGAGCGATTAGCTAGCGATGAAAAAGCTTCCTCATTGCCTAATTGGTGTGAAAATCTAATTCACGTTCCCACTGTGCGATCTGAGAACCCTCCCTCACACATGCCTAACGGGTCCAACAACAATGACAACAACAGAAGCAGCGCTGCGACGTCGACGCTCGTACGCAAGTCACGCATGCGAAATGGGCACGACGAAGCACAACAACAACAACAAAAATAAAAAAAAATGGAATAAATAAAAGCAAAACCAAACAGATCAACAACAACAACGATAACAACAAGAAACCAGAATGAGAATTATGCGCGCGCAATGCAGAAAGAAAGCAACCGAAGCAGCGACGCAACAGCGGCGCAGCAGAATATGAAAGTTGCGCATGCGCCGACGTCGCAGTCAACGTTGACGTCGACATTGATGTTAAGTCTGGCGATGCTAACTTGGAATCAGTTGCGAAGCAGAAGCGCGAGCGCTAAGAACAAAGAAGAGATCTAGCGGAACATAACTTAAATAAGACAAAAAAAAAAACTAAAAAAAAGGCTAAAGAAGATTCCGTTTTGCCTGCGAGATGCTGCTGCAGACTTTCACGGTGCCGCTGATGCTGCTGCTCAGCGGTGCCTCAACAGCGCTGACTGCATCGACAGAGACAACAACTTCCACTGCGACTGCGAGTCCCACATCGACTACAGTTCCCCTTAAGGAAGAAGAGTTTCCTGCTCAAGCACCTGTCCAACAGCAGGAGGAATCCGCCTTGTTGCAGCCGCCATTGCCGCCCACGCTGGAGCCACTGGAGGAGGGACAGCGTCGCCGTATTGTGACATACGATCAGCGCCAGGAGGGACAATATAATATACGTGCCGATCTGGAGAACTTTATGATTGTCCTCATTCCGCCAGGTCCACAGGAGGGTCTTGGCTTGCTTGATCTGCTGACTAAGCCCACGATGCGCGGCACTGGCTCCAAGAGCAACAGCAACAGCGGTGGCGGCGGCCTCAGCAAACGGAAGCACCTTCACTCCTCTGCCCTGAAATCGTTCTATCAGCGCCAGCAACAACAGCAGCAGCAACATCAGCTACAACAATTGCCGCAAGCAGGATTGGGAATGTCATTGCCTGAATTCATTGAGGGACGCACTCCGTACCATGTGGACATCTCAGCCCTGGGAGAGGAGCAACTGCAGCACCAGCAGCAGCAGCAGCGTTTGCATCGCCAGCAAGTGGATGTGCTGCCTCCGCAGCTGGTTCCCATGCCACAGCTGATCAAGCCGTATCACCTGGAGGCGGAACCAGAGCTTATACAAGCGCTTCCCCCCGTTCCCACTGTCACTAGCGGAGGCAGCCGGGATGGCAGCACCAGCAGCAGCTCTGCTGGCAACAATTTGCTCGAAGGCTTTAATCCCTTGGGGGCATCGCAATATTATCGCAATTCCCGATCGCTGCAGGGTGATAGCTTCCTGGAGACCAATCGTCTGGCCACTGACAGTGTGTCCAGCTCTAATGGACGTGCCATTAGTGCGCCCATCTTTCGTCCGGAAATCGCGCGTGGCACGCATGCGAACGAACTGTATCCACCGATCGATGTACCCGCCTACATTGTGAACGAGGCGCAGCCACGCCTCTGGCAGCTGGATGACGAGCCAACTCCCATCCAACCCAAGCACTTGGTCGAAACGGATTTGCTCAGCTTTGAGCTGCTCGGCGACGGGCTTGGTGACTCCAAGACACTGCTGCGTGACGGCTTGGCCCGCTGTGCGCCCGGCCAGCGTCGGGACAGCTACGGTGCCTGCCGCCAGGTCGAAGGCTACTGAGCGAGACTGAGACCCCATTGAGACTGCTAACCGAATGCGTGCACACACATTACTAGGTTAAAAATTATAATTATAAAAAACTACGCAAATTTTAAAATTAAATTGCATTTTGCAACACTTAGAATTAAGCTCAACTGTTTCTCAACAATCAATAAATAATAAAATACATGACAACACTGAGGTGCATCTCATGCGTTCTCTTTTCAACCCAAGGCTCCCACGTACCGGCCTATCACTATTGTGAATGATATTTAAAAATATCTAAAAACGGATGCACGTGCGATAACCATAAATAGTATCGAGTATTTAAGTCATTAATTCAAGTTAACCCACTGTTAAAAGGGGGAAAACGTAGAAAAAGCGGAAGGAAAAACAACGGTAATGAAACGCCGAAGGATAAGCCGAACTCAAATGCCAAACTAACTGACATCAAGGGGCCCAACGGCAACAACAAATCAACAATAATAATCACAACAAGAACAACAAAAAAAACATAGTGTAATAACAGCAACAACAACAAATGCACTCACTCACTAAGGCCAGCCTCATAATTTGCAACACACATCAACAGTGTTGCCAAACTGGTAAATTCTCTAGCCAAACTAGCTTTTTTTCTTACTGGACAACATTTTGGAGCCAAATTATAAAGTATTTATAGAATTCAATTAAATGAAAACTCTTTTCAAATATTTGTCATGAATTTTTTTTTTGTTAAAAAGTTTTATGAAAGAAAAAGAGTTCTATCCATGAAAATAAAACAACAAAATCTGTCATAATACTGACTTAGCTACAGAACTGTCAATCCCCTGGAAACTTTGATATTTGGCCCCGCCAAAGTGCTTTCAATTGCAAACCAGTTTGTAAAACACTTAAAAAAGCAAAAATAAAAAAACTTAAGTTCAATTTCTAGTTTCAGATACTCGAGACAGCATCTTCCTGTGGGAATTGGCTAGTCAAACAGAGGCGCATTCTGGGCTGGCGATCACTGGCAATTGGTCATTGAACCTGACCATCGACTTACGCCACCTGAGCATACACTACCGAGTAGTCCAACAATCCGAGCACTGTTAACACTTACAATAAACAAACTCGGCTCACCCCGACCCGTCTCCACCAATGACTTACGTTTTTCTCTCTTGGCTTCGCTGCGAATTTAGGTTATTGGGTTAGGTTAGTTTACAAAAATAATTAAGCTTCCGATGCGAGTCAATGGACCGATTATAATTAGATATCAATATGGATAGGTATACGTATTTTTTTATAGTTTTGCGTCCGGATTTCAACAATAAAATTTTTCTAAAAACTTTGTTATTGTTAATTTCTCTTAAAAAAAAATGAAGTAGTGAGTAACTCAGTTTATTTTCTGGGCCTGAATTCTCTATAAGATCGAGGAAAATTATACTGGGCATAAACTTAAATGGAAGCCGCAAGGAAGCATTAGAGCTGCGCATAGTCGAAGTGCAGTGAATCGCTCAAGATGCGGCTGCGGTCAATGCCAGCGCCGCAGGAAAGGTTCTCACCATCATCGCATCGCATCACAATGCGGAAGTCTTTGGGCCATTGAACTGCACATTGAACTATCGCGGTGCAATCGGGTTTTTTGTTATTCTTTGGCTCTGTTGGTCTCTGTCTCGGCCAGGCCAGGCTCATCGTGTTGCCAGATTCGAGCTGCATCTCTCATTCATCGTCTGCTGTCAGAACGCAACGGTCCTGTCCGCTGAGGAAGAAATATAGTAATGTGCAAATTTACGAATCGTTTGTTTGTCTTCGTCTTGCTGCACTCCCTAGCGATCGGGGTCTTTGGCAAGCCTGCCAAGGTTCGGAGCACTGCAGGTGATTTGCTGGAGCTGTTGTACAACGATTATGGCGACTATGGCTATCAGGTGGAGGAGGTGCACTACGATCAACGGCAGAAGGGTCAAGAGAATTTGAAATTGAGGCTTGATGGTTTTCTGATTGGTTTGCCTGCTTATGATGATGTCTCCTGGATGGATCTTCTGGCAGAGGAGTATCTGAGTACGGCATTTAAATCTAATAAAGTTGAAACGAAACTGTAGAATATATTTTATCCCTAGCTAATGCATTGCCAAAGAAGCAGTTGGCTGCTGAGGCTAGCCAGAACTATCAAATGGTCACAGAGAACATTGCAACGGACTCAGCCACGACACACGTAGTAAATATTCCATCTCCAAAAAAGGATATTGAGAGCCGACAAAGGGCAAGTGAAGAGGTGGTCAGCTCTCCTCGGTACGTAAACCAACTAAACTTCAAAAGACACTATTAAAGTCCGTTTTATTTGCAGCACAAAGTCGCACATGCTGCAAATATTGCAAATGCTACGACGCGCTCAAGCCTGATCCGTTACAATATCAAAATAATTATAAAATAACTTAAATTGTAATGGTAAATAAATAAAGCAAATCATCGATTTGGGTAAATTTGAATTTCCCGCATTTCAGACCTGACTTTATCATGTTATAATTAATCAACACTGTTTTTTGCAGGTAAACAGCACTAAATTATTTCGATAACTTATTTGCGATTGTTGTCACAGTGACTTAAATTCAATATTTAAAATATATATAAAATATGATAATATTGATTCAAAAGAAACTGTTTTTTAATTAGTTATTTTTAAATTTTTATATATATTATTATTTAGGTTAAAATAAAATATTTATTTATTATTGATCGCTAGCTAGTTGACTGTGATTGATAGCAGTTACTTTTTAAATGCGATTGCCACTTGCGGTTTCAAAATAGTTGCGATGAATAACATGTTGATATCGCTCAACTTGAATTGAGACCAGCTTTGGCATTACATTTCATTTTTTAAACCACGTATAAATAGTCGGGAGTGATATTCAAGCGTGATTTGCAATAATTTTGTGCAGTGAGAACATTCAAGAATCTTCGTGACCACCGTTCGGCTAATGGGCCCGACGCAGGTATAAAAACCGAAGCTGCAGCCATTGCCAGCTATCAATACAAACAAGACCAAGGCAGAGAAACGACGCAATTTCGACAAAAGACACCACGATAAACATTTGTGTAACGAAAAACAAACTAAAACGAATCAGTTTTAAAACAAGCTAGCACAGACAACGTTATCAATAATTAACATATTAAAAAAAACATTTTAAAATGGCTGACCGATTGCTAAAAATCACCTACCATGGAGCTGCAGCTGGTGCAACAAAGAAACTGAATGCATATTTAAGGATGCCATCGAACAGCTTGTCCATTTTGCGTCGTGAGATTGAGATGTATCTCTTCCAGGAGCGCATGTTGCCTCAATCTGAAATTAGGACATATTGGATTGGTAAGTAGGCCAAGTGAGCTACATACATATGCATCGTATATCAAATTGCGAAATCAATTGAGTGCAGTTGTATGCGTGTCTGACAGTTGCATGTACGTATGTGTATGTGTGAGGCTGATGTATATCCCAAACTGCATACACAAACAAAGTGCGAAGTACATAATCGACACTTCGTACACACTATCCACATTTTGTAGACAGTATGTATAAGTGTGTATTAAGTACACACTATGCACATATTGTGTACATATAAAAGTACATTTCCAAAACGTACCTCAATAGTTGTACAACTGTGTTGGCCATGCTGATTCACCATTGTCCCTAATTGTGTTGATAACAAATGATAATAATACTAATAATAACATTAATAAGGCGTAAAAGTACCGATCGGATGACTCATTTTGATGTGTGTGTATTGTACATACCATTCTTACGTATGTACATCAATGTATGTTTGCATACAAATGTACATGCATTTGTTGTCTAGCTTGATGTTCTGTTATCTGTACCCAGTTTAGCAACTTGTGAACATACATTTGTACAAATATGATATAACTTCAAATTTTAACCTGATTAATTTTGCATTCGTGTCGAATTTCATCACGCAGCTTACATTCTAGTATATATTTAAGTAAAACATTATTAAACTATCAACAAGTTTGAAAGTTGTTTTGGTACAAACACATACATTTCTATGTATTTATGTACAAGAATTTTGCATGAATGTATACAAAAAGGCAATCGAATCATTCATATATTGTACCTATGTATACATACACATACATAGGTCTGATGAAACAAGCTGCACTAATTATGTATTGTACAATCATTCCTTGTTTCATTCGGTTAGTCAAAATTGCTGACTAGGCAATTTATTTGAGAGTGCTAAGAATCTATTTCACAACAATGGAAACCTGCAGTTCAAGTATTTATAAAGCGACTCACCTCTCTGTCTCTCCCACTTTTTGCAGACGCCGATGCCGATGAGATCGAAATAGTCAATCAGAATGACTATGAAATTTTTATGTCCAAGTGCACACAAAACATGCACATGCAAATCGCAACTATATCTGACGAGAAGGAAGATGCCAAGCCGGAGCCCGGAACTGGAACTGCTCATGATTCTTCGCCTGAAAAGGAGGCCAGCAACTTCATCATACACGACGGGGTTCAGTGCGATGCCTGTGAAACACACCCGATTGTTGGCTTCCGCTACAAATGCGTTCAGTGCCCCAATTTTGATCTGTGCCAAGGCTGCGAGGCTTTGCACAAGCATCCGGATCATTTGATGGTCCGCATGCCCACCAACAATGGACCGAGCATCATCGATGCCTGGCTAAGTGGTCCCGGTACCAGTGGTTCGCATCATCATCGCCGTAGTGGCCGTCGCTTCCGCAGCGGTCAATGTCCTTTCGCAGAAGCTACAGCAGCATCGACACAGACTACTCCTACAACAGGAGCTTCCCCTGCTGCTGCTGCCGCTGCCGATTCGCACAAGGAGAGTCGCCGCGAGCGTCGACATGCACGTCGTCATGGCCAAGGAGTACTTTCTCAATTTGTCGAAATGATGATGCATTTGCCGGAAGCTGATGTAGCACCCACTGCAGCAGCAGCTGCCGCAGTGGCCGCAGAAGCAGCAGAAGTAGCAGCAGCAGCTGCCACAGAAGCTGCAGGAGCAGCTGTTGCTGCCACCGCTCCAACTGCTCCCGAAGAGGAGTCGCTTAAGAAAACCGAAACAGGGGCACAAAGCACAGAAACACCTAAGGTGCCAGTTACTGAGCGCGTTACTACTACTGGCAATGCTGAGGAGCCAGTGGCTGCTCCACGCACCAAGGAGCAAACAAGTGCTGCCTCTACACCAACTACTCCAGTTATTAGTCTGGAGAACCTCGCCCAGATGGTTAATCCCGAGTACATGCGTGCTGGCATCGAGATTTTGAATAACTTCAGTGAAATGTTTGCCAAAATGATTGATCCTAACGAGGGAGCTTCCTTTGGTACTGTTGGAAACTCAATGGCTTCTAATGCGTCTTCAACAGGCTCCAGCAAGCCTGAGACTGCCACTGAGGCACCACAAAAGCCCGAAACAGCCACTGTGGCACCACAAAAGCCCGAAACAGCCACTGTGGCACCACAAAAGGCCGAGACGAAACCTGAAACTGTCGAATCGCAACCAGAATCGGTTAAGAGTAGCATATCTGGCAACCAGACACCTCCTGTCGCAGAACCCGAGGAGCGTCGTAGATCAGAGAGCTTGGATCAGGATTGGCAAATGATTGACAACACTGCTTCACCAATTGCCAATGTATCAAGCTCAGATGCATTGATCAATTTGAATGGCGCAAGCTCGGTCGATTCTGCAGCTGCCCCAGAAGCTGCTGCAGTTCCGCCATCAACCTTTGGCCAACTTAGTGAGATGCTGCGCCAGCACGTAAATGAAGAGCGGCAACGCGAGCAGAGCTCCACCACGGCACATACCCAAACCTCTCAGGTGGATACTGTGAGCACCTCGACCTCAACTACTCCAGTGGTCACCAACAGCACATCGACCTCCACCACAACGGCTCGTCCTGCTGCACCCGAAGATAAGCGCGCAGTGCCCATCTATCATACGAGTAAGTACAATATAAATGTGCTGTATTTATAATGTCCTAATCCAATCTATTCCCCTGCAGATGAACAGATCAATTCTGCTGTACACGCTATGATGGCCATGGGATTCAGCAACGAGGGGGCTTGGCTAACGCAGCTGCTCGAGTCGGTGGAGGGCAACATTCCTGCCGCCCTGGATATTATGCACACATCACAGAGTGGACGGAATTGATTTCTGCTCTCTTCTATTTATAAACTACTTCACTTCAATATATAGTACCCTTATCATTTGTAATCCACTTGTGGTGATATGTTTGCTTTATTTACAAATCGAGGGATATAAATGAAAATAATCAATAAATAATATATGTATGTTTTATCTATGTATGTTGCAAATAATCAAAACAATGTTATCCAATGTATCATGTATTAATCACAATAATAAATACCATAAAAATGCTTAAACATTAGTTTGTTTATTTGGCTATGTAGATTATAATCTAGGAGGATACTGTGGTTTTTTTCAACTATGAGTTTTACTTCCTACATAATATTTTTGGTCTTAAGACTATTGAGATAACTTCTTAACTGTCACAAACTGTTCTACCCTGTGGATATGACGTTGAAATTCAGTATAACATCTACACAGTTCTTATATTAATACCCGAAGTGGTATTTAAAAAGAATTATCAGATAGATTGATTTAAAATTATAGAAAATTTCTCAAAAGGTAAGATATTTTATGTTAGGATCAACCTAAAAACAAAAAGCCCTTGGGGATACTAACAAAATTGTTCTTTTTAAGTAATCGCTGACCTTGTTTTTGAAAATTTGCATTTGTAAACAGTGTTATCTGGAATATACATAAATTCGGAAGACGATGTTAATCATCCAGTTGGCGAGCTATTAACGTAACAACTTCTTTTACAAATTTTCTAAATTCATAGTTCATTGTTGTGACTGTAACAATAAATGTAAATAGCTTAAACAATCGCACGTGGTGCGCCTTCCATTGGCGTCGGGCGAATCCCGTATTGTAGCTGAACATCTGCGAGATCATCAGAGCCAGAAAACTGCTGAGCGCTAGAAATCGTTGAACAAGCTCCAGCGATTTGCTCGTCGTGTAATAGAGCGGGAGGTCAGTGAGAATGGTGCAGAGCAACAGAACACAGCCAATGATACCTACGGGAAAATAAACAGAGAGTAAGAATATGTAAATAAGCTGAACCGATTTAGAAAACGATAAAAGCCCAGAATGAAAGGCTACATTCGGCATGCCGAAGGTCCTATACCCTTGCTTCCATCTATTCCGATGGTTTTAATATTGTACTCTTTATAAAAAATACCCGTTTTAATGAAACGGGACTTTACATTGTTCCATTTCTGGAATACACGACGATTACACGCTCTGCAAGGGAATAGGGTATATCAGCTCTTGCTTTAGTTTATGGTCTTAGTTTTTTCATTATTCGATAATTTAAAATTATTGCAAAGTTAAGGTCTAATAATTTAGAAAATGACTAAAGCATTATTAAATAATGTTCTTCACTGAACACGCATTGCATATGGTTTATAAAAATAAAATAATAACACAACGATAACACACAGTTTATTAATGTATAAACTGACAAATGGTGGGGCGTGCACTCACCAGGAAAGCCGTGATTACTACGGAAATGTTTTACGGTCGCGTTGGGATCCTCGCGCTTGCGCTCTCTCTTCTGCAACGTTTTGATTGCAACACCGCCAACGCCAACGAAAAAGGCCAACAAAACAAGGCAAGTGTGTAGCAGTTGCAGGTTGAACCACGATTCCAGGATACTGCTGTTCCGCACCAGCAATGCCTCGCCAAGCAGGAATACAAACTGCAAGGGGGAAGATTCTCAATTAAGACAAAGTCTGAATTTTGCTTACTATAATATAGCTTACACCCACTGTGCAGTAAAAGGCATGTCCTGCCGTGTGCACCATCTTCAGGGACACACACTTGTGCACCACGGCTGTTGTAATCCCTGCCAGCAGTATGTGCGATATGAGGGCACAGAAGCCAAAGTAGAAGCCCGCCGAGGAGACATTCAGTGTTGTGGCATTAGCTCCAGCATCCTTTAACGCTATTGCCACATGATCCAGCAGATCAGAGCTCTCGCAGACATCATGTAATCCCTCCGAGCTACAACCTTGTAAATTGCTCGTTTCCATTTCGATGTTGGTGCTTTCGATGTTGTTGCTTATATTGTACTCTAGTTGTCTTTGGTTTTACCGTAGAATTTTTTATCTGCGACGTGAGGCGCGCACGTTATGCAGATAAGTTGCTGCTGTCGTAAAAGTCGAACTGAACCGCTCGCCTCGAGTGCCACAAAACGTTTGATACGCTCAAGCGAGACAGGCGAGCTGTTACGACTAAATCTTTGGGAGAATTCTCGTTTCTCGCAAAAATCGGAATCGGAAAAAATCACTTTCAAAGCAACTGGAGTGTGACTCAGCGCGACTCTTTCACGTGCTTTACCTTGGTGAAGTAAAAGGCGGCAGCGGTCACAGGTGGAACTGTTTGGCATTGTGCGGATACAACTTGCACGGACACACACACTGAGAAATATATTATAAAAACAAACGCACAACATTCTTTGTTATTAACTTTTCATTTTTGGCGAATTGCGAACCGGTTTGTTTAATTACCCACGGGACTTTTTCTCTTTTACATTGAACACGGTAATATCGGTCCACTCTAATTGTGCCGCCGTGAATCACGCACTATCGCATGCAATTGTTACGAAATTCTAGTCAAAAGCAAATGACCGATAAATGAGCAAACAAGCGAGAAAGCAAGTAGTGTGCGGCCTAACCGACTATTACAGTGCGCTAGATCGGTAAATGTTACTTCATTTAATGTATAATTAATTTGTCTGGGTGATGAATTAATAATCTCATTAAAAATTTATTATTTGTTTTGCAAGTGATCGCAATACCAACGCAAAGTCTGGTGTGCTTAGCCGGTTAACTTGATCGATTCATCGATAATATTTGTAACTTATCGAACACAAGCTCAAACTCGTTACAGTGCAGGATAAAATTATTGGTAAGGGTTTGTTTTTGCATTCAATATAGCTAAATTTTTAGTATAAATTTAATTATTACTTTATAAGTATTAAGTATAGTCAAATCAATTAAGATTTAATGTTGGCAACAATTGAAGAGATTATTTTATTGTTGACGCTTTGCAGTTAGTCGGCTACTGTTGACGTACGAACACCTTATCAATCTTCTGTGTATGTGTGCTCACACGACTTGTTGATACACCCTAATTGATATTCCTCAACACAAAGGGGATTTACACAGCCAGTAAAAGCGACGCAGAGACCTCTTTCATGCCAATGCGAAATGGCACCATAACTGAAAAAGACAGTCTGCATAGTATACTTGTTTACTCATACAAAAAACTCTCCAAAGAGTGACGTCACCTGAGATAAAGAGAGACGAGCTCACTCAGCTAGCGCACGCGAATAAACAGAGAGAACTTAGTGGGAAATTTCAGTAACCAGCTGTCTTTCATATAGACTGCCGGTTCAGTTGTTTATTCCTGATCAAAAAGTGTAGTGAAAGCTTTACAAAAAAATCAGCGTGAAATACATAGAGGAAACAAAACCACAACAACAACAACCAAAACAAATAAATTAACTAAACCGAAAAATATAAATTTTTACAAATTGTTCTGGGAAATTCAACTCAGGAATTCCCCCGAGTCAACAAGTCAAGTGAGACCCAAAAAGTACGTCAATCATACTAATTAATACTCTTCCCCGATGCATGCTAATATTAATCTGTGTACGTGACGAATGTGACGTCATTACTTTGGACACAAATCCACAGAATCTATAAACAAATTAAATAAAATCTTAAATTTACGCTAAACATTCGACAATCAGTAAAGCGTGTTAAAAACGAACTAGAAAAAATAATATTACCAGTTGACATGTAGGGACAATTAAGGAACCTATGACGTAAAATAATTAAAATAGGAAACATTTTATATAGATGACATTATCGCGTTTGACTCATGTTGTTCATAGGCATGCGTGTCTAACCATTATCTAGATCTAGCACACCCCTTCAAACAAACAGAAAATCAGATATATATATTTTACGAGTATATTTGTAAATAATATACAGAGACTGTATATGCTGCATGTGGCAAATGAAACCATTTTCAGCTTCTTTGTATTTGCAATACTTGTGAAATGCAATCCAAATACAAATGAAATCGTCAAAGTGTCTGCCAGCAGTTAACTCCCATTATATGAGAAGTTCATTATTCACGTTATCACTTGCCTATTTCCAAACATTCCAATGTTTATGGGTCTGACAATTAACTTTTGATCCCAATACGTGTAAAATTTCACAGTCATTTTTTGTAGAATATTTGCGACAATTTAAAAACAAAATAAAAAACTGTAAAAGTATTTTAAATTTCAATTCCAAGAAATGTTTTGAAAAAATATGATCCAATTCGTATGAATCAAACCACAATCCATAAACAAAAAAAATACGGACAATCAAAGAAAAATTATTAAAAGCAAAATGTGGGAATATTTCATATTTCAAAACGATTCCATTATTAAATTAAAATTTAGCTCATGCGTTCGTCTGTTAATAAGTAAAGAATTTGGAGATGAATAAACAGAGATAACCGTATAATGCATTTCATATGTACCGAAATGGTGTACCCATGTACACATGTACACAAATGCATACATGTGCAGTAAAATATTATATTAGGCGTATAAGAATAGTCCCTTTACCTAATTTCACAGGTAGATTAGAGTCTTATCGCCATGCAGCGATATAATATATAGAGCTATATATGTACCTATAATATGTGCAAAGAGTGATTGATTGCTGCGCACACCGATGTGGCGTTTGTGGCTGCAACTTAAGCTGATTAATAACTCGTTGCAAATACATTGGCCGATCGGCGCAGCCGGCACTTTGTCATATTTTATATAAAAGCATTTTTGCTTTATTGATGTTACAAACTTAAATCTCAAATCGTATTTATTATAATTATCAATTATCAGTGTTTATTTATTGTGAATTTTTTTATATTTTTGTTTTGGTTGTTTGTTCACTTTGTGTTTGTGTACAGAGTGTGTATGGGACTGTCACGTCGTAGCCAACAACAATACTTGCCAGATTTGTTGATGCTTCGCGCATACACATAAACAAATGGACACACACACCGACACGAATACGCACTCACACATGAAGAGACATATATAACTAATCCAGTATGAGAGCTGCCCAACCAGTCGTTGCTCAGCACAGAGCCCGCTCGGTTGTGCCATCTCGCAGCCTTTTTGAAAACATTCAAACAGTCTCCGAGCTCCAAACTGGGCTTTAGTATAGACCTAGTCGATAAATAGACATACAGCCTGCATATATATTAATTATTGTGTATATATTTGTCTAATTTTCTAACCTAAATCAACGAACCAACCAACTATAAAATGCGTCGTGTAGGCGCTTTTGCTGTCATCGCTTGTGCCGCGTTGGGCCTTCTTCAAATGGCGGAACCAGTCAAAGCCGATGCCAAAGAGGGGTAAGTGCGAATCGGAACACATACCATACATATACCGCTTGTCCGTTTGTCTGTCCCCATACTCCATAGTCTGCGCTACCTGTAACTCCACAAATAGCTTTTAGTTTTAGGTGTAGAATCCCGAGTTTGTTTTGTTGTTGCTGGAATAGTCAAGGCAACCTAATGCGATCTTTATCAAATAATTTTCTAGCAATAAGGTATTTTTTCCAGCCCGTCTCAATTAGCTTAATGGAAATCACAGTTCGACTAATAACAGGCTATATAAACAAATTACTGACAATAATAATACGATAATACTCTACGCTTTCAATTATTTTACCGACAATACCCAGTCGAATCCACTGTTCCTCACAGCGAGGCTTGACTGTATTTCACACTTGATGAGCAATTCATTTGTTCTGTCATTTAGCAGTTCCTTTATTTCTTGTGTAAGTAAAAGGCATAAAGAAAAACCCCAATGAGTTATTTCAGTTAAACCTTTATTACTTTTTGAGTACCCAAGCTTTATGGATGCACACACTATGTATTGTATTCATTTACATATTATGGGTTTATTTTTGTGCACAGAACTTGAAAACAAGTTTACTATCTCTCGCAATATTATTTTTCATTGTCAATGGCAATTAGCTAAACATTAATCTATCAAGATTGCCTCGTGATAAATATTATATATTAATTAAAGGTGAAATAAACAATGAAAATTATTACCCAAAACCCAACAAAAATAATTAAAAAACAAAACATCAAAACTGGAAAAAAATTAAAACAGCCAATCCCCCGATCAACCTTGTGTGTCGTGTGTATCGCTCGAGCTAAATATATTATACTATATACCTCATTTGCAATTCAACTCGTGTTACATAAGCGGCCCACGGGGCTGTATCTGATATCAAGATCTGGTTCCAAGAATAAAATATACCGTTAATTGAGTGCAAATTGACAAGTTTTTCAAAAAGAAGATGAATATAAGTTTATACTCGACTTGCAAATACCTTGGGTTTATTTTCAAAGCAATAATGGTCCATAAAACTATTTCAAATAATACCTAAATATTACTCGTAATCAAATAAATAATCACCGGTCAAGTGGGTCGATGGCACTTGATCCCTACAATGAATCGGATCTGGGATCATTCCTGATACCACGTAGGGTATAACCAAATAAAAACATTTGACGATTACTACTTGGAAACAGCAGAATCCAGAATAAAACTGAATTGATAAAGCACAGCGAGAAGAATACATAAAGAACACAAAGATCACGAAATACTCACAATGTGTATATGTGTGTGTGTGTAGATTGCCCAACTGTACCTGTCTCCTCTTACTGTGAACTAGGAAATACCCAGCATAATCACAAAAATAAAATAAAAACAAAACGAAAAAACAACTTTGGGGCTGACCTACTCATTGGACATTAGGCGACCTTTACTGATTGTGAATACACTGCACGAAAATTTATTAAGATTAAGCTTTATTGAGTTGAGGATCTGGAGAAACGTTTTATAAATATTTTCGACAGCGAACATTAAATTCATTTAATTTAAAAATTTAATTAATTGAGAGTTTTTAACATTCTTTACTTCACTTTACTTTCTCCACAGCCAATACACCATCGTTGCACCGGGAACTATTCACTCGCACCGCGACTATGATGTGTCTGTCTCAGTGCACCACACCAAGGAGCCGGTCACGCTGAAGATCGGCATCACAGGACCCTCCTACAATGAGAGTCAAAATGTGGAGCTCCCGAATGCAGATGAGGTCAAGCAGATTACATTCAAACTACCACCCCTGAAGTCGGGAGACTATAACCTCACGGCTGAGGGCGTGTCGGGGCTGGAGTTCAAAAACTCCACCGCGCTTACTTGGACGGAGTTCAAGACCTATGTGAAAATCCAAACAGACAAGGGCAAGTACAAGCCCGGCGATACAATCAATTATCGTATCCTCTTTCTGGATGAGAACCTAAAGCCCTCTACGCCCGAGGACGAGGTTGTTGTCTTCTTCGAGGATCCAAAGCGTAATCGCATTAAGGAGTTGAAGCACATTCAAACACGGACCGGTGTCTACACTGGCAAGTTTGTGCTCTCAGAGTTTGCAAATCTCGGCTCGTGGTCTCTGACTGCCCAGAATGGAGAACGCTACTCAGACGAGCGTGTCTACTTCGATGTGGAGAAGTACGTGCTGCCAAAATACTCCATTACAATGGACAACACACAGCATGTTTCAGTCCGGGATGGTGACATGCAAGTTGTGGTCAAGGCAAAGTAAGTCAATTCGATATGGGAATATGCGATCGTTACTAATCTTAAGTGATCCCTTAGCTACACCTACGGCAAACCGGTCAACGGCAAAGTTGTGCTCAACCTGCACACAGACGAGTCGGCAACCTGGAGTAATGTGGATGGCAAGACAGTGCGTACCGACACGCCTGGACATGCCATGATCCGAACTGCGGACATGGTTAATGGCAAGGCTAAGATTGACCTTAATGTGGCGGAGTTCGCCAACTTCCTGCCCCACAAAACTTCTTCGTGGTACGCCCAGATACTGGCTACCGTCGAGGAGGAGTTCACTGGTGTGCAGCTCAACGAGACAGGTGGTGTCCAGCTGTATCCTTATCGCTACGAGATGAGCTGTACCGATTACAGCAAGTGTTATTCCTTTTTCGTTGACAAGGAGAACGAACTCATCTTTAAAATCACACTTGTCGATGGCACAGTTCTCAAGGACACCAAGACCCCAGTAAAGGTAGGAGCGAAATACAGAAAGGAAGAGACTTTTCAATTATTAACTCATTTTTCACACACCATCACAGGTCAAGTTCACTGAGGGTATTCGCCATTCTCACTACGGCGATGAGGCGGAGCTGCCCAAGATTGAAAAGAAGGAGCTGACCTTCGAGAGCCACCTCAACGAGTCCAGTCTGGCTGTATTCAAGGTTACCCTGCCCGATCTGCCAGAGATCGAGAACTTTACGCGCTACTATAGCATAGAGCTCGAGTTCGAGGACGAGAAGCGCGAACTTTACACCACATACCCTTACAGGGAACCCAAGAAGATCGAAAAGCCTGAAGACGATAAAGAAAAGGAATGGTTCAAGTTGGAAGTGCAGCGACCAAAGGATAAGTGGAGGTTTGTATGGTAAAAGGTTACACCTAGGCGCGAAGATTAACTATAATCGTATTACAGCCTCAAAATCGGAGAAGAGTACAAGGTCACATTGAACTCCAGTCGTCCACTCTCCTACTTTGTGTACAACATCATCGGACGCGGCAACCTGCAGCACACGGAACGTGTCGAGCTCAGTGAACCCCAGAAGGAGCACAGCATCACTCTGAAGCCAACGTTCCTCACCGCCCCTCATGGTCGCATCTATGCCTACTATGTGGATGAGACTGGCGAGTTCCGTTACGCTGAGGACACCTTCCATGTCGATGTGGAACTACAGAACCAGCTGGCTATCACAGCTCCCGAAGAAGTCAAACCAGGAGAGAATGTTACGCTGCAGATTAAAACGGCACCTCACTCCTTTGTTGCCCTCACTGCTGTTGATCAGAGCGTACTGTTGCTGGGTTCCAACAACGACCTGGATAAGAACACGTTTAATTGGCGTTTGGCACGCTACGACACACACACACCCTGGCAAGGCGGCTACTCGTATTTCCCCGGAGAGCGAAGTGGTGTCGTGACCATGACTAATGCTAACTTCTTCTATAACCGCACGGCTCCAGTCTATTATCCACGTAAGCTGAAACTAAGTAAGAAGTGCAGGGTGAACACGTTGTTCAGGGGTTTTTCCGGGTAGCTTAGTCGGCCTGAAGAGCACTTGAATGATATCGAGTAGTTAGATCTGAAGATGAAAGTAGATTAAACTGTCGAGCACTTTACTCGTTACAGATATATCAAGTTGTTAACGAGTAACGAGGTCATTAAATTTCTAGCTCTCAAAATAAAAAAAATAGTTCTGAGGTCGTTTGCTGAGTTCACGCTTTAGCCTACCTAACCTCCTTTATTTATTAGATAGATCTGAGTCACGAGTTCTTTTATTCTTTCTTTAAGTATACAATAACTAAAGTACCTTGCAAAATATTCTTACTTTAAATTAAATATTTCTTATACTATTTTCTCCCACAGAGGCCTTTTCTGGTGGTGCCGTTCACCGCAAGACGGCTGTCGCTCAATATGACTCGACAACGGTAGCATTTGGAGCAGCTGGAACACTTGAAAGTGACAGAATGGGTACAAACGTTGGAGCAGCACCCCCATCTGTTTCCGCACCTGTGGTACGCAAGAACTTTGTTGAGACTTGGCTATTCGATGACATTGAGGACACCGGTGATGAGATTTACAAATTTGTGAAGAATATTCCGGACACCATTACCAGTTGGGTGCTCACCGCTTTTGCTCTGAACCCGGAGAAGGGTCTGGCCGTTACTGATGAGCAACTGAAGATTAAGACCTTCCAGCCTTTCTTTGTGTCGATCCGTCTGCCATACTCAGTGAAACGTGGCGAGGTTATCGCTGTACCCGCCCTGGTATTCAACTATTTGCCTAAGCAACTTGATGTGGAGGTTTCCTTGGACAATGAGGATAACGAATACGAGTTTGTAGATGTGTCAAATGAGGTGCTTGCCGATCAGAAGCGTAGCCAGAATATTCGTGTCGGTGCCAACTCTGCTGCAGGTGCCTCCTTCCTCATTCGCCCCAAGATCATTGGCAATATCCTGCTCAAGTTTACGGCCATATCGCCAATTGCCGGCGATGCTGTACATAAGACACTCAAGGTGGTGCCCGAGGGCGTAACCGAGTACAGGAACCGCGCATTCTTTGTCAACCTGAAGGATGTGGCCGAGCACAAGGATACCTTTGAACTGGAACTACCCGAAGACATTGTTCCCGACTCGCAGCACGTGGAATTTGGCTTGGTTGGTGATCTGTTGGGACCGGTTATCAAGAATCTGGAACGTCTGCTTTACTTGCCTAACGGATGCGGTGAACAGACCATGTCCAAATTGGTACCGAACTACCTGGTCTACGACTACCTGAAGAGCATCAAGAAGCTCACGCCTGAGCTGGAGCATCGCATCAAGCGCAACCTCGAGCAGGGTTACCAGCACATGTTCAACTATCGCCACGACGACGGCAGTTACAGTTCCTTCGGACCCGGCAAGTGGCGTCAAGAGGATCCGGAGCGCAATGGCTCCACCTGGCTGACAGCGTACGTCCTTCGCACCTTCAGCCAGATCAGTGATCTTATTGAGGTAAACGAGAAGCAACTGGCCGAAGGCTACGAGTTTCTACTTACCCGTCAGGCGGAAAATGGCAGCTTCATTGAAGCCGGCGAGTACTTCTATGGCTCGACCCGCTCTAGTTTGACCCTGACAGCAAATGCGGTGCTTGCACTCCTTGAACAGAAGAATCCCAATCAGGCAGTGATCGAACAGGCGGTGGCCTATCTGAGTGCCAACAACAATGAGAAGGAATCCGACGAATTGCTGCCACGGTCCATTGCAACCTATGCCCTCCAGAAGGCTAAGGCTGCAGATGCCGCTAAACATGTCGCGGAACTGAAGGCCCTCGCGAAAACCGAGGATGATCGCACATGGTGGAGTGATGATATAGACAAACTACGTGCAGGCGCATGTGCTCGCTGGTGGTGCTGGATCTGGAGTCATGACATCGAGATCACATCGTATGCACTCCTCAGCCTGCTGGAAACTGAACAGGAGACACCTCAGACCGTACTCAACTCGATTCGTTGGTTGGTTGCACAGCGTAACAGATTCGGAGGATTTGCCTCCACCCAGGATACCGTTGCCGGTCTGCAGGCACTCATCCAGTTCGCTAAGAAGTCTGGCTACGAGCCGGCCAAGTGGGATGTAAGCATCTCCAACAAGGGATCAAGCGAGAAGACTGAAAAGCTCAGCGTGAACGAGGACAACGATCTGTTGCTTCAGACTGTAGACTTCCCCCAGGGCACCAAGTCGCTCACCTACGATGTCAAGGGCACTGGAGCGGCCCTGGTGCAGATAAGCTACCAGTACAACATTGTCGAAAAGGATCCCAAGCCCAGCTTTACCATTAAGGTAGAGAAATCAGGCAAGGCCGCTCAGCTTGTGCTGGCCGTTTGTGTGGAGTACGTTGAGGAAGGCAAGGCCAAGGCATCCAACATGGCCATTCTCGAGGTGTCACTGCCTTCTGGCTACACCGCCGATGAGGAGAGCTTCAAGGACATTCAGGAAATTGAAGGAGTCAGGGTAAATACGAAGCACCCTGCTGATTATTCCTAACTGACTAACTTTCTCTCTCTCCCTTTCGATTCTTTGCAGCTGGTCGAAACCAAAAACGACGACTCTGTTGTGGTCATCTACTTCGAGAGTTTGCCCAAGGGCGTTAACAAGTGCCTGCCCATCGAGGCGCTGAGGACACATGCTGTCGCCAATCAGAAACCCGCTCCCATTGTCCTCTACGACTACTACGACACGAACAAGAAGGCGACCGAATACTATGAGATCGAGTCGAAGTTGGCGGATATCTGCCAGGGCGGCGACTGCTAAGCAGAGCTTCAAGTCTTAAATTTGTAATATACTCTATACACAAATCGAATAAAAAAAAACTGTTGTGATTGTAATGTATTTCTGTGTTTTTTTTTTAAATTTTTGAATTATTCATTTTATAATCTTCCAATTTTATTGGAGCTCCTGGGTGAAATCAGTGTGCTGTAAAACATTCTTTGTCAAGTGTTTTCAGTGTTGGGAAATGAGTTTGTAGAGTTTTTTCAGAAATCAATACGGAACAAGGAACTTGACAGATTGATAACGAATTTTTTTTTCTTATCAAATTTTCAAAAGTAATAAAATAACTATGATTAATATAAATTTAAATGACTATCATACTGATATTGTCTGTCTTCCTATGTAGAAAATATATACATGGCCATCAATCAATATCAATATCTACTCCTTATGCCCTTGTACACATTTCATACAATAGACAAAGACTACTAAAGACATTTAATCCCATCACGTACTGATTGTCTTATACGTGTGCAATACCTTTCCGAAAATTACAAAAGAAAAACAAGAAAGGGAAAGTTTTCATTGACCACAGGAGCACGATGAGTGGAAATACTTAATATAAAATACACACTCCATCCACTCTTATCATAATGCATATAGTTCTAGACATTTAAGTATATATGTTCTTAAATACATGCGAGTTGGCGATGTCGGGTCTATAAATTATCTCAGTACGTGCGATTTTTCATAAAGATAACAACTCAAAAGTCACACAAACATACAGACGTATAAGAGGTCTAAAAAAAAATATTTAGTTATCTATATATTTGACTAATTTAACCAAATAAGTACTACACTTATAAGTGCCCAATTAATGTCGATTTGATCGCTTCTGCCGAGTCATATACATATAAAACATTCGTTTAGAAGATATATAACGGTCTATAATATTATATAAGCCTGCATCTACAAAATATACGCATTGTCACTGTGGCTAACGTGCGTTGAATCACACACAAAAATTATGTCATACTTTCTTCTGTACACTATATGTACTATATTTATAATCTGAAGTTGTACAGCCAGAGAGCTACTGCAATTGATGATAAATCACAAATCGATTTATAAAATTTGATTTTCAAAGGTTTGAAAACGTTTATAATCGTCTGTGATAACAATTTTCGGCTGAAAACGTTTTTAGCGATTCATGGTGTACAGGTAATGCCCATTTACGTCAACTGCTGACACTGGATAATAATATTTAATATTATTTATGTATATTGAAGATATTTAAAAAAAAGCTGATGTCAATATCCCTTTCTTTGAAATCTTAAATATGTACTTATTAATGTCTAAACTGAGATGAAATTCTAAAATAATTTAATAATAATAATTAAAATAATTTATTTAAAATTAGAATACTATACATATTATATTCTTTTTGATATCACTCTGTAATCAATCTATAATTTAAATAATAACTTATTACTTATCTCGCTATTCTTAATTTTGGTGATTGTTATATTGAAAATGTACTGTAGTTTAATCCTTTTAACTTGTTTGCATTATATGGCAAAGCACAGCGTTACTGATAGCTACAAAGCTGCAGCTATCTACATACATACGTACGTTTCTATGGGTAATTCTAGTCAATAGAAACGTGACCCTGTGCATATAAAGTCTGTTCAAATTAGTTGTCTGTTCCTCATGCGTGGGAGAAGTACAACTTCGGAAAGAACAGTAAATAAATAATTAATTCAGTGACAAGGATCATATCAAGGATTCATCTAAAAAATAAGAAGACTTTTACCGAATAAAAAAAAAAGAATTCTCCTTATTTAAAAGTAGTTAAAAATATTACGGAAAATGACAACAGAAAAAGGCAAATCGACCACTGTCCTGCAGCACATTGAGGCCGGTTTGAATGCCCTCAACCAATTCTGCATTGGTTTTATAACCATTTGGATCTGCTGGAATTGTCTGCGCGTAGGATTGTCCGGTATACGCCTGCACGTTTGGCTGGCATCCTTCGGCTTCGTGTTCGTAATGGCCGAGGGCATGATGTGCTTCTACGACGGCAATTGGCTGACCCTGCGCTACAGTCGGAAACAGAAAACCGCCATTCATGTGGTGCTCGAAATAATTGGCGGCGGGATGGGTGTGGCCGGTTGCCTGGTGCAGCTCATACGCGACGATTGGCAAATTAATGTGACCACCCACTCGAGACTGGGATTCGCGGCCTTCATACTGTGCCTCATTTCACTTTTAAGTGGCTTAACCGCGGTCCTAGCCCGCTTCATGTCCAAGTGCGTGTCACCGTTGAGCAACAAAACGTTTCACATTCTCCTCAGCCTTGGCACATTTGTGACCGCAATGCTGGCACAGTTTTATGGCTATACGCAAACAGGAATATTCCGAGGTCAGGGACAGGACTTTGTTGTCCTCATGCAAGTGTTCACCATGATTGCGATGGTGCTTACTTGCATTGCGCCCTTCAAGTCCTTGTACCAGAAATTTAAGGCGTTCGCCAGTTAGTGCAAGTGTTATGTGATTTAGTTCTTATTAGTTTAAAATTTATTTCTAGTAGTTACAATTTACATCGAATAAATTTAATGCAAGACCCAAATGCAAATTATTGCATTATCTTTTGAAAACCAGTGTTGATCACGGTTGATGTACATCGATTAGTGTCTAAAAGCCGATAAATGGCTATCGCAAAGTGTAACAAATAAACAATTATAAATTATTTAAATAAGCTCCCAGAAAATGGGAGTGAACAAACTCTAAAGTTATACACAAGTGAATTTAGTTATTATGGTGACATACAAAAATATATTTTTATAAATTAACGTAAAGCTAAAAATAACAACTTCTTAAATTAAGCCGCACATTGATAGAAATTCGATAGCCGTTCGTTGTTATTTCTAAATCTGGGCATCGATATTTGCATTTGTACTAAAAAAAAATACTTTATGTTTTAGCGGGACATACTGAAATTCCTTATTCCAAAATGGCGAATTTGCAAGCAAAATTGTTCATATTTAGTGATTTATTGTAGTGCATTATTTAAATTAAAACAATTTTGTATGTATAAGGCAATTAAGTTAATGTAGGTTATATTAGCAATTAATCACAATAAATCATTTACATTTTTTGTTTAATTTTACTGGGAATTCTACAATAACTGTAATATACATATGTATAGCGGTTAAGCGATTGCAACAGTGAACTTGATAAAAGAGAACGCCTGCGGTTTTAATTCAAATGGTTTTTGTGCGTCCGTGGGTTGTTGTTGGTTCTAAGTATTTGAACAGCTTCCCCAGAGGAAATTGATATTGGGCGCCATAAATATGAAACTGAATTATGGTTTTTATGGTTCTTGTGGCTTGTGCCTTACTTGGGATTTTGCTTTATCATCCATATAGTATGTACGTAGTAGTACGTACTCACTTACCATATGTAGATTTATCACTGGGAAATGAACAATGATTTGATTAGTTGAATAACTCGCGACAGCCGAGCAAGTCAATGGGTATTTTCGTCGCGCTTAAGCCATAAACCGGCGTTCGTTTTCAAGATAGGCCAATTTGTAGTACAGTATTGTATAATTGTAGTTAGTATACGCAATTATCAGTCGCCAAACTCGCCTCACCTTGTTGTTGTTGCTGCAACTAATATATTTGACACGAAAAAAACATTATTCCCCCGAGCTGATAACGAGGGAACAACTTGACGAGTGAATTCCGACGACGAATTTGGCCACAATGACGGAACATCTCCAGGCAGTGATCAGTAGTAAGCAGCCCGTTGTCGACTACGGCAGCACGACGAGCTCCACAACAAGTGCCACTCCCAGTACCTCCGCCCCAATCACACGTACACAGCGCTTACCCTCATTTGTTTTGATCAACGAATCTCCAAATCCGAATCGCTACGCGAGAATGTCGCACAATAAACTGCACGGGGACTCCCAGGAGCCGCTGGAACGACTGGAATACTTTCTGAATGTGCTGAATCAGATGTGCATTGGTTTCATTACGATCTACATATCATATATAACGTTGCGAACGGGCCTGCAGGGCACCGGCTTGCACGCTTGGCTTGTTACCATTGGCGTAAGTCTCTTATCGAATGAATATACGAGCGAGTATATCCACTAATCTCATATATAATGTATCCTGGTCTAGTTTTCGTTCTTCATGGCCGAGGGCGTTATGGTGCACTATGGCGGCAATGTGTTGACCAACAGTTACAAGCGCAGTACCAAGACAACAATACACTGGATTGTCCTCACTCTCGGAGGCACATGCGGTGCTGCTGGCGCATTGATCAAGATGATCCAGAAAGGTTTCATGCTGCAGTCGACACACGGCAGGCTGGGTGAGTCAACAGAGCTAAAATTAGCCTGTGCACCTGGTAAATAATCTGGTTTTCTTTCATTCCCTCAGGCATCACTGCCTTTATTCTCTGCCTGTTGGCAATGAGCTCCGGTTTGGCTGCTCTCTGCTCGGCGCGGGTGAAGAGAGTGATAACACCGCTGTTGAATAAGACATTCCACAACTTCTTGGGATTCGCATGCTTTGTCATTGCCCTGGTCACGCAGTACTACGGTTACCAGACGGGCTATTTCAAGAGTCGCACCGAGACAGACTTTCAGATTTTGATGAAGGTTCTGACGCTGCTATCGCTGGTGCTGACCAGCTACGGTCCAATAAAGGCGCTCTATCATAAAGTTAAGGCCATATCGAGGCAGTGCTAACTTTGAACTCCCCATGATTAATTATGGATGAGTGAATCAGTTAACTTATCTTATCGGTGGCCTGTTGTATTCAAAGCAATCCTGTATTTTTACAATCTGAAAACCCCAAATACTATACAACTCGTCTCGACCAGCCAGAACAACCGGAATTTCCCCCGTTTACAATTGCAAACCGTGTAATTCCCATAGAATGTTATTGAACTTGTAGATAAGCACTGGACACGTTCAACTTGTACTGCATTATGTAAACTTGTCAGATAGATTTATAGGGCAGTGAAACGAATGCTAGATCAATTACTGTAAAAGTAATAATAGAGTCTACGCGTAATATGTTATTTATATGTTCTAAAGATGAAGTGATCGAATTTGTATAGCTATTCTTATTATATATGTAGTATCATAAGTACCATAGTGTACCACTTGACCACACGCACAACCAAGAAAACATGTATAAATATAAATGAATATGTATATAAATACATATATAAAAATATATACAAAAATAAATATACATGTGTTTTATCAAAACCCAAATTCAGCCTGCTCAAATTAGACATAAACATCCACACTCCCAGGTCCGGGGATAACAACAAATCCGCCTGCGCTGATCAATCAAAAAAATTCGCAGCTGAATTGGTTATTCCCACGGGAGGGTCAAGGGTAGACTTTTGTCCCTGACTGGAAGAGGCGTGGCAGGATCACTAGCAGAGTAAAGTAAAGCAAGTCAATCTCTCTGTTTGGATGAGCGCGCCGATCGCAGCTCGGCATACCAATATAAAGAATTTAAACAGAAACTAGACCACGCGAAAATCCAACAAATTATCAATCATATATAGCGGTTTCAAGTGCTACTAACTCTGTATGTGAAAGGGGAACACGTAGGGTCCAGTGGCCAATCAAAAATGGTCACGACCGAAAATTTGTATCAAATTTCCTTAGACAACGACGAAGAAACCAGTTCATAAATATTCTTATGAATGATAAATTACTTTACAAATTAAATCATACTTGAGCACAGGTTAACGGGTTAATACTTTGAAAATATTGTAAATATTATCCCGAAGAATATCATTAAAACCCCACCTTTAACAATAGACAGCTAAATATTGAAAAATATATTGTAGAAAGAAGCAGAACATTCCAAGAAAATTTACCACATATTAAATTAAAGTATAACAATTAATAGTTATCTTTATGGTATATTGGAAATCAACTTTTATAAATACTCTTTTGGTATTAATTGCAATTCATTGACCATTCATAATTGCGATTAACGTTAACTAATCAGGGAAGACGCATATAACACTCGTGTTTGGGTTTGCTTGCTCCATTTATCAGCATAAACTTCTTACTTAATATATAAATATACTAACCTATAGTACATACAGCAAACTACGTGTCTTTATATGTAAACATATAAACTGTATCGCATTAACGATTATTTCTTATTATCTTGAGGAAATGTGCAAATTCATCGAAGTGTTCAAAGTCATTTAAAACCAAGGAGATTCAACAGCCGTCAGCCGTTAATTTCTATTTATATATAGGGTACGTGTGCTGCCAGATAAGCTGTTAGGATTAACGAATTCTGTCAACTTATAACTGAGGACACTCTTTGTTTCCAACTCTATTTTGGGATGTGTGTTTTACTGTGTCCTATACAATACTTATTTGCATCAGATCTTGAAGAACTACTCTTTTCCAAGGTTGCTCTAGGTCATCGCATTCCGTCTGCTTCTTTGAGAATTCAAGTCTAGTGTCATCCATATCATTCAGGAAATATCGACACTTCTCAAATTGACCACTGTCGGCCTCATATTTCTAAACTTGGTTAAAATAAAAGTGGTCTAAATTTCATAAGGTATTCCAATTAATTTTCAGCCAAAAAGTATGCTAACATTTTTATTCCAACACAAGCACAGCCAGGTCAATGAAATTTGACGAGAAAAAAGCTGAATTGGCTGCACTTCCTTACGAATAACTCATTACTCCAAACCAGGTATCCTCCAAAACCGGAGTTGAAGATAACGTCCACCAAGGCCACCAAAAATGGTGAATTGCTGAGACACCGAAGCACAGTATGGTTTTTTTTGGGGTGTTCCATATCTCCATTTCCCATACTAAATCAACACTAGACATCAAGTAAAACAACAAATTTGGGTATACCTTTTACATAAATAGTATGCAGGTGCAGTGTGTATTTTTAAAAAAATTCTTTAATACATTCCGTAAATATCTAGTGCGATAAATAATACTTGGCGTGTTTTTCTTTTTCGTTCGTTGTGTGGTTTGACTGTGATAACGTCGTCAGTTAAAATGTAAAATAAATATTTTATCTTTAGCATAAGGTATAAAAATACATATTCGATTCATAATAGAGGGCGAGTAGCACAGACTGAGATTGGATATATAATGTATCTCGTCGAATCTCGAAGGCGACACTTAACATGTAAATAGGACATTAGATCAGTAAGACACGAGACTATGACTAAAGCACAATTGAAATTCGTAGCATGCACAAGGGAGCGGATCAGATAGATATAGTACTATATAATTTGTGTATATGAAATCTCTACAGCTTTGTGCTGCGCCTGATGGCGAACGACATGAGAGCATGCTCCAGTCGCATATAATAGGGCAACTTGCGGCGTTGTTCCATAACTAACGGCTGATCCCCGCCAGCACAGCACTGTGAGCGACAACAGTCGCATTGCTCCTGCTCTTCCTCCTCCCCGTCATAATCCTCCTGGTACTCACGCTCCAACTCATATGCCTTCTTTGCTGCACGTTGCTCAAAGTGCAAATAGAAGGCGAGGCAGACGAAGAGCATCAGCACCAGAGCACACATGGCTCCACTGGCAATGCTTGCCTTCTCCAACATAGGACGTGGTCGCTTGGGCAGATACGAGCCATCGATTTCCTTGTACTCGCATCTCTGGCCCATGAATCCTATGGCGCATTCACAGCTGTAGACAGGCTGCTCCGCAATCTTCACAGCAAAGCAATGGGCATCATTGAGACAATACCAGGCATCGAAATTCTCCGGGCACTTGTATGTGGGGAATGTAATATTCGGCCTGGCAGTTGTTGTTGTTGTACGCATCGTTGTTGTAGTTGCTATTGGAGGTGCCTGAGTGGGAGGCAGCGCTGTGCCGGAGGACATGGATGAGATCGATGGACGTGGCTTGGGCACCGTTCGACTGGAGCATGCCTCAATTATTACCGGGCAGCCCAGGAAGCTCACCAGCAGCAGTAGCAGCATAATGCCCATTCTATATCTATCGAATACCCTGCAGCTTATTGTTGTTGTGCTTGTTGATGTGGAATGCATTTTGTTTGCAGTTTCGTTTCGTTTTTTGGTTTGAAAAATTTTCTTTTTGGTTCTGTTCTTAAAAATCTACTTTAAAACACGGGAAAACAATAATACTATCACAAAATAGAAGAGTTTGAATCAGCGATGCGTCGTCAAGAAGGCTCTTTGGAATACACTGTAACTATATCTGAATTTGTGTGTGTGTGTGTGGAACGTATTATGGAACGTAGACGGCGTATCTGTGAAAAAGACACAAAGGCATTAGTTACTAGAATTAAATGAGCACCTTCTCAAATGCAAACTAAATATGCTAAAATAAAATACTGCAAGATAAATAAATAGATAAATGACATGAGATAATTTAGATAATCCGATTTAAGTTTTCAATTTGATCGTAGTAAATTTTACTTCACATTTCGCATTCACCAATTCACTGCAATTTATTGTTTGTTTTTGTTTCATTTTTGTTTCCATGTTGTTTTCCGTTGATTATCCTAGCTCATCAAAGCTGGCTGTGATATGCGTCGGGTATCCATATCACAACCACTTGATGAGGCTTAGATAAGCAACATCAAATATATTTGATGTGTTTTTTGATGGCGCAATATTTATGTTATTATTATTATTATGATTGTTATTGTTATGATATAGGGTGATTTTCTTAGCGATTATCTTGTTGGCACCACTGATTGAAACAGCTGACGGACGTTCCGTTTTTTGTATCACTGTCAAACATAGATCTTCTTACAAAACGAACAACGAAGTGTGTGTCAGTTGTTTAAACCATAGTTCCCAAAAAAGATAATAGCTAAATATCACACTTTACAGTTGTTCTGGAGCTTCGGCAGACCAGGGAGTATCATCCCCCATATAAAAACCCTTTCTGTATACTCAAAGAAGACTCTCTGAGAAAAGACGTTTCTAGAGTCTATTTACTTCCTTAGACCTCTGTTTGCAATTTGAGGATGATGAATGATTTATCTCATTTCAACAGCATTCACAGAGCCTAAAGAGTCAAGGTCCATTCTATATTATGACTTATAAATTGGTAAACTGTACTTGAACTAAATATATATCCCAACTGCTTAAAATGTATTTTTTTTATTATTTCTCCGTACTCTTTAGGTACCACAATATTTCCATTTTCATTATATTATTTTGATATTTTTGTGATGCCCCCGTTTGTGTGCTGGGAGAAGGATTAATGCTTGATTGATTGATTATCGATCGTTTGATGTACGTAACATTACGCTAAGCTCATCAAAGCTGGCTGTGATATGCGTGCAAAGCTTTTAAATATTCATTTCACAACCACTTTGTGAGCGCAGCATGAATGTGCCAATAATATCTGATGAAGGAGGAAGGAAGAAAGATGATGCATTTTGTGGGGGGAGGAGTACGAGTATGTATAAACAGGGTACACAGGGAGCAATGAATTAATTTTGCTTAATGATTAATGTTGGGGAAATGAAGGCTGTAAACAACAACAACAAATGCAGTATTTAGTTGACAATTTGTGTGCGGTTTCTTCGTTTGCATTTTTATTTATTTTATAGTTGTTTCTTTATCTTTTTTTTATCTTCGTTTTATTGCTTTTTTGTCTTGAGCATCGCGTCGCTCCTCAAAGCTGGCTGTGATATGAATAGGCATAAAAAGGCAAACATTTCACAACCACTTTGAAGAATGACACAATTCTCTTTCTCTTTCAGTCGCCCTCTCTCTATCTCTCTCTTTTTCTTTCCCTCTCTGTGCATCACTTAGTCTGTCCCTCTTCTTTTTTTTCTGTTTCTCACGGCCACTGAACGCGCCGGTTTCCTTTTGTATGTCTTTCTTTTTTTTTTCTTTTAACAAATAAATAATAAATATAAAGAAAGAAAACAAATAAAAAGAAGCAGCGATGACAACAACATGTTGTGATGTTAATTATGTTAATGGCAATAACGATACGCAGCACAGGAAGATGATGATGATGATGTTGTTGTTGCTAATGATGATGAACGCCGCCGACGCGCCGCAGTTACTGCTGATAGCACACAAAAAATCTCTGAATGGAACCTTGAAGTGCTTTTTTTGTTGCCATTTTTATTCGCAAAATGAATTAAAATTTACGTACGCTAAAAGGCTGATAATGAAATACAATTACACACGCACACACATACAGACAGAAAGTTAACAACAGTAAAACAAGAGTATAATAAACAATATGTAAACCGTGAATATAACGATTCACTAAAAAGATATCGATAGTTGACTGATAATATTGAGAAATATTTCCCAAAATTGTTAAATAAATTACCTCAGAAAACTAAATACTAAGAACTTTACAGAACAGTAAACAAAAGTATAAACAAATTCGTTCGCTATAGCAAGAGTATGGACTGTATTCAACATGATAATAGTGATTGTCGAACGCTGACACCGACATTTAACAATAATAAACAATTTGCATACGTTGTTTTTGTACTTCTACGTCTGAGTGTGTACTTGGCGCGCGCATTGCACTCTCCACACATCGTGAGAGCATAAACGCGTCCCGTCAATTTGTCGCCAAATTTTGTGATAACAAATCAAAATAGCAAATAAATCAAAGTAGACAAAAACACAATAAGTATAATGTTAACAAATGAAAACAACAACAACGAGAACAAGAATAAATGCAATTAAGAACGCAGCGCAAGAAATTCACCAATTCTGCTTTATTCCCCTCATTCGTTCGTATGCAGCCAGAGAAGCGACGCGATTATTAAAATTTCCGTTATACAAATTAAATCTAAATGGGCAATGCTATTCCGGATGAGGATGGGGAGTGGAGGAGGAAGTAAAAATAAAAGTTGAATAACCATTGTGAATTGCGATTGAACTTGTGCGAGAGCGTAGGTCAAGATCAGCAGCAGAGGCGGCAGCCGTGCATTTGGTTGTTGTTGGACCTATCACTAATATCAGGCGGACAACAAGCACAACACGGTAATAACAAGTTCGATGATCGCTTTGGTTGCGCCAGGTGGCAACGCTGGCAAGGTAATAATGTAGAAATGTACGAATTACTTTACTGCAAGACAAAAACACAAACAACACAACAACAACACTAAATAAACAACATAAATATATATATATTGATATATATACATATTTATATGTGCATACATACATGACAATTGGCACCGCGTGCAAGAGCAAGAGAGAGGGAGAGAGAGACAACAAAAACACCCGCTAATAATACTGCTGCTTCTGCTGCTGCGACTGCGACGGCTTCTGCTCTGCTCGGGTCGTTGCCGTTTAACTGCTACTGCACCGCTCTTTCAGCTTTCGCTCTCCCTGTCGCTCTCTCTCTGTCTCTCTTTCAGTGTTTTTATGCTGCTGTGTTGTTCTTGTTGCTGTAATTTTCATGTTGCCTTGTGCTCTTTCATTCTTGGGCGTCGCTGCTGCACGAGTTCGTTGCTCGTTATGTATGTTGCTCGTCTGTGTGCGTTCGTATGTATGCATGTACGTATATGCGTGTGAGCGTGTGTGTGTGTTTAGAAAACTGTAAGAAAAGCCGAGTGTGTGAAAACTATGGTTAAAGCTGAATTCTACCACAACGAGAGACACCGACAACAACAACACCCGAGACATAAAACACAGTCGCATCCAAGCAAACACACACACAAAACACATTCGGCTTTCGTAAATGTTACCGGTTTTTTTTGCGTAAAAACAAAGCGCATAAAACGAGTCCTACTAGTTTTTGTTTTGCGATATGAGCGCAAAAGAGATAGCAAGTGTCTCCACTTAGTGGCGACATCAACCAATTTTCGAGGTGTGTTGGATGCCGTACATGTATGTATATATATCTCTCTGTGTGTGTGTGTTGAGAGAGTATCGGTTTGCATGCGTGAGAGTTCAAGTGCATACGCTTGTGTGTGTTTATGTCTACACTCCGTCGCCGAGAGAGTACATAAATTTTTTTCCTTTTAGCAACTCACAATGTGTGTGTATGTGTAAATGTCTGCATGAGTGTGTGTGTGTGCGCGGGAATGTTGTCAAGAATTCTAAGAATTTGGCCCAAGCGCGAATGGGGCGCGGGCAAAAGCAAGACGAGTAGAGATTATTACAAATAATAATACATATGTTCATCACATATTTCGAGGAGTGACTCCCTCTGCCTCTCTCTTTTATGATATTAGAAAACGTTGTATTGTTGAATTATACTGGCCTAAAAATAGCATTTTCAGCAATTGATAGAGACGCAGTAACACCACCAGTAAATTATGTATATATACGTTTATATGTTTGCATATGTGTACACATATATATCACGAAAAATTCCACGGCATTCCAAAGAGTGTGTATGTATTATATTTTAGTTTTCATTGATTACCAAAAAATTAAGCTACTACGACAGAAATAACAAAATCACTTGGCATGACGCCGACGCCGCCGACAGCGGCAGCATCAGAGAGAAAACACGACCGCATCGCAAACACTGTAAAAGACAACTGCGGACTGCACAAAACGTAGCAAACGAAAGCGTAAAGCGAAAGAGCAAGAGAGCAGAGCGGAGAGTGGCCAGACCGCTTGAATAAGAGACCAGACCAATGTAGCAGTCGCAATAGCAGACAGACGCCGACGCCAACGCCGCGCCGCCGTTTTCTGCTGCGCGAGTGTGTTAGTGACACACAGACAAGGCAAAAATTCTGAAAAATAACATAAATAACAACAACAACAATACTACGCACACACACACACACATGCGGCAGAGGCGGCTTTACTTCGTTGTTGTTGTTTGTATTGGTGTTGCCAGAATGTTTCGCACGCTATAGTAGGATCAACATGTTGACACACCGCCGCCACCAGCGCCTTCGCATCAAGTTTGGGGGAGCAAAAAGCACACAAACAAGAAGCGACGGAGGGCGGAGGTAACCACACAAGCACAGGCAGGTAGGCAGGCGCAGGCCAAAACGGAACGAACAGGATGGGGTCCAGACTTGGACGACGACTAGTTCTTCTTCTTTTCTGATGCTGCTTGCAGTTTGTTGTTTTTGGCGAATTCATGGAAATCTGGTCGATGCGCAGGCGCGCACGTAAACAACATTCCTCGAGGCATTGCAATGGGTCGGGTCGTCGGTTCGGGTCTGTCTTCGGTCTCTTTTATCTTATTTTGTTGTTGTGCGCGCCAAAAAAGAAACGCGCGCCAAGGATGATGCTGGAGTTGCCAGATAGTTGCAATTGATATTCGCAAATAACGCCTACATCATATACTGACTCTAGCACAACCTACTCTCTATACCATATATGCTCTACAAATTCTTGCTTCCGGTTGCTCGAACCTGGTACCGGACTGGAATGTTGTTAGAAGTGGGCCGACGACACCATTCCAAAATAAAAAAAACCAAGACAATTGACGTCATGTGTGTCACAATGACATCGACGCCAAATGCAGCCTGACGCAATGTTTTCTGTATTAGGTAGCGCCTTAAAGAAGTGTGCGATTTATATAATAATATTATCCGATTGGATAGTATTGTTCCTTATTATAATTAATTAAATAATACTCTTGATTTAAATTCTGATTGACTGATTCGATTGATACATAGTTTCTAACGATAACAAAAACAGTGTTTGTTAGCAATGCAGCAACTACACCACAAATACTAATTTAAATCAAAATACTTATTCTACATTTTGCCTCTTTTCGTTCCCTTAAATTCTTCTTGTTGCACTTGATGTTGTTGTCTGTGTAGGACATTGAACCAGAGACAACAACTGAACGCACGCAACTCAAACAGAACAGAACTAAACCTAGTGGCAACATCAATTTACACCAACTACAACTACACAAAAATCAATAAACAAAGCTGCCAACTTATTAAGCGCCTCACACATACATACAAACAATCAAAATCAAGCACAGGTCTCGTCTCGCTCGTTTGGCGATGACGATAAAAGGTCATGTGAAAAATGAAAAAGAAAAATATGTTGCCAATTTAAGATTGGGGCTGGGTCGTCTAGTCTGGGTCGCGAGACGCTGTCCGACTAGACAGCCAATGCAAATTGTAACGGTAATCATTAGATGAACACTCACACATACATAAGCCTAACACTTATTCTCTCTCTCTCTCTTTCTCTTCGCATTATTTGCATGTCGCTCTCTCAGTGTAGAGTTCGACGGCCTTCTTACGTAAAGACAGCAACAACAACAGCGACGACGACAGACGCACAGCGGCATTTGCCTCTTTCTAATAAGCAAACAAGGGGAGTCAGGGAGGATGGAGGCGGCGTTGCCATATCGGTTCAAGCAGTAAACTCGTTTTTGTCCATACACACACACACACACCAAAGTACAATCTGTGTGTTTGTGTCTTTGCAACTGTACAAGAACAACACGAAAAACTACACAGAAAAAAAAACCAAGAACAACCATCACGGCGCAGACGCCAAATGAATGTTCCCCGCCCGCTGTCTGTCTGTCTCTGTATCTCTCTCTCGCTCTCTCTTACTCACTCTCTCTTTTTGTGTTTGTATGAGTGCGTATGGCTGTGTGCGTATGTGTGTAAACGATTTTTATTTTTCTGAATGTAAAGGAAGTGGCACGTACTGTACACAGCGCACCGCCGCTGCCTGCTGCTTCTGCTGCTGCTACGGCTGCTACCGATGAGGGATCAGACTAGGGAGTGAGAAAAAAAAACAGACTACAGCAAGCTGCGCAACGCGACGCGCTACGACGATGGTGGTGGCAAGCCAAGAAAAAGACCTGAGGAGGAATTAACGATAGGGACGGGACGGCACGGAAGACAGCGGAGGATGGGTAGCATACCTACTATAAACAGGAAATTGAATTTACAAACACATACAAGCATACACAGTCGTACTTATGCATGCATGTATGCATGTATGCATGTATGTATACACGACGTCGGCAAATTGTTGATGAACCAACAGCGGACGTGCTGCTTAATTGACAAATGGGCACAAGAGAGAAAGAGAGCGGCTCAGTCTGAGAGAGAAGAGAGAGATCAGACAAAGTTGATTGAAATCAATAGTCGCCGTACAAGTGTTTGTATGTACATGCGCGTCTCTCTCTGTGTATGTGTATGTGTATGTATGGCAGCGCGTGGAATGTGTGAAAAAACGCGGCCAATGACGGCAACGGCAATCAAACAACGCTTGCCTTGCCTGCCTGCCGTCGTCTATACTATGTGGAATTCTGGAATGTCCAAGTATCTTCTCGTCGCGTGGAGACTTTTACGTTGCTGTCGCGTCGTTGTCATCGCCTTTGCACCTGACACGCGCAGGCTGCGAAGGCACACCCTGCATCTAAATACGCTGAATTGATACTGGCTCAACTGCTTCCGCTGCTGTTTGACGCATATACGCATATACATATTTACATACATGTACAAGTACGCATATTGCACAATTAGATCAGTATTTGTATTAATTAATAGATACATTCGTATTATATACATACAAACAATTGTGCATGGGCGTACGTATGTGTGTGTGCAACTTGCATCGTAATTGCAATGGCGGCCGAACTACACACAGCGCGTAGTTTTTACTCGGAAATGAGCAATGAATGAAATTTCGTTGTTTTCAGTTAATACAGTCACACACTGTATACACATGCGCACACACACAGATGCCTTGCATATGTATAAACAAAATACATGTACAAGCGTGTGCATGTATATATATTTGGAGCAAGAGAGAAAGTCTACAAATACGCTCCGTTAGCGAACGCGTTGCCAACTGTATGGATAAATTGTTTACTTTTTACTTGCCGGTTTTGAGCATGAAGTACGCTATTTAAAAAAATCAAAAACAATAACATGCAAATAAAAGCATTGCAACAATAATGTTTGTGACGCTTGCTGCTGCGCACTAACCTACATTAATGGAAGACAAAATGTGGCTGCATAGCCCAAGTAGTTGGCAACGCCACAAACTAGTTTTCTTTACACACGCTACCTCAAACTCTCCGCAGTGAGCGACACATGGTTAATACAGTAGTGTGTGTGTGTGTGTGTAAAGGAGATGGCGATTGAAAAAAAAAACCGACAAATACATATGTACATACACATAATTTACTGCTGCTTGCGGTGCGCCTTTTGCAGGGGCCCACACACACATACACACTTATTTTAATACTCAAGAGTATTTTGTCTACTGCGTAAAAATGGCCAAAATAATTTTCCTTGATGTTTAATGGCCGAAATTGAAACATTTTCATTGAGCAAATTCTTTTGATACGGGGTTTACCAACTCCAATAAACTTACATTTGGTTCTTTTTATATAGGTATTCAACCTTTCGCCGCTTTCGAAATATTTTTACATGCTTTGCACACACGCGCTCATTTCTTTTCACTAATAATGAGATTAGGTTTCGAGTTTTTCGTAGTTCGAAATAATTAAAAAGGCACTCTACTTCATACTTTTTGTTTTTTTTCTTAATCCATCCGTGCAAACTGTTTGTTCAATCGAGAAACATGATATCGATTTATTTCTGTTCACCACTACAATCTAATTCGATAAATCCCAGCAGTCTCTGTTAAGTTTCATTTTAGAGTGCTGCCAGACTTTAGCAAGTAATATATTTAAAAATCGATATATTTATCGACGCCAGGAAACGTCTCCCGCATTTTTATTTTGAACGTACGCATCAATTTTATTTTACTAAGAGAAGTCATTGGTCGCTAAACTATACAGCATGGGTGCTAAAGCAACTAAAATGGAAGGTAGTTATCTACCAGACACACCAACTTTAAATAAACTGCGAATTACTAGCCAATCTGCGCGAAATACCGCGATCGAAATGTCCTCGACCCCCAACCGGGACGACAAACAGTTAATGGATCCACGCTCACCAAATGGCTGCCGCACACCCATGAATGTGAGTAGCTAATTAAATATAATGTACCACAGTCCAACTGACGTGTTTCCACCTAGTTTTTGATGCCTACACCTCAAATGGAAGAGGTTGTGCCTCAGCAGCAAATCGTCGCAGTGCCAGCTGCTGGTGGAAGTGAAAATCCTTTTTCACAGTTGCGCAAGCGCTTGTTGAAAGGATTCGCTTTAAACGATCCTCGCTCGCCTCAATTGAATCGCACTCCTCTGCTTCTTGATGAAGCTATTGATCGTACCCTAAATATGGATGATACTTTCTCTGATCTCTTTGTGGAGACGCGTGCACCTGCCACAGCTGATCCTTCTGCTGATCAGCCTGAGCCCGAGGTGGCCAGTAAAAATAGTTCAATGCAAATAGAGTCGTTTATATATGATGAGGAGGAAACAATGCCCTGCGACATGATATTGCATGCAACTCCCCCACCAGCAGCTCCAGCTGTACTTGAATCCCAAATCGGGGGTGATCCCCGTTCACCTAGCTTGGGTGTGGAACGTACACCCATCATTTTCTGCGATGATGATGATGCCGAGGCTAAGGAAACACAAATGCTGGAGCACATCCTAGAGACGCTCACCCTCAATCTCAGCAACGAGAGCAGCAGCATGGCTTCCTTTGTGAGCGCCTCCAGCGAGATGATGCTCGATGAGCCACCGCAGCCGCAATCGCAATCACGACCAGCTAACAAACATTTGGAGCGTGTGCGTCTGGGCAACAAGCGAAGAGTTCCGCCCCGCAAGCCAGCAAGGGCGAATAAACCACAAATCTATGTGGATACCGTCACGGAGGGAGTTACTAGCACACCAAAGTCTACACCCAATACAACGGTGGCACAGCAACAGCGCACATCACGTACTCCCCGTACTCCCCGTACTCCCCTCGGGTGCGTTAACAAGAATCGCATCCATCTACGTTCGCGCTCGATGGAGAAGGACCTAAGAAAGACACCGCTGCCACTGCAGAGCTTTGATGATCAGCTTAATCCCACCGAGCGCATCAATGTGCCCAGCCTGCGACTGCTCATGGCCAACACGGGCGAAAACAGCCCCGTTCCATACTAAGCACTTAGTAGATTTATTGCCTTTTATCATTATATATATATATCTTCATGTTCACAGCCCACCAATAATTTACATGTTTCATCGTCATTTTTGAGGTATACTCGAAAAATATATTTAAAAAACATTTGTATTGTATATAAAATGACTTAGTTAAGCTTTAATATCTCCAACAGTCTGTCTACAATTTGTTCCCCACTCTCGTCTGGCGTGTCGTTCTCGAGCACATGGTCAAAGGTGGCGTCATCCAAGTCACACTCTGAAGGCACATCATCCACGCCCGTCGTAAATTGCCAGCCCCGCGCTTGCCGCGTCTCGGGGCAAGAGGTGAGGCGCAGTGTTGTCACCATATCGGATCCATAGGTCTCGCGAAACCAACGTATATCGTTTTTACGTCTTATATCACTGACTATCACATACTCCACTTGCGCCGCAGCTGTTTTTGCTTGCTCCATGGCTGCGCGACAGAAGAAGCCATAGTCCTTACGACGCACCTCGTCGCTCCAGATGATCATGTCACGTCGATATTGCTCCTTGTAAGGTCCATCGCTGAGCATCGCCTTGATATCCAGTTGCAGTTTCCGCGCCCATTCCTTCTTAATAGGCTCCGAGATGCGCACGATTATTGCCCGATTGCCAAACCTGTTGCGTTGCTTTGTATTTATTGTTGAAATCTGGAAAACTTTATTGCCACTTACCGATTGAGCAATCTTTCAGATATAAAATCCTTTCCAGATTTTCGTTTACCACTGATCAGTAAAATCTTATGCATATTTTTGTAAGTGCTCAACTGCCAGCAACTTTCACTTTTGACTCACACTCAATAATAGTCGCTGCTTATATTTACGTATGACTGCTTCCAAGTCATCTCTCGCTTACTCAAAATTCGAATTCCATTGTGCTCATGTTAATTTGGTTAAACAATTGTTCGCACAAGTTGCGAGTTCAACATTATTAGAATTGTTTACAATTCATTCTTTCTGTTGCTCTTGCCGAGTGCTGCCTTCAGTATTTATCGTTACGAAACCAGGATATCGATAGCTTCTCCTCAGCGGGTTATTTAAAACAAGCGCCTAGTCTAGTTCATTATTCAAAAATGTTGATAACTTATTGTAATTAATAATATGTCAAAGCAGTTTAAATTATTTTAATAAACGAATGGCGAATATTAATTTGTAAAATGTTGTTTTAAAATTGTTTGCGGCTTATCTTATCGCTGCGACATCAAATAACGATAACTACTCATCAGCGGGTCATTTCAAATGAACGCCCACGTCTGGTACGCTGCTTAGAAAAATTAATATGTTCTTCAATTTGCTGGCTCATTATTCGTTAATTTTGAGACACCTTCCATATATTCAGAGAATTTTGAGACTACGTATTTCTTAGAATTTAAGTGACATACGGAGATTATTTGCTAAATAGTTTTTACCTGTTTTTTTCGGGATTTGTTGTGAATTGAGAAATACGTTGATCGTATGGCTATCGATATTTATGGATATCGCCCGTTCATTTCCTATTTAAATAATTAAAACCTGGCTTTTTGCATACAACTTGTTTATTTGTACAAAATGAATAAAATGAGTCTTGCATCAAGAAAGTGCAACGTGTTCTTATGTTTATCTATAGTATTGCGTTTGCTGCCAATTGCTGCCTATGCCGCTCGTCGCATTGCCCGTCTCGTAGCCACTGGATAATTGACTGGGATTGCCCACAGCTCCAGCAACTACTCCGACACCACCAGCGCCCGTTGTTCCACTCGAAGCAACTGGCGTGCCGTCTGTGCTCGGGCCTGTGTTACCACCAGCGCTGCCAAAGGAAGCTAGGACGCTGCTATAGTACGAAGCATCAGCGACCGACTCCGATTTGTGTGTAATGCCCTTCCTTAGGGTCTGGTTAAGCGATGCCTTGCCCTGATGACAATCCTGGGCGTTGGCATTGTTGATGCGAGCCAGGTTGGCCTGCGTTAGGGATGAGTGTGTGTGAGTGTGGAACCCGGATCGATCAGATGATCCCGGTGGAGGTATAGAGCCAATGCCACCGACCATACCCCGCAGCACAGACCGTTGCTGCAGTAGGGCAACCGCAGCAGCAGCAGCGGCAGCGGAGGAGGCAGCAGCGGCGGAGGACTCGGAGAGCTGCAAGAGCAAGCATTAGACTGAGGAGCATAGTTAGGAGCCATAGCAACTACTCGCCTTGCGCTGCTTGTGCAACTCCAGGCCGCTCAATTCCTCACGCGTCACTTTTGGTTCAACAGATGTGGGTGTGCCAAGCGGGGGCGGTGCCACATGTCTGTGATTGATGTGCGCCTGAAGATCACGCTGTGATAGATACGTGCGTCGGCATCCTGTGCTGCCATAGCGACTGCCCCCATGCGTGCACATGAAGACTGTTCCGAGGCCTGACTGTTCAACGCGCAACACCTTGTCACTGCAGCGCGGACAAATCTTGATGGGCTCGGCGCGAGCACATTTGAGGCAGAAGACATGTTTGCAGGGAATCATGCGCCCGTAGACGAGTATGGGCTTGTCGCACTGGTCGCAGCAGTGTATCATCGGATTAAGGACTTTCTCGCCAATCAAACTGACTTTATGGTTCCACTTCAAGCGCAACATCGGCTCTGGCGGCCCACGAGACAATGTGGTGAACGTTGGTGCCTCTAATTGTGAAATGTCCGCTTCCATGTCAACTAAAATCAGGTAACAGAAAAAGGTGTGGCTACAAACAGAGCTGTCTCAGGTAGAATATAATTACAGGTACATACTTGTTTGTGGCAACACTGGTGGCGCAACTTGTTGTGGCAGCAATGGCATCAAAGTCTGCGGCGGCGTCATGTTGTCTATGGGAGTCGCTTGTTCGTCTGCTTGTACTATTCCCATCTCCATGTCGTTTTCTTTGTCCATATCTTGCATTACGACGTCCTCTGCGCGCTCCATGCTGCTCGGACTGTCTTCCATTGCTCCTCCATTGTTTGTTGCCACAGTGTTTGCTGCACCGCCACCAGTTTCATATGTTTCCAATGCACTTTCATCAACTTTCTTTCCACGTCCACGTCCGCGACCTCGTCCTCGACCACGCGCCCGAGAGCCGCGTCCACGTCCGCGACCGCGTTTCACTTCATCCGTGTCCATTTTTTATTTATAATCACAAATTTTAACGTTGGGTTTGTTTTTTTCGCAAACGCTACCGCTGAACTGATTTGTTTGACGATTTCTGCCAGGTGTCTGGCCAATCGTTATCGGCATTTGGTAAATACCAATTTATCGATATTCAAACCAGGGATGCATCGTACCACATTTATATTAATAATAAGGAAGTATAAAATGATGCCACTTAAAATATTTATATTAATATCAGGGAATATATTTAAAGTTTTAACTAAAAGATTATTCAAGGAACATTGCGTAAAATATTTGTACACGCGTTAATAATATTCAACTGATTGAAAAGTTTTATTTAGTTATAATAACAACGGCAACATGCATGACTTTTATGATTTGAAACAGTTGGCAACGCGAAACCGAATCTGTTTTGTTATTAAAAATAGGCAGTGTGGCACCCTGTGAAACTGCTGTTAAATAGCATAACAGCAAAATGTTACTTAACATAACAGCAGATTGTTTCTTTGCTTGCTGCGCCAGCCCTGGCAGTTTCACATGTTTTCAACGCGGCGTGCGCTTTTTGTATAAAGTCAATAAACGTATATTAATATTAACAATAAACAGCCTCAATGGACATTGACGAGTTATTTGATTGTTTTAATGAGGTGCCGCCAGAGAGTCTGCAGCCACCGATGGCACTTCCTGCCCAAAAACCAAAACAAGAAACAGAGGAAGACAAATCGGAAGGTGGAGACAACAAAAAGAAGTCTGGGAAACGACAAGCTACGGATGCCAAGAAGGAAGCATCAAACGCAAAGGATAGTATAAAGAAGGAGCCGCAAGAGGAGGAGGAGGAGGAACATACAGAGTCTACAAAGCGGGCTCGTGCTGATGTCGCTATTAAAGATGAAGAAGATGAAATAAAATCAAATCCGGAGGTGTACAAAGATGATGAAGACGATAAAAATGCCGAGTTGGAGGCGCTGCGTGTGCGCATCATCACACATCAGCTAGTGTCCCCAGAGTCCTGTACACACGAAGTAGCTGCGCATCCCGACCAGGAGTATATTCCACTGCAGCCATATACAGGTGTGCCGGCAAAGGAGTATCCCTTTGTACTGGATCCCTTCCAGAAGCAGGCGATACTCTGCATTGACAACTCACAGAGCGTGCTGGTGTCCGCACACACATCCGCAGGCAAGACTGTGGTGGCGGAATATGCCATAGCCAAGTCGCTGCATGCCAAGCAGCGTGTCATATACACCACGCCCATTAAGGCGTTGTCAAATCAAAAGTTTCGTGAGTTCACTGATGAATTCCAGGACGTGGGTCTGGTCACTGGAGATGTGACAATCAATCCCTCTGCATCGTGCCTGATTATGACCACAGAAATTCTCAGGAATATGCTTTATCGTGGTAGTGAAGTTATGCGTGAAGTGGGTTGGGTGATTTTTGACGAGATTCACTATATGCGCGATAAGGAACGTGGTGTCGTTTGGGAGGAGACACTCATCTTGCTGCCGGATAATGTGCGTTATGTGTTCCTCTCCGCCACCATTCCCAATGCACGCCAGTTTGCCGAGTGGGTCTGTCATCTGCACAAACAGCCCTGCCATGTGGTCTATACAGATTATCGGCCCACACCTTTGCAGCATTATATTTTCCCAGCAGGCGGCGATGGCATTCATTTGATTGTGGACGAGAAAGGACAGTTTAAGGAGGATAACTTCACCACGGCCATGGCGGTGCTGGCAAATGCGGGTGAGCTACTAACTCTACTTTTCTCTGCCTGAACTCTAAATTAATCATCCTTTTTTTCTGTATTTCCATCAGGTGAAGCCGCCAAGGGTGATCAAAAGGGACGAAAGGGCGGCGTCAAGGGCCACAATGCTGGGCAAACAAACATCTTCAAGATTGTCAAGATGATCATGGAACGCAACTTTGCGCCTGTCATTATCTTCTCGTTCAGCAAGAAGGATTGCGAGATATATGCCATGCAAATGGCCAAGCTAGACTTCAATACAGTGGATGAGAAGAAGCTGGTGGATGAGGTCTTTCACAATGCCATGGACGTGTTGTCCGAGGAGGATCGTCGTCTGCCGCAGGTGGAAAATGTGTTGCCACTTTTGCGACGTGGAATTGGCATCCATCACGGTGGCCTTTTGCCCATTCTCAAGGAGACCATCGAGATTCTGTTTGGTGAGGGTTTGATTAAAGCTCTCTTTGCCACCGAGACCTTTGCTATGGGACTGAACATGCCGGCGCGTACGGTACTTTTTACGGCGCCGCGTAAATTCGATGGAAAGGATTTCCGTTGGATCAGTTCGGGCGAGTACATTCAAATGGCTGGGCGAGCCGGTCGTCGTGGCCTAGACGACAAAGGAATAGTCATTCTGATGATTGACGAGAAGGTGTCACCCGTGGTAGGACGCGAGATTGTTCAGGGTAAGGCTGACACATTGAACTCCGCGTTCCACTTGACCTACAACATGGTGCTTAATCTGTTGCGTGTGGAGGAAATTAATCCCGAGTACATGTTGGAGCGCAGTTTCTATCAGTTCCAAAATCAGGCAGCGCTGCCTGGTCTGCACGACCAGGTTCAGCAAAAGCAGCAGCAGCTGGATAAAATAAGCTTCAAGGATGAACACAACATTGCCTCCTATCATCACATACGGGAGCAACTTGACATCAATGGCAAGAGGTTCCGTGAGTGGATAACGAAGCCACAATACCTAGTTCCCTTCCTGCAGCCAGGACGGCTGGTGAAGGTGTCGGCGGGCAAGCAGGAGTATGACTGGGGAATTGTTTTAAATTTCAAGAAACAGGATCAGAGTCGCAAGAATCCGCTGAAAAGTGAACCAGGAGTTGTTGTCGATGTGCTTCTGCATGTGAGCGAGGAGGCAGCCAAGACTGGCGACACAGAGCCGTGTCCTCCCAATGCACGTGGCTGCATGGAGGTTGTGCCCGTGGCCAATACGCTCATCACCCAAATCAGTTCGATACGAGTTTATTTTCCCAACGATCTGCGCACCTCAGACAATCGTCGAGCTGTGCTCAAGACCATTCAAGAGGCCAAGAAACGATTCCCTCTTGGTCCCCCAGTGCTGCATCCCATTGATGATATGAACATCAAGGATGCGGAGTTCAAGAAGGTGGTGGATACTATTGCACAATTCGAGAAGCTACTCGAAGAGCATCCGTTGCATAAGTCACCGGAACTAGAACGCATTCACAAGCGATACCAGGACAAGTTGCAGTTGCAGAAGGAGGTGGAGAATCTGAAGGCCGAACTGAAGGCAGCACGCAGTCTGTTGCAGATGGATGAACTCAAGTTCCGCAAGCGCGTCTTGCGTCGCATGGGATACTGCAAACCCGGTGATGTCATTGAGTTCAAGGGTCGCGTTGCCTGTGAACTAAGCTCCGCGGACGAATTGCTCATCACTGAACTGATATTCAATGGTGTCTTTAACGATCTTACGGCACCACAAGCTGTGGCACTGCTCTCCTGCTTTGTCTGTGACGAGAAGTCCTCAGAGGCCCCCAAGAGCGCCACAGAACTGTCGGGTCCATTGCGGTCTCTTCAGAATCTGGCTCGTCGCATTGCCAAGGTGTCCAGCGAGTGTAAACTGCAACTGGATGAGGATAACTATGTGGATAAGTTTAAACCCTTCCTAATGGACGTAGTGCTGGCGTGGTGCAAGGGCTCCAGCTTTCTCAGCGTCTGCAAGATGACCGACATCTTTGAGGGCTCCATCATTCGCTGCATGCGGCGACTTGAGGAGCTGCTGCGTCAACTGTGCCAGGCCTCGAAGACGATTGGCAACACAGACCTGGAGAATAAGTTCTCCGAGGGCATACGCCTGTTGAAGCGCGACATTGTGTTTGCTGCCTCACTGTATCTATAAGACACTCTTTATCTATAAGAATTATATGTGAATTTGTTTATGAGTTACAAATGCACCAGATAGGAGACAAAACAAGCGAAGGCATATGCATTGTGCAGGACATTTTACAAATGAAAACTTGGAATTAATTTTATTGTATGGAGATAAAGAAAAAAACTAAAAACTAAACATAAACATAAATATAATAATGTTTTACTGCTAATGTTAAAGTATTTCTTATGTTTTCTCACACATGTAAACAATAAATATATATAATATATATGAGATATATACATATAAATAAATAGTTACACGCATAAATATGAAAACATAAAAATTATTGGACGGTTCACACTGATCGTTGTATGGTCGTTGATTTCTATATATGCGACACATAAGACATACATATAAATATGGTATATACTACATATAAAGGCACTTATTCAGAGTATGTATATGATGATTATGTGCTTAAAACTAGATCTGACAACTAAACAGAAGGCACTTGTGCTTGGACATTGACAGAATTTCATGAACTTATATACTAGCTAAATGTCATGGGAAATATACTCGTATGTAGGATATCGAGTTATAATATTCTATTGCTTTGCTAATACTATGAATTTGTCTTTGACGTCAAATATTATGATGAATCAATTAGCTTTTACATTAATTGTTTTATTGATATTGATGTATGGTGGCTATATACTAAATTGGTATATTATATTTTAATATGTTTTCGTATGTTTAATTGACCGGGGAATATTTCATATGTTATTTAACAACATTAATCTAAATTATTTATCGTACATGTTTTATATACACTTGACAGCCCCCGAGCATTCATGCTTTTGCGGGGACCGCACAAACTATTCTAGAGAATGTCATTGATATGGTTTCGTATTCGTTGGGTTATCGAACTTAACAAATCTATCTAAACAAAGAGAACACGATTTAAGCTACACATATGTTAATGGCTAAACATAAAGAAGATCCTTGTAAATAATAAATAAGACAAATCTTAAATCTAACTTTGTTGCGCAATTGAAGAGGGAACTTAAAACAAGGTTTTATATAGAATCCATACATAAAATCGGAACTGTGGAAAAAGAAAATATGTATAAGATGAGGATTGCAAATGTGAAAATATTAAAATTTGTACTTACTCTAATTCTCGATAGTGCTGAATAGTTCACTCTGTTGTTGTTCTTTCAAAGGCTTTGCGGTTTCAATCACTCTCTAAACGCATCTCGCGCTTAGAGAGCGGTTACTTAGACAGAGGTTTGGGGCACGCCCTCTACTAGTTGGGTGCGTCGCGGCTGTGCCGCGGGCAGCTGCTGCTGTGCTGTGGCAGGATGTACTGCCGGCTGGGAGGACAGTGTTGCCGTAGTTGTTGTTGTTCGCGTAGAGGGCACTGGGGTTGTGCTGCGACTGCTGCCACTAGCCACACTGGCGGGCTTAGATTGTGATGCTGCAGCGGCACGATTTGTGGGCTCCGCTTGCAACTGTGGCACTGGCGTGCTGGAGATGGGCTGCAGCAGACGTTTCTCCTCAACGGGTGCTGCTTTGGCCGTTGTCAGACCATTAGTCTGAGAGCGCGGCGTCGTTGCTCGCTCCGATTTGATTAGGCTGCCGTTGGTCTCCTTCAGCGAGATGCCTGACTTGATTGAGGCCTGACTGCCAGACTTTTGGGTCATGGCCAGTGAGCTGGGCGAGCGCAGCGATGTGGTATCTGTGTGCGCCTTGCTGGCCAGCGTCTTGGTCGACGGAGAGTCGCGATACTCGTAGATGTTGTCACGGGAGCGCATCGCATGATGATTAGTTACCATGTGCGAGTTGTCCACGCCACGTTGATCCTGCTCCGGCTCCATGCCATCGCCATGGATGAAGACATCCTCATCATAGAAGCGATCCGATTGTCTGCAAGCATAACAGAGATAATCGTTTCTGCTAGAGGAGACTATTTTACCCTACTCACCGTTTGGCATTTCGCCACATGATGCAGCAGATGACGACGAGGACGATCAAGAAAAAGCAAGCCACAGACATACTCCAAAATGCAATCTGCAGTGGTTCCTTGGGTTCCCACCAGTACTCGGTGGTGGGTGGATATGTGGGCACCAGCACGCCTACTACTGTGGGTAGATATTGTGTCCAGAAGGCACACTCAGTTTGCCGATAATTGAGCAAGATGGAAGAGTTGAAAGTGGTGTTGATGTTCAGGTAGCGAATCTCTCCTTGATAGGCGCGTTGGAAGTGCATGCCCAGCACCTGCTGCGGCGTTGGATTACTGAGAAAGGCAGATCATTAATATCAGAAGATGATTAGGAACAGTGGAGACTCACCCGTATCTGGCAAAGTTAGAATAGGTCTGCATGAAGAAGTGACTCATGTTGCGATCGTTATCCGTCCACATGTTTCGCTGCAGATGATCCTTTTTGGGAAAGAACTCTGTGTCCATAAAGGGAGCACCAGTAAGGAAGTAGTGCTCCGTATCGTGCGGATACTTGCGCCACTGAGGTAGATTTAGTGCCTCTACTGTGGTATTTAGCACATACATATAAACGGGAACCTTCTGCTCCAGCATCAATTTGACCATTTGATCTACAGGGGCACGATAATAGAGATCACTCAGTAGATTAATGTACTGATCCCTTATGATGGTGTTGTTATTGGGATCCGGCCAATAGGTGTACATATACTTGATGGCCTCGTAAACTCCATTGGGATTCAGCGTGTAATTGTAGCGAAAGACATGCTCCCTAATCTTTTGTTCGAAGAAACGCGAATCGAGCTCGTAGTACGGAGCAAGAGATTGGTTTTGTGCCACAAAGAAGGCTGCCTCCTGTGTGGTTACTCCTGTCATATACTGAATATTCCGATTGAACTTCCCTGCACGGATCAGAGTTTCAGGTGTCTGCGTGAGGAAGCGCCAATCCTTCTCCCTCCAGCCCTCGTACCAGTCGTCTCCGGGCAGCGTGAAGTTGTGATCCAGCACCGGTCCCCATGGGAAGCTACCCACCTGGGCAGGAAACTCCGCGTTGCCCAGTTCGTAGAAGCTACGTCCTGTGCGCAGGCAATTGACGAGCTTCCACGAAGAATCTATGGAACATCCCAGCACCTGACCAAGCACACGACTCGTATTCATAGCTTTGTACTTGTCCTGGATAAGTGCCCAATCCGCCAGTGCTGATCCCGATTGTGCGATAACTCGTTTCACTATATTCTTTGTCTGTGGAGCAACCATCAGTAGTCCAGCCGAAGCTGCTCCAGCTCCAGGGCCAAACAAAGTGATCGATTCGCGATCACCATTGAAGAATTCAATGTTATCGTAGACCCATCTCAAGGCCATCGCTTGATCTAGTATACCATAATTGCCCGGAGAGTTGTCATCCGCAGTGGATAGAAAACCCAGAGCACCCAATCGGTAGTTCAGGGTTACCACCACGACATCGTAAAAGGAGGCCAGCATGTGGCCTTTGAACAGATTTGAAGCACCGCGCACGAATTCACCGCCGTGCAGGTAAACCATAACCGGATACTTTTGAGCCACGCCAGCGCCAGTCTATAAAAAAAAGAATAGAGGATTATTTAAATTAGGCTCATTCTCACAACACGTACAGAAATGATACATTAAATTTGATGCGTTGTCTTTTCATTCGTTTTTTTAAAAATATATAGAATGATCTAAACAATACTCTGCTATATTTTTCCCCAAAGCTTATACGAAACGATTTGTACTATCCCAATTCAAAATCTGGAGATATTCATAGTTTCTTCTAAATTCGAAACAATGGAAGCTTTCATAAAAATGAGGAACCCTTTTCAAGCCTCGTGAGCCGAATTCGTAATCAAAAGTATCATTAAACTCAGTCTTAAATCTGGGTCAGAGTCATGAACTGCTAAACCGAAACAATTTTAAATGTTCAACATATGTCAAAGAACAACAGAGCGGTGCTATTCTGTTCTTTGTTCTTCCCATCGTGTTGACAATTATTCCAGACTATGCAGATTCTTAAGAATCAAACAAGCACCAGCACCATAATCGTTTTGACAATTATTGCAAACTTTGCAAATCTCTTTATAAAAATCTTTTATGAACAAACAGATCTATAGATCCTTGTAATCAGGTAAATTTAACTAAGCACAATTGCGAATCAAGAGTACTCACTACCCGCAAATCGAACTCACCTTGGGTGAATATACATTCAGATATAGACAATCCTCGTCCATGTCCATGATACCTTTGGTGGCACCAGTGTAACGCACTGGCTGAGGGCAAGCGGGACCAAAATCAACAGCTTGCAGCAGTTGCCAGCCGCGATGTGGACGCGGCGGCTTGAAGCGACCCTCAAATGTGGGTGGTAAAGCGTATGGGATACCCAAAAATGCCGAACATTCACCCATAACACGATCCACGGTCGAATGATAGGGGCGATAGAACGATTTCGGATCGGGATTATCGTACATATACACCTTGAAGCCTTGCACCTGTCCATAGTTAGTCGTCACGAAGACATCTCGTTCGAGGGTTAACGAATCTCGTCGTTGCTTACCCTGCAAATCCTCACGCCAGCCGGCTAAGACTCCAGGGAAAGGCGTGCGTGCATTGGGATCGTTCTGAAATAATAAAAGGGAAGGAGAGGTTAGAAGAATAGTTAATTAAGTAATCGAACAAAATATTTACAATCTTTATCTTTACTTTCTTTGATTTATGGAAAGTTATCTACAGTATCTGATCAATTTCTTTATAAGTTATATTCAAACTTTCCCAGATTTGGAATAAATTTGCTAATAAAATGTTGTACACCCGTTCGATATTATCTTGTCTTTATCTTCACAATTTGTTATTGTTGCAGACGGATGGGAAACATGTGTAATTGATTACGGAGCTTATTTCGAACGCATGAAAACTTAATTAAGATTATTGCTTCGGATACCAAAGTGATCTTTCTCTGTGGGATCGTTCGTTCGTCTCAATGCTTGATCATTGTTGGCGTTTATGTTGCATTTCAGTCAGTTTTGGGGTCAACTCTTGTGTCATTTTAATTGATTAAGATCGGCGTCAATTGATTAATAGTATTATTAGACGAGAATTCGATTAATGTTCACAGCGAATTGTAGCAGAAATATTACTAGAAGATTACTTACTGGATCAAAACGAAAGCGATCCTCATTTGGCATTCCCTGTGGATATTGCCCAGGTGGATTCCGGCCGGGATAATTTGCGCCATATCCGTTTGGTTGATAGTGTCCATAGCGACGATCGTTGAACGTATAAGTTCTGCAAGAGATGGATGCTTAGTAAGATAATAAAGATAGTATGGTATAAGTTTTGATGCTCACCTATAATCTGGATCACCAGGATTGGGCCATTGATAGTCAACGCCGGGTCGTGAATAAAAGCGCGGATCCCGAGTCTGTGCTTCAGTGTATTGAGGAATTATCTGAAGTAGCACACATAGCATTAAAAGACCTCGCAGAGGCTTTAATTTGTCGCGGTATTTAAATTTTTGTGACATGTTGGACTGAAAAAGAAAATAATCAATAATACAGTATATGAATTATATAAAATGTATATTGTTAATTCGAAATTGTATAATATTGATACATATTTGTTTATTTTATAAAGTTCCATTATTATTTTATTATGTTTTCTTTGGGGGTTTTAAAAAAACTTTAAAATAACAAAACACTTAACAAATCAGTAAACCATTTAAACAATTTTATAGTAAATCATTTGATTCTTTAGGTTCATGAATGAAGTTAATTTATTCTTTCACGCCATCTGGAGTATTTCAAAACTATGCTCAGCTTGCAAATTCGAATGAACTTAATGCGATGCGATGACATGACCTTTCCCTTTTTACGCTCGCCGGACAATTAACCAATTAGCTGAGACATCGTCGCCTCCGCAGACAATGGGGGATAATCACAGTCTTAATGCCTGCACCGGAGCAACTCCCTCCCATCCACATGCTCCGGATTTGAAATTACCCATTCGCCGAGTCGGCGTCGGCGCGTCAATGCTGTAACTTATTTTTAGCGCATTTACAGAGTTATGGAAATGGTGGAAACGGGTTTAGAGGTCTCGCGGTCTCTCTTGCGATTCAGACCCGAGCATAGCTTAGATGGGAAACCAGTTTGGTCACTCTTACTCAGAGCTCGAGATTTGTTTTTGCCATTAACGTGTGTGTGCGTCCAAACAAAAACAAAATTTGTTATTGAGTTTATCGTGCGGCATCATGGAGTTCTTTGAAGCTTACGAGACCTCCATAAGGTTTCAACAACTAACTAGTAGTCTAGTCTATAATAATCTATGTCTAAGGTACCTATGTTTTTTCTTATTAATTACTCACGGGAATAATAATAGATGGCATTAAATTATAATGCATTTATTTTGTTAACCTTTATTTTTTTATGGTTTCTTTGTTTAGAATAGTTTTATAGAAATCTTCCTAGCGTAAACAGTGGATTTTTTATTAATCTTCTGAATAAATGTATAAGGTTTGAAGCTCTACTAGGAAACTCCAAATAATATCAGTATTTTTGAAAGGTTTGAAGATTTTCTAACATAACATTTAGTTATATACCCTTTGATCATTGAAATGGTTTAAAAATGATATAAGTATGATCCTTTTGTTAATAAAATGACCTTATCAAGTATATATACTGCATATGCTCTTTATTCGAACGATTGCGGTAACTACGTACACGTACAAGCAAACATATGGTACATATGTACATATCATGCATGTTACTCGTTGCACTAATCGGTTGCCAGGGTTAACATTGTTTCCGGTTGTCCCTAAAAAATGCAAACAGTGAGTACAGCTGCCACACACCACCAATTGGCAAGTACGTAGTTTTTCCGTTACAAATAAGTCGTTTAGGAAAATTTACCCCTTAAAACAGGAGATCGCATGTCTTTAATTGTTAAACAATATTTTTATAAACCTGAGGTGTTTACGGACAAAAAACAAGAAATCTCTTAATTAGTTTATTTTAGTTTAAATTTCAAAATAAACTTTTGAGCCTATTTTATCCTCTTTCTTTCCCGCTAAAAAGTTTTTATTTGGCTCTCACTCTTTGACAGTATTGCCAACAACAAGAACTGAGAAGAAGCCAATGAGTAAAACAAATTTCAGGTACAATTTTGGCATTTGATTACAAAGCGGCGCCACGTTCACGTTGCAAGTGGCCTACGCCGACGTCAACGGCAACGTCATCTGAACTGGCACAAGGACTCACTCAGACAGTTGCAGTTGTTGTTATTCTTGCCAGTGTACTTGTTCTTGTTTTTGTTATTGCTGCTGCCACTGTTGTTGTCGTTGTTCTTGTCGTTGTTGCAACATGCAAATAAAGTGCATTAACCTGCATCCACCAACGCAGCGTCTCAGCGACGACGACGGCGTCAGGTTACGGCGTTAAACTCATTCTGCCCACTGTTCTACCCCTGCCCCTGTGCTTCTTCTTCTCATTCTTCTGCTTATTGCTACTTCTGCTTTTGCTTATTCGTGTTAAAAAAGGCAACAAAAAGGAAATGCAAACGCCTGCACAAAGCGTCGCCCGTGTCCCTGTCACCGTCCCTGTCCCTGTCAGTGTTGTCACCCTCCCCTAGTGGAACGTGGATCGTGTTTGGCAATCATCGCTTGGCCAAAAAATACTTGCGGGAAATTTCATATCGCGTTACACGTTTTTATTCAACTTGTTGTTGTTGTTGGTGAATCACACAGTACATTGCTCAGGCACTTTGTTGTTTTTGTATTTTCGCAATCACAAAGCAAACAACAATAAAACGCAACGATAACGTTGAAAGTGAAGCGTTTGCAGGTTGCTAGTTGTCTGTGTGCGTGCGTGTGTGCATGCGTGTGTGTATTCGTTTCTGTGTGTTAGTTTGGATCTCATTATTGGCCCACTGTGCTGTGTTGTTGTTGTTGCTTCTTAAATCTCACTTGCTTTACAGTTATGGGACAAATGATGACGTCGCTGCTGCTGCGCTGCTGCTGCTGCTTGCGCCAACTTGTTGCGTTTATTCTTATTGTTCTTGTCTCTGTCTCACTCTATTGACCTTTTTGCACAATCTTATCTAAGATGTCATTTTCATATTATTTGATCGTTATTAATCACAAGCAACAACAAAAGCAGCAAAAACTTTCTTGGCGCGGCAACGCCCTAAAAAATAACAGAAAAGTTGCACTCACAATTTGAAGAAAACGTAAAACGTAACGAAATGACCGTTTTTGTGTTTTTTGAGCCAGGTCTCTCAGGCAGGTAGAGAGCCAGAGTCAGAGACGGCAACACACACACACGCAATGCACTAATACAGTTGAAGGTTACTTTTGGCTTTGTTAACACACACAGACAGTCACTCACACACACATGTCAACTGGATTGGGTGAGTAACAACGACGACGCTCTTGTTACCAACAACAGTTGAATTTGACTCACACACACACCTGAGTGAATTTTTGTACATGAGAGACGCGCGCGCAGCTTTCCGTCTCACACAACCGACGCTCGCGAACGTTACAACCAAACTGAAACCGATTGCCGAAGCCTCAACCAATTTGCTACAACCCGTAAACGCACACACACACTCAGAGAGTAGTAGTGGCGCGAGAGAGCGTGCTAGTGTGGGTGCAGAGAGTGGCAAAGAAGCAGACACTGAGAGTGGTTGGACAGTTTAACCCTTTGCAGAGGTTAAGACGAGTGCACTAAGACGACATTACTTATTATTCAGTACTAAATTTGGACCAATTTACAATGAAACAAATAAATAAAAGATTTTTAAAATAATGTTATTTTTTGTAGTTGGTTCCGAAAAAATAAAAATTTCAAAATATATTGTTTAATTTATACTAACAAACTATTTTAATATTAATTTAAAAAAACAGATTTAGAAATAAATAATATAAGTTACAAATGCAGATATATTATTTATTGTTTTTTTTTTTTGTTTGCGTCTAATTTTCCTGTTATTATTATCAATGATAAAACCCAATTTATTTCTATTTAAAGGTAAGTAGTATTATTTCAATTCAAGTTCTGTTAATAGTCGACTTTTGGCTCACGCCCTTGACATGGGATAGCATAAAAAACAATTGCCGCTTATCACCCGTAAAGTCAAGAGGTCCAGTCCCCAAGTATTAACCTAATTATGGCCCGCCGTACTGTGCGGAAACTTCTTATGATTCAGTTAGAATCAATTATCAACGTAATAAGATATTTTGCATGACAAAAAGTCGCACTTTACATAATTTGCTTCATCAAGAGTGATTCATTCCTGTACGTGGCAAACGGCAAAGCGCAGCAACAATTAAGCCCAGTTCACATTTTGACCCCATCTCATTGAGTTGAAGAATCAAGCGGTGGCTCTGGGCGTTGCTGGCAATTATAATTATAAGTGCGGTCACTTCCGATGTCTATGAGATGCGGGAACCAATTAGAGCACTTGGATGATGATGGAGTTAAGTTGAATTCAATTGTGGCACGCGTTGTTTACTCATTCATAATTAATATATTATATACATAGATGCAGTTCATGAATCTGATGGTACTTAATTACAAGTGTAAGCCTACGGTCTAAACATGTGTGCATATATATAATATTCTTGTTTACTAATGAAATATTAAACAATTTAAGCAATAAGTAATTTATTAGAAAGGTAAATTCAATTGTGTTAAAGTCGTGTTCAAATTCCGGCGGTATTTTTGTTTTCGATATAAAAATGATACATTTTATCGATGGCAGTCAGCCGAAATGTTAGTGAAATTTACCAACACTTACTGATGCTATCGATGCCTGCAGCTGTTTACAGACTGTTTTTAATACTCATTTGCAAATTACACTGACTGCAGAAACACTTGATTGGAAAAACATAAATAAACGAAGAAAAACCATTTAAAGCGGTCTTTAAGCAAGTGCAACGAGTGCGTTCGACTAACAACGAATAAAAGATATCATCAATAGTAGTTTTATCAACGCAATAAGGGATTGTTGCAGAAAAGGATCAGAAGTTCAGCAGCCGCGTCATGGACCCTCCATCGACAGGCGGAGGAGTTGCACACAATAACACCAGCACACACAAGTTTCATCCATGCGATGAGGCAGTCATTGCAACCAATGACGATGCCAGTGACTGCAAACGGGGCGCTGTGCGTCTTGGTTACTGGAAGGATGATTATATTGGGTACTTTGTGCGCAACCAAGAGAGGAAGGCACCAGAGATAAATCGTGGTTACTTTGCACGCGTCAAGGGCGTCGAGATGTGTGTGGAGAAGTTTTTGAAGGTTAGTTCGTTATTGTAGTTGCTTCATGCTGCTTCTGAAGGTTGCAAACTGCAATAGATGTGGCAAAGGACATGCGCGTCATGGCCTGCAACATTGGGTATGATATGTTGAGATACCCTCGAGAGAACACAAATAACACGACGCACAATCAGCATTAGAAATCCTTAAGCTCCAAAAAATCCATATTCAATATATTTTATAGAAAATAATTTTCTAAAACATAAATTTCTACAATACCAGTTAAAAGCCATGTATCTCTCAAAACTATTTCACTTCATCAATCCTTTAAGCAATTGAATAGATACACTACACGTGCCCCTCTCTGTCTGGCCTTGTTACAAATTAAGGTCAAGTGGCATCTCGAACTTTGGCATTGAAATTGTATTGAAATCATATATCCTGTTGCATGGACCCCAGCCTGGCTGAAGCTGCGCATGTGCCGCAGTTACGCACGTCACGCCCCAGCTTTGGCCTTGCACTTCACAGTAAATTGACCATGACCATTGTACATTGCAGAAAACGGGGGGAAACTGTCAGATCATCAATTTGGGTTGTGGCTTCGATACACTGTACTTCCGTCTGCGAGACACAGCGCACCAGGTGAAGAATTTTATTGAACTGGATTTTCCGACAGTGACCGCGCGAAAATGCTATACAATCAAGCGGAACAAAGCGCTGCTGGCAAAGATTCATGATGAAGATGGTGAGGTGCGACTAAGTCCGACAGATTTACATGGACCCAACTATCATTTGATGGGCGTTGACTTACGTAACCTGGATGAGGTGGATAACAAGTTGCAGCAAGCGGAGGTGGACTTCACGCTGCCCACCATCTTTCTGGCAGAGTGCGTACTTGTCTATATAGAGGCACAAAATTGCCGAAATCTGCTCAAGTGGATAGCGCAGAAGTTTCAAGCCGCCGTCTTTGTTAACTATGAACAGGTAAAGTCTGTTTTAGATCTCTTTAATGCTTCATCGACTAATCCATTTCAATTTCAGGTCAATATGAACGATCGATTTGGCGAGGTGATGCTCAACAATCTACGCAGTCGTGGCTGCAGTCTGGCCGGCGTGGAGTCCTGTCTGTCGCTAGAGACGCAAACCAATCGCTTCAAGGACTGCGGTTGGAGTGGGGCACGTGCTTGGGATATGGTGCAAGTGTACGACAGCATCTCTTCGTCGGAGCGTCAGCGTATTGAGCGTCTAGAGATGTTAGACGAGGGAGAACTGCTGCTGCAGCTGTTCCAGCACTATTGCCTGGTTGTCGCCTGGCTGGGAGTGGCTTTTCAGGATCTAGACATTACGTGCGTGCAAGTGTAAAATATTATTGATAAAAAAATCTTTCCCAATTACCCTGAAAATAATCTTTACGGTTCTCTCTTTTTCCGCTAGTGTGGAAGACCTGATGTCCTCGCTAAACATTGACTAAAGGAACCCCCAACGACACTGAACGATTTTCAACCTTAGTTTTTGTACTTCCCGCGCTTGCTGCTCCTATCTTGTGCTCAAGATAAGGCCATGCCAAACCCGTTTGCTTCTTGTTAAACAACAACAAAATTATAACGTATTCAATGTTTTTTATTCATACACATATACATAGTTACATTCGAAAAGAAGAATACATTCATTTTAACCATCACCATTTCGTAAATTCTCAAGTGTACTTTAATTAGGATAACCTAACTAAATTGTTCCTTAGTCTTTCGTCATAAGTCATTCGTTTTTGTTTCTTATTTCCCCTTACATTTTTGTAATACATTAAAGAGCAATTTATATAAACAAAACGATTCAACTAATAATTATTTATTCCTTTGCCAATTACATTAAACGTTCGTTGTAAATGTATTTTGAAATCCATTAAAAACCAAGTATATATAAATGTATATTGAAACAAAATGAAGAGTGACTTTGAATTACATTAACAATTGTAAGGATTTATTAGTATCCTAGGTAAGGTTTAATTAACATCTTATTATCATTATCTTGATTTCACAACAAGCAAGAAGAACGCTCGATCAATTTTAATGCTTATACAAATTTGATGTAATTATGAAAAAGAAGAAAAAAACAATTACATAGAATGATTTAGGACTCCTCCTTAATTTCGGCATTTTCTTCCATATCAAAAACCTTATAGAACGACTTAAGGCTCTGCTCATCCTCATCTGTGGGCTTACCCAAAATAAGTGGACCAAGTTGCTGTTCCACCACAACATTTGCCCAAAATTCTCGTAAATTCCTTTCAGTTGCCTTGTCTTTTAATTGCTCCGCAAACTGATTGTATTCATCGAAGCAGCAGAACTCGAGGCAACTCTTGCGGTATAGGGAGAGCATTTCTTGCAACTGCCCTATGTCCAATTTGTTGCGCTCGAGAAGAGTTATGAAAACAACTCGCACTTGAGCTGATAGTGCTTCAAATTTCACATCGCGTTCGGTGGAGTCCACGATGAGGTGCACCTGTTTCAGCAATTGTTTATAATCCTCGGCAGGTGTCGTTAGGCTAATGCATTCAACACTGACCCCTTCGACGGCTTCAGTTCCCGAAGGCTTCTCCTGTTTAATAGCAGGCGGTGGAGCATTCGCCTCAAGTTCCTTGGCCTTTAGTTTCTCTAGCCAGGCATGGCTAACTTCCAATGGAAATAGTTTCTTGAGTGCCACCGCCGCTTGCTTGGACTTCTCCTCAATGGGTTCTGGCACTCGCCAATACTTATCGACAAGATTTCTGTCCTTCACCATTTGCTTGAACATCTCATCATCTTTTTGTTTTTGTTCAAGAGCCCTACGCTCCAGCACATCCATAACATTCTGTTCGAAAATACTGGGAAGTCCATCGAAGGGCAAAAGATCATTTTGTCGTTGCTTTCGCGGTTGCTGTGTGTCTTTCAAGGTGCACTCCAGGTCCATGGAATCAATAAGATTATCGACAGCCTGCAACTGATCCTTGCTGCACACTGTCTTCTCTGTGCGTAGAGCTGGGAAATCCCAGAACTGATGCTGAGCATGATATGACATTTCAAGCATGTACAACGTCGCCGGCCGTGTCTCTGTCGATTCCTGCGGCACCAGCACCACAAGGCGAGGTGTATTGAACTTGGCACTAAATATCTTCCAACAAAGAACAACGCTTTGCTGCAGTATTAATGCTCTGACCAATGCATCCAGTTTCTTTGCCGAGATATCGTTCTTCTTCTGATGCACTAGCATGTAAAGGGAGTCGCCACAGAAGTACGCATCTGAGATATTCTTTCGCTTGACGAAACCAATGAAGTGCAATCCTGGCGGATGCGGAGGAGGCAGTTCAACAAGTGTCTCATCATATGGAACCGGTGTGCCGCCCAGCATGTAACCATCGATCAGATCTTCAGGCATAGGAGTTATCTCAGTACCTTTGATAAAGAAACGCTCTTCGCGCTTCACTTCCTCCTCATCTTCGCCCCAGACCTTCTTGAGCTTGAGGTGGCTTTCGTTTTTCATGGCTATTATACCTTGCAAACTGATGGTAATCACAGAACCGATGTGCAGCTTTGCGTTCCACGACCAAGGACGTCTATTTGAAACCTTAAAGACAGTTGCCAGAGCTTCCTTAAAGTTGCAAAGGGTTGCGTTGCAATTGCTGACCAACTGCAGGACATATTTTTGGTTCTCTAGCTCGGAAGGGGACGCCTTACGAGATGTCTGAAAAATGGCCTGGGGCAAACTGGTCATTGGATTGTCTGTGTAGGCAATGTTGTGAGTGCTGAGAAAGTGGAAATTGAAAGATTAGTTAGATATAGAGTTATGAATTGAGGGATTTACTTACCCAACAATCAGTTCAATGTTTTTCTGAAGCAAACTATCTGTGATCCTGTCGTACTGCTCGTAGTCTTGTTCCATGAAATTAAAGTCGTATAGTAAAAGAATCCTTTGCCTTGCGCACTTAAGACTGAAAAAAAAAACAAATTGAGTAATAAGTAAAGTTAATGTTACAAAACTTACGCCTGAGCATTTTCCTGCAAAGACATTGCTGCAGCGACTCCGTCCAGCCAATTACCCTTGTCAGAAGGTTTCTCATTGATAAAGGTAAAGAACCTAAGTAATAGATTCCAGGTGCAAAGCTGGACACTCTCAGCATATTGCACCACATTCTCGAAGGTCTTTTCGCTGCGTTCGCAGCCCACAAGCACAAAAGAAACGAGATCCTTCTTGCCACTGACAATCTATTGAAAGTTAACGAACTTACAATATGCGCTAATTTTTTATTAATACTAATATATTACCTTGTCTTTTAGTATCTCCGAAGCGCATTTCACAGCTTTCAATTTGAATTCATCAGAGGAGCTGCAGCGCACATCCAGCACAATAATTAGAGATTCCTATTAAAAAAACATTATAGACATTTTATCTAAGGGATAACTTTTTATTTTTTCTATTAATCTTACCGTATTGGATGCCATTTGGGTAAAGTGTTGAAATAATACAATAAACAATAACCAACTTTTGCAGGCGCAATTTCACAACACAATGTTATCGATACTACGCAACGATTACACAATATCGATTCGCCACACCTTCTAATACGATAACTCTACGAATAATTAGAAATCGATAGATTTTTCATTTGAATTGTGGCGCACTTACATAGCGGCGGCAGACATCTTTTTAACGATTTAAATAATAAAAGAAAATGTTGTATGTTTTATTTTAGGACTTTATTAAAATAATTACATCATTTTGTTATTTTTATTTATGTTAATCGCTTTTTATAATGCTGCAGCTTTTCCAAGTAGTCCGAATTTTGGCTCAGGTGGTCCAGCAGCAGATTCGTATCGAGCACATTTGAAGCAGGACCACCATATTCCGCTGGTAAACTATCAAAGCCAACCATTTCACGTAGTTTACTCAAGTGCTTACCATCGTGGGTGAAGATCTAACAATTGAATTTTTATATAATGTAAAAAAATAGATAAAAATTAATAATAAATAAAGTTATTTACACGCTCTTTGAATTCTTTGTTCATGAAAGGCAGAAACAGAGATGAGGTCACATGCATGAGAAATCCTCGCTGAACAATGTGCACAATGCGCTGTGTAAAAGGCAAAATTGCATTCTTTTCGTTAACGATCTTCATAAACGTTGGAGAAAACTGACGCAAAAAATTGCGGGTAGTGCTAGAAATAAAAGGAATAAATAAATAAATTAATCTTAAAATAATCCAAATATTATAATAAATAACAAAAAGCTTATACTAACCCCTGAAGATCACAAATAACCGTTATGCCATTCTGCTGCACCCGCGGCAACATTAATAGCGATTCAAAGATAAGATCATCCATTTCAATTAGATGCTGCAAATATTCGGGAAATTGTTGAAACGCATCTACCGTCTTAAAGACAACCAGGACACGTCCATTTTTGTCAGTCTGCGGCATTATAAAACGACAATTGGTTGCATAAAATACTTTGGCATAATACTCGACGGTATGATGTGCCATCCAAAGGGGATGTTTAAGCTTGAAATCATAGTAGGCGTGTATGGCTTGGTATGCCTTAAAAGTATCCCAGTTTGTGTAGTAGAGGAACTTGGTCAGAAAAATTTCATCTGTGCCCACTTCAAGTGCATCAGACTCTGTAAATTTGATAAGATAATTCTTAATAATTTACAGTGACTGTAACTTTATTTCACTCACTTTCCACCAACTGACGCAATTGATTTATTTTGAATTGCTCCTCCGCTGTATGTCCCTCTTGGGCGTGTAGAAACAGCATTTTGAAGATATTTTAAATGTACAACGATCACTTTTAAAGTAATTTTTTCTCTATATGCACTAAAAAGTTTACAAAAATCCAAAGCGAAACTAGTTTTATTTCTCTAACTATATCCTTCCTTACTTTTTAAATTATCTGATAATGATTATAAATTTGAAAAGTTCAATCCGATCCGACTACGATCTGCACTCGCAGCGCAATGAATGCGCACTGATAATTTTCAACAAGATTGAACATTCAATTTGTTATTGTGGTTTATTAGCTTATTCGCAAAACGTGCTGATCATTTTAATGGAACACCCAATGAGTTTCGGATTAACTTTTAATGCAACGTTAGGTGTGTGTTCAGAGAAATTGCTAAATTAAAAATATATGTAACTCTTTCTGACTCCAGAGCTAGATGTTCTCCGGAGAAGATGTTCCCCCCGCTGGATGAGATAGCAAAGTAATAGCAACCAAATTTCTCATTGCCATTTGTGTTGCCCTATTCGTAAGCACGAGGCAGGCCGACGCATTTGGGCCTAGCTAAGACGCTTGACTAGGGGCGTGACTTTGATGGTAATGTCGAAATTAACATTGCTATCTGAATCTGTAATTTATATTTATTACTATTGGCTTTATACATGCAAAGACTTTATATAAATAGCGCCCTTAAGTTGTTTACAAACACAGTTACGTAACATGAAATTTGATCAAACACTTAAAATTGATATGAAATAAACAAAAGAATTGATTTTTGTTCGTTTTATTTAAATTTTCTTAACTTTCAACAAGTTTCCTAATAAAATGTGAGAAAAATAAAATATTCAAAGTTCATAAAATTAAAATATTAGATAAAATGTGTAATATATTTATGTTAGTAATAGAAGCAATAGCAACCATAATCCCTTTTTTAGAAGATCGATCATTTTTCTATCTCGAAAATGCATATGAAAAATGTACTTTTAACTTATACCCAAAAAAAGGTAGAGGAAATAGTAGAAATAGCTTAAAATGAAGGCTTAATAATTAATTCTAGTTCAATAAATACTTTAAAAACGGTATCATGATCAGTCTTATAAAATTGGTGGTAATCTCTAGTTCACCAACAGACAGACTTCTCCTGCAAAAGGCTAGAGTGGATCTGCTTGGCAAGAAATCTGGAAAGACAAACAGATAGATTTAATAGATCATTGACATCGTAGCTCTCCATATAAACTCACTTCATTGCATGTGTGGGCACCGCGGCCACAAAAAGTAGGAAAATAACATTATTAAGCTCATCTGCATGTGCATAGCACTTATGGTAATCCGAGCAACTGTACTGATCAAGCATTGTGGATGAATTGGACGTGGTCGCATCCAAGTCGTTGCTGGTGTCGCCTTTGTTCATCTTTAGCTCATGCATAGTTTCCAAAGTTTGATCGAAAAATTTCTTTAACATATCTAAGCGTTGCAAGTCGCCAACAATGATGCGTTTAACACTTGAGGACTGATGAAGATTACGGGTAAAAACACTCTTACGAGTTTCTGTATTGATTAGAATGATGGCTAGCACATGGGCATCGACATCCAGTTGCTCGGGCAGACTACGAGGCACACAACGTTCCACATTGGCTAACTGATTACCCTCATTGCGATAGGCATTCATCGCACTCACATGGAGTTCTCGGAAGGCAGGTTCGGCACCACAAAGCACACAGAGGACACTGTTAGCCGCAACTGGCATGGTAACAAAACGGAAGGCAATATTTGGACTCTTGCAGGGTAGGTAGACAGGCACATCAAGCTGTAGCACACTAGAAGAATTCAAGAGGAACAGCAGCAACTCCCGGTCGAGGGTGTCCAGATCCCACCAGCCTTCAGTGGCCACTGAAATACGCTGACCCACAACAAGGCAACAGAACAGGGAACCACAATTTCCACTAAATTCATTTAATCGTTGCAATAGAGAAGCGTTTTCCGTAGCCAGCAGACAATCGGTGTAGCCCAGAAGAGTTGTGCCCGCACTGCATGCTTCCAGAGCAGCGTCCACAATCGGCACATACTTTTTAGCATCTTTCTTTAGACGCTCTAGAAGTGCGGGATGTGCCAGCTCATCACGACTTATGAATAGGGCAATCGCTCCGAAAGCCACCTCAGCAAGCGTTTGGAGTTGATATTCCCCCATGGAACGTCCACATACAATGAAGGTAATTACATTGTGAAAGTCACGCCATATATAAGTCCATTCCTCAGTATGTGTGGTTTGTAATTGGATGCCAAGAGATTTAAAGAACATGTGGAATCCATTAAGCGATGCCACCGTCGAGAACGGCAACTAAAATGTGGTGGGGAAAAGCAACAGGTGATAACACTATTAAAATATATTGATTAAAGTCACTCACATTGTCACATTCGCCCTTTTTACGAGTAAATATAGGTAAGCCGCCATTTGTTGTTAAACAATGTAAGTAAATTGACATTGAAGTTAATGTTGTATTCTTGTTTTCAACTGATGTTATTGGCCGTATATGATTTGGACTACAATTAGAGAGGAGAGTTTATTGAATTAAATAAACATGAACACTAATATAATAAAATAATATAAATGTATATGTAACTATTCAATTCTATAACAGAATATTGTCACGCATATTATTTAATGTAAGATCTACTATTGTTTTAAATAAATAATAGAATTTTTGAAAATTATTTTACAATAGCCCAACTCACGAACAAAGCACGAGAATAACATGAGCGCTAAACTCTAAGCTGCTTTGGAAAATACGTTCACACTGGCTGGCACAGCGATAACCGACAAATGCGAATGCAAGCCTCGTTTGGTCTAGGGCTGAATGTTTTTGTGCGATATGGAGACACTGTGTTTTGTATACTGTGCCGGTAGAAACTTAGTGCAGCAATTAAATCTTGTTTTATTTAATAATACGCATCATCATTAAATGATTTGTATGTATTATTTGCATATTATTTATGATTTGTTGTTTACATTTAATATACATTTTGCTTGATTCCGGCTCCGCGCATGACGCTCATGATCCATCCCTGGTTTTCACCACAGAAGGAGAAGAAAAGTACTGCGAAAAAGTTTGTTTAAAACATACAAATTGGTCACAACGTCAACCGTTGTTAACCAAATTGCAAATAAGTGAACAGTGTACATGTGCTAAAGTACATTTGCCAAAAATATATTCGTTGCGACACGAAAATTGCAATTCCAAATTTTGACTGTCTGCATACAAAACGTTGTAGTAGTCTTTTCACTGGTTTTGCGCTCTTCGTCTTACACGCTGCTTCTTGGGAATCGTAGGTTGCAACGCTTTTTCTAAAAAACTTGGGTAAGTGCGTAAAAAACATAAAATTGAAGTAAATATGTGCGCTAAACATCAATTAAATGTAACATTAAATGTGTTGAACAACATCCCAAACATCGTTAGCACATTACGGGATTTGTGAAATGCCGTCGCAGTCTCATCTCGCAATGCGTTGCGCTGCTTGGATTTTATTTTGCATGTGTAAGCGGCATATGTGTGCATGTGTGTGTACATTAGAGATGAGCAAGATTTTTTTGCCTTGCGTTGTCCAACTGCAATAGCGCAGATCGTGATTTTACTATTCGTATGTGTTAAGTATCTGGTCTCATTCAGCATAAATATGTCAAAATAAGTACAGTAAATTATGTGACATTTTCAAAATAAAATAAATTCCCACTTTTGAGATATTTTGGGATGAGTAACAGGTACGTAAATATTGCTCATCTCTAATATGCCAGTGTGTGCGTGCGTTTGTGCGAAAAAGTGTAAGCGCGCCACAAACACTGGTACGATTGTATTTGTGCGTAGAAAATAAGAAAAACATACGTATGGACAAAAAATATGGTTGCCTTTATGCCGATAAATATAATTTCGATATTTTCGATTCTTCTCTATAGACACACTCAACATCTGCCAGCGACGACGAGCTACTCAAATAATTCCAATTTCTGGAGAGACCTTCTTGGCCCATTGCATTCAATCGACGACCGATCCAATCAACCTCGTTTTAGCCGAAGGAGGAGCTAAAAAGCAATCAAAATTAACGCGGACACAGCTGCTGCTTCAGGTGGTGCTGGTGCTGCTTCTGCTGAGCGACGCAGACGCGAACGCTGCTTTTATTACAAGGCGATGGCGATGTTGAGCTCCGATGAGGCGAGCAAATTGCTCGACTTCAATCAGAAGCTAGACATTAACCTTCTCGATAAGATCGTTGAGGCACTCTACTCATCCCAGGGTGAGCAATTGCGTCTCGCGCAGGACATACTCACCACACTGAAAGAGCATCCAGAGGCTTGGACGCGGGTCGACAGCATACTCGAATATTCACAGAATCAGCAGACCAAGTTCTATGCGCTTCAAATTCTTGAGGAGGTGATCAAGACTCGCTGGAAGGTGCTGCCACGCAACCAATGCGAAGGAATTAAGAAATATGTCGTCAGCCTTATCATTAAAACATCCTCGGATCCCGTTATTATGGAGCAAAACAAAGTGTATTTAAATAAGCTCAATATGATTTTGGTGCAGATCCTAAAACGTGAATGGCCGCGAAACTGGGAGACATTCATTGCTGACATTGTTGGCGCGTCAAAGACGAATGAAAGTTTGTGCATGAACAATATGGTTATCTTGAAGAATCTGAGTGAGGAAGTATTCGATTTCTCGCAGGGTCAGATAACTCAAACAAAGGCGAAGCATTTGAAGGATACAATGTGTTCGGAATTCTCGCAAATCTTTACACTCTGCAAGTTTGTTTTGGAGCATTCTTTGAATGCTGCGCTGATACAGGTCACTCTTGAGACTCTTCTGCGTTTCTTGAACTGGATACCATTGGGGTATATATTCGAAACGACGCTGATTGAGACGCTGATCTTTAAGTTTCTATCCGTTCCCATGTTTCGCAATGTTACCCTTAAGTGCCTGTCTGAAATTGCCGGCCTAACGGCGCCCAATTACAACGAGAACTTTGCAACATTATTTAAGGATACGATGGTGCAGCTAGATCAGATAATTGGTCAGAACATGAATATGAATCATGTATATCAATGTGGTACCGATACTGAGCAGGAGTTGGTCCTCAATTTGGCCATGTTTCTCTGTACGTTCCTCAAGGAGCATGGCAAGCTAGTCGAGGATGCAAAGTATGTGGATTATCTGAATCAAGCGCTCATGTATTTGGTAATGATCAGTGAAGTGGAGGATGTTGAGGTCTTCAAGATCTGTCTGGAGTACTGGAATAGCCTTGTTGAGAATCTGTACAATACAGAATTCTTTCATCCAACACTGGAGTCCTCCAAGCGACAGCAGGTTTATCCACGGCGACGATTCTACGCTGCCATCTTGTCCAAGGTGCGCTTCATTATGATTTCCCGTATGGCAAAGCCCGAAGAGGTGCTTGTGGTGGAGAATGAGAACGGCGAGGTTGTACGTGAATTCATGAAGGATACTAATTCAATAAACTTGTATAAAAACATGCGAGAGACTCTAGTATTCCTCACTCATTTGGATTGTATGGACACCGATCGCATCATGACCCTTAAGCTCTTGAATCAAGTTAATGGCACCGAGTTCTCCTGGAAAAATCTCAACACTCTTTGTTGGGCTATTGGCTCCATATCCGGTGAGTTTGGATAGCTTTTATATTACCTAAATTTGATCAATTAGTTTTATATATTTTGATATTCATTTATTCTTCTATTTATGCTCAATTTTCGGTATATTTACTTTGCCACTAACCGTTTATCTTTAATCTTTTTGTAGGTGCTTTCTGCGAGGAGGATGAAAAACGTTTTCTGGTCACTGTCATTAAAGATCTGCTTGGACTGTGTGAGCAAAAGAAGGGCAAGGACAATAAGGCGATCATTGCATCTAATATAATGTATGTGGTCGGGCAGTATCCACGATTTTTACGCGCTCATTGGAAATTCCTAAAGACGGTGGTGAATAAATTGTTTGAATTTATGCATGAGACGCACGACGGTGTGCAGGACATGGCATGTGACACGTTTATCAAGATCGCAATTAAATGTCGTCGCTATTTTGTCACAATACAACCGAATGAGGCATGCACTTTTATCGACGAGATACTGAGCACAATGAGCAGCATTATATGTGATCTGCAACCACAACAGGTGAGTGTAGTCAGTAATATACCCTATTCAATCGTTATCTAATCATCTTCCCATGTCTTCTTGCAGGTGCACACATTCTATGAGGCTGTTGGCTATATGATTTCGGCCCAAGTCGATCAGATGCAGCAGGATGCGCTAATTGAACGCTATATGCTGCTGCCGAATCAGGTGTGGGACGACATTATATCGCGTGCATCGAAGAATGTGGACTTTCTGAAAAACATGACAGCAGTTAAGCAACTCGGGAGCATATTAAAAACAAATGTGGCAGCCTGTAAGGCCCTAGGGCATGCATATGTTATACAGTTGGGACGCATCTATTTGGATATGCTGAATGTATACAAGATCACGTCGGAGAACATCATTCAGGCCATCGAAGTGAATGGTGTCAATGTGAACAATCAGCCGCTGATTAAATCAATGCACGTTGTGAAAAAGGAGACACTCAATTTGATATCCGAGTGGGTATCACGCTCCAATGACAATCAGTTAGTGATGGATAACTTTATACCGCCTTTATTAGATGCCATCTTGATGGATTATCAGGTAAGAGAGAGAGAGGGGAATCTTTGAATAGGTTTATATATACCCACTACCTAAACTAAATTTGAGCTAATCAAAAATGTATTAGGTAAGTATGTAGAAAGTGGCGTGGCCGTGTCAGTCTATCTGATAAGCTAGATCTCAGAGACTATAAGTACTAGGACCAACAAATTAGGTGAAAAGTTAACTGTGGTACTTAATGATAGAACGTTTATAATTGGTAGCGAAATGGAAATTTGATTGCAGTTGAAAAGTCAACATAGAAGGTTTTGAAGAAAAAGTACTTCTTAGCAAATTAGGACTAGTGACTTATCAGCTCTGTAGATTCTGCTACTTAGAACCCATAACATCGGAGCACGTACTTATAGTATGTCTATCTCCCTTAACTTAAATTATAATAAAATCATTTTGCTGGTGGAGAGCGAATATATAAACGTTATGCACGTTTGACTATACCTTTCGTTATTGTTAAATGTTTCTTATCTTTTATTTTTACTCTATTTTTTCTTATAGCGGTGTAAGGTACCATCGGCACGTGAGCCCAAAGTACTGAGCGCGATGGCAACAATAGTGAACAAACTCCGCCAGCATATCACGAATGAAGTACCAAAAATATTCGATGCTGTCTTCGAGTGCACGCTGGACATGATTAACAAGAATTTCGAAGATTTTCCGCAGCATCGCTTCAGTTTCTATGAACTGCTGCAGGCGGTCAATGCGCACTGCTTCAAGGCGTTCCTCAATATACCGCCGGCACAGTTCAAGCTGGTATTTGACTCTGTTGTCTGGGCGTTCAAGCATACCATGCGCAATGTGGCCGATATGGGTTTGAATATACTTTATAAGGTAGGTGGTACCTTCTTGTGCTCATTGTGCTTGTTATTTATTCATTCATCCTTTTTTAGATGCTGCAAAATCTTGAACAACATCCGAATGCTGCACAGAGTTTCTATCAGACATATTTCACGGATATTCTTATGCAAATATTCTCAGTGGTCACTGACACATCGCATACGGCTGGGCTACCCAATCATGCCATCATATTGGCCTATATGTTCTCACTGGTGGAGAATCGAAAGATAACGGTGGACCTGGGTCCCATACCAGACAATATGATATTCATACAGGAGTATGTGGCTTCATTGCTAAAGTCGGCATTTAATCATTTATCAGATAATCAGATCAAAGTCTTCGTCACTGGCCTCTTCAATCTGGACGAGAATGTACAAGCATTTAAGGAGCATTTGAGAGATTTTCTCATTCAGATACGCGTGAGTAAAAGAAACCCCTGATTCAATTGTAATTATATACGATTGTATTGTATTATTTATTAAGTTTTTAAATCATTGAAATTGATTTTAATATGAAAACAAGCGATAGGGCCATAATTAATAGGTTGATAGAGCAACATCCAAACTTGAAATAAAACAAATAAGATTAGAATTAATTTATAAAATCTTAAGTAAACACCTAATAATTCATGTATATGTTACAGGAGGCGACCGGTGAGGATGACTCGGACTTGTATTTGGAGGAACGCGAGGCAGCATTGGCTGAGGAACAGGCCAACAAGCGTCAAATGCAACGTAATATTCCAGGCATGTTGAATCCACACGAGTTGCCCGAGGACATGCAGGATGAATAGAATATGATGTCGGTGATGAAGATGATTGAATGTTAGTTGAAGCTTAAGAATGCTGCTAAACTGATGATTGATGATGCTTGAGATGATGATTGATGAATGAGTGCATTTCTCTTACTAATGAGAAAAACGTATAAATGTTTGTTTGATTGAATGCATATGAGTATAAAAGTTATATATATATATACAAATACACACACACAGGAGCACAGGATGAGAGTGAAGAAGCGGCAGCTTAATATGATTTAACATATTTGCCGCCTACAGTACACACACACACACACACACACACATACAAATCAGCAACAACAACCAAACTACACGCCCCCCTCCTTACTTAGCTGTAAATCATTTGTCGTCGCTGAAGGATGCAACTTTATACACTACAAATTAATGATAATGTTTGTTTGAAATTTTAAAATGAGAATATAATTGTAGAAATATCTTGTATGAATGAAAACAAAACACACGAGCAAAACAACAACAACACCTCCCTCTTCCTACCCCACAATCCCTCTCTCTCATATGACTTTCCACACACACACACACATCCAAACAAAAAAGAACTAAATATATATATATATAAATAATAAAAACAAGTAAACTTAATTGTAGTTTGCCAGAACACACACACACAACAACAACACATCATGAAATTAATGAAATAATTCTATGTAAACACAACACTCAATACAAATACAAATTAAAATATGTACAAGTATGTAATGTGCGTTAAACGAACTGTAACACAGATACACACTCACACACACGCAAAAAGAAAAAGAACAACCGTAGAAATTCGTATGATTGATGAAGATGTTTAAATTTTTACATTTAAATTAGTTTGTACATTAATTTAAATAAAAATCAATTAAAAAACACAAAAGAAGTTATAGTACTATATTCCTAACTATGATGTATGTATGACGTGTGTTTAGCAGGGACCGACTCTAAATAATGATTAATAAGGCAGGTAGATAGATCTACAACAACACAATATCCATTTAAATATTTCCTAATTTTCAGAAAATTTAATGTTTTGCTTATTTTTATTTTAATTATGAAAGTAATAAATATTTTTTATATTTATATACATATATATATATATAATTTAAAGAAGAACACTAAACAATTATAATTCTTTTTATTTTTATAAATAAAACGCAAAAATGATGATTTAATTTTATTATTATCAATACAGAAGAGGAAGAAGAAATGCTGTTAATAATCATTATGGTCTCTGCTAATATAAGTAGGGATGAAGGACTTGATAAGTTTTATAGTTAAACTATTTTAATTGCTGTATATGTAACCGATAATGATGAAGCATATTCCATTTAATATAGATATCTTGTGAAATTAACCGATTAACCAGGAACTGGACAAGGAAGACTTGCTTCAAATAATCATTAAGGTCTCTGTTAAGGAAACTAACAATTTAATGCACTTTTGCATAATACACCATGATATATTATACTTTTGTATATTTATGCTATAGATAACTTAGTTAAATTCCTCTATACGCAATCGATTATAATGCAGGTATTTGGAATCTTTTAGTAGGTCGTTCCATTTTAAAAAGATATTTTGTGAGATTAGCCATGAGTTTCCTACAGGTGTGGTGAGATAAGATTTCGTTTGATTACTAAAGGGCAACTCAATCTCATTGGCAACGCGTTGCTTGAAATCGGTTGCGTTAAATGCTCGATTCTCTTGAAGTGCCAAAGTGACGGCATCATGGAAGAGCACCCAACGTGGTTTGTAAAAGTCCTTGACCAACCCCGACCATTGTTTTGAAGCATAATCCAATATCTGACCCGTGGGTCCCCAATCTGTCAGCTGATTGCGTGCATTGAACTCGTAAAGGGATCGGTCCTCTTGACTGGGTGCCATCCGTTTGGCATCCTCCAACCAAGTGCCTAGAAGGAAGTGACTACCACTTGCCAGGATGCGTTCCATGTCGTCCATCATTTGCTGCATCTTCCCTGCCAAATATTGAAATCGCTGCAACTGTTTCTTGCGATAAGCAGATTGAAGATTAACATAAAGTTCATCGATGTTTTGCTGCAGGAACTGACGTGTTATATCCACCAGATCGTGTTCATATATGGCATATCTATCATCCTCTAGTGGCACAATATCCTTGGCCCCCAGCAACAGTTGCCATGCTTCCTTGACCATCGTTGCATTATACCAAATCCAGGGGCTTAAATTCAGACTGGGTCTGCGATTGATTACATATTTCCCACGCATGCGCTGTAGCTTGTGGAAGGAGTAAACACTGGTGCGTAAGAGCTGCCAAGCCTGAGCGAGATCCGTTTGATTGACACCATAGCGAGTTAATGCAAAGTGATCAAACCATTTACTTGTTTCTATTGTACTTTGACTCCAGCCCTGTTCGAGGGTTAGCGAAAATATTGCATAGTTCTGGCCGATGCCTTCGGGTGTCAGACCTACGCCGACCATGGTGCTGTTGTGTATCGAGCGAGCTCCTTGAATGCCCGAGCTAATCAACTGTACGGAGCCAAATAGGCCCAAGGTGCCACCGAAGTTGTTCAACATGCACCACACAAAGGGCTGTCCATAGTACGAAAAGGTGCGTTGATATTGCGGGAATTGTTCGCTCTGCAGATCCAGCACCAAGATGCTTCCACGCGGTACAGCCGTAAGAAACGCCTCAATAAGATTATCCTGCCAATAGTCGATTTCAATGAACATCCAGCCCTGCAGCAGCCACACGGCATCCTTGTCCACTTCCTGCATTGAGCGATATATTGCCTGCGCTGTAGAGCGCATATATTCCGGCTCAGCAATGCGTGGCTTGATCTCGTTGAAGGGATCACAGAAGTAGATATGATTCGAGCCATAGACCTGTTGCACGCGACGAAGAAACATTGCTCCTATCTGCTGGAATAGTGCATCGCTGGGCTCTACAAAAAGACTGCAGCAGAAGGCATCGGGAAAGTCATTCCAGCGTTCAGCAGGAGAATACTTTGCATCGGGAAAGACGCGTCTCATTGCTACGGGTACATGACCAGCGAATGCAGGCAGAGCTACACTGATCCCGAGATCGCGCTGTGCTCGCACCAAATGCTGCTGCAGCGACTGCTGGAGGCGTCTATGTGCAGGTGGGAGAGGTCCAGCCCAGCCTCGTATATTGCCCATACGTTGCCAAGCCTGAAATGCAGGACCAGCGAAGTGAGCATCGATCTCCTTGGCGCTAAGACCTAGTTCAGTATACACATCCTCCCAGATGGCCTCCTGATTGGGTGCCAATGCCAGATTGATGCCCATCATTGCCATCCAGTCAATGTGACGTTGCCATTGTTGTAGATCCCACCACACAAAACTATAGCTCCAGGTGCAAACATTCTGATAATATGTAATAGAACTGGCCGACATTGAATGGTGGGTCACATTGGGTAACTTAATGTTGTCGGGTAGTTCAATGTGAGTTTTGTACCAATCAAAATCCTTATTCAGCACATATTTCAGATAATGATGAAAGCCTTTGGCAACAGATACTCCATCCCAGCCATTTATTTGCAGTTTTCCATTGTCCTGCAGATAGTACTGCAGGAAAGAAACAGAAATATGATCGTTATTCACTAATCCATATAAAAGATACCTGTACAAAAGTAATAATATATCATGACATTCCTAAAACGGAATCCTACCTGATAACTTCTTGGAGCCAACACCTTGTTAACTTCCACATCAAATAGCCTCGAAGATCGTTTGCCTACAACGCGCTCTATAAGTGCTCGGACTGCTTCCTCCTGAACATCAGGCGATGTCTGAGGTACTATACGCGTCAAGAGATCCGTACATTGAACAAAGCTCAGCTCTTGATTAAGCAATGCCAAGATCAACAATAATAGAACACTGAAACCTCCGTACATTACAACTGGCAGTGTCAAGAGCACAATGGAAACTGTTATTAATAATAAGCGTGACGACGCCAAGTGGGAGGCTGTGGAAAAGATCGTTCTATTTAAAGAGAGTGCACCACAAGCAGACCAATATAACAACAATAAGCATACCATTTGCTCTCACTCTATTTCTCTCCTTCTCTCACTGTAATTTTCCTTAACTGCCGTGCAGCAGGCAAGTTATAATTGCGTTGATAATGCGCAACTCCTTATCAGCATCTGTTTTATGTTTATTTAATAAATAATTTAGTTGGCTAATTGATAAACTTTTCTTGTCACTTCAATTTAAAACGGTAAATACGCAGAGTAGTATTATTGATTGTTTTAATCGCTCTATGGGAACATTTGTGCACACTTCACTAATCCAATGACAATGAGTAATCGTTGCAATTAATCGTTATCATTTGAAAATAGAAAAAAATATTTTGGTTGTTGAAAGTTTTCTTATTTTACATTTACTCTTTCTTAAGTAAAGATTTTAAAAATTAAATAGCACATGCTCGTTAATATGCTAAGTTCAAATATGATTTAGTAAAGGAGTAAAGAGTACCAATCCAAATTTTAAAATTGTTAAACGAAACATGTCTAATCCTTTTGAGAAATGGCGCAAATGCAGTAGCATTTACTATGTTAAATCGAGATTTGGACACACTGGTGGAACCACAATACAATTTCTTATCGATAGACTTTCGTAGTGAACTCGATGACCGCAGATTAAACTAGAAAAACGTTGAAATTTGAATATGTAATGGCTATAAGACAAAACTGTAAACAAATTCAGCCTCCAATTAAATAATTTCATTCAACTTTTATTGCACATGTTTTTGTCTTAGACACTAACAATAGTAATACAAATATTGTTTTACTTAATTCGCATTATGAATACATTGGCAATCTATAGATATTGTACATAAGCATTGAATTTGTTATAACCATATGCGAATGCTTATGCGAAATACGTAAGTATGCTTTAGCAATTGGCGTTTTCACAACAACTTTTTTATAACAATAAAAAGCAATACAAAAATCATACGATAACTACAGCGGGCGTTTCTTTAAAGCTGCTAACATATTAAATTTAAAATTCTTTGGCAAGTTTTTTTTTTTAATTTTCAACAACAAACCTATCCCTATTTAAGTAAACTAAATACATAAACTTAAAATCTAGCGAGTATATTATCTATATAAGTATATATAATGTATATTGTGTATTATACAATCTAAAAGCCTTTTTTGTTTAATATTTAGTTTGCACAAAGCTCCAAAAACGACTAGCACTAAACAGCCCGGTAAGTATATGTGTGTGTGTAAAAATACTTATGCATGTAGTCTGTGTGCATGTATTGGTGCACTATAAATAATAAGTACAATTACGTTGAAACAACCTGGTTACAATTTTTGTGTGTATTGTTTAAGCTTTGGGTGCGCACTCGTTTGTTTGTGCGTGTATTCGATCAACCAGAATTCACCCGTTGTGTATAAGTCTATGTGTAATATAAAATATATAACGAGCTGCAGCTGGAACCCGTCTTTATTTGGTAAATTCGTTGTGCTGGCGTATCGTTTTCACTTTATTCACTCGTTATTGTGTCAATCTCATTACGATTTCGTTTCTTTCACTCGTTGCTCAACTGAGTTTTCCATTACTCGCTCATTCTTTATTGTACGCAAGAAAAGGATATTCACTCTCGTTGGATTCGTTATTTTCTATATGTTGCAATCTTTACTCCTTGTTTTGTTGTACTACTTGCTTTTAATGCGTTGCATTTTTACTAGTTGGATTTGTGCACTCGTTACTTTTAATATTCTTTGTGTTCTTTATCTAATCCTTATTCGCCAATTTTTCCTTCAGGTTGATACGTCGAGCTTATTAAAACTATTACCGATTCATATTGTTGTCTTTCCTTTCTATCGCTTTACGTCTCCTCTTGTTTTATTCGTTAGCTTCGACGTATTCGCCCATTGTGCATTTTACAACTCTACAATTCTTTACTCATTGGAGTCTGTTGAGCTTTTTCCACTGCGTATTATTGACATTCCTCTCCATAATTATTTTCAAATCTCGTTAAAGTCTCTACTCGTTACTTATCAGTGTCGTTGTTAAAGATGATCTTCTGCTGCTAAAACCACTCGGGTTATTTTTGATAAAAGTCTTAAGCCTTTCTCTTCCATTCGCTCTTCACCCTTCACATACGCGTTACTCGCTACCGCTTTCACTCGCTGAGGGCGTCGTAGACGAACGTTAGCTGCAATCTCTTTCTTCGGTAAGTTTGCCAAGTTGGTTATCGAGGACGTTTTTATATCTTCTTCCCCAATAACTTCGTCGCCGCTACTATTCACTTATCGAGTAGGCCTTGCGAACGCACTTGCTGTGCCGCGACACGCTGCGAAGCTCGCAATCCTCGTGCCCGCCGTGATGATCATGATGATGATGATCACGATGCTGGCACCCCGAGTCGCTATCATGGGGCTGAGCCGTTGACGATTTATTCAGGGCGTAGGTGCGTATGAAGTCAATTGTGGAGTAACCCTGCGTGGCCACCGGATCTGCAGTGGGTGTGGTGCCTGTTGTTTGCGTTGCACCTCCTACTCCTCCTCCATTTGCATTGAGGCTTCGATTCATGGCGTTATCCTCAGGCGTTACGGACCCCGCCGCTGTCGTTGCCGTCGTCGTCAGTGAGAGACCGCTGCCGAAGCTACTGTTTGTAATGGCTTTGGGAGAACACTGCGCTGGACTGCGTGGCTGGTCGAGATCGAGCACTATATAGTTAACGCCCGATAAACTGGTGGGTGTAAGGGGCTGTTGCTGCTGCGTTGTGGATGCGGTGGCAGATGTCACAGACTGTTGCGAGGCATCACGTGGAAGCAGTGGCAGATCTAGTCGATTGATGTTCTCATAGCAACGTTCAGTTGGTGTCAGGTCAAAGTGCAAACGATCTCGTGGCGTGTCCACATTTGCATAAAGACGCACTGAATCATTCAATCCTGGCGCCGATTCCTGGGGCGGTATATCCTGCCCCTGCTGTTGTTGTTGTTGTTGCTGCTGTTGCCGACGCATGGTGCTAAACGCACTGTGGCTTGACGTGGGTGTCGAATCTGAGGTGGTTCCCCGGCTGTTCTGTTCCTGCAGTAGACGATGTAGCGGCTGATCGAAGTACAGATTGGCATTGGTATTGATGTAAGCGCCCGGCGTAATGGGCGACTGCAGCGTGCCCGAGCCTGGACCCGTGTCTGTGGCATTCAGTTGAAGATTGGGCAAGGAATCTGGTGAGTCAGTGACAACTGATTCATTTGCAAGCTGTTGCACCTGCACCTGTGCATTCATTCGTGCCATGAGGGGAGCTGGCTCCAGATAGTTGTTGCTATGCGGCTGCACATCTCCGCGTCCCATCAGCACAGATACTGAGTGCGTGGAATTGACACGCTCTCTTTCCCTTTCCCTTTCGCCCTGCGCAAAGGCATCTGTGTTGACGGCATTGATATAGCGCTGAAACATGGGATAAAGCTGTTCCGCGTTGTGGATGCGAAACGTGTAAATGCCAGGGCCGGACATGCAGCGTCGTCCCGCCTCGAAGGAGAATAGATCCCCATTGAGTCCATAGCGTCGCAGATGTTGCAGAGCCCACACAATTGGTTCGTAACCTGGCGTCAGAAAGATCAATTCCCGCGGAGTTAGCTCGAGAAAACCGCTGCGTATTATGGGCGCCTCAGGCCCACTGGGTTGCAGATGTGCGACACGCACCCGGAACACATTCTCCTGCCTCAGCTCGTGCAGCTTATTGGTGCTTGTAATGCAGCCCATCACGTTCAACGTTCTACAAGAGAGAAATACTTTAGACTCCAAATATTTCAGGTATTTGCGTAAGTTGGTCGAACTTATCTTTGCTTATCTATTAATTTGAATAATGTTTTGAATTAACTTGATAAGAATTTCAGGAATGGTAAGGTAATCAAGCAATATTTATGTGCTTCATTTCCATAATTCAACAGTCTGTTTAACTGTTATATATTAGATTACCTGAGTTTATTTTCTATAACACAGCAGTAGCAGCGCGTGAAACTGAAGTCAGTCAATAAATATAGTAAAGGGTGCTTGTTATTAGGAAACGATTAGCTGAGCATTTGCTCCATCCCTATTGTCGGACACTCCATGCATTGAAACTGTGTACTAGTCCATTATATTCATTAACTTAGAGTTTAAATAATTTTTTGCAAATATTGTTTTTGTTAGTGTTGCGATTCAGAACGATGACAAAAAATCGATGTTCGCATATGTATGTTTATCGAAGTGGGTCGATATTCGCATTTGTATAGTTATCGAAATGTGCGGCCCATGCACGTTGCGATTTGTCTTACGACGCACGTAGACTAAGTTGTTTAAATTAATTATTATTATAAAAATAATAATTAATTACTAATAATAATTTTACCTTTAGTTAGCTAAAGGAATTAAATAAATACCCCTTTTGAAAAAAAACAAACATTCCCAACACTAAGTTTATAACTATTACCACAGTTATATGGCTAGTAAGATGTTGCACTTTGAGCCAAAATCCGCAGACATGTTTCAGATAAGATTAGTAGAGCAATAACTACGCACATTCGACACCCTTGTCTAACAGTAATAAACCGCAATTATTTTTAAACAAAAATTGTATTTATTGATTTCACCATTCAATTAGATTGTTATCAAATATTCACAGTACTTTTCTTTCGTTCTTTGCTCGTTATCAATTAAATACGATTAAAGGCACTATAAATTATAGTGGCGTTACATTAAACAACTAGTTAATGCACTAAATAAACAGCAACGTATCGTAGAATAATAATAATTATAATAATAATATTATTCATAGATTAATGATAACTAAAATATATATGTATATCGCATTTGAGAAAACTTAACACAACAGTTACGTATACGATGCGTGGTGCATACCGATATTTCTAATTATTTTTATGTAATTACATGTGTACACAATAGATCTTTATAGTTATTATATGTTTATGGCGTTATATCTTTTGCGCGCCTAATGACTGCGACCGCAGGACTCTGGACACGCCCTGCGGCTAAATTACTACGAATTGTGCTTACAAACTAAGAAGGCAACGGCAAATGAAATCATAAAGAAACCTCTCTATATACTATATACAAAACATATGGATTCCGAGCGCACTTTCTTGCTATCCTTTATCCTTAATCTCAATTACAATTTACAGCATAAATATTAAGAAGTACATTCATACAACATTAGGTTTCTATTTACAAGAGAATCAGTGTCAAAATACGTTTAACTAGTAACTTTTTAACTAATTAGCCTTTGTTGTTCAAATTTTGATAACGTTTTCAGATAGGTATAATTTTCAGTTTGGTTTTTCTCTCAGTTTTCTCATTCTCATTTTCCTTTAAGCTGTTTGCAATTTGTTTTTGTTTTCTTTTTGGCTTCGACAATATATAAAATTAGAACATAATTCGTGCGTTCAACGTTTACCGTCGCAAAGTCTCTCATGTTCGTTGCCTTACGGTCTAAACTATTGAAATTTGCGCTCGTTGGTTAAATCGTATAGAAAAGAACAACTACATTTTTTTTTTCGATTCTAGTGTACAAGTTACGATTACATATTACAAGTTAAGTTGCAGCAGTCGCGTCTCTACATATGCACAGATTGGGTTTCTCGCTGTTAACTAGTCCATTACGATTTGTGGAAGGAAAGGGATGTGGTGGAGGATTCGTAGTTTAAAAATCATAAAACTCGTTGGATTTGTTGTTGAAACGTCGTGTTAAAACATAAACAACCGCCTCGTAGGTTGCCATCATGATTGCCGTGTTGGGGATCTGTCGCACCAGTTGAGTAGCCAAGCCTCTGTAAAAATAGATGAAATTACACAATATAAATAACCGTTATAGCAGCTAAAACTTTATGTTAAAAAAAAAAGACCAAATATATTTGTCGTGATGATGGAATTATTCAATGCTAATGCAAAAAGAACGAAAATGCGTCGCAAAAGATTTTTGCTACATAATACATTAAATATAGCTACAAGACGAAATCGTGGGAGCTTCATTAGGATAACAAATTAGCGCGACAAACAAAGAATTCGCTTATGCGAAAAAGTATATCCGCTATGTGAGAATTTAAATTTATGAATGCTATCAAAATAGCTATGATTATATTATAAAATGCAGAGGGGTCTCTGGAATTGTTGGATTTTTTTGCGTACACGTTTCTTAAGAGTGACTTGTACATTCCCAATACATATCAAATATCAGCTGGGAATCCTCTTGTTTATCTCTATCTGTTTAATGAAGGGAAACCCCAACTTAAGATCAATACACGACCCCACTGTGCTTTGATTGGGTAAATCCCTCACTGCCATACCCACCTATACAGTCCAGCACGACCCTCCTCTTTCCACACGGTGTGCAACGTTTGCCAAAATGAGTTATACTTGTTTCCCTCCTCACGCAGACGCGTTCGTGCCACCTCGTGTGGATACGCAATGCAGGAGGCAATTGTCTTAGATACGGCGCCAGCCATCATGAATTCCAGGAAGTCGCGGGAACCCTTTGTGTCCGTATGCCGTTGATTGCGCTGTTCCAACTGCAAAATATATAGTTAATGATAAATACAAACTTATTGTTGATTCACTCGCTCAGCTTACCAGTTTGGATTTGATAAACTCGTAGATAACAAAATGGACCATTGTCTCGCAGATACCGAAATAACTAGCCGTAATGCCTTTATAGAAGGCTGCCAGTCCACCTTGGGCATACACCCTCTCAATGCATTGTCGCACCGTCATTTGCACTTTGGAATTGTAGTCCAGCTGCATTCGCGTCTTCACAAACCAAATGGGATTCGTGGCCGTGGATGAGACAAATCCAGCGCTAGCCGCGCTCATAATGTGAACCAGCGGTGAATCACGCTCAACAAAGCTACAAGAGATAAAGAAAATAACCGTGATAAGTCATAGGGATAGCCTGAAGATTTATTTCACACTTACCCCAAACTGTTGAGTGTGTTCTTGGTTTGCGAATAGGTGCAAAAGTAAATAGCACGTGAGGGTGCCACGCCCACCAAATTGGGACCGAGTCCTTTGAAAAGAGCGCGGGGACCTTCATTTTGTACAATGTATCTGAATAAAGAGAGCGTAATATATATAGCAAAATGTATTATGGGATATATCGCAACAATTGAAACAATACATTTTTCAAATTCCGATTGTATTGAAATGTTCCAAGCTGAACTAGTTTAGTTTTGGGTATCTTTCCAATTTAGGATTGAAGATGGTCATTTTTTTTGAACTGGAAGAACAGCACAGTGTTATGGAGAGTATAATGCAGTAGAAAGAGTGAGAACGACGACCCTGTTTACCCCTAGCAATGTGATCGATAGTAGACGCAAACTATCGATAGTTCCTGCTGCATACCTATATCTTTTAACTTACCGCAGACATTGAATAATGCTCATGGATTTCGGAGTTGTGGATGAGATGCCGCAATGTGAAATAGCCATTATCTGTAAGATAAAAAAAAGGAAAGACCTTTAGATATTTCACGTTAAACATTATGATTGATATAAAGCGATGGTCATGAAGTATTATTGTTATTGTTTGTTATAATTGTTGTTGTTCGAACTTTAGCTTGAAATGACAATATATATATATTGATGATCATGATCGATTGTAAGAGAAAATAAAGAAAATTTGGTACTACCCTACGCACACCCCCAATCACCTGTGGCTGTGATCTGTTACGTAATATCGTTGTGCTTAGCTTACGTCGTTGTTCGGGCCTCAACAGCTCGGAGGCGCCGCCATTATTCGCCGGTCCACCAGGTGGTCCAGGTGGCTCAACAATGCGCTGTGACGGCGCCTGAAATGCCGTTGAGCTCTGTAGACGCGTCTTCACCACCTCCAGGGGGCATGTTACCACCGCACCGACAGTGCCCGCAGATCTGCAATGAACCACAACGAAAACATATTCAGAAAATTTGACACACGATCTAAAAATAATTAAATGAAAATATATACAACCTCCTCAAATACATATACACGTGGTACTATATAGTACTCTCGCTCAATTTGTTAGAATTGCGAAAGTGCTTGGCATGGTACGGAATTTAAAAATCCGTAGAGGCAGAAAGACAATCCCAATCAATATTTATTTCATACTCAAGTTTTCCTCCATTTCATTCTTTCCATTTCCTTTTGCAATTTGCATTTCTGATGCTTTAGAATTAGCTGCAATTATTTGTATCCCCCAATTTAATTTATTGTTTCCATATGAACACTCAAACCATTGTAAATTGCGCACAAGTTTAATGGAAAGCAATTGAACATTTATTTCTGATTGATTTCCATCGGAAAATTGGATGTAGAAGTGGATCTGAATTATATACTATCTGCAGGGTATCTTGAATTTCTCCTTTCCCTATTTACGTAAGTGAAATTTTATAATTGAATGTCGAAATATCACAAGTCACATGTTTGTTTTAATTCCAATCTCTATATCTAATTATCCCAGACCTTGCCTAATGAAATGCTTCACACAACATTTGTAAATATTATGAAAAGAACTTGTGATAAAAGGGAAACATTCTTATCTGCCGACATACATATACATATACATATAATGTAGCTTTACAGTTCAGGAATCCAGCTCGTGACTCAAGTTGCAAATTGATTAAGACTTGTAAATTGGCGCTCGACAACAGCGGAACGTGATCTATTTAAGGAATACTTTATTATCGGTGTACCCCAAAGTTTATTATGATACGTCTACTTATGTAATAATACTGCTTTACTTTTGCCATTCCCTTTCCCAAATTAATAAATCAAGAAAAGTGGAAAACAACAGAAGTTTGATCGATGACAAACAACACAACAACAAAGAAAGGGAAATCAGAATATAATGAAAGACACACAAAACCGCCGAAATGCGCAACAAGAAATGAATACTTAACTACGAGTGTGTTTACTTCAATCGAGTGCCTATGAATATGTATGATACGAAATGTTGACAAGAAAAAGAAAGAATTGCGCTTTTCCTCCGTATTTTCCCTTATTTAAAGCTTTGAGGTATCAATAAACCTTCAGGTTCAAAACCTTGAACTTTGAAATATATTTTTTCTATTTATACCAATTTCCTACTATTGCAAAATCTCAATTCAAGGTCAATGGCACATAAGAAAAAAGAAAGAAAGATATTAATATAGCGTAAGTATGATTTTCTTATCTAATAGGTTCTTGAAATGGGTCTTTCAACTGTAGAGAGCTCATTAAAAACGTCTCCCCTTTATAGATGTTTGATTTTGAAATGTCATCGATTGGCGTCGCAAAACTAGTAAACAATTTCACGAATCTATTCCAGATTGCAGCGGGGCCAACTGCAAACCGGTTTCAACTGACTTTGCGGTGACCTATCCAGGGGGAGATAACCCGAACTCGGGAATGAATTGCCGTAGCCGGACAAAGCCATGTGTTGGCTTATCACCAGCAGCCTGATGGGCCACATCGAGATTTGACTTGTACTAGGTATTATACTATAAGTCTTTATAAATACATACATATATGTATAGTCTATAAGTCATTATATTCAAAGTGAGAATAGAATGAATATATGATTAAAATCTGGTATATTTCTGTGACATAATTGACAGGAAACTGGTAAGAACCCGAAGAAGAACACGCCATGTACGCAATGCTGATAAACTTTGAAAGATCCACATAAATGATTCAGCAGCATCCTCACATAGGATTTCTTTGACCTCAACTGCCTGCTCAATGGGATTGTAGCACAACGATCTCAATTAATGTACAAATTGAATTATTGCATTAACAAGAGCACACTCTTTTATTGGATTTAATTATTAGCGTATCGGGAACTGTTACTCGACCGGTTCAAGCGCGTGCTAAAGCGCCAGACAGATGGACAAACATGGCTGGCAGATGTGTGATGTGTTCTATATAATTTATAGGATATACTGGTTTAATTAATGCGTGAAACACGAGATAAAATATATTATTATAATGTGATATGCAATGCTTATTTTGAAATAGATTTCTACTTCTGTTTTTATTTGATATGGCTTAGTTTTTAACATGATATCTCTGAAACATATCCAGTTTCACCATCCCTGGCCAGTAAAATGCATTCGATTGCGGACATCTGCACTTGCTTGTGCCTTGCGAATCTACAACAACAAAGTGTATCTGTTTCTACATATTGTTTTTGTATCTATAGCGCGAACTCAATGACCTCAGCCGCTGCCATTGCTGCACTGCTTTAGCTTGTCATGAGCGAATTTTTAACCGGTTAATGGTCGATTTAGCTGTTTTTTGACTGAATCGCAGCGTATATTACGCTACACGCGCCAGATAAGAGTGGAAAATTTGGCAGACAGCGAGAAAGAAGCCGCAGGTGTCGCTCAGAGGTGCCGGACGAGAGTGAATAGATTGCGCATATAACTCGTAGATATTTCATTCTGATTCATCGTCATCGTGCAGTATCACCACGACTTTTACTCCCGTAGAATTTGCGAAATATTTTGACAAATGCGTCGTCTTTAGGTGGGGCTTCGTCTTATCAGCAGCGCGTTTCATTCTTTGACGTCTCGTAGAAATTTCGTTGTTTTCTTATCAATGTGATTCTTTCTTTAGTTTCTTTCTTCAAGTTAGAAAGATTACGAAATCGATGGAAAGTTTTGCATGCTTTTATAGGTCAAAGTTTGAGAGTGGAATGCAGTTAGATTAGAAATTAAAATGGCATTGATCGAACTAAGTTCGTTCTCTATATAAACCACAAATATTTTCCTCATTCAATGAACTTGGCACGCGACCTTCTTTGTTTATAATAATAATAATGCTATATGTATGCGATTGTAAATAAAATACTCTTCTTCTGCCCCCCAAAACATACTCGGAACTTGTTTATCTAATGTGCCAAATGAATATGTAGGTGAATCTATACATAGAATATGTATACGAATATAAATATATTTTATAGATGACTAAGTTCTAAAACGTGTGCCCTTGACATCATTTTCGGCGAAATTAATTTAAAATAGTCACCAATTAAGAATTTTGAAATAGTTTTATTATCCCATTAAGTGAATATTATTTGTAAAGGAGCCATAAATGGATAAATCCTGTATATTAAATACATTTCGAATTTGTTTTTAAATTAATGTAAGAGAGGAAGAGAGACTAAGGAGTACAAAGAGACTGAAGATTATCATAAATACTGCCTACGTGCGGTAAGGCATGCAAACGATTTCCAAAAGAAGAAATCAAAATTTTACCTGTTTACCTGTTTCGAAAAAATACGAGAAAAAATTGTGCTGGGCCAGACAAAAAGAAGAAAAACAAATGATGTCAATCTATTTGTCCCATGAGTTATGCACTTAATCCCCCCTACACACACAAACACACACACACGCATAGCATCCCATGCAGGTCTAAAAATAACTCAGATCTACTTAATCTTATATAACGTGTGGCATTGTTGTTTGTTTTCTTGTCCGTGTCGCACGTCAATGTTCGCGCTGCACTCTTTACTCCCCCACATGTTCGCTCGCCTACCTCACACTCTCTCTTTCTCAAGCTTTATCAATGCACCCCATTAGGAATGTTGTTGCTGCTGTTGTGTTTGCTTGCGGTCGCCTTCAAATGAGTCAATGTGCCAGAAAGAGTTTATTTCCCCCTACCACCTTCCCTCTCTCTTCTGCACCACCCCGGACAATGGCGCGACAAGCCCAAAACAAAAATCAAAACATTGCGCCGGCCAAGTCGCATTTGTCTCTGTTGATTTGTTGATTTCATCGAATAAAAGCAAAAGTTTTGCAACGACAATAGTTGTACAGCTGCTCGAACGTGTTTAGCGCCTATTATACCCTGTACATCTTAAGTGATCCGTTAGCAAAACCTTAACTGTTAACTGAGCATCAATCCAAGAACTTCTACCATGTTAAATAACATGCATAATGCTTAAATTATTAAAACCTATCTGTTAATAACAGATAAGCTGCTCTTTGATGAGTATCTACCAAACAATTGTATATACCCTTCATCTATCGAATAAAAGAGTATAATCAACAAGATTATTGTGCTAGATAAAAATAGAAAATAGAATACTATAGAATAATGCCAAAAAAATAAATGAATCTGTGCAATGCGTGACAATAGACGGGTTGCCTCATTAATGAGCCAGGTACAGATAGGGCACATTCTCTAAGTACAATGGGCAATTTGTGTGGTGCAATTTTACAATCTTGAAAACTAACATGGGGATGCATGTCACTGTTTGTTGTGGTTCTAGTTTATTTATATCGATAAACAACGTCCAGTTGTGTGAGAGGGCTTGTTATCGCCTCCCCTTCCAACTCTTCTTCTCTTTCACTCTATCTCTGTCTATCACTCTCTATGGGGCAACTGCAAGGTTGTTTTTCTAGCGATAGTAACGTGTGTAAACACGAGATACCGCAGAAAATACTCAAGAATAGATGTATGTACATACATATGTAGATAGAAATACGAGTGTCTCTTGTTTCGACTTAGCAGACGCACAGTTGGATAATCAGCTCAGGTGGCTCAAGCTACAAGGCGAATGAAGGGGAGGGACAACATTGCATGCAACGTGAGTCTGTGTTGCTTGCTTGTTTTTGTTTAAAGCTGTTTGCAGTGAACGCATGAAAAGCCGCAGAAACAACACATACATATACGTACACAATGCACCCACTGTACATGAAATTAACACGAAGCCGGCCGGCCGGCGAATAGTATTTTAGTATTTTCTGCAATTAACATTTTAGTTGACTCTAATTTGGCATGTCGATAATTATCGACGAAACAAATTTGACGGTCACTACGATCTCTACGGTCTGACGATCGTTTTAAAATATAAGACGCATTTTCCTTATTTTCGAAAATACTAGAAATCCACACGTTATTGTTATTGTTTTCATAGGTGTGTCATGTATTTCAATATTGAGAGGCTCGACTTATATCAACCCATTTATTTTTACATACGCTGCGGCATTGAATTTCAGCTACATAAACAAAAATAAAGTGCAAACCGGTTGGGGAAGACATTTCCAACTGGATTCGCGGGAACTAAAACAGCCGATATACCTTGCTTGCTGAGTGTGCGACAAATACAGAAACAAAAAAATAATTAAGATACACGTCTATAAATAGAACCACATACCAATCACAATATAATTGAATCTCGTTATTGTTGTTAACGAGTACGAACATGATTTATGTGGGGTTAACTCGCGCCATTCACCCCCTCACACTCTGTTTATTTCTCTCTGCCCCCAACTCGGCAACCACACAGTGCAGGCTCTTTATCCCTGACTTATCTGATGATATGAAAGCCAGAAATAATATGTATGTTCTACATATATGTGTTCTATGTGTTTAATTACTTTTGTTCTCGTTTTATTTATTTATTTTCATTGGCAACAGATGTGCAAGGCAGATGTGATTGTGATAAAAGTTCGAGTGAAGGGCATCGCGTTGTTCGGTGTGTCAATGCAAACATTACTATCTTATCTTCTTCGTCTCTTCTTCTTCTTTGTTTTGATTTAGACTTTTTGTTGGTATTCGTGATGTTTTACCGTCTGCTGGCGCCGGTTTTAATTGACGAACGTTTTTTGCGTGACGTTTATCTTGAATTATTTTTGCGCAGCGTGGGACGTACCACCAGTTGGGCCCAAAATAAACCGAACACGTGAAGTGTAGATGATCGCTATGCATGTGTGTATCTGCATATGTGTCTGTGTATATGCAATTTTTGTGTGTGGGTTGTTGTTGTTTGTCAGCTTTTCCTTCTATTTCTTATTTTTTATTTTCTTTTTGGCGCCATTGCCAACTTTCCCGATTGCTGCAGGTCAATTGTCTAATTGTTTTTGTTTTTCTTGTTTTTGTTGGGAAACACAAATCGCAATTGCGACGTTCAATTCCAACCGAAACCAGTTTTAGAGCGAGAGCGAGAGCACGAGACCCCGCAAAGGAGTACAGCAGATAAAGTAAAAACAAAAACAACAAATATGTTAACACTTACCCGCCGGCAATCAAATGTATCAGAGTTTCACGATTTTGGGACATAATAAAACTGCGCTCTGTCTCTTTCTCTCCTTTGTTTTTAGTTTTTTTCGACCGGGTTTAAATTATAAATGAATTGGATAATTAACGGGCACTTGAATTTATTGCTCAGCCAGGTATCTGGGCAGCAGGGGGCGGTGAGCGCACCCGGCGGCAACGGCCGCAGCACCGCAGTGGAATTTTTTTATTCGCTCTCTGCGCTTTTTTTCGCTTTAGTTTTGCATAAGCAAGTTATGTACATATGCTCTATTCAATTTTGTTGTTTTTGTTCCTATATTTTTTGGCGCTTACAATGGTCAAGGGTTATGCAACTATTATCAAGAAATCACACGACTTTCTTATCAAAAACCAGAAGTGCGCACTGCGCATGGGGTTAATTTAGCACTGTTATAATTGAACTGCACTTTGTTTTTATTTATAGCTTCCTTTTTTTTTAACAAAATCCCACAATACACGTAAACTTGATAAATATTTTTGTGCTTCTTTCGGCGAATTCAGTAATTAGAGCGAGAATCACGTCCATTCAATTTGGTTTCTCAAAATATACTGAAACTTAACAGTTCGCCCGAATGTGTTAACAGTGAGCACAAATTGCGTGCTCGCTTATCATCGTTGCAGCAGCAAGAAGAGAAGTAAACAATTTGTATATTTCAATAGGAATTGCGTTTTTAGAAATACTTTGCTAGTTTAATAATTTACTGTTGTAGAAGAAATTACAATTTTGCAGTTTCTTATGTGTGTTCTAACAATTTATAACATAGCTGTAGCAGAACCATAACAAACACAGCTGTTTTTATCGATAGCATTGAAAACGTGACATTTTAAATCAATGAACGATAGTATCGTACACAATTACGTCTGGCTCTATCGATATTTTCTTCGCCTTGCGATAACGAGCATGAGCCTCTTTTTTGCGTTTTGTGGCCGTAAGGTCACACTTTTTGTTTAAAATTGAAATTAAAAAACGAAGTTCGTAAAGCTAAAATAATTTTATAGGTTAAATTAAGTCGATAATGTGTCATCTATTGTTTTTTTTAGAAAATTGTTTTGTTTTAGTTTATTCAAATTCAAATTAGCGTGCCCATTCAGCTTGTAATTTGCAATGGCAACCCTTAAATTCAGATAAGCGCCATCATCTCATCATCTCAGCATCAATTTCTAATGCATAATTTCTTTATTCATGACTTCTGGCAATTGAGTCCCTGCCGGGTGCGTCATTATATAAACATGTCCCCGAACTGCAAATGAAAATAACTCTAATTGCCAACTGGCAAGTCAAGGTCAGCGCCATTTTTTTTATTGGGTGCTGTCGGTGGCATGTGTGAGCAGCAGATGTATCTGTATGTGTGCCACAGTGTCCCCAATGTGTGCAGCTGTTGTCCGTTGTCAATTGCTTTTAAATAAATAAAAATTGCAGCTAGCCCGCAACAATAAACACGTAAGACTGTACTTGCGGTTGTTGTTGTTTTTCTCGTTTTTTTTTCTCGCTTTGATTTATGCATATGTATTCATATAATATAGAAATTAAACAAAATAGCCGATACATGCATGCAAAATGGCCCTGCCTGACTGACTGGCTTGACCCTGACATTAACGGGGACCCACCATAGACCATACCATACCATACCATATACCACATACGGTTTGCAGGCTAAAACACGTGCCAGGGCAGTCATGCACGTTTGACCATACAATGGCAGTATAGCCGGAGCAGGAGCCGGAGCTAGGGCCAGTTGAAACAATGCGAGCGGACCTCTTCCGTTTGCCTGCACAACGTTACGTATGAGTAATCCGGTTGCGGCAAAGGCAACGGCAGCAAACTGTTTGTGGACTAAAAGCTAATTAAAGGCCAAGCGACTCCATGCCGGCACTCTGTCGCGGCCTTGACTGTACCCCATAGCCGTTTGTCAACACTGACACTGGCGTCGCTGTTGGTAGAAGCAAGAAGGGATGGAGGAAGGAAACAATGGCAGGGGTATTCTTTTGGCAAGGCGCTTAATAAGCAAACAATGCCGCAAATCGGCCCATTTTAAAGTCGTCATAGCCACACTGAAGGGCAGTACGCAAATGCCAAATACCTGATAAGGGCGACACCCCCTGATCCTCTCCTACTCCACTTGTCAGTGAAAATGGGTTTAGTTTTTCTTTTATTACTGAAGTTTCCTTGGAAATGAGCGCATCGAATAACGATTCGCGTATCTGTTATAACAACCACACACATACACGCACACACACACACACACACACTCCCAGCGATCAGGAACACGCGTGGTGCGAACTGTCAGAAGAAAATTTTTGTGAAATTGTTGTTGTTATTGTTGTTGTTGGCACCAGCTGGCGTCACTTTTTATACCCTTCGGCTATTCAAAATGGTCAAATAGGGTGTACTCACTTCGTGCAAATGTATGTAACAGGCAGAGGGAGGCGTGGCAGACCCCCTAACGTATAAACAAGATTGTGTATTTCGAATTCTTACTGTATTTGTAACAGTTTTTTAAATCAAGGCAAAGGATATCTTACTGTCAAGCATTTGTCTGGCTCCCCTTCTTGTTCTTGTTGTAGTATATTCTTTTGCGTGCTGCACGGCTTGCGTGATTCACGCTGCACGTTGTGTGAGCAGCGGAGGTGAGGGTAGGGAGGTAACTTACATAGCGTATTTGTTGTGCCACATCAACTTCAATGCAACACCCATTACCGCCGCCTCTTTTGGCGCGTCGCTCTGTCTATTTTAATTACTTCAACTGCGACCATGTAACTGTGTGTAACTGTGACTGTGACTGTGACTGTGAAGTGGGAAAAGTAACTGAAATAGTTTTGAATGTCGCCACTTGACGCCAATAAAAATGTCAATCCACGCACGCGACCTTGAGCCCAGAAACACCCAGTCTCTCTCTTCCTTCTTCCCTCTATTCTTCCATCGCCGATTCTTCTGCCTCGGGGTTGGTCAGCCAAAAGCTAAAACTCTATTAAAATGATTTTGGGCTGCACGCACAGCTGTGCGACATAAACAAAACAAATGACTAAGAGAAAGTGACACAGAGAGAGAGGGAGAAAGAGAGTGAGAAATGAAGGTAAGAGCAGACCGCAAGAAGGGGAAGGAAGAAGGACACCACCGTCTCTCTCTCTCTTTCACTCTCTGTCGCCGGCAACGCACGTGTACAACGTGGCGTATACGTATTGCGCTGACGCCGTGGCCATTTTGCCAAATGTGTTTTGAAAACGCATGCAAAACCGCCGCCGCAACTCGTGTTGTTGTTGCTGTTGCTTCTTCTGTTCAGATTGTACAGTTGCGCTAAGCAGCGTGAAAGCAAAAAACGAAACTTCCTAACCCACGTGAAGGAGTCAGCCGGGGGTTAGAGTTGGCGGGCATCGCTGACATCTCTTTTCGCTTGCGGTCTCAGTACGTGTATGTGTTGTTGCATGCAGCAACAATGCCGAACATGCGAGTGCTCTCTCTATGTCTCGTGTTCTCGTTCGTGCGCTCTCTTCATCTCTCCTTCTTTGCTGAGAGAGTTTGCGACCGAGAGCAGCTGCGACGCGACGATGGGCAACATGTGAGCGCGCTAAAACACAAACACAACTGCAGGCGGCATTTAAATGTGCTGGTAACATGCATTAACGGTGAGCCAAGCCACAACGAATTCTTGATACATTTCAAATATATATTAGACGTTTCTTTTACATTTAATAATCTATTATATGTATTTATTATTTATTATTATGAAACGTCCTCTCTGGATCGTGTACGTGCTATGGGATAGTGTCCCGGCTTAACACCTTAACATAAGCTAGACTTGACAAAAATAAACTGAAAACAAACTCTGTTAACGAGATAACAAAATAAGCACATATTTTTATTAACAGCACAAAAGTATGCAGTGAAAAATCGAGAATATATGCACTAGATTCTATGCGAAATCGCTGTCCCGCAATGTCCCGAACTCGTTGATTTGGCAACTCTGTGGAACAATAAAATCACAGAAAAGAATAAAACGAATAGGCGTCAACGTTGCAACACCAACGAGCAACTCATGAGAACCATAGCAAGGGTATAAAAACAAATCGCCAGCAAACACGAGACGAGGACGAGAACGCAGACGAGTATAAAAAAAACAGCAACAACAACAACGAAAGTGTCGGCAACACGACGGCGACTGCGGCGACGACGTTGCCACGTTGCAAGTTCGATTCGCAACACACACACACACACATATATGTAAATATAGAAACTTGTGGCAACATCTGGTTCTGCTCCTTGGATTCAGAATCAGTTCGTTGTCGTCAGTCAGTCAGCTTAGTTCGGTTCTGCGAATTCCCAAACAATCTCCAAAACAGGCGCAGCCAAAGCAGCAACAACAACAACGAAGTGGAACGCATTGCAAAAAGGGCAACCAAACAACAACTACAACAAGCAGAAGAAGACAGATTGCCATAACCGAGCGAAGCAGAAGACGGAGACAGGAGCCGGGGCAGAGACCACAAGGAGAATAAACCAAAGCACACAATAAAATTAGACGAATTCAATTTGTGCCGCGTTGGTGTCGGTGTCTCTCTGTGTTTCTGTGTCTGTGTAAGTGTGTGTCCAGGTGCCGCGTCCTTGGGGCTGAGCTGGCGAAGCACTTACCGAAATAACTGAAGCCAAAAGCAGGCGCCGCACAAGGATATCGCACAAGTCAAAAGCCAGAGAACTAGAATCAGGCCAGGCGGCAACAAGGCGGAAAATCAATTTTCGTGAAAATACATAAACTGCAGCGAAAACAAGTGAAAACGACAGGCAAAGAGGCCCAGAGACCCAAGGCAAATAATCGACAAATCGTGCGAACGATCGACTCATCGCTAACAGAACAATAACAACAACAGCAGCGTTAACAGCAGCAGCAGCAGCAGCAGCAGTGTTAACAGTAGTGGAAGGAAGAGCGAAAGGGGGAAGCCAACACAATTGCCATCTCCATCTACGTTTCGTCCTCAGCCGCCATGCTGGACTAGCACACGCCTGTTGTTGTATCTGCTGACGATACACAAGGCAAACAGAAGACGAAGACGAACAAGAAGAAGAAGAAGAAGCACAAACAACAAAACCCTAAAACAACAAGCTGGTTAGGTTAGGCCTGTCTGTGGAGGAGCGGTGCAACGGGGGCAACAAAAACAATAAAAGAGAACCAACAACAAAAGTATCGAATACCTTGCGAACTTCTTCAATTCACACTTCACTCACTCGCAGTCACAGTGAACACTCGATAGAAGCGTCGCCTGCCGTCGACACACGTCCTCCATTAAAAGGGGCCTAACCAACTAACAGAAAATAAAAAATAAAATTACTCAGCAACAACAACAAATAAAACGCACTCAACAATTAAATAAATAAATAAATAAAGAGCATCTGTGATTCGCAAATTAAAATAATAATTATAAAAAATAACTTATTTTCATACTGCACGTTTTTTCCAAAACTAAAAGTAAAGATTCTACAAAAAAAAAAACTATAACAAAAATATAAAAATCTATAAGAAATTTATTTAATAAATTACAAATTTATATACAAATTAAAATATCATTTGCGGCGATAAAAATAAAAAAATAAACACAGCGCACGCAAGAATTGCACTTTGGCCAAACCGCAGCAGCAGCAACAACAAAAATAACAACCGCAGCAGAAACTACAACAACAAATTCATACAACGTCAACGGATTTAATATTTTTGTAAGTGCTTTCACTATTCGTATATATAGTATATATATATTCATATTCCTATTTAGATATGTATCATCAACATTTTTTCAGCATATCTTTTTAATTATACACTGCGAAAAATATTGAAAATTAGTCTCGCATTCCGCGTGTGCTGGGCACATGTGCATGTCAATTATGACCTTTTATTTTCTATGTTTATCGGGGATATCTCCTCACTGTAAATAGTTTCTATATTCTTTTAAAAATTATTACTCTCATCTATTCGAATTTATTGCTTATTATATTTTAGAAGTATTTGACTTCCAAGTAGATATAATGAAACTTACTAGACTGTTTAATATAATATAAATATAAATATATTTATGTATATATTTATTTTTAAATATCCCACAAACTTCCAAAAAGTAAACGAATAATTTAAACAGAAATCCGTAAAATGTCTTAAAATCAGTTTGGAGATATGTCGATCATATTCAGAAAGCTGTATAATTGTAATAAAACTAAAGTTCAAAGCACGAACGAAATTCCCGAGTTATTGGATGAGCACCCTTAATAGTCTAAAAATCATTTTTCGATCATTCTTTATTTTAATTTTCTCTACTTTCGATGTACTCCATTGTGGGTAGGGTATACTATTGATCGCATCATAAGCAGTGCAATGCAATAATTGGGCCAAAAACAATAATTAATTGGCTGGCAAGTGCGACGTGGTGCACTGCAGGAGACCGGGATGAGAATAGGGAATGGGATGGGGAAGGTTAATGGCATTGGTTACGGGATTGACAATCTATACGAGTCGAATCGCCATCTCAATGGGCAATCGCGCTCTGTCTGGCAAGAGATATTCCACTTGTTCCCGTTCCCTTCATCCTTGCTTCTTTTTTCCGTCGCGTGGTCTCCTTGTCTTCCCTGGCGACACTCCGAGGGGTGCCGCTGTGAAATGTCAACGGTATTTTTATCGGCTAAGTTAGCAAACCAAAAGCCAGTAGGCGGCGATGTGAACAGATGTTCGCTACACTCTTTCCCCTCTCTGCAGTCCTTGCAGCTCCAGTCACAGGCTACCTGTACATTGCCTGACATCAGATTAGAAACGCTTTATATTGATTTTGTATTGCAAATCCGTCTGGAGATCCGTTTTCCTTTGCTAGTTGATGTGTCTGAGCCGGACGTGCAAATACGCAGACACATCTTGTCCAGTCAGTGTCAGTGTCTGACCTGCTGAACAGACAGAGAGCAGCGCACACAGTGATACGGGTCAGTTCGTGCACTGCGAGAAAATCCATCGACCATTATGTACTTGCAGACGACCTTGAAGAATCTCGAATTCCTACATACACACATACATACTTAAAGGTATTTCCTTTTCGTATCTGCCCATTTCTTGCAGTGCGTCCCACTGTGTTATCCGAGAGGAGGGCACAAGCCATAAGCATTCGAGAACATGACTAACATGCACACTAATACGCATACTAATTCCAAACACCACAGCCAAGAAGGCATTTGTTATTTCATACTTACGCCCCCGTTGTGTGCGGGACGAGTGGGCGAGGTCAACTAGTTGGAATCAACACAAATAGCTGTAATAAATATGCTCAGCAGTAACCCAGTGAATCAATCATATCATCAATCAGTCCAGCAGTCAAGCAATCAACCAGTCAAGTAGTCAACTAATCTAAGGCAAACAAGCGCAGACTGCGATGCTCGGAACTTTTGGTACTAACGTGACTTGAATATTTGATGTGTTTGTTTTCCGGCATGAGATTTAAAGGAGAGGTTGATATTTTAAACAGCAAAAACTCAATTGAAAAATAAAATTATTTACTTTCGTGAAACTTGAAATAAACTTTATCTGCGTAAGGAAAACAGAAATCCTGATGAAAACTTTATTAATAGTTGAGTTCTGTGCGTTCACGGATTATAATGCTGAGTAAAATATATTTACTGCCTGTTACATACATCTTCGCAACGCAACTATATATCACAGGGTATAAAAATGTGTAAGAAGTAGGGTATACAAACAAGACGAGGAAGTTCTTTTCCTCCGTCGCTGCTAAAAGTTCTTGATGGAACTGACAAATTCAAGAGAGTTTTTTTTACATGTCAAATATTTACTTTCACTTACTCATCCACAAAAGTTGCTGGTAATTTGCGCCTATTAAATGTCTATCGATTTTTTTAAAACTGAGAGAAACTAAGATTTTGGTATCTGAAATTTAAAAGACTTTCATGGCCTGTTTGAGTTGTGCGTTCACTTTTGCTTTCCTTAGAAGTTTCATTTTCTGCCTAATTTGATTACATAAAGTGTTTTTAAACCTAATTGGTTCCCCGATCGATCAAAGTTTGTTTTGATTGTTGAGGAAATGCCTCGTCATATGTGTATGTCCGGCTCGGTCGGGGTTTGTCGGCTCGCAATCCACTAAATTAGCTTGGCAACGGATGTCCTTAGATACGTAATTGAAAGCAGTTCGAGAGGGCAACCCCTTCTCCCCTCTTCCCCCGGATATATAGTATTAGTATTGGTATTAGCCAAAATGACAGCATCATCAACGGCATCAAAATTGCGACTGTCATCGGCTTTTGGGTTCGGCGTGCGCCTTTTTTTCGCATTTTTTTCCTCCTCTTCTCTCTCTTCTCGCTTGAGCAATTTCTTTGGCCTTGACTGAGGCCAAAACGTGACGCGTTTCCGAGAGGTGGGAGGGGAAGGGAGAAAGGAATAAGCGCAGCAGGCGGCTGCTTGACTTTGGTTCGGGGGGTTTGAGGGAATCCGAAAATAAAAGAAAGCCATTGCATTTGGACAGCATTCGAGACTGTCAAATGTGTTTGGACGTATCCGAGGCATAAATAATGCCAGACAGAAACGGATTTGCATTTAATGTGAGCCTCACTCTCTTTCTCTCTATCTCTATTTTGCAGAAATGGAAATCATTCCTGAAGGTAGACACTTTCGTTTGGTGCATGAATCAGAGCTTCCAGAAATTTTGGTAACTTTAGAACGCTATCTGCCGGAATCATTAAAGGTATGTTCGATATCAATTAAGTGAACAGTCTGTAAATATTTTATGGTATACTGACTATAGTAAGCACTAGTCACTGTAGTGTAATGTGCACAACAGCCACGCCCCCATTCTCAGGTAATTTAAGCGAACAATTACTCTCTCCCCTTGCCCCGGAGTACGCGAGTCATGCAATCTCAGTCCCAATCTGCGCGAAACCCATCGCTGATGTTGACCTGTTTTTACTGTTTACGCCCGTTTCACTTCAATTTTTAATGCCACGCCCCCCTCGTGCCACTTCGGCTCGCCTTTTCATCACGTGTTCAAGTTCGCTTTGTGCTCTGCACATTCCCTTGCTTTGTTCTCTTCATGTTCTCCTTCCCATCCCAAAAGGGGGCGGACTCAGCCGGTAAACTATTCGGCTTGGCATCAGTATCAAGAATTGGGCCGACATTGGAGTCGCTGTCGGAGTCGTAGTCGTACTCTGCAGTTGGTGTTGCTTTAAGTTTCGATTTTTATGCCGAAATATTTGGCTGGGCGAGCCTTAAGTTGGGCAAACAATTTAGTGCCATAAAAGCGTTTACTAATTTGAAGGTAATTCCATAACAGAATGACTAAGACCTTGCTAACAGTAAATATGAAACACGGGCTGAGCAAGTTTACGAGTAAAACCATAAAAACATTGATTAAATATCATCATAATGTGAGGAAAGTGTGGAACAGTGTTCCTTAAATATAGGAAAAGGCACAGAAAGTAATAATAATGATATATGTTTGTATATGGTATGTACAAAGAGTGGCTATAAGTAGCATGTGCACGTATGTTCCAAAGATGATATTATAATTACCTGGTAACCCCTGGATTGGGAATAACATGAAATCTATGTGGCAACGCTGAACTGTAATCGATAGCGAAAGATCGGAATAAAGTCGAAAAGGAGCGTCTTAAAGTACACTATATGGCATACTTTTTAGAGCAGGCTTAATTCAAAAGACCTCGAATTTATCGTTTAATAAAATGTTTTACCCTCTTCCAGTTTCATCAAACCATTAAAACGTACCTGAATGATCATATTTGGGATTTCAAGTTTTATGTTGCTAAAGATTGGCCTGAAAAACCGATAATATTACATTTTCCAGGATGCACGCTTACGGTATGTTGACATTGTCTCTTTAACAACAGTACCTCTAATATAGAGTATCTTCTATTTTAGCCCCACAACAATATATACCAAACATTAGGCATATTTTGTCCATCCGCACAAATCGAACATGTCGATCTGATGCGCACCGAAGATGTACTTATAGATTGGCAGAAGCCATTGTACCTGAACTTTACGCACATCGCTATTATGAATCGCCTGGATGATTTCTATTCAAAAATTGGGGTAATGGAGCGACTCAGTGGTGATATCTATGTGTGTGAAAAGCTCAATACGGAACTGGAGCTAGAACCGCTGCCCGAGGATGCGGAGATGCGTCTGCTGACCCTTGACAATGTGCAGGGCATACACGATCTATATCCGGCCAATGAAATCGAATGCGTCAAATTATTCGATATACTCGTGCGTGTGCTTCCAGGTTTGGGTATCTTTCGTAAGGATACCAACGAACTGGCCGCATGGATGGTCCATTCATATTACGGCGCTATGTTTTCGATGCAAACACGTCCAGATTATCGACGCATGGGGTAAGTATGAATAGAGAGAAAAAGTAAAAGAGAAGGTGACTATATCGTTTTCCCTTATTTTAGCTATGGCATTCGTCTGGCCAAGGCGTTGACTGAGCTTGTCTTCGAGCGCGGCTATACGCCCTTCGTTGTGATACGTCCGCATAACGATGCATCCAGGAATCTGTATACGAAACTGGGCTATGTCAAGGCATACGAGACATGCCGGGTCCGCATGACACCCGATTGCTATGAGGATAGCACAGTGGGCACCATAAGTAACACATCCTATGCCAAGTTTCCGCCACTACCTCAGGGCGAGTGTGTAGTTGTAGTGCCGCGGCGCAAGCATGTGCCCGGCGAGAGTCAGAGCCAGGTGGATGACGAGGGCATCGAGGATATGTTGGCTGAAAAATGTGATATCAGCAACGAAGAGGCTAGAGAGCGTAAGACCACAACTGATGAGGGTATCGGAGAGGATAAGTAGGAGGGTGTGGCTCCAAGAGTCGCACCGCAGAGAGTTACAGATTGAATTCGGAGCGCTATGTATGCATACATACTATACTATGTACACATACAGATGTATGTGTATCTATGTAAAGACGTAAGCACCTAGACCTAGGCACCATTAGGGGGACTCATCGGATCCGAGAATCGATTATACTTAAAACAAAAAACATAATACAAAAAAAAAACAAAATTTAGCAAGGCACAAGTGGCGTTAATTTTTTAACAATTATATAAAAGAATTGAAAAGGAGAAGGAGAAACATTTACATAGTATTTACATGTATCAATGTAGGAGTATATTTATAGATGGTATATGAAGCTTCCTCACACAAAGCGCAGCGAGAAATGATTTATTTTATATATTTGAAGAAAAAAACAGAGAACAAAAATCGATAAGAAAATAATGATGAAATTGGGGGAGCCTAAGTGAAATCTACGTAAAATATGAACTTAACAATAATGGTCAAGGAACAACAACACGCTGTCTATGAAGGTCAGTCAGATTTTAGAAGTGAACAAAGAAACTTTTTAATTTTTTGCTAAAAATGCTTTTACAAAAGATGAAATCCAAGAACAATTGTAATGAAAACGGCTCAGTGCGAACAAATGTGGAGCGTATAAATTTATTATAAACTATATTATATATATACATACATATATATATAAATATATTAAACTCTATATATCAAATTGTTAAAGAAAAACACACACAGAAGCAACAAGAACAACTACAAAGGGCAAACAAATACTTCTCTCTGGCTCCACGCAAACTCAGAACAGGTAAATCAATTTTTGAAAATCACAAATGGTTTTGGTACCAAATATTTTACGATCCGGGCCATGCGAACCATCTATTTAATATGTATATGTATAACCCTCCTCCGCCCCACTAGCGTACTAGATATATTTTAAATATTTTCCAAGCTGCTGCTATGTACTACTATAACGTTTTCCAATTCCATCGTTTTTTCCAACAAATATAAAGCATGGCCCAAGCGAAATAATGATTTGATTATACTAACTACATTTGGATTTATAGGCTTTTTCAAATTTATATATACCCAAGAAACAAAAGAAAAAAAAACAACAAAAGAACAAAAAAAAAAACAAATATATATTTTATTATTACGAAATTTATTAAACTATATGCAAAAAGAGTACTCAATGATTTTTTGCTCCTACATTAAAAAAAAAGAAACAAAAGTAACAACAACAAGAAAAAATAATACTATTTTTTAGCCGAACTAAACAAAAACACGCCAAAGATGTCTTCTGCTTTATTTTAAGTACCTACTTACTATGCAAAGGTAAAACACTTTAAAGTGGCGCACAGAATCGTTTTTAATTTCAAAAAAACAGATCTACAACTATTGTCGGCAATTCGAGACAGTTCTGAGAAATATTCTCAGACTGCACACTAGGAAATTATGCCGTAAAAATCATGTTTGCCTTTGCCAATTGAAAATTCTATTCCATTATGAAAAACTCAAAATATACGCAAGAAAATCAAATTAACGAAAGAAAACAAAAATGAAAAAGTAAAGCAAGAAATGCATAAACAAAAAAAAAAGAAAGAAAAAACACGTTATATATTACAACAACTGCTATATTGTATGTACTCGAACTAAACAAAACTGAAGAAAAAGAAGCAAATTTAAATAAATACCAATATTGAGACAACTGCAGAAACCTCTCTAGTTTTTATCCCACTGTACAGTGAAAAACATTGCCGTTTCAGGTGGAATAAGCTCAAATTCGAGCTCAAGCGAGCGATCAACTTATTTGTTTTTATCGATAGTCAATCACTGATCATTTTGACATTCACCGAATTTTTTATTTTCAACCGGCTGTGACCTTTCAAACACAAAGCACGTGTGAGCACGACTACAAATATTTAAGATCGTGGAAATTCCATTAAAACGTTATCAACGGTGGTTTATTAAATTTTGGTCTATTTTATAAAGACGGGTAAGTTGTTAATCATGTAAACAAATTCTATATTGAAATGTTGTGTGTCTTTAATAACATGTTTGTATTGTGTTGTCATAAAATATGGTAATTTTTGAAGGTAGCGAACAGCAGTAGTGTTCGACTATTATAACACTTATGTCAAAAATTATCTGCAAGCGTGCGTTGCCATTTTCAAATATTATTTTCTCGCGGAAAATGGAAATGGAAAAGCAAATTTGGTAGAATTTTTCCAAAAATGAAAACGTGTAGAACGAATGCAAGCGAATCAAAAGTTTATCGCAAACAGTAAGCAAGTTTAAAGATAGGTGAAAACGTGTAGGTAGTTCATTAATTAAATTCGAGCAGTTCATTAAGGAATGACTGGATGCAGTCATTGAGATATTCAAAGGATAAAAATATATTTATTAAGAAAAACAAGCTGTTATTGAATAAACTCCATTTTTACCATTTCACCCACATAAGTATGGATCACCAAATTTAACTCCAAGAGCAATTCAGCCAATTTATATTAAACTTTGTATTTAAAAAAGACGTAAGCAACTGTCGAGTGTACTCAAATTACCAAACCGATTTTTGGTTTGGTATTTTTTGTTGTATACTTTCAGGGAGCGGCGTACAACAAGTACATTTTAATTATTTCTTAAACCATTTCTACGTTAATGATCTGATCACAACCAAATTTTCAGGAATCATTTGAGCGTTGATAGTTATTGTTATTACTATATATTATATAATTGGTAGTCCTGATATATAGTTTGTGGAGTATGCCATGACTCCTTCTGTCTTTTCAATGCGAAAATAAAAGAAAACGGTTGTGTTTAGACAGCATACGGAACTGTTTAATGTGTTTAAACATATACAAGGCATAAATAATGCCAGACCGAAACCGATTTAATCAGGCACTCTCTTTCCCTCCTTTGCAGAAATGGAAATCATACCTGAAGGTAGACACTTTCGTTTGGTGAATGATTCAGAACTTCCAGATATTTTGGTAACTTTAGAACGCTACCTGCCGGAATCATTAAAGGTATGTTCGAAATAATTTTATTAGGAAGACATTGGATCTGTTCGTATCGTATATTCCAAAAATTATATCTTAATTAACTGGTAACTCTTAGATTGAGAATAAGACGAAACTAAACTGGCAACTCTGAAATGTAATCGATAGCGCAAGATCGAAATAAGGACAGGCGCAAAAGGAGCGTCATAAAGTACACTATATGGCATACTTTTTAGAGCAGGCTTAATTCAAAAGACCTCGAATTTATCGTTTAATAAAATGTTTTACCCTTTTCCAGTTTCATCAAACCATTAAAACGTACCTGAATGATCATATTTGGGATTTCAAGTTTTATGTTGCTAAAGATTGGCCTGAAAAACCGATAATATTACATTTTCCAGGATGCACGCTTACGGTATGTAGACATTGTCCCTATACCAACAGTACCTCTAAAATAGAGTATCTTCTATTTTAGCCCCACAACAATATATACCAAACATTAGGCATATTTTGTCCATCCGCACAAATCGAACATGTCGATCTGATGCGCACCGAAGATGTACTTATAGATTGGCAGAAGCCATTGTACCTGAACTTTACGCACATCGCTATTATGAATCGCCTGGATGATTTCTATTCAAAAATTGGGGTAATGGAGCGACTCAGTGGTGATATCTATGTGTGTGAAAAGCTCAATACGGAACTGGAGCTAGAACCGCTGCCCGAGGATGCGGAGATGCGTCTGCTGACCCTTGACAATGTGCAGGGCATACACGATCTTTATCCGGCCAACGAAATCGAATGCGTCAAATTATTCGATATACTCGTGCATGTGCTTCCAGGTTTGGGTATCTTTCGTAAGGATACCAACGAACTGGCCGCATGGATGGTCCATTCATATTACGGCGCTATGTTTTCGATGCAAACACGTCCAGATTATCGACGCATGGGGTAAGTATAAAGGGAGAAAATAGGAAAAGAGAAGGTGACTATATCGTTTTCCCTTATTTTAGCTATGGCATTCGTCTGGCCAAGGCGTTGACTGAGCTTGTCTTCGAGCGCGGCTATACGCCCTTCGTTGTGATACGTCCGCATAACGATGCATCCAGGAATCTGTATACGAAACTGGGCTATGTCAAGGCATACGAGACTTACCGGGTCCGCATGATACCCGTTAGGGCGCGTTTGTAAACGTAGTGCTGCTGCGCAAGCATGTGCCCAGCGAGAATCAGAACCAGGTGGATGACCAGGGCATCGAATACATGTTGCCGAAGCAACAAAGAGGCTAGAGTGCGTAAGTGAGAAGAGTGCGGTTCCAATAGTCACTGCAGAGTTACAGATTAATTGCAGACCGCTATACTACTAAAATATAGTAGATGCAGATGTATGTGTAGCTTTGTATGACGTAAGCACTCCAACCCCTTTTGAAATCTCCCTAAAATATGAACTTGAAAATAATAGTCGAAGAACAAAAGCACGCTGTCCATGAATGTCAGTCAGATGTTAGAAGTGAACAAACGATCCGGGCCATTTATTTTTTATGTAATGCATAACGTTCCTCCGCCCCTCTATCGTACTAGATATATTTATAATAAACTAAAACGTTTTTCAATGCCTTCACAAAGTATGGTCCAAAAAAATCAAGTTAATACAATTATTAATTGGTAGTTCGAAATATTCTCAAACTGCAATTATGCCACAGAAATCATGTTTGGCTTTTCCAAATGCAGATTCCATTAAGGTAACCTCAAAATATGTACGAAAGAAAATGAAATAAACGTAATAAATCAAAAGCTTAAAGCAATAAACGCATAAACAAAAAAAGGAAATAAACACGTTATATATTACAACAACTGACATATTGCATGTACTCGAACTAAAAAAAACTGAAAAAGAAGCAAATTTAAATAAATACCAATATTGAGACAACAGCAGAAACCTCTCTAGTTTTTATCCCACTGCAATAACTAAGATAAGATAAGTTTATCTGTTGATTGTTAATGAATAGAACGTGTACAAACACACACAACTTGCGCTGGGTAAACAACATAGGAGACACGACACAGACCTTTGTTGTGACATAAATTAAATAGCCTTTACAGCCAGAAAGGGGGCAAGTATGTGTTACTATATATGTTTTGAGGGACATTGAGCTTTATGTTTGGCAGAAGATACAAATTATATTAAGTTTAAATTGTCCCTACATCAGTGGGTCTATTAAGAGATGAAGGGAATCCCAAGATTATCAGGTTGCGTCGCTTCAGCTTTTACTTTTCTGATTTCATTTCGGCAAACACGACAAACAAATGTAAATTTGATGTGTTTGTTGGTATGGAATTGTAGAACGTTCTTAGGGATAAGAGAAGACATTGGGAATGAAGAAGATGTCAATCTTCTAGAATTTTTTACACAATAAGCTAAGGGCTCCAGCTGTGCTAAATATCGACCGCAATGTAAATATGTTGATACGATTGATAGTAATGAGAAATCTGGAATTCCCATACTAAATTTCTCAGTATACATATTATTATGGTATGTATTTTCGTATTTATAGTGAAAAATCAGCAGTACGTACAAAGTTAATAGCTAAACGAATTAATAAAATCTGCTTATGGCTCCGTTTCCGATGAGTTGCTCAACTGGGATTTCAAGTGATCAGCCACATATATCCAATACTTTCGCCGGATCACATCGTGCTTACTTGCCATGTCCTCGCACAGTGAGTACACCTTTTCGGCCAATTGTTTATCGGTCTGCAGTGCCTGCTCTTGGTACAAGTCTATGAGGAATGCCAACAGATATGGCGAACGATTGCCTGCCGCGTAGAGTTCTTCGCTAAATGTCGCCACCTCTGGATAACTATTGAGTTGTCCACTCTCGCTTTGTCGCAACACTCCGATCAGGTAGTTCCAAGCGCTTTCATTGTTCTTAATGACGCGTATGCGGCTCATGGCGTACTCGAGTTCCCGGCGAATAACCTCCGGTGTGAAACCCAAGTGTTTCAGCACAAAGAAGCGCTGATTCCAGGCTGAATTGTTACGCTGATCTTCGCGTATTAGACGATCCACAAACTCCAACTCGTTATCGTACAAGCTGCAAGTGAATAAATATATAGTATAGTATATAGACAAATGTCCATCTCCATTTGGAACCAGCTCTCACTTGAAGGTTCGTATGGCCCATTGGCGATGCTGCCAGGCGTGATAGTTCTTCGCATTGCCATCGTTGTCCAGGGCATTCTGTGTTAACTCCAGTTCCCATTGGGCGCAATTCATCATTTCGACAATGACGCGTCTGTGATGCCAAACCTGATAGTTCTTCGCGTTCTGCCCGATGACTTCATCCAAATAGTCCAATTCCTCCTGTAAGTCGGCGTCCACTGCACGCAATATATCCCGCCTGTATTGCCACACTGTATAATTTGCCGGGTTAAGACGAAGTGCTTCTGTGGTCAGCTCCAAGGCACGTTGCGACTTCTCGCCCTTGGCTATAATGGCGCGCATATAGTCGAACACCTCACGAACTGAAAACGTAATACTTTTAAAAATTACTATTTATATTCAGATTTATAAACATTTACATCTGGGACTGTAGGCAATTGCCACGACTGGATTAGGGCCATCATCCTGTGGCAGCGGTGTCACATCAGACCACTCAGAGCGTTCACTGTACGGTATCCAATCGACGCCAAGATATTCTTCATCAGAACTGTCTCCCATATTGGTCTATCTAGAGTCCGCTAGCAACTTTACAATTGGACGGAGCAATGAAAAATGCTAATTTATCAAGCAAGATAATTCACAATCGAATTGTTCCCATGCACTTGGGCTTCAAACTGTCAACAGCTGACTCATTTGCCATTCGCAACGAAGCAGATAATTGTCATTCACAGCGAGTGTTGAATAACTCGTTGATTTCAAATTACAACTAATTTTGTTTTAGAAATATAAATGCACAATGACATTTTGTACACAAGTCACTTCAGAATATGTAATTTCTTTCTATGAATCAAATAGAAGAAAATTGTATGTTTATATGAATGAATTTTAGGATATCCGCAACTAATGGTTTCAAAATTGTATTTTAAAATAATATAACAATGTTGTATGATAGTTAAGTATGCATGTAGAGAATGTATGTGTAATTCGATCTGTTTCAAGGGATGGTAGTGAAATATGTATAAAACGTATAACTATTTTGGATTCAGCCATTCGTTTGTTATATCTATTTGTATTAGTTAAATATAAAACTAATCCATATATACATCTAAGTTCTGTTTGACCGATCCCTTTAAAACAGGGCCTCATTTTCAATCTTAACATCGCACTCAATTATACAGCTATGCGCCGCATATTCGTTGTCATTATGCGTATTATATTTAGCCTCTTCGAGATGTTGACTGTGACTGTTAGAGGCTGGTGCTGGTGTAAGTTTAGGCAGTGATGGCGCGCTCGCATGCTCAGATTCCCGCTGAGCGATAGGTTGCATGTCCTGTTGATTCAGGTCCATTAGTATTCGACTGACCTCGGTGCGAAATTTCATGTTACTCATACTCGACAAGGTTCTAACATGTGGCAGCAGACTAACTAGAAAATTATAGTCTGGATCATCTTTGAGAGCTGAGTCCGGTGCATTATGATTGGATGGCTGGCCATTCTGATATGGCCCGTCGGTGGAGGGTGAGGTTTTTCGTCGTTTCGAGCGCTTTTCGGGTTGTGCTTTGGGCAGTATTGGCGACAATAGTCTTGGTGACGATTCCACATCTGATTTGTTTACTGGCATCGATAGATTCGAAGTAGAATGATCGGAGCTGTGTTTGTTAACCAACATTTCTGAACCGGAATCGTGTCCTTGGGTCTCTGAAGAAGCGCGTTTAAATATATCACCCATAATCTCGAAATCGAACGAATCATCATTATCTACATCGATTATAAGATCATCCAATCTGTTCTGTTCATTATTATCCACACACTGGCTTTCAATGTCGAAGGGTACTGGAGAGAACGGTACCATATTATGGGGATCGAAGATGTTTCGTAGAAACTCCAGAGCCTGGAAATAGGGCCAGTTCGAGCTCCCTATGCGTCCTTGTTGAATTTTTCGAATCTCTGCACGATAACTGTCCCGTAATCCTTTAAAACGTTTTTTGCATACATTCACTAAAAAAAAGTAACAAAATTATTGGTAACATATAAATATAAAATAATGTACATATAATATTAATCTTACCATCCAGCTGCATAATGTCTGATACTTCTTTCCATTGCTTTCCGCCAATATCTTTGCGGGCAGTCATGCTCATGTATGAATCCCAAAGAGCACGCCGCTGTTCAACTTCCGTAATAAGACGAAAGTTATCCAATTTCATTTTTAAAGCCTTTGTTTTAAATTAGGCAGTGCCTAGTAGGATACGAAATCCGTGCACGTTCAAGAAAAAATATGTTGTAGCGTGTAAACAAAATTGCGAGACTTCAATAGGGATGCAGAATTGCGTCAAACAGCTGAGCAAAGCCAAACACATTACCGATTCGTGTTATCGATAATTTTGAATCGAAGCAGTCTCTAGCTCTGACTAAAATCAGCTGCTCATGTTACTCAAAACTGTGAATCATATGTTTGGGAACAGTTTGGGAACGGAACACAGAAAACAGAGAGTGCGAGAGAGAAAGGGAGAAAAAAGACATTTAACGATTTTAAGTTTGGCGTTGCGCCGGCTGTTTGGATATTCTTTAATATAATAATAAAATCTTCAAGATGCAGCATAGCGAGGAAGTCAAGGACGAAGACTTGCCAGCGAATACACTGGAGCACTTTTCCGAACTGGAGCAGGTGCTGCAAATGATTGAAACAATGAAACCAATTCAAGCCAGCGCCTTTGAGCGTGAGTTTGAGCAGTACACAGAAGTATTGTCGCATTACCAAGAGCAGCCCCATCTGCTAGATCCCCATCTGGAGCTGCTGCTCTCACGACTTTTAACTAAAATCCGACAATCCACAATACCAGCAGGCGAACGAGATGCCGCCTTCAAGTATCTGTACATCATTAGTAAGGTGCGCACATACAAGGTACTCGTCAAGTTTATGCCCCACGAGCTGAGCGACCTAGAGTTTGTGCTTCAGCTGCTGGGCCAACAGGATCCCAAGGAGTTCAGTAACTGGGAAACACGTTACATGCTCTTGCTCTGGATGTCCATACTAGTGCTCAATCCATTTCATATGTCACGTCTCGATGCCTATGACACGGCACCGACGACGAATACCCCTGTTAACAACTGCGTTGCCACCAATCATGTCAATGCCCAACCCTCTTCTGCAGGCATTAGCAAAATGGAACGCATCTTCGAGCTGTGCAAGCTTTACGCCTCCACCAACGACACCTGCAGCAGCATGGCCGCCTATCTGTCGGCCAAGTACTTTGTGCGTGCTGATATCAAAGATTTGTTCTTGGAGCGTTTTCTCGACTGGATCATCGAGCAGCATCAGGCGGATACACAGCAAGTTATGTTCGGCCAGCTTGCTGCAGTTGCCGCTATACTGAAGCACGGCAAGCGCGAGGATCTGCTGCCTTATGCTGACAAGCTGCTGCAATGGATTGTCGGTTGTCAGTATAAGGATGTTAATGACTTTCTCAAGTACAAGTATTATGTGAAAATAGTCCAGCGCCTTGGATTAGTGCAGCTTAAGCCGCGCATTGCCAGCTGGCGTTATAAGCGAGGTAAGAAGTGAGAATTGTGCATAATAAATCCTCTTTAATCCTATACCCTTCCCACAGGTACTCGCTCGCTGGCCAGCAATTTGGGAAATCAATCTAGCGCAGCTGGAAATTCCACGGCAGCAGCTGCCGTTGCCGATGCTGCCGATGAGGGCGGTTCAGGTGATGAGATTCAAGTACCTGATGCCATCGAAGAGGTCATCGAGGAGTTGCTGCAAGCTCTGCGCAGTGGGGGCAACGATGTGCGCTGGAGTGCCGCCAAGGGACTAGGCCGTGTTACCAATAGACTGCCCAAAGAGTTGGCAGACGAGGTGATTGGTTCAGTGATTGACATACTAAATCCACTGGAGCCACATGAAGCATGGCATGGCGGCTGCTTGGCCATTGCAGAGCTGGCCAAGCGAGGACTGCTGTTGCCCTATCGCTTGGGGGAGCTGGTGCCTTTGCTAATGCAGGCTCTGTTCTACGACGAGATGAAGGGCTACATGTCTGTGGGGCAGCACATACGTGACGCTGCCTGCTACATGTGTTGGGCCTTTGCACGTGCCTACAATCCGGATGACCTCAAGCCTTTTGTGCAGCAAATCTCTTCAGGCTTACTCACTGTGGCCGTGTTTGATCGCGAGGTGAACTGCCGACGAGCCGCCTCAGCTGCATTCCAGGAGAGTGTAGGACGGCTGGGCAACTTTCCCTATGGCATTGAGATCTCAACCACAACGGATTTCTATTCCGTTGGCATCCGACAGAACTCCTATTTGAATATCAGTGACTATATAGCACAGTACGAGGAATATCGCCAAACGCTAATCGATCATCTGGTGCAGCGCAAGGTGAGTCACTGGGACTTGCCCATACGTGAGCTCACTGCCAAGGCGCTGCACAAGTTCACCGCACGTGCCCCAGAGTATATGGCAGCTGTGGTAATGCCGCAGCTGCTGGCCAAGACCGAAACTATCGATGTAAACGCACGCCATGGCTGTGTTCTGGCGCTGGGCGAGATTACATTGGCACTGCGTCAGCTAGAGGAACTTGGAGATTGCACCACCTCGTATCTATCTAACCAACGTATTGCCGAGCTGAACGAACTGATTAAAAGCTTTTTGGACCGCAATTTCTATCGCGGCATGAGCGGCGAACTGATGAAGTCCTGCACAGCAAACTTCATACGCAACTGCAGCGTGGCCAAGTTGCCAGTGACTCCACAGTGTCTGGGTAAGTGCCAAAGCCCCAAAAGCAAACTCAACTTGAAAATTAATTGCTTCATTTTATTTCCACTCACAGCCAGTTGGCAACAAGTCATCGACATGTGCCTAGTGACAAAGACAACCGCCATAAGAGATGTGGCGGTAGAGGCTTTTGCCGAACTTAGTCGCGCCTATTACTGTTTGAACGAGCGCCAAGTGGAGAACGAGCAAGTAATCACCGGGTATCTGAAGGGAGCCGACAATGATCTGGAAGAGCACATGCGCATGGGATTTATAGCCGCTTTGGGAGTGCTGCCATCTTACATGCTGCGTCCCCATTTGGATGCAGTGCTGGATAATCTTGTAAGGCACGCGTTGCCACCACTTGGCACCGGCCATGAGGAGCGCGATGAGAACGTGCTGACCTTCAGTTGGAGTGAGGCACGTATGCAGAGTGTGCGTGCCCTGAGCAAAGTAGTGAAGACCGTTGGATACGCAGGCGAAGTGTCCTTTGCTGAGAGGCGACACTTCAATAAGGTTATGGATTGCATGTTGCTTGCCCTGGATGAGTACACGTTGGATAATCGTGGCGACATTGGCGCCTGGGTGCGAGAGGCGGCCATGACGGCTCTGTATGAGATCCTCAACCAGTGCCCCAAGGATCTACTTACAGCGCAGCAAGTGCATCAAACTGTGGTACGTTTCATGCAGCAAGCAGTAGAGAAAATCGATCGCACACGCGGCTTGGCTGGACGTCTCTGCTGCCAGCTTATCCATGCCCAGCCCCCCATTCCACATATACGTTGCCATGCGCAACTGCTCGAGATCTTTCCCAGCGATGAGAAATCTGTACTGTGGCTCTTCGCGGATCATACATTCCCATTATTCTGCGAACTCCTCGCCTTATCGGACTATTCTAAGCGTGTGTTGCTTGGCCTGAGTGCCAGCATTGGACAACTAACTGAATCTCTGGTAGGAGAAACCTTAAATTGTTAACTTCCAATTCTAACGTTCTAAATATCGCTTAGATCAAGTATTCTTCGGCGGCCTTATTCCAATTCTTGCGATCGCACGCAGAGATGGTGCCACGCCTTTGTGCTGAGATTGTGCAGAACTTTGAGGGGAACCTATTGAATGAACGCGTCACATATCCCATGCTGAGTTTCCTGGATATATTGATCGGCTCGGGAACCATCGATGCGGTTCTGCATGATGAGGCGAATCCTTTTGCCGAGGATGTCTATCGACTGCTCAACCTGGAGGTCAAAGGTTATAAGAAACTGTACAAGACAGCCACTAGCATCAGTACCTTCTGTCAGCTAGTGCAGGTGCCGCGCCTCAGCAAGCGTATACTCTCCAAAATGTCAGTATTCCTTGGTCTGCAGCATGTCCATGTGCGCAAGACGGCGGCAAACAAGCTCTACGAAGCCTTGGCCTTGCATGGAGATTGCACTGAAATACCCGAAGATAATATGGACGATATTCTTACATTGTTATCTGAAACGGATTGGACTCTGCCACTGGTTGAGGTGCGTCCGCTGCGCAACGAACTGTGTCATCTGATGGGTATCAAGCCGCCAGTCAGCGGAGCTGCAGCGGCCCAGAAGCAGGCAATGAATGAAGTTGAAAAATAACTTACACAATATTGAAAAATTTTACTTTTTGTATTTGTTTGCACAAAATATATTTAACTTTTGGTTTGACCGAAAAGAAGCTGGCGATTTTTTTAAGTAAAAACATTTGGTAAAGGTTAAATAGCTGCCTACATACATGTAAAAAAATATATAAATATCATCCCACATTAACGAACGAGATTTGAATGTGATGCAGCCCTGGCGCTATTTAGAGTTGGGGCCAGTGTTGCCCTTATAAGATGTTAGTACTAATTTTCGTTTTATCTTATTACTAAAATTATAAACAATTTTATATTAACTTACTTGCAAGCAAAACAAATATTTTTGAACCTAATTTTTGAGCTTGAGCTTGTCATATAAGAGCTTTAAGTTTGAAAGTTTTTAGTAGTCGCGTAAGTTTCTGACATTGTGTTGGAAAATAATTATTTTTCTAAGTCGAAAATAAATTCATAATCAACTATTATCATTATTTCCCGATCAAAAGAAAAGAAAATAAAGAATACAAAATTGAATGTTTAGAGTTGCCCTACTTGTTTTTATTTGTTCACGTGTTCACAATAACGTGTTTAGTGTTGTTAAATGCCAAAACAGGCAGTACGGTGCACTTTTTTGTGAGTGTATTGTGATGTAAATTTTTAAGTCTTACGATTTCGCATTTAAAATATGTGTGTGCTCATGCTCGAATCATATTCACTGTGAGATATAAATCACATTAACAAGAGAACACGGCGCTTTTCACCCTAACAGCAAATATATAAACACACACGTTACTACTATTGTTACACAAGAAATCCAATAGACTTTTAAAAATATTGTTGTTGTTGCCTGCCCCACACTTTTTAAATCGGTATTATGAGCATTTGGAGTGTTAGATGTTATTATCACAGATTCTGCCGCCAGGCCTACGTTCTGGCCCACAGACGAGGCACCATACCTCTAGAACAGTCACTGGCGCCCTTTATCAATGGTAAGTTCCACTAGCTTTGGTGGGAGGAGGGGGCCGCATGTGAGGTTATGTGCGGCATGTACCCGGCATGACATTGTAATGTTTTGCTTCATTATTATATTAATGTTTCTTTAATTCCAGTCTTCAGCCGACCAGCACACAGCAGTTTATTTCAAATGGTAAAGAAACGCACTCTCGAAGCGCGAACTAAATTACAATCAAAACACTATCCGAATCCCTGCATGACAATTCCTCAATCAACGGATTTAATACCCCAAGAAGATGACGAGCTCGCTAGTCCCCTAACAACAACAGCCAAACAGTCTAGCTTTCTGCGGGGCAGCTCAAGTTCCTTCCAAGACCCATACTCACAAGTGGTATATTGAATCATAAACCCAGTCCTGACACCCCCCCCTCCCCCCCCCTATTTTCTCATTCATTCATTTTTCATTACACTTAGTTATTCACATGATCTATGTTACCTTTCTTATTGCAGCGCCTTGGGGACTCCAGGTCATACTCAAATGCCCAAGACGTTCTCAAATCCTCGCAATGTGATAAGAACATACCAAAAGATGATCCCTGCGCGGAATTCATGCGCTTGAAACGTCAAGCGCAGGAAAAGATGAGCTGCCCACCACCTTGCCCTCCTTGCGGTGGGGGAAAAGGTAAAGGCGGTGGTGGCGATGAATACGACAGAATCGAATGCCTAAAGAAGAAGTCGGAAGAAAAATTAAAGAAGTTGAAGATGATGATGATTGGAGGCATGTTAGCAGCCCTGCTAGCGGGTGGACTTGTAAGATCTATTCTAATTTAACCGAAGCTATCGAATATAATGCTTTTTTCGTCAGATTTCTTGGCTTATAGGACGTAATAAGAAAGATCCCATGAAAGAAGCAGCTGAAAAAAATATGAAGCTTGCCAAAATGTCGGGAATTATATCATGTAAGTTAAATCTTTAGGAACATAATGCATTCACAGGCCAGTAGCTAGGCATGGCAGGGTGTGAGATACATATTACAATAAGTGTATGTATATACTTCATGGGATCTGCCAGGCTTCCTTATGCCTCTTAAATACATTTTTCAATGAGTATCATTTAGATAATTATAGATTATAATAAGATTAATAAATTTATAAATATCAATACAATAAGGAATTAGGTTAGCTTACTGAAAGATTATTATGTGATATGTCAAATAATTCAAAAGGTATTGCTGAAGATAAAGATTACTACTTTGTATGTCAGCTATCAGTGAGTGATTTGTTGTTTTACATAGCATAGTTTAAACCCCCAAATTCCTTCTCTTATTAATAACCTCTTTGACCTCCTCTTGCAGCACCCAGCGACTCCTCGCTGTTGCCAAAACATGCGCCATATTTGATAGTTGGTGGCGGCACCGCTGCCTTCTCCGCTTTTCGTGCCATCAAATCGAATGACGCCAAGGCCAAGGTGCTAATGATAAGCAACGAGTTCCGTAAACCATATATGAGGCCTCCACTCTCCAAGGAGCTGTGGTACACACCCAACGCGAACGACGATCCCATTAAGGATTATCGTTTTAAGCAATGGACAGGTTCAGAGCGCAGGTGAGCATGAATGAGATACTTTTTATTGGCTACCCTATATTGATTTGCATTGCAGCTTGTACTTCGAGCCTGAAGAGTTCTTTGTGGATCCCGAAAAACTGACGGAAAGTGAAAATGGTGGCATAGCCGTCGCTCAAGGCTTCACCGTGAAGAAAGTGGATGCACAAAAAAAAATTGTTACACTGGACGACGGCTATCAGATTGGATACGATCAGTGCCTAATTGCCACAGGCTGCACGCCCAAGAATTTGTCCGTGTTCCGCGACGCGCCCCCCAGTGTAAGAGAGAAGGTAATGGTTTATCGTACACCCGAAGACTTTGATAGATTGCGCCGATATGCGCGGGAGAAGCGTTCGATTACCATTGTTGGGAATGGGTTCGTTGGCAGCGAACTTGCTTGTTCGTTGGCGCATTACGCCAAGCAGAACAAAGGCGGTCAGGTGTACCAGGTCTACCAGGAGAAGGCCAATATGTCCAAGGTGCTGCCAGAGTACCTAAGTCATTGGACAACACAGAAAATGGAGAAACAAGGAGTCTGCGTTATACCCGAGGCCAGCATCAAATCCGTTTCACGTGATGACTCGCAATTAAAGCTGGATCTGAACAATGGCATGACATTGTTATCCGACATTGTTGTTGTCTGTGTCGGCTGCACTCCCAACACAGCCTTGGCGGGTGTCTCCAAACTGGAAGTGGATCGCAGTCTTGGCGGCTTTCTCGTTAACGCCGAACTGGAGGCACGAAGCAATCTGTTTGCGGCTGGCGATGCCTCGTGTTTCTATGATCCACTGCTGGGACGCAGACGAGTGGAACATCACGACCACTCCGTGGTCTCTGGACGTCTTGCTGGCGAGAATATGACCGGAGCGCGTAAGTCACATTAATGGAATGGTTTCCGTGAATACACTGACTAATATTCCTATTTATAGACAAACCTTATGCGCATCAGAGTATGTTCTGGTCCGATTTGGGACCAGAGATCGGCTACGAAGGTATTGGCATGGTAGACTCCTCACTGCCCACTGTTGGTGTATTTGCCTTGCCCAGCACGGATCCGAAACGCTCTGACAGTTATGCTGAGGTGAACGCCGATTCAAAGGAAGAAAAAGAAATAAAGATAAAGAAGACTGGTGGTGGAGAGCGGGAAGAGTGCAAGATTGAGGATTCGGCCAACTACGGCAAGGGTGTAATATTTTATCTGAAGAACGACAAAATAGTGGGCATACTATTGTGGAATCTGTTTAATCGCATCGGTCTGGCTCGTACGATAATCAATCAAAATGCTGATTATGCGGATCTCAATGAGGTCGCAAAATTGTTTGAAATTCATGCGTAGTGTGCCCGGGAATATGGAGGATTATACGAGCAATCTAATCGAGAGCATATTGAATGAACGCATCCCCCTCCGCCCCTGCCCCCAACGACAACGTTCCAATCCAACTAGCAAATTGGGGTTACATTTATGCGATTCTCATCTATATACATATAGATACATATATATATTTATATATGTATGTACATCATCTATTTATTTATATGTATGTATATGTTATGAAACCCTAACCAACAAAGGCGCAAAACAACAGAAATTTAGTGTTTATATTATTAATTTGGAGTAGAAACCTGTTGATTGATGAAGATGAAGATGAATTGTTACGTTATGACGGCCTTAAGAAAGAATGAACCCAATTTTTATTATGGTCACATAAGAAACTAATTAAATCGTATGTCAAATTAATAAAACAGTTTTATATTTATTTTTATCTATCTCTAAATCAGATTAGAATCGCATTTGATTCCTTAAATCAAATTCTAATGTAAATCATTTCTTCAAGTTTCTGTTACGATTTTCTAGCATAATCATGAGAATCATAAGCACCTTAGAAATAGAAATTACTTTACTTTTACGCACTGTCAAGCGTCATTTTGTAAATTGATCCGCAGATGATCTTTCCTTTATCCTGAAGTACCGCACAAAGTAATGCAAGTGAAGATTTGTCCGTTTTCAACGCTTGACTTTATGACCACGCGCAAAAATTTTCGCAATAAAACAATTTAACATTCGAGTTCTGGAAAATTTTGGGCCATAAAAGTGCCAGCACATTGCGAAAGGATCGCGACAGTTGTGCGGGAGGGTTTATTGATCCTGCCCGCGACAGCTGCAGCAGTCGCGGATTAACCCGCGGTTCTCGCGTAGGATTAAGGACCAATTGGTAGGTAGACGACCGACGAAGCCCGAAATCAGGTAACTTCTTGAGCTTCTATAAAACCCGAGAGCATTTCTCTCAGGAGCATCAGTTGAGCATCAGTGAGCAACATGAAGACACGTTCCCGAGCTTCTCTTCGTTCCCAACGAGCACAAGAATCAAACGAATCCAACATGGAACCTTCAGTGAACACAGGCCATAGTATTCAAGAGTTAGAAGTCGCTGCCGCCTTGCTTATGCTACGCTATCCACAACAACGTCCAGCTGCACCTTGTGCCGGCATGCGGAAAACACCTCCATCATCTCCGCCACCAACACCACAAGGAGTTCCGCCAACACCGCCACCAGAAGAAGTTCCACCAACATCTCCACCAGAGCCACAAGTGGTTCAGCTAATTCAAGGACTTCCACCAACACCACCAGCAGAACCACTAGAAGTTTCACCGAAAATAGCTGCAGTTAATCCTGACGATGTTCCATCAACCTCAGCCGCCGCCGCCGCCGCTGCTGCCGCCACCGCCAGAGCTCAAGTTCCGCTAAAGAAGCGCAGCATTCCACCACATCTGCTAGAACCCGCCGCTGCTCCATCGAGTCCCAAAGCAACAACCCAAAAGCCACCAAGCCCAAAACCAACAAGCCGAAAGCCACCAAGTCCCAAGCCATCAAGCCAAAGGCCACCAAGCCCAGCAGGGCCAGCTCCAGAGATTGCAGCCAGACCAGTGATTTCAGATGACTCAATGATATCAGACGTCTCCGTGCATTCAGATGTCTCAGTACTTTCAGACGTGTCAGTGTTTCCGGCATCTCCAGCAAGTCACGCTATACAAGCCATTCCATTTCGTCCAGTGCTGCCAATCGCTCCACCAACTCCAGTGAACAACAACAACAGTGTTGGAGGCATTGTGAAGGCTAAGAACCTTAAGGGCAAAGGGAACAAAGCCTTGCTCCGATCTTGCCAAGACATGATACGTGAATTCCTTGAAAATCGTGATTTACAATTTTAAATATTTGATGAATCAAGAACAAACAGCAAGTGAAATTTCAGTTTTGATTTCATTTATTTATTGCATATATAAATTTTTTTCATTTCTCATTTTTTTGTATTATACATACTTCATTTATTATCGATTGATAAGGTTTTCAATGGAAGAACAGGTATTGTGTCGACACTAAAGTGGCTAATTATTAGCTATTGGCGGTGTTTAAACTTAAGCGTAAGATAAAAAAACAATCAAAATCATATATATCAATATATATATCTGCAAAGTTTACTTAATGTGCGATATGCGCTAATTTAATAATTACAAATTGTATTTTCTTACCCATCATAATCATCTACATTTATATATGCATGTGTATTCTCTATATCTGTCAATAAAGTGCCTTGAAAATGTACAAAATAGACTGTTTTTATTGGTAATCGGGATTATCGGGGGGCTCTGAAATGTTGCTTAAATATGAACACCTTTTGCTGCTTGCGCGCCTTACAAAGGAATTACGAACTAAATACAATACATAAATAATATATATGTGTGGGTTTGTTTGTTTGTTTTATAAATGGAAGCCAATTTGTGTTTAGGTTTTCTATATATTTATAATGAAATTGCATTTGCGAAGAACGATGACGGAAAACTGTTGCAGTTTTCCATTTTCTTCATCTTCTTTAATTTGCAACGGACTCGCGAATTGTTTGTTATGTTTCTTAATTATCACAATTAATTTGAATGAAATGAAATTGAAATGGCTAACCAGAATATTATATCAAAGAAAACATGAATAAATTTTGTTTTTTCAGTGTAAACATTTTTCATTCAATCAATTAACAATTTCAATTGCCAACAATTTCTCAATTATGTTAATTATTTATTTATATATTTTTTTTTTTTCATTTTGCTTGTATATCTCTTGTATATCTTTCTATATATATCGACGATTTTTCTAACAATTTTGAAACCATTGTTGAGGCAACATTGTAAAGCTCAAGGGTGACAACACTTAATCTCTAATTACATATGTATATGTATGTAAACATGTGTGCTTGTGTGCATGTGTGTGTGTGTGTGTGGGGTGATTAAAACTTAAGCTTAGTTTAATATTAATAATTATTATGTAGAAAATTGGCACATAACTCTGTAAATCGTTGAAGGCTGCGCTGCGCCGCTCAAATAAACTACTTAAAATATAAACAAATTACATGTGTGTGTGTGTGTGTTACTTAACTTAATATTTAATAATATATTAAATGTATAAAATATATTTGTATTAATAATTAATGCTGCCTGCTTAAATGACATGCAAATCTTAATTGTTTAGCTGTGTGTGTGTGTGGTATATACAAAAAGGCAGGTGAAGGTGAAGGTGTGTGTGTGTGTGTGTTGGTTGTGTGTGTTTTCTTGTTATTGTTGCTGGTCCCTTTGGCAGCTGCAATTGTTGCTCAGGTAAAGTGTGCAGCGGCTGATTGTCATTACATTTGTATGTGTGTGTGTGGGTGTTTTGTGTGTGTTGGTGTGGAAAGCAACTGGCTGAGGATCAGTTGAAGCATCAGCTTATCAACAGTTCATCTACTGCTGCATATGCCTAAATGAGGAGGCCTCTTCACCGCCCCCGCTGCACTCACTGTCCATGGGCACCGGCTGTGGCTGCTGCTGCTGCTGTTGATCGACTGCATCCATGGGCTTGGGTGAACCAGCGCCATTCGAATCCTGCGACTCCTGCTTGGGCGATATCGTCGTCGGCTCGTTGTAGCGTATCAGCTTGATGGTGGTCAGACCATCGGCATTGCGTATGAGCCTGCAAAGTGATCCGAGGATTAGCATGGATGCCTTATGGATGATTGTGTCATCTTGTGTGTGGCAACTTACGGATAACAATCCTCGTTGACTGCTGTTTTGCTGCTCACACTCAGATCCGTGGGCTTCAGATCCTCGCCAGCGCTGTCCGACCCACTGCCATTCTCCAGTTTCAATGGATGAAATTGAAACTTGTCAGGGACTCCTGCTCCTCCGCCAGTGGCTGCACCTGGCGTCAGGCACACAGCCGCTGGTGAGTTTGGTGGCGGCGCTGCTGCCGCTGCGGCTGCTGCATTGGCGGACAAATAATGGAAGGCATGCATGAAGAGCGGTGATGGCGGTTGGGGGCCATAGGCAGCAGCAGCAGCGGCGGCAACTGCTGCCGCTGTGGGCAGATTCATGGGCGGACCGTTGCGAGAAGCGGGACGCGGTGGCGATTGTTGCAACTGTTGTTGCTGCTGCTGTTGTTGTTGCTGCTGGTGTTGGTGCTGCTGCTGTTGTTGTTGGTGCTGCTGCTGCTGGTGCTGATGTTGCTGTTGCTGCTGTGCCGCTGTGCTCCAATTGCTTGGACTACTCGGAGCCTGACTGGCGGCTGTTGTGTTGCCACCACCATTGGCTGGCGTCGACTGTCGCAGCAGCGATATATTCTTAATGTTCTTCAGCTCCGTGGGATTGCGCAGAAACTGATAGCAATGACGCTCGCCCTGCACCTTGCGCAAGATGTTCACGCGATAATAGTAACGCAGGGCACGCGACATTTTGTCATAGTTCATTGACAAATGATTCTTCTGTATTCCCCACAGCTTGGCCAGCCCGGCGGGATCGACGATCTTGAAGACACCAGTGTCGCGACACTTCCAGGCAATCAGATCGCTATACTTCTGGTTGCGATCGTTCAGCAGCTGCTGCAGGAAGTCCCACAGCAGGCGGCCATCTGCAGAAGAAAGAGAGAAGAGCAATTGATTAGTTGCATTCATTTTAATTAGAATTCATGTTAATTTGTTCAATACATATATTATCTATCTACTTATTAATTTTATTTGATTATTTTACTTCTTCATTTATCAATTTCATTTTTATATTCGTATTTTTTAAATTCAAAATAATTCACATAGTGCGATTGTTATAATCGGAACTGTATCTATCGATACTTACGCCGCGAACTTTAGTTCAGTTCAGGCAAACAAGTGTTTCCACGGCAGATTTTGAGAGCAAGTGCACAGTGTTGTCTCTGCACAGATTCAATTCGATCAATAAGTTGCATGTATTAATTAATGTTACTTTTTAATTAATGACATTTAACTATTATGATTTATTTATTTACATATTTTTTTAATTTATTATTATTATCGATATTTAAACGTTTATTTTAATACTGTTCGTGTATTTATCGGAACGAGCGCCATGAACTATCGTTTAGCTGACAAGTGTTCCCACTGCAAGTGTTCCCACTGTAGGTGTTTCCACTGCAAGTGTTTCCACTGCACATTTACTTTACTTTTTCATGCAATTCACATTTGTTTTCTTTATCATTCTCTTTCACATTCTATTCTACTCACTTGTATTTGGCTCCGAGTTCTCTGGAAAGAATTCCCGCTTTGCTTTGTACATATAACTGGGTGTTGTGGGCGCCGAAATGGAGCCACTGCCAGGTGCCACAACCAGCGCAGCCGCGGCATTCTCCAGCGTCAATTTCTGCTGCTGCTGCTGCGACTGTTGCTGTTGTTGTTGTTGCTGCTGCTGTTGCTGCTGTGACCAAGAAGTGACAAAACTGTTGGCCATCTGTTGCGTCCAATTGGGCTTCATGTCCTTGTGAATAGGCGTGCCAGGTGGGCTGCCTGCACTGCTGCTGTAAGAAAGCGTCGCTGCCTTGTTGTTGTTGTTGTTGCTGCTGCTGTTGCCATTGGATGTGGCAGACTCCGAGTACTCTTCATCGGAGTCCGAGTGATTGCTGCTGGCACTGCTGATGCCCTTCATGGGCTGCACGCTGCCTGAGCTGCTGCTGCCACTGGACGAGCCACTGTTGGCAGCTGCTGCAGCGGCGGCAGCAGCACTTGTTGTCGCCGTCGACGAGGACGATGACGATGATGTGGATGCGGCGGCGGATGCGGCAGCAGCAGCGGCAGCGGCTGCAACAGCGGAGGCGATACTGGCGCCATTTTGATAGGGCGTCGATTGCTGCTGCTGCTGCTGTTGTTGTTGTTGCTGCTGCTGCTGCTGTTGCTGGGGCGGACTGCTGGCCTGGGAATCGACCGAGGGCGGCGGGCTGAGTGTTACGGAATTGGGCGCCATGAAATGATGCGCTGCCATGTGTGCCGCTGCTGCAGAGGCGCTGCTGCTATGGAAGGGATTACTGCTGCTATCCGGCGGAGCATTCAATGGTGGCCAGGTGGGCGTAGGCGGGTGACTGTGCGGCGACAGGGGATAGCGACCGGTGGGCGTGACAGGACTGTTGGGCAGATGCCATTGCATCATGTGTGATTCGATGATCAGCATCTGGAGTACATTGTGCAGCACATCCCCAGCGCCGGGACACCGATGACCGAAATCAGCACGGGTGAGCAGACACAGTGCTTTGCCGTTCATTTGGAAGAGATCAAAATCAAGTTTGGGCAAATCGAATTCACGCACACAGAAGCGCAAGAAGACGAGCACATCGTCGCGACTCCAGAGACGCGGATCCGATGGCAATGATGGTGGCAATTGTGTCTTCAGTTCCGCCAATTGGCTGGAAGGGGGCGGGGGGCAACGCCAGATGACATCGCTCCAGATGCTGGGATTGAGCGGATTCAGTGATAGCTGTACTGGAAGCATTTTCATTTTGGACATGCAACGCCACGAGATTTATTAATCTGCAAATAGGAAAGAGAGAGAGAAAAAGTGAGTGAGAGATGGTTAAGGAATGTTGGAAAATAGCAAAAGGATGTGCACATCAATCGTCGCACTTCCGCCACACATACTTTCATACATATAAATAAACACCCAATACACACACACACACCTAGTAAGACACTCACACTGCCTCAGACAGACATTCGCATTCCAAGCAAATCAGATTTCTTCATAAACAAATATTCTCCGCAGGCACCGAGGAGCACCGACGCATTCGAGAGCGGGAGAGCAAGTGAGTGAGTGAACACATGTGTGTGAGTCAGCATCATCAATATGCTTACTCTCGCAGTGGCTGCATTTTCTCTCTCAATTGCTGCGCTCTCTCTTAGTTGCTGCGCTCTCTCCTGCGCTCACTCTGGCACTCACACTCACACACACCCCCGCGCCAAGACAGTGTGTGAGATCGGCCAAAGAACATTCACACAAAATGATTTATTTTCCTTCTGTTTCGTGTTCCGATTCCCGATGACAAATCGATACACATCGATACATCGGTGTTTTTTAATTGCAAATTTCTCAATATGGTAATTGCCATAAATGTGTGCGTCGGTGTCGGCATCGGCGTCGGCGTCTGCTTGCGCTACTATTCCGGATGTATGCAAAGCAAACACCGACAGCAAATAAATACATACTATATGCATATATACAAATCGACAACACATGGAGCAGACACACACACACATACGAATGTACATATCTTTGCTGTAAGATTTCAACATAAAAGAATGTATTGATGCCGCTTGGCAAGTGGAGATGGGGGCGTGTTTGTGTGTGTGTACATATGTGTCTGGGGAAGGGACAAGGTAGCAGCAGCTTTACGAAACTTGAAAGCCGTACCCATTTGCCCACTCAGACCTGGGCTTGCCTGCTCGGCTGCTGCAGCAGCAGACGACGCTGACGGCAACAGCAAACGGAAGTGCACATTCCACACACAAAACCCGTTTCCAAACCAACAACAACAGCAACGAGATGTGGAGAAAGACGCTGGGGAAACGACAAAAAAGCGCCAAGCAACAACAACAGCAATCGATGATGACGATGACGACGGCGACGACGACGACTAATAAATCCGCCAGTGGGTAAAGAGAGCAACAAGGCAATTTAAAGAAGCAGCAGCAGCACCCTGTATATTGGCCGTGATCAGACATTGCCCAGTCCCAGTCGCACTTACACATGCAGGCAAGCGAGCACGCAAATACACACACATGCAAAGACATATGTGTGTGTGCTCTCACATTAAAATTTATCTCATCTCGTTCGCTCTCTCTCTGTCACACACACACATAGCAGAGCAGAAACTTCCTCATTCTCCGGGAAGCGCGTTCACAACAACAAGTGAGCAAAGAAATTTACTTAAAGTTCAGTTCAAACTTGTGTGTGCAAGCGAGATGGCAAGCAGTAGACAGGGGGAGGGGGCAACACAGACGTGAGAGAGCGTGAACAATAAATATTGCTTGCTCTCGTGTGTTGTTGTTGAGCAAGAAGTAGGAGAAGACAGAGATGGTGATGATGATCACTGTGGGATATACTACACACACACACATACACATGCATATTTGATTGTGTACATGTCTTTTACTTTGAGGGGGTCTATTTGTTTTGTTTAAGAGGTGCTGCCCCCTACTCCCCTTTCCCTGCTCTGCTGATTATGAAGGCACACACATGTGCACACATACAGATACACATGTGTGTGTTTACATATAGACGATCCTACGTGTTATTTCGGTTGGCGCAACAACATATGGTTTAATTTGACTAAAATAAATTCATATGTATATTTTACTCTCTACACTCTACACACATGTTCGCGCAGCAGCAGCAACAACAACAATCATCACAAAATGATGAGCGCGTACAACAAACAAATAAACATTTAACCAGTCGGTGGCACGTAGTAAAATGACAAATGAATGTTCCATCGTACAACAACAACAACAACAACAAAGCAACACGGCAACAAAGTGAAAGAAGGCAGAAGCAGAAGATGCACGCAATGAGAGAAGAATACAAATACAAACACACACACATGCATATCAACAATCCCCATAAGAACATGTGTGTGTGTCTGCGTGTATTCTAAATCTCAGCACGACGATCCGCACGGAGGCGCGGCGACTTGGAGCAAAAGAGAGACTTGCAGAGAGTGAGAGAGGGAGCGAGAGAAGGAGCAGGCAGGCACAGGTAGTTAGGTATGCGGATGATGGCGAACCGGTTTCAACGGAAATTACAAACGAAAATTATAAAACGATCAGTTTAGAAAAATGCCAGCAACAAATAAGAAAAAGGTAGAAACTGCAGTGTTAGAGAGGGAGAGAGACAGAGCGGGCGCAGACAACACTGTTGCGTATTTGTATATATCAGTGTGTGTGTGTGTGTAAGGAAAGAATTTTCGCCTGTGCAGAGATTTCCGCTTTTTGGCGTGGGATCGGAAATGGCGAATGGTGAAAAGGAATGCAGACGCGTTCTCCTATATGTGTGTGTGTTTGTGAGAGAGGTTGTGGTGAAGAGCTTTTCATAATTAATCGATTATTGAACTAGCTGAAAATCAAATGAACGCAAGATGGCGCAGAATGTGAGGGAGGATGTGTTGAGTTTATTCGATAACTTTTTGATTGGTGAACTTGTGGCAATTCAAATGAACTTCGAGCCTTGATTTAGTTCTTAGTAGTTGATTAATTGAGTAGTTCGTTAGTAGTGTTGCCAACTAAGCTTTTTTCCCGTTAAATCTGTTCTTCTTTTTAAGTAATGCTGAAAATTGCATAGATTCAGCTTTTTTGTATAACAACTCTTTACAATTTAGCCCTTTTTTTAGCATATTCGGAATTTCTCCGGCCAAGTGGCAACATTGGCTCGTCAAGATATTCTTTGAACTATCGATAGCTTGCAAGTAACTCGATATCGCTGCCAATTAGTGCAAGTTATGCGTTGTCTAAGCTAATTGGTTTGTTAAAAACCTTTCGATCTTAGTCAGTCTGCTTTCTTCCTGCAGACACTTGAAAGATATTTGATCTATCGCTATCCTAGACACACAGCATGCAATCCACAATCTACGACGGTGCACTCTCAGCATTAAGTGCAACATCGTCGAAGGAGAGTTAATGAGTAATTTCCGTAGGCGCATCCTCCCTGGGGCCTGCCCCCCACTCCCCGACTAGCACTGACTGTGCATCAAGTGTTGCGGCTGCTGCTGCTGTTGCTGCTGCGCAGTAGAACGATGAGAAAATAAGAAAAATCTGATAACATAAAAAGGCAGAAGCGACAGCCGCCATGGCGCATTAAGATTAACGGCCAGCTGCATGCATGAGAGAGAGAGAGAAAGAGAGAGATGCTGTTGCTGATGGTGCTGTTAATGATGATGGTGCCCCGAGCAGGTAGACTCGTCGATAGGTCGAGGATGAGCAGAAGATGGAGATGGAGATGAAGGAGGCACCACACCGAGCGAAGCGGATGGGAATAAGGAAATGCGTACCTGCGGATGCACTTACATCTTGTAGGATTTCTTGGAAAAAGACAAGTTGGAGTTGGAGTAAAATGAAAAAGAAAAAACAAAAAAACAAAAAGAAAAAGGCAAACACAACAACACACAGGAGACTGGAACTGGAAGAAGAACCATCCGTATACAAAAGGAATGCATGTGGTGCCTGTATGTGTGTGTGTGTGTGTTTGACATTTGATCTCTTTTATGAGGTCTTCTTTTTATCTGAAGTGCTCTCTCAGAGCTCGGAAAACAACCCTTATGAGTGCCTGCCGTGGTACTAGTAGCTTAGGACCCCATGAAATATTATACGGAAAACGAGGATCAACGATCGTGTGTTGTGCACGTGTATAGAGGGCGAAAGAGCAAAAGAAAAGAATGCTGTGCGATAAATTATATACCTAAATGTTGTATACATACATACATATGTAAATAGTATATGCATATGGTATCCCACACTCTCGGTTAGATCGTTCGCCATATTCCGGCATATCAAATACTCAATTAATAAGCACAAAAATTCAAAACCAAGTCAACGACCTGCTTTGCTTTATAACTGCTCACAGATACACCAAGGCACACACACACACACACACATAAACAGCAACATATATTTAAACAAAAAGAAGAAAAGAAACACACAACAGACACGTAGAGCCAGAGCCGAGCCGAGTCGAGCTAACTCCCCCTGACAAACCCGCTCTGCTCTGACCCAGCTCACTCCTCCACCCCCCCCTAGACGTTGAGCTGATCGTGCATAACAAGCGCGTGAGCGTATGTGCTATTGGTGATCGCGTATAAACCAAAAACCAACACACAAAGAGAGAAAAAAAGACGCCAATTCCGGGTTCTTCTTCGCGCGATCGCGACAACAACACACAAACACACACACACAAAAGCTGCCCCCCAAAACGTCTACGATTCAATTTTCTGTCTAGATCGTCACTTTGGGGCTTGCTGCTGCTGCTGCTGCTGCTTCTTGTTCTTCTTATGCTCTCTGCTTCAAGCGCCGTAGGCACTTTTTTGTGGAGCACACGAAAGCCCAAAGCACGGACAGATAGACAGACGGACGGACGGACGGACAGAACGATCATCCATGGAGCGAACGACGACGACGCTCTTAAGCAAGCAAATCAATCATCGTTACGCACGCAGAAGTGGTAGAAGCAGTAGAAGACGAGGAGGAGGAGGAGGAGGGAGAAGAAGAAGAAGAAAGAAAGGCGGCAAACCTGATCCAACAACGATCGTTGCCCCCCTTGGGGGCATTTCTACGAAGCTGCTACGATATGCTCTACGGGTAGGTGGGGGATCTCTCTCATCATCTACAATCTAATGATCAACCATGTTCTAAAGGGGCCTCACACTTTAGTCAGTTATTAGTTGTTTGATCACGCGACAAGATCTTCTAAATCCCAAAAATGTTCCATAATCCAAGAAATCATAATGATGTTCATTTTTCCTAAATGTCGAGAAGTCTTGTTGCTTTTTTTTAGCGGCACACATATGTTGAGACAAACATAGAAAGAGAGGGAGACAGAGAGAGAGAGAGAGGGGAAGGAAGGGAGAGAGCTATAGCGTTACCAAGTTCATTTAGAGCGCTCTTTTGCTTTCTGCTGCCTCATTGTTCATCTTTTATGCCTTGCGCATATCTTTTTAAGGTTTTGTTATGTTTTTTCTTTCCTTCTCTATAATGTGCGGGGGCTTGGGTCTCTCCCTGTCTCGCTCACTCTTACTCTCTCTCTCTCTCTCTGTCTCTAATGATACGAACTGGAGATACGAGACAACAGAAAGCTGAATACAAATGCTTAATGATATCAAACGTTCGATAACCTTTCGGTATTTTAATATGCAAACCGAAGCTGTTTTTTTATGTTCATCATGATCGTCATTAGACGGTAGGAACAATAAAAGCACAGCATCATCAACATCATGATGATCGTGAACATGATCGTGAATACCCATGATGATCATGATGATCAACGGTAGCCAACTACCAACTACCTACTCCACGGGACAGTAATCATATTCTTCATGCCGATGAGTTCATCAAACGCTGGAGAGACTGAGTAGAAGAGTTCAAAATTATTGTTGCTGCCACGCGTATGTGCAACAGAATGTGGCATGTCTAGAAGGGGGAACAACAACAAGAACAACAACAGCAGCATCATTTGTGCCCATTACATTCAATTAGTCGCAACTGTTTGTTCCAACTTTTGCCATTTTCTCGCACTTGCTTGAATTGCACTTGCTCTCTCTCTCTCTCTCTTACTTCACTCTTCCATCTCTTCAGCATAGTCTAACTTAATAAATGAACTCGCTGCACGTGATAGTGTGCGTGTGTGTGTTGGTTTGGGGTTAAGTTAGGGTTCGGGGTCAATTGACTTGGTTCCAGTTGCGAACAGCTTCCGTGTTTGAAGACCGCAAACTGCAATTAACTTAGGTCAGAGACCATTAAAGGCACCCCAACGCAGAGTTATGACAAATACACTGAGCGAAATGAGCATAACAATACATTAGTATATAGAACTTTATACAATATATTCCTTTTGACTTTGCTAAATTTAAATCTCTTTGGGGAATTTCCCTATCAAACTGCGAGCGATTTCATTTTATGTTTATGCTATATAGAACGCCCCTGAACCCTGTGCATTAAACAGATTTTTGATAAGCTCCGTACACCTAGCCGGAGCATAGGAAATACCCTCGGGTCTCTTTGTAAACTAGGATTACGCCTTGTCTCTGACAGTCTTTTGATAGCACAGTCAAGATATAGACAAGCCCGAACCGACAGCAGCAGATACAGAAACAGCTACAGGGACAGATAGAGCTACAGCGACAGATAGAACTACATCTACAACTACAACTACAGATAGTTACTACTACAACATGTTCCGTTGTGCATTGGTCGGACACACACTTCCCACTTTATAATGTTCGTGTATATTACGAAATGTTTACGATTTGTGCTCGAGTCTTTGCCAGTAAGTTTATAACAAATATGCCTAAGATAAGATAAGAACAGAGAGACCTCATAGATACACACACACACACACATGCGCGCACACAGATACAGATACAAAGGCAGCTGGCATGGGCATGTTTGTCTACAACAACAACAACAAAACATGTCTTGACTTGTATGTACGAAGCGAATCGACTTTGACTTCCTGTTAACCTGCTCCCGATCCTCCACCCCACAGCCCACTCCACCCCACACTCGACTCGACTCTCTCTATTGATCTAGACAAGCAAGTTGAGCTTCCTGCACCGCAAATGGGCAATTAGATCAGCGTCTCGGCACGGATGTGACCATCCGAAGCGAACAAACCGAACGAACGAACGAACGAACATATGACCAACCCAACCAAGACCAAAACCCCCAACGTATCAAGCCAAAGAGCATTACAATCCGTACCGAACCGAACCGACCACAGTCCTATCTATCCATGTATGTATGTGTGTATATATGTGTGTGTGTATATATCTGGTCTGTATCTAAACCGGTAGTTAGTATTTGCGCTGGTAATCAAGCACATTGCTTGGATCTAGGCATGCATGGAGTCAGCCCCGTTTCCTCTTCCTTCGCCCCCTCACAACACTCTCCCCCTCCCTTCCTTCCGCTACGCCTCTGCTTACCGTTCTACCTAGCCGCAAATCGCACAGAACTTTAGCATGATCTGATCGCTGCTCGTTTTGTCGACTACGACGACGACGACGACGACGATCGCGCCTCGCATCTTAATTACGGGGAGCAATGCAAAAAAAAAAAGCTAAAACTGACAGAAAGGCAGTGGAGCAGAGTCGCCTCCAAAGATGCCCTGTAAATGGAAGAAATCTGTAGATGATTGCAGGGAATAAAGGAAACTATAGTTATATATTTTTAGGGTTCATTCAAAAAAAGACAAAGGCTTAAAATGTCATGAAAGCTAAGAAGATCACCCATCTCTCAATAATACCAATGCAAGATTATCTTTTTATATGTAATATCTCTGAAGTGCTTAAAGCAATTCTTCTGAAATTTGTAGAACAGTAAGAGAGACCTCAATAAAATCTCATTGAATATAGAGCAAAGATATAGCTATCAAATTGCAGACAATACTAGCTGTTAATAGAACTGCAGAAACATCGATAAGGTTTTTATATTTATCGATAGTTATCGATATGAGACAATATCATACCAGCTGTTAATAGAGCTGGAGAAACATCAAATACGTTTTATGGGTTCATCGATATTTATCGACATTTATCGATATGATATCGATATCGATGTTGCATCTATATTTATCGATAATTATCGATATAAAATCGATATTTCTACAGCTCTTGCTGTTATATATCAAACATTACATGAGCCGTTTAAAATTTGCTAAATTTTCTACCCCATCTCGCCACCATTTACAGGGTATCTAGAGAGAAACTTAAACAAAGTTGCCGCGCAGTCATCGTCGTCGTTAGCCGCAAAAACCTGAATTGTAAAAACGTTCTAAGCGAATGCCGTGGAACGTTTTGAAAGACACTTAATAAATGCGGAAGCGGATGTTCAAAAAGCCCGGCGTGAGAGACACAGAGAGAGCGTGAGAGGGGAGTGAAGAGAGAAAGACACAGACTGTGACTACAAGTTGAGACTTTGTCTATAATCACAATCAAGTCATGCAGGCCCCGCCCCGCCCCCTTTTTGCAGCGACTGCTTGTTCTGCTGCTGGAATAGCGAGTAGAACAACAAGCAGAAGACGATTCTTCTTGCGAAGATTCTGCGTGGAGCAGAACTTGCTCGAGTTGCAGCAGCAGCAGCAGGTTGTGCGCATCGATTAGCACAAATTGTTCAGTCAATATATACTATGTGTGTGTGTTCAACATATGTTCGCCACATACGTGTTCCACCAACAACAACAAAAAGAACATCAAGTTCCAACAACAAGCTCTAAAAAGTAATTGGATCGACTCACTTCCTCAGATAATGCGAAAGGAAGTACACAAAACAAAAAACAATAATAAAAAGAATAATACACAAAATAAACACAACGAAATGAGTAAACTTTTTCTGCTTCTTGTCTCTTTCTCACTACTAGCAAGAAGTAGAGAGAGGGGTGAGGTGGGGTGGAAAAAAGTAAATTGTTATAGAAGCAAATCATGTGCCAGGAAATTGCCAGCAAACGCGTTGCAAAATCGCACTAAAAATACACCAGAGAAAATATGTGTACACATGTTTCCACACACACACACACACACACACACACACAAAGATATAGTACTACCATATATACTATAGAAGTTCGAACAATCGCATCGCAATCGATGGGAAGCAAATTACGAGCATTGTGTCTTGACATGCGATACGAAACACAGACACAAATTATTGATTTAATGCGAACACGATCATTACAAGAAGCAATTCCATAGCTCAGGGGAGAGAGGGGGAGGGGCGTAGACACCTACTACAACTGAGATACTGGAATTCAGATTAGATTTACCTTGTCTTATGTCTTGTCTTTTGTCTTACAAGAGATCGACATGAGATCGACGAGATTATTTCAATTAAAATTGATTGAGAAATCTTTTGTGATTATCTCAACATAATCTCAGCTTACAAGATCTTCAAAATAAAGATCATTTCTATTCAGTTTCTTCAACTCAACTGTTGTAGTTCAAAGGAAGTGATCTTGTGTGAAGATTATGCTTGATCAAAGTTAATTAGAAAAGGATCTAAGATGAGATGAAAGCAGATAAAATGATCATAAGAAATATAAAATGTAAGATCAATTCTATTCAGTTTACTTTGACTAAATAGGTTATAAGAAACGATCTTGAGTTTAGATTATGCTAGATACTTAAAGTAATTTAGAAAAAAATCGAAGATGAGAAGAAAGCAGATAAAAAGATCACTGGGAATATACAAGATCAATTCTATTCAGTTTACTTGACATCCTCGTTCATAAGAAGTGATCTTGAGTTAAGATTATGGTAGATAATCAAAGATACTTTGAAAAGGTTCTAACATCAGATCAAGACAATACAAGATCATTACTCTACTTGATCTCAGCTGATCCTACTTCATAGTAACTAAGTCCAAAATAAGATCCTGGCAGATATTGTAGAACAATGATAATTTGCACAACTTCGTACTTAAGATCAAGTTAGATAACGCAAGATCATGTGGCTTATATTATATTTCCTCTCTTTTGTTATTCAAGGGAATTTCCCCCTATCGTATTGTTGACTGAATCATCATTTATAGCTGCGGCTCAAGTTGCACAGGTCGCGACTTGTATATACTCCTCCCTCTTCTTCTCTTCTTCTTCTATTCTTCTATTACTTATTGTATTGCAATTGTAGGAAGTAAATGGAAGCGTTGTAGTCATCTAAATTTGTCCGATACGATACTAAAATTTCCAGCTGGCTCAACATTTTGATGGCATTTGTCATGGAATTCAGGCGAATAATGTCGCCATAATTCCCGCCCAAGTGTCATATGATAAGCAACAACAACAACAGCAACAATGCGACCACAACAACAGCGACGAGAACCTCAATAGACCCGCGGGGCAATTGCCAAGAAGCTGAGACAAACGCGACCACGGATGGGGAAACGTTCAGCTGAAGAGGAGAAGGGATGGCAAGGAGAGTAGAGGGGAAGAAGAGAGAGGGGGGGAACGCAACACTCAGAGATTATATTATTATAATTTCCAAGTAAAGCAAACAGCATTAAAAACAAACAACACAAAATTGACACGAACATCACGTAGCAAAGATGCTGCTTGAGAGAAGGAGAAGGAGGAGGAGTAGGAGAAGGCGCAGCTTCTTCTGGTGAAGATGCTGATGACGCCACAACAAGCGACACAGAGAGAGTGAGTGAGACTGATGTTGCCGACCTACGACCACGCCCTGCTCCTGCTTGTGCGCCTTGTCCAAATTCCGTAATTAGCAAATGGTAAATGTGAGAGAGACACGTGGCCCGAGGCAATGCGGCAACCTTAAGGAGGATGCGGATGAGAAGAGATGACTCTATTAGGTATAGTTAGCATGACTCAAGTGATATGAATAGGCGTATATATGTGCATATATTCGTATGTTCCGAATACATATATGCAAACATATCTCATTAGTCGCCGCAGCTCATTGTTGTTTGCCACGTTCGTGGCAAGTGTTGCAAGTGCTCCTGCTGTTGTTGTTGTTGTTGCAAAGACAAGAGCCGCAGCTCAGAGCGCCACTTGTATTGTCTATCTACAAGTTCTCTCGGTACTTCACCCGCCCTCTCTTCTCCCTCCCTCCCTCACTCACTCTTCTCGCCCTTATCAAGCTGTGTGTGTGAGTGTGTTTATTATTATTATTATGCACAATTGTGCACTCGTCTTCAACTGTTAATTATTATTATGAGCCCGCGCTGCCCCCCTTCCCATCCCTCTCTCTCTGGCGATAGACGCCTTTTTATTTATTGCTGCTATCAACAAATTCTCGCAATGTGGAAGTGCTACAAATAAATCGAAAACAACAACAACAACTGTTAAAAGTGCAATGAACAATGAGCAATGCAGGCTTGAGGAGTAGAAAGGGAGGGGCGAGGGGGCGTGGTTGCTCCCTAGAAACAGTCACAGCGTAGGAAGACAACGTAGCAACGCAGCAGCAGCTGCTGCTGCAATCGAGCAATGCATCCGCATATGACGTAGACAACGTAGAGAGAAAGCAAGTGAGAGAGAGAGAGAGAGAGAGAGAGCGAGATAGGTTAGCGACAGTTGCTTTTAAGGCAAACACATGGCACCATAATTATTAATATGCACTAATATAATTAAATATAATTAGATATATTTATTGCCTTGCCTGTGCTCAAGTCTCAACGTTATTGTTTCAAAAAGTGAATAGATTTACATACAACATGATACTTTAATAAATATACTTGAAGTAATATTCAATCTTGACCATATGTTGTGTACCAATATTATAATAAATAATTAAATAATAGTTTTTATGTACACCAAAATACTTTAAAGTGAAATACATCTTCCTTTCTGTTTCTTTAGCCTTAATATGATTTTAATTTTTTTTTTTTTTTTTTTTTTTTTTTTTTTTTTTTTTTTTTTTAATCATATATTTTATTTATGTTGAACCAAAACTATTTAATGCAAAAATTCTATATATATATATATATATATATAACGTATGATATATTCCACTATTCTATATATTTTCTAAAGAAACAATTTGACATAATAGAACTAAAAGTTTTCAAAGTAAGTAAACATCTTTAATGACGCTTCACTTCATTGGAAACTCCAAAGTAATTTAGTTTTATTCAATTTATATGGTATTATAATATTCCCCATCGCACTTCTATCAAGAATTTCCGCTTAAATTGTCTATTTAAATTTTTCGCTCTTATCTCGCACCTCGCACTTAATACAAAAATGTATTAATTTAGTATTTCTAGTCACAGTAAGTAGCTATAAAAAAAACAAATAATGATCTTTTTATGGCGCTTCTTATAAGGCAATCAACGTCCTTCTCTGTTCAATGTGTCCCTGACACAATGGAAGCATTTTAAATTTTAAGCACATAATACAAATACACAGAGATGTATGGTACTATATATAATATATAATATGTTCTTATCACGATTACGTGCATTACTTTTGCTTCGATTGTACACATTTCTAATGGCTTCCTCTGTTGTGGAAAATATATATGTGTACACATGTTTATAGTTCCTATGTGTGTACCATATCTGTAGGTGTATTTCCACATCTGAATCGAGTATTATTGTATATGATACATACATATATGGTTCTATAATTGAACAGGCAACAACAATAATATTTCCACTTGTGGAAATTGCGATATGATTAAAGGAATTGAACGAGTTTTTTTGTTTTTGTTTGGTTTGCTCTTGTATGTATGCGATACCCTATGTAGAGAGAGTCTATCGATTTTGCTGTGTCATTTGTGAGATTGTTGAGTTGAGAGCATAAACATAAATAAATTTCTATATATAAATATAGATTCATTATCAGATTCTTGAGGTAAAGCAAAAGAATGCCAGTACTAAAGTTTACAATCTTTCCTTTAATGAATACTATCGATATTTCTTGTATTTATGCTACAATCGATAGTAAACTTAATATTATTCTTAATATAAATGAAGAAATTATGTGTATAAAGCAATAAAACAGTCTTTATAATAAAAGTAATTTAACCTGAAGCGGGTCTTTAAACTAATACTATCAATAGTACCATTATACTATCGATAATACTCTCTTTTATAATGTAATCGATAGTAAATTCCATAGTACGCTAAGTTCAAATTTTAAAAACAATACAAAAGTCATTTCAGAGAATTTCATATATAGAACAACAACACTTCTGGTAGCAAGTGCAAGGGTATATGAGAGGCCAACAACAAATGCAAGAACAACGGCAAAATTGATTGTGATTAAAAAGTTCATATCATTTTAAGACTCTCGTGCTCCAAAAAAGCCCCAACACAAACACACACACGCACACACACACACAGTCAAAACAGGCGCAGTCAGCAATGCGCGTACTGACGCCATTTCCGGTTGTTGGTTCTCTACTACTTACGTAGTACGTACCCCCCCGCCAGCCACTTCCATGACCAGTTTACCCATTGGACAAGCAACTCCCCCCTGTCCGCCTTCCCTGTGCTCCTATCTACCTTTACTATCAGGTACCCTTCCCCTTCACCCTCTACCTCCTCCTGCGGGTGTCAACAAAATTTCGTTCCGTGTTTTGTGGCTGGGAATTTGCTGCTCTTCCACTTGACTCCGCGTTATCGGAACATTTGCCGCGATTACGATAGGAACTGAGGCTCACACACACACAGACATCTGCACATACGCACATATCGATAGGTGGGCAACGCATTTCCTTATCAAATGTTATCGGACGGTGAAATCAAATTGATTTATGAACGATTTGCCAGTGCCAAAAATACTTCACACACACACACAGACAGACACACACGCATATTTGTATCTGTATCTGTGTATTGGTGCAGGCATTTAGTGCCATTGTAAACGGTTCCTTGAGGACCGCCCAGGGCGCTTCAAGTGGTCCCTACTCTCACGCGCTCAGGCTCTGGCTCAACTTTAATCTTTTCTTTTCGTTTCGTTTCGTTTTTGCTTGTTTCCACATTTGCCCATTGTCTCTCGAGTGTTGCCTTGCTTCCTTCCGCTGTGCGCCGTGCGATTTCCACGAAAAACTGCTCGAAAACAGTTTCTCCTATTTCGAAAAGAGGCGTAACAGGCGTGGTCGTGGGCGTAGGCGGTTTCGAGGTCGCAGTACTCTCGAGGAGAACAATTAAGTCAAGACCTCCCACAGTTCGCCGCTGCATTTCGGGTCAGTTCGTTCAACTACCTGTTGAAGAGCGGAGTGAGTGTTGTGTCTATAGGTCAGCTTAGGCTGTATGGCATTTAACAGTTACTCGGCTATTGATAAAGCCGAACACAATGTGTCCACTTCCTGCTTGACACGCTGCGAGACACAGCACGAGATGTGCTCAAGTAATTTGGAGATAAAAAAGAGAGACGGATATAGATGGAGAGAGTTCTTTTCATACAGAGATAATCCCAGTTGGGTAGCCTGCTAACTATAGAAAATGAGTCTATGGAATCGTTGTCAGTTTCAGTTATGAGTTATATAGAAAATCACAGCAGACTATATAGCATAAAGATATATATTCTGGTTCTTTTCAAGCTGAATTTGTGGCTTAATAATTACATTTGAAGATCGCCAATCTATTGCAAATGAGTTAATATTTTTTCTATATTGAATACATAGTTTATATGACCGATTTCATAACATATATATAGGTATATATTCTTGTTCAACAGTTACTTCGATCAATGGATAAATTTTAAGTTATAGAGCAAAGCACAACAGACTAAATATTGGAAAGATATTATATATTCTCGTTCTTTTCAAATAGAAATAATGGAATTGAGTGCTAAAGATCATTTTAATCCTCACAAACTATTAAAATTATTTAAGTCTCTCTAAATTTTAGTTTTACTTTATATACATATTTTACTTGGCATAAGCATATATATTCTTGTTCAATAGTTACTTCGATTTGACCACATGTACCTTTTCAATTTTTTTCAATTTCTCCCTCCCTAACTTTCTCGCTCTCTCGCTGCACTTTGCACAACTATGTATGCAACCCAAGTCAACTTCCTTTATGAGCATTACGACATGTCTCTCCCTTCCCTCCCCTTCCCTCTGCCCAAGTCACATTGGGTCTACAAGAGAGGAAAAAAAACTGTTACGTTGAACCACGCAACATCGCAACGACGCTACTTGCCTCACCCAAAACTGCAATACAAGCCGGCATAAACCTCCAGCTACACTGCCTCCACTTCTACCCCTCTCTCCCTTCCTCTCTGTGTCTCTCCTTTTCCGTTGCAAGCCACCCACCGTAGCGCGTCCCGGCGCTTGTCCAGTTCAATGGGGATAGAAGAAAGAAAATTACCTAATTGTGTTGCAACAACAACAAACATTGTGACTTTTCCAGCAACAACAACAACAAACATTACTCTACTCCACTTCGGCCTAGCCAGCCAACTTCCCCCCCCCCCTCTCTTTACCGCCTCTTGCTATCTGTTTCTCTTACTTCCCTATAGATCGCTTCAGCTCCTTCGTATGTGTGCCACAACAGCAACAACAACAACAGCAAAACTTGCCAAAAGGAAAACTGAAAATGTGCCACAAGAAAATGGCAAATGTGGCGCATTTTTGTTGCTCTTTTGTTGCTACTGTTGTTGCTGTTGCTGTTGGCAGTTTCTTTGCTCGTTTCTTTCTTTCTCTTTGGCGCTCGCAGTTAGATAATAGACAACAACAACAACAACAGCGTTGAGTAGCAGACACCGTTAAAGCTGAGCCCCAAAAGCCATTTAAGTTTGTTGCCGTTGTTGCAGTTTCTCGTTGTTGTTGCTGCTGCTGTTTGTTGTTGTTGTTGTTGTTGTGTCGGCGGTATAACTCAAGCAAGACTTCCTATATTTTGAAACACGTTACGTTCGTAACATAATTCACACAACAGGTTACTTTTTTGCCTGCCTTCGAACATAGCAACAGTGCCAGAGCCGGCGCTGCCTCTGCCTCTGTCTCTGCCGCAGTCAACGTCGCTGCTGCCTGGCTGGGAAATCTGTTTGCGGTTTGCTAGGGATATCAAGATGTTATGAGAAAAATACACAGGGTATTTGCAAGTGATGTCACTGTGTGACAAGTTGAATCAGATTTCGCTTTATATAATGACAAAATAGAATCAGAGTTATAATCAAAGCGGAAGTAGTAATGGGTATGGCATACACTGTGCTCGACTATTATATACTCACTGTAAAGCTCTTAAATACCAGACTTGTCATAAAGAAATAAAAATAAAAACCCATCGATAGATAGTATTGATAATACGCAACTATTATGGCATGTAATGATTTTATCATCTAAATTTCTGGAATTACTATATACACTGAGAGATATGTATGTAGATATGGATAAGATAAGACGCGCGTAGTATTTCTGTAACACATTTGCTGGGCTTATATCGTTGTCTTTATTGCCTGTTTAATGGAGGGGGAGGCAAGAATCGAGATCGAGTTATGCCAGAAGAAGGTGCGGGCTGAAAGAGTTTCGCACGATCAGGCAAGAGAAAGATGAAAGATAACAGGCGATAGGCGATTTAGGCTTGCCCCGTTACCACAGAAACACACACACACACATGCACACACATACAGACAAACTCGCTTTGCTTTCTTCGGCGAATTGAAGACATCGCACATAATGGGAGGCTGCGGCTGTGAGAGGCCGCTAAACATTTATGGCAAATTCAGGTTAGTGTGTGATTTTTGTGCACTATAAAATGGGTCGTTGTAGTTGTTGTTGCTGCTGCACAAGTGGCTGCAATAATGCCAAGACGCGACGCGATGCGGGCTTTGAGCCGCAGACGGAGAAAGAAAAGGTGGGGGAAGGGGCGGGGGGCGCGTGTGTTATGGCGCATGATGTTCACACAATACGCGTGTGTGCATTGCAAAACATCAATATAGCACACACACACACACACATCGATACACAAACGACGATAACAACACGCAGCAAAGAAACGCAAGCAGCAACAACAACAGCAAACAATGCTGGCAATTGCAATTGCGCTATGTGCGCTACTTCCGCATGCAAGTTTAAACAACTAAAAGTCATCGGCGTCAGCAGAAACACAGCAGCAAAAGCAACAACAACAACAGCGACAACAGCAACAGCGACAACAGCAACAGCTTAAGCAAAAGTAGCAGCAACTACAACTACAACAGCGACTGCAACGGCAACAGCGACGCCAACAAAGCAGCAAATACAAATCATTCTCAATGCACTTTGCACGAATCTGTGACTCAAAGAGAGCAATAAATTGTGCATAGCGCATAAGACAGTGCAGAGAGCCAAGCCCCAAAGAGAGCAAGAGAGCGCCTTAAGCCCTTCATACTTGGATCGACAACAACAACAATGCATCATGCACTGCTTTACTGCTTTACATTTTCTTCCTCTTTCGTTCATTAGGCTCCCTCTACCTGCTGCTGTGAACCAACACTGGCTTGCCCTCCCCCCGACAGACGAATGTGTCTATGTGCGCGTGTATGTGTGTGTGTATGTTTCCCCAATTGCCCATGCTGCTGACCCGACAGATCGTCGTCGTCGTCGTCGTCGCTCTCTTACGATATTTGCTTCCGTACTCATACATATTTTGTGCTCTCTTCGCTCTTAAGACGCGCGCGTCTCTTACGTTGACGTTGCCACACACTCACCCGTTACGTCGTTTGTGGAGCAATGCGGAAGTGAATTTAATTTATTGTATTTACGCTGGCCCCACAGAGACGCCCTGACAGACAAACAGACAGAACCAGGAAAGTTAACGGCTCTCTCTGTCTCTCTCTCCCTCCCTCTGTCTCTATCCATAAAAATCGCAACTTCAGTTGGAAAGATGTATGTCTGTGTGTGTGTGTCGACATATTTCTACGATTTGTTTCGTTTTTCGCTAATTGAAGAGCCCCCGAACATGTTAAATAAATATTTAAAATTGTGTGGATGTGTGTGCTGTGTGTATGTGTTTGTACTATAATAAAATCAAATTTATCGACGGAAATCTGTGCTCTCTCTACGTGAAGGGAGGCACAGTGGGCGGTAGAGGGAGACGCAGCGATCAGCTCGATCAGGTGTGCTGCCGATGGTTTCCTTACGCCGCCACCCAGAGTGCTTTTAGCTTTTGCTGTCTCTGTCTGTGTGTGCCTGTATGTGTATGTGTCTGTGTATGTGTTGCTAAACCAGAAGCAGGAACTGTTAGCCGATTCGTTTCAGTTGCGGCGACAACTAAAACGTCGACGCTGACTGCGACTGCGACGTCAACAGCGGCAACAGGCGAACAAATAAACACAATTCTGGCGTTTTTTTTTTTTTTTTTTTTTGCTCACTGCGCGATAAGATTTCGCTGACGTGCGCTTCGGCAGCAGCAGAAGCAGTAATAGCAACGGGCAACCCAATTGGAGCTTAACGCGCTCCGCTTTTGTTTCACTTCCATAGAAAAAGTGCATGCAACAAGAGACCCGTCGAACCAAGCCCCAGCCCCAGACCGGCCCAGAGCACAGACCAAACCAAAAAGAAAGAAAGAGATGAAGAAGAAGAGTCCCAAACCAAGACCGAGTCGACTCAAGTCTCCAGTCTCGAGTCGAGTGATTGCCTTCGATACAGTTCAACACATTTTCTACGGATGGGTAATTTGTAATTAACAGTACCAGTCGAGAGTGGGCGGGGTAGAGATGGTAGACGCCCCCACTCCCTCATGATGATGCAACGGGCTTTCAAACAACACAAAAAAAACAGTTAGCTCTCAGTTTACACGAATTCTACAAAGATTTTCTAGGTTATGCATTCGTATTATCAGCATAAAACTAAATTGATTTAAAATATTTAAATTTATCATTATTTCTTTCGTTTGCATGCAAAAACAAAACCTGAAATATTCTCTGAATGTGTTTCAAGTTTATTTATAAATCTTTTTGTCACTTTTTAGATTTATTACTCACTTGAGCTTTCCTCAATCCAGAAATAGACAATCTCTAAACACACACAAGAGAGAGAGAGAGAGGAAGATAGAGATAAGCCCTAATGCTGTAAAGTGGTTTTTATCTTTTGGGCTAGGGTATTATAATTTGTTGACCTCATCTACATCTCAACTTAACTCGGAGAAACTCAAGAGAAACAACAAAAACTAGGAAAACGTTGTAAATTTTTAGTACAGAATGTCAGAACATGACAGAAACAATAAAACCACGAATCGTACCCCGTATATGATGATTCCCAAAAGATTAACGTTAACATTTATCAACTTTCTTAAACGTGTCGCTGTGTATGTGTCGTCGTATCTGTATCTGTGTGTAGTTAACAGATTTATGTTTTGTATTAAGTGAGATATGAAGAGAAACATACGAAGCTGCTCGGGAAGGTCAGTAATGACAAACTGAAACAACATGTTCAGCAGATTTGTAATTAAATCAGATGAAATGTGTTAAAACAAAACAAAGTCAGAATAAGATACGAACTTCTTGTAAATTTATTTCATATTTTCCAATGGATTTGTAATGAAAACAGAAAATGTAATGCAAAATAAGACGAAAAAACTAACTTTTCTAAAAATGTATCATATTTTTAAACAAAACAAAAATGAAGAATAGTTGAAACAATGCAAAGTCAGAAGCATAAAATATTTCTCCCTTTTTGCCCCAAAGTCAAAAGTTCACACAAATAATTTAAATCGATTTGTTTGTGTTTTTGTGCTGCTTACCTGTCTGCTTCTGCTCCACTGTGCGCCGTGACGTACTTCGTCGTCGTTGCTGTTGTTGTTGTTGTAATACTCGTTGTCTGTTTGTCGTTCTTTAAGCTTTAAGCTTTTTAGCGCGACAGCGCGCGCAACGCGGAAGCGGATATATTGTCCAGATCCAGAATACGCGACGTTGTTTCGATTCTTGTTGCTGTTATTGTTGCTATGATTATTGTGTTTCTTGCTCAGCGCTTTAACTACAACTGCAGCACTACTACTACGTAACGTAACAAGCGTAGCGTGTACCGTCACGCAACGTAATGCATGCACTTTGTTGCTGCTGCTACTGATTTCCTGGTTCTCTGTTACGACGACGCGTTGTCCGCTGCTACTGCGACGCGTCAAGTGGCCATTGTGGAGTGGACTTTGAGAGGGGCGGACAGCGACGGCGACCGGTCGTTAAGATGTTTTAGTTGTTGTTGTTGTTGTTGTTGGTTTGTTAATCCTGTGCTCGCTGACCGCGTCGTTGTAGTTTTTGTTGTTGGCGTGTTCCGTTTTGCTTTAAATTTGTTTTGTGTGATTTCTCTTATTTGCCATTGCAAGCGAATGTCAGCGCCAAAGTAGAATGGAGGAGGAAGAGCTTTAAGTACTTCCGTCTGTTCCTGCACTCACTCACTCACACACACACCCACACAGATGCACGCGGCACAACACACACGATGCACTTGTGTTGTGTTGTTCTTGTTTCTTGTTTAGCTTTCGGCCCTTTTCACCCACGTTTCACTTTACGTTTACAAGTAGAAAACACACAACAGAAGAGAAATAATAATAATATCTGCTTCCTTTTTCCGCACACACACACACATCGAAGCGTTTGCTTACACACTACTTGTACTTGTGCTTGTTGTTGTTGTATTTCTCTTTTATTCTTTTCTTGTGTTTTCGTTGCGCTCCGTTCGCCTTAATTTTTGTTTATTTCGTTGGTATTTTGAGAACGACCACAACACACAGTTATTTAGCTATTCTATGCTTTGATTACTGCTTCTTCTCTTCTCCGCGTCGGCTTTACAGATGCTGCTGCTTCTTTCTCCGTTCTGTTATGTTTTGATTTGCGCTCGTAAATTGTTGTTGTTGCTGTTTTGTTTTGTTTATGTTGAGGAGAGCGCGCGAGTATTTTTTAAAATTATTTAAACAATATTTTTGCACAATTACAATTTGGAATTCAGTATTGTAGTAATTGTACAACAAATTTTCAACTAGTTCTCTTTTCTTGATTTCTTTCCGCAGCGACACACGTCCGCTCACCACGAAAGTTTCTTACGTTTTGACCGAAAACATGCGAGTAAGAAATAAACAAAGCAGACGACGATTACTGAGACAGCGACCGCATGCGAGCAGCACGAGAGAGAGCATGCGCAGTAGCAGAGCGCGAGAGAGAGATTGAGTGTGTGAGAGAGCAAGTCTTAAGAGTGCATAAGGCGCGAGAGCGTAGTAAACATACAGTCTCTCTGTCAGTCGCTCTCGCTTCCTCTCTCTCTTGTGCAGAGCAGCATATTAAGAAAAAATATAATTTATTATTTTATTGTGCTATTCTTATTCTCTTGCACATAATATTTCTTCCGAATATTTGCACGTTGTTTATTTATTTCCTTTTATTATACTTGATATACATAAAAGCAAACTTATTTCAAGATTATTTTTGGTACATTTTCAGCAGGTGATCGAGGAAGGGAGATAAGGCGAGAATAGGCGAAAAATGATTTGCAACAAATTAATAAACGAAAGTTGAACTAAGCTATTTATATAGAGCGGGATTTGTATATGTATTGAGATATGTACAATATGTATATTTGATTTTGTTTAGATTGGAAACTCGTAAAATGTTTCACGATCTGTTTATTTTCCCGTGTGGGTGACGCGCGTGGGCACCATCGATTGACTTGTTAATCAGTTGAGACAATCGCTTATCGATGAGCTAATGGTAGTAGAAGATGCTCTTCGATTACGATAACTGCTCGGTTTATACTATTATTATTATTATTATTATTATTGGACTATAAACGGATGTCTATGCTAGGGAAATTTATGAGTCTGAGAAACCAGTCGAGCAATCTTTAATTACCCAGTCAACTCGACGAGGTGCAGCGCGACATTTCCGCTTGGCGAGTCTTGGCAACTCTTTTTTTTCTGCTTTCCTACATAAATTAACGACGGCAACACTGCGAGCGCAGTAAAGGAGTAACAGAGAGAGAGAGATCAAGAGAGGGAGGGCGACGACAGGTTGCCGTAAAGAGTCATAAGATGCGCTCAGTTGCGCTGCGCTGCTGCATCCGCTTGACGTCGTTGTTGTTGTTCTTGTTTTGTCGATTTTATTTCAGTTTGTTGTTGTAAGTTCGTTAACCAGTTTCCCTAAACATCGTTGACATTTGAAGTCAAATGCCCATAAAAGCGACGGCGATCGCGACGACGACGTTTGCCCCCACTCACCTTCCCTCCCTCACTCCATCCGTCTCTTTCTCTCTCACTCTCTTTGCCCCAAATTAGTAGTTGTAGTTGTCATGGTGCGTAGTCACAAGCAAAAAAAGAGAGACAGTGTGCAGCGAGAAGGATTGTCGCCGGTTCAGAGTTCAAATAGTCGTCCAATTGAGCCAATCAACATATTTTTTGCTGCGATCAGCAACAATTTCAGCGCAGTGTGGGCGTCACTTGAGCTCGCGTGGGCGTGGCCGTTGTAGGTCGTAGGTGGCAGATGACGCAGCAATATCAACAACAACAACAACAACAGCGCTGAGTTTCTTTAGAATTTTGCTTGGCGCGTATTTTTGCAACGTGCAACTTGCAACCTGCCGCCGTCAATCTATTGCGCTGGTGGCATGTGGCACGGCCCGTCGCAAGTTCGATGCCCAAGTGCAGATAATGCATTAAAATAGATTCTAACCCATACAATGTCCAGAGCAGAGAAAGCTGCTTAGATCCTGAGCAAACTGACTGTTAGATACCCTACAGAAAGTTATCAAAAAATCTCTCTCTGTTTATTGCATAGCTTTCTTGAGATTGTCTCGATTGATGTGTTATCTGAAGCATAAATTAGTTTCCTATTGGACATCAAATGTGCAAAATGTTTATAATGTAACTAAAATATTATAATTGTTTCACAATGAATCAGATAAATTCTAATTAAATTCTTTTCTTCCTATTTTAGTTTTTACATTAAATTAATTCTTATTTTTATATATTTCAAATAATAATTGTATTTCACTTTAAACAAAAGACTAAATAAAAATAAAATAAATAAATAAGTAAATAAATAAATAAAAAAAAAAATAATAAATAAAATAAATAAATAAACAAAAAAATAAATAAAAAAAAATAAATTAATTAATAAATAAATAAATAAAACTACAAATAAATAAATAAATAAATAAATAAATAAATAAAGAAATAAATAAATAAATGAATAAATATATAAATTTGACGTGGCATTACATATTTGAGGTACTCTAAATTGGGAAATGATGTTTTATATGTTGCACAATTTGCTAACACCAGCTCTTATAGTTCTCAAGATCGACGCATTTAAACACACAAAAATCTATAAAAACTAAACAAATTTGTCAAATATTCTCTTAACTTTAATATACCCTCTTTCATACCCTCACAATGGGCATACGAACATCCCAGACACAAACCGATTTCGCATCGTAGAACGCCCTGCGAATCCCCTGCCCTATATACACACACACACACACACACACACACACTACATATGCGAGTCGAGGCGCTATTAATAGTGTCGCCCGGCCCCGGCGAAAGTGCCGAGAGTATCCCGATGCGGAAGTCTTCCAGACGCCTCTACACTTTTTGGTCATTTGCCAATCGCACAAATTATTAGCACTAAAATGCGTGGCACAGTGTGCGGCGAGAGAGAGAGAGGAAGTGAAAGGGACTGAGGTAGGGAAAGAGGCGGATGGCGGAGGGCGTGACAAGTTTTAATAGTACAAGGCACTTGAGTTCCCAGTTTGTCTGGAGTGGCGATCGATAGTAATGCAATCGTGTGGGATAGAGAGAGAGAGAGAGAGGCAGATAAAAGAAGATAGATGAAGACTTGTTGCCAAGTCCAGAGAAATCTTAGCCAGCGAATGCACTTAAAAGATATGGAATCATTTGTAAAATTTAATTAAAAACAACGGAAATAGAAGAAGATCCTGAGTAAGTTGGGAAAAGAAGAAGATCTTTAGTTTCTTCAAAAGGAATTAGATCGGGAGTAACTTAAATAAGAAGCTCTTGAAAGTGTTTTTCCTTTTAGGGAACCAACTAGAATCAATTACTTCCAGGAATGATGCCCACATATGATTATTATACATACCATAATAAGAAAACTGAAAATAATTACTGCACCTTCCAGGAAAATCTTTCACAATCATAATGAATAACAAACAGAACCTGCAGGAAAATCTTTTATAATTATAATGAACAACTTACTCGCACTGTCATTACGATCCCGAACTGTTCCAATAATATTAATTATGTATAAATTACATGGAGAAAAGAGAAGTACAAAAGGAGGAATACAAAAATACTGTAAGTAAATTGTTTCATAATTATCTCAACTCATTCGGAACTCTGCCTGGAGCGAGGGGCTGGCACAGGAATTAGTCGGGGGATCAGCCCAGAAGCCGATGGAATTTCGAGCAGAACACGATGCAGACCGCCCTCGTTGCCGCCCTCGCAACAGAGGAAAGAGAGAGAGAGAAAGAAAGAGAGCGGAAAATATATGAAATGATATTCCAGTTTGGATTATGAACGCCTGTTGCAGCATGAAACGCAATTAGATTGAAATCGGTTCGAGGATATTGAGTGCAGATCCTGGTTACCCTAATTGTTACACATTCCTTTCCTTCCCCTCCCCCGCACACTGCAACAATAACTAATTGTACGATTTTTGCCGCCAAAAGGATCTTTTTGACAGTTCAGGTCGGGATCAGCTTGAGGTGTGCTCCGTGTGTGTGTGTGTGTGCAGGATACGATTGTTCAACAATGTGCAGTCGAGACGAGTCAGGCTTGGAAAAAGGAAAGAAGAAACCGTGGGAAACCTTCGCCAGAAGGAACCAGATCGATACCCGTGAAGGGCGCACTCAAGCGACAAACAAAAGGCAACAGCAACAACTGGAGAACCTCGATCGAACATCGCCTACAAATCGATCGTTCGCTCGCTCAGGTCGAGGATTATATCTTGGCTGCGCCCGAGCAGAATTTGAGATTTCTTCGTGTTCTAATTTAGCGCCCGAAAAACGAGAACGTGAACGAGGAACGAAGGAAGGAGACGCAACGAAGATGCAGCGAAGCGGAACCGACAAAACCGCCTGCACTTAGGGGTTGCAAAGGCGATCGCTGTCGGAAGATCGGTGATCAACCTAGCCGTGCACCACCGATCGCTGTCGAGCCGAGCAAGTGCGAGCAGGTTGCATAGCCACAGGCGACAGTTGCGGCTGCGGAGAGGGGGAAAGAATGTAGGGCCAAGAGAGGCAGAAGTGCGGGGAAGGGGGAACAGGAGAACATTAAAATGCCGGTGAAAGGTTTCGTATTACATGCTGCAAGTGTTTGTGTGTGTGTGCATTGTGCAACTGAGATTCGATATGTGGCAAGCAAACAGTGGAGCAAATTTTCGAATTCTTAATGGAAATAATGCATTTAATTAATAAATTTGTTGCGTCAGAAGTCATGTATTGTTTTCCTCATTAATTAAGGTTTTAATTTTGTTTGTGGTCAAGACGTTATTGAATAATTAGAACTTTTCTTAAAAACAAAAAGATATATTCAAATTTAGAATATTATAACAACTTATTGCTTATTTTTCAAATTTTGATTTAAATTTATTTATTTCTATTTATTTTTATTTATTTTTGATCTACTAGTTTAATGTTTAAGATGTTTAACTAGTTATTTTTTTATCAATTGATGTTATAAATGTATTAAGAATAAAAATAATAAATAAGAATAATATTAATTTATGTTTATAATAATTTAATAATTAACAAATATGAAGGATACAGTCGAGTGTGATCGATTTCATAAATATGTAACTATTGTATTGAGCCTATTTTGTCTTGCATACTTTGCCGTGTGCGGTTTGATAGTCTGTAACTCCTTAAAATTGTTATTTTAATCATAGTTTTTTTTGTCTTACATATTTGTATACTTATTTTCAAATTTTGATTGTTGCTTTAATTTATTATAAGCAATCTTCACCCCAAAAAAGAAGTTTAAATAAGCAAACATTTTGAGTATCTATTTATTTCTAAATAAACCCATTATCTAATTTTAAAAAAAATTTAAATTTGATAGACTTACTAAATATTTTAATTTTCTTATTTATTTTAAACAACGTATTTAAATTTTAGTTTTGTAATTTATAATCAGTTTTAAAATATTTTTGCATCCCAAATAATTTATTTCAGCAAATACATAGATACTTCTTGCGCTTTCCATCCCACTGTGCAGACTGGCGATCGGTGCGCTCCTCGAGGGCAGGATAAACAAAGTGTGCGTCCCTCGTGTGCAATGCGGTGCGGCGTGTCTCTGCTTTGGCTTCTTGCAACGTGTGGAATGTGAAATTTTATCAATTAAATATCAACGAGCAGGCAGATCGTGCAGGAAAGGGAGAGGGAGTATGGAGGGAGAGGATCGCTAGAGGTTAAGTCGTAGATCGACACACAGACACGCACACACACACACAGACATGCAATAGATGCAGCTTGGAAAATGTGCGCCACATCCGCTCTGAAGGCTCTACGACAAGCAGAAATCTCCGTCTCGATCTGCCTTCTCTTCCCTCTCTCTCTCTCTCTCTCTGTCTGTCGGATCTCGATCTTTTTCTTCGTCTTTTGCTGTCGATCTGTGCCATTGGCTGCTGCTTTTCCTGGAAAACGTTTAAAACCAGAACAACAGCCAGATAAAAGATGACGAGCCCGAAGATTGAACGTTTTGAAGCGTGGAAATAGACAGAGAGAGATAGAGATAGGAGAGGGACAGAGGGAGAGAGAGAGGGTAACGGGAACAGGACAAGTGAGTCGACTGTGCTATGGCGCACTTGAAAATGAAAATGCTGTGTAATTAATTACGCCATGGGACGCGACTTGAGGGACGGAAGACGGGAAGACGGGGGACTAGAATAGGGAACTGTGCGGGACAAGGCGGCAGGTTCGTCTTCTGGCCTGGGAAATCGGCAACGGCTGTGCACAGCGTCTTAAGTGTTTCCAGCCGCGCGTTGAAAGGAAGTTATCCTCGTCCTCCGACGTTAGTCGAGTGACAAAGGAAACGCCATGAAAAACGCATATAAAACTCGACTTTTTACGACTACAACTCGACATGTTCTTCACTCTGTCTGTGTTTTTCTTTATCGGTGTCTGCTTTTCGGTAGAAAATTCACACAACAGATGGAGATCCTTTTTGCTGGCATTACGTATTCACACTTATGTTGGAATGATCTAATAATTAAGAGGTTAAAAGGTCGAACGGAAGCTGATATAAACTGAAGCGCAGAGATCGTCCGTAAGATCCGCTTTCCCACACAAAGTTGACTTGATTTATAGATAAATTTATTTGTCTTACTGGTCCTCAAACTGATCTTTAGTAGATCATCTTCTAAACTGAGATTTCATGTTTTCACCAATATCTACCCAAAAGAGGGTCACGTTCATCTTTACTAAGTCTTATGGCGATCTTGTTGGAATTATCTAATAATTAAGTGGGTAGAAGATCGAACGGAAGCTGATCTAACCTGGACAACAGACTTTACAGCTAAACTTATTTGTCTTACTGATCCCCAAACTGATCTTTAGTGGAACTTTTTCTTGACTGATCGTTCATGTCTCCAACAATATCTACCCAAAAGAGGGGAGAGATCTTGTTCAAATGATCTAATAATTAAGTTGTTAGAAGATCGAACGGAAGCTGATCTAACCTGGAGAACAGTGATCGTCTATAAGATCTGCTTTCCCATAAAAAGACGCCTTGACTTACAGCTATACTTATTTGGTCGTCAAACTGAACTTTAGGGGAACATCTTTCCAATTGATCTTTCGTGTCTCCACCAATGTCTACCCCAAAGAAGATCACTTTCATTTAAAGTACAGCAGCATTCATCATTAATTAATCTTACATTGATCTTGAAAGCACAATAGGATAACAATCAGTTGTTCTACAGAAAAAGTACCTAACCCTAACAGCCACCAAGAACTGATCTCATATTCAAAACATTCTAAGATTGCTTAGCTCCAGAAGATCACAACAACTCGATCCAAAGGAGATGTATTCCATTGTGACTGATCTTACTATCCCTAAAGGGTTCTTTGTCTGAACTGATCGTCAAAAAACATTTCCACATAAAACTCCCACCCCGCGCGCTTTGCGATCACTTTTAAATCCGATCGCCTTCAATTTGCTTGAACAAATTGGAACAACTCTTTCAATTTCTCAACAGATTTAAGGTCGCATATTTTCTCACAGAGATCATGAACTCTGTCCCAGTCCCCTCTCCCCTTACCGATCCCCCCACGCTCTCTTAATCCTATCCGGTGTTCAATCCCCGAAAATACCGTTCAATAAATTAATGAGGAAGCATTAAAGGCTCCCACCTGAGACACCATATGCACTCGAACGGATCAGTTACACGATCAGTCGCCCACACAACGAGGGTGGCAGAGCTGGAGAGAGGGAGCGAGAGTGAGAGACAGTGAGAGCGAGAGGGAGACATACATAATCCGAGGCCGAAGCTTTTGGTTATTAACTTTCAAGCGAGTCGCTCATAACAGTTATAAATTGATCGAGGCTGATTATATAACTTCCTCGAGCGCACAACAAACATTCACAAACACACACAAACACAAACACACACACACACACGCACACTCCAGACAGCCTCGAGAGAGTGGCAAGACCCAGTCGCCGGCTACCCCACAGACCTCCCTCTCTCTCCCGAGGGAGTTGGAGCTCAAAAAGTGTTACAAACACGCTACCGTCTAATGACGCGCCAGACGACGACGACGGCGACGACTTTGGCTACCCGAAACCGAAGCCAGAGAAAGACGTAGACAATGTTGAAGATGGAGATGGAGAGATGGAGACAAAGCCAAAGACATCGACACCAGCAACAGCAACAGCAACGGCAGCAGCGGCAGCTAAAACAACTTCGCCGACACCCACTGACTTACATTCATAATCTATTAAAAGAGAAAGAAAGAGGAGGAGAAAAAGAGAGAAGGAAAGAGAGAGGTAGAGAGACTACAGCATCCGGAATTGTAATGCCAAAAAAAAACGAGCGAGCGAAGAAAAGCGCGCTGAGAAAGAAGACCAGAAGAATTCAGGTTTGCAATGCGGTAATGCACAATGCGCTGCGAGCTGCTGTGGATGTTGTTTTTGTTGCTGCTGCTGTTGTTGCTGCTGCTGTTGTTGTTGTTGCTGCTGCTACTGCAGGCGCGTTCAAGTGGTTACCCCCTCAGGCTCCTCACTGCCCCTCCAGCGTTGCCTGCTGCTTGCCCGCTCACCTGGCGCTTGTCTCGTGGCTGCCAACCTGTTGCCAGTGCCGTAGTTAACAGGGGGATGTACCAGAGCTGTGAAGTTTGAAGACAGCTGAACAAAATAGCTGTCATAACAAAAAAATACAAATAATAATAATACTAAAAAAAAAATTTTATTAAACTAATAAAAATAATAATACTAAGACAGCACAAAATAAGTATTTTAGTTTATACTGAGCAATATTTGTTATTTTTAGTATTAAAATGCTGTGATAATACTAATAAACAATACTTAAAATATGTACAGTGGTATTTTAGTAAATATTGTAGTATTTCTGATACTTTTGATAAATTTGTAATTTTTTTTTATTAATTTGTATTTTCATATTTTACTATTGTTAACGGGCAATCAGAAAAACATACTGAAACTTCATTTATTCATATAGAAGTTTTTTATATTTTTGCAATTTGTAATGGATTTATTTACTTTTGTCTTTTTTAACTTTAAAAGCCTTGGTAGCTATAGCCATAGATCGACATGCCAAATGTTTTATACCCTTTAAAAGATATCATTCCCATACTAGTTATTTAATATATTATATATTGATGAGTGATGGAATATTGATTGACACTGATAGCTTTAATTATTTTGAAAAGCAATACTTGGTCTTTATAACAAACGCTTCATTTTGGCCAATTCGGCAGCTATATATTTAAGTGATCCCTTATGAATAAATAATGAAAGAATATAAAGACTCCGTTTTTGTTAACTTGGTTACAATACCATAATTTGAAAAATTACGAAAATTCGCCGATATTGTATGGCAGCTACGCGATATATAGGCTTTGCTTTGCATTAAGCGGACACGCGGACACGGACAGACGGACAATAATACAATAGTTCGACACATGTGTATATCTTGATTCAGAATATACACATATATTACATATGAATATAGTTTGACACTGGGTCGTGGGTGTCTTCGTAGATGCTTTGTAAACTTCTGTATAAAAAACTAATTTACCTTCTGCTCTGAAATATTTTTTTTTTATATCCTTGAAAAATTAAAAGTCAAATTAAATTGTGAATTAATTAAATATTTAATTTAATTATTTTAAATTTGTTTTATTTATTTTACTTAAAGTGTTATTATGTTTTACATAAATTCTATATAATAACCAAAACATTAATTTTCCCTTATTATCATGGATACAGTTAACAAATTCATCCCTGTCGTTCTACGCCCCTGACTGGTGCCACCGACTTGGACAGTGGGTCGAACGATGGCAGCGTTCGCGCATGCGCCATAAAAGGCGGCATGCACCAAAAGGGGAGTGGCAGAGGAGCTGCAGAGGCAGTAGCAGTGCCAAGGAACGAGTGGGGAAGGGGATGGTCAGAGCAGCTACTGTGCCAGTGTTCCAGATTTCGCATACGGAAATCTCAGTGCAGTGTGCCGATGCCAATGAGGTTCGACCGATGACAGGTGGAGTCCGGTTCGGTTCGCTTTGGTTTCTCACCAATTGACTGACCTGCAGGCTCCCTCTCCCCTCCAGCTTCCCTTCTCCCTGCTCTACTCTCTGTTGCAGTGTTTCCTGCTTTTGGTTCGCATGTTTTGCGGTTCTCGACGCAACTTTCACCTTTCACGTAATCTCGCGGACTTCAGCTCCGGGCGGGAGATTCGTTTATTGTTTTGCCATTTGCCAATCTGAGAGAGGACGACGATGATGCTGATGCTGAAGCTGATGATGATGATGATGAGCACTAGACGGCACTGTTTATGGTCTACCGTCTAGCGGTACTTTGCCCGATCCAACCATTTCCAACGGTTCTGATTGAAGTTGCGTTCTACGAAGCCGCATTGAATGCTGAAGCCAAAAGATTGGGTCAAATTACACACACACAAACACACACAGATACAGATAAACACACACACAAATATACACACTGATACACACACATACATACACACAACTAACGTACTCGCACTCGAGTTGCGTCTTCGCGCCCAAAGAATTTCTGTAGACGCATTCACATTAATCTTAATGACCGAATGAAACAGTTGAAGAGGGAGATGGGGGGAGGTCAATTACACGAAAATCTTTTGGGATATCTTCTAATTACATATAAGAATGAACATTGCTGGAGCTAAGCTACGCTTAAGAATCATTAGATTGCGTAGGGTTAGTAAAAGAGAGGGAGAAAGAGAACAAACTCGTATAATTGTGACGAATTCTTCATATTCGGGAATTAAAGAAAGAAAGAAAAGAAACTAATCGGAATCTTTAAGTTCATCCTTTTCTAGTTACATCAGAAAATATTTCAACAATATCCTAACTCAAACTGAATATTCTTATATTCTGAAAATTCCGTTGTCGTATTCGCCTAATAATATTGCAAAATACACCCCAAAATGCACCTCTATTAGTCTTTAAAATATGAATGAAAACTAAATTATACATTTGAAAAGGTGGTGGGCGTGGCATCCAACATTTGAAAAAACTTGATCAGTGTATAGTTTGCAGGAACCTTCATCACATATTGAAGATCTCCTGCTTTCTTAAAACCTGAGATATGTGTGTTCACAGAGACAGACATGGCTCAAACGACTCGCGAGATTTGTCAGAATCAGAAAGAATATATTCTTAATGATCTCCCACGACTCCTTCTGCCTATTACATATATTTGCACAAAGCAAGTAGACTCCTTTTGATCTTTTTCAATGTCCGAAGGGTATAAAAATCAGTCTTTGATGAGAAGGAGAAAGAGAGAACTAGTTTATGTAGTTCTAAGCTCATTGACTTCTTTGGGCATTAGAATTAATAAAAAACAACAGGAAAATTTTAATTATTTACGTTTCTTTTAGTAAGCATATTCAGGCAAATCGGAGGAAAATTATTTTAACTAGTACGATTAATTTCTGCAATTTAAATTCAAGTTTTATTTATATTGTGGACGAAATGTCTATCATTTTCCCAACTGAAACACAATTTAAACAAGTTTTTCCAAAACTTTACATCTTAATCACCTTATAAGTATGCAATATAGTTTAAAATACAACCTCAATAGCTTAGGAGCTCCTCAAATAATGAAAAACCTTATAAGCTCAAGTCTCTGCCACACATTCCTTTGCTTCCACAAGACTTCAGGCTCAGTCATAAATATCTAAAACATCTGCTAAAGCATTTTCTTAACCCGTCAGGAAATGGAACCCCTTTCTCGCTGCCTCTCTCTCTCCCTCTCCACTTCTTCCTTTCACTTTGCCCTCTTTTGCCGTAAGACTTTCCGTTATAAAGTTTTGCTCATATCGTAGCTGAGCTTCATAAATGTTTTTGCTTCCAAGATGCGGAAATAGTGCAAGGATAACAAGAGAGAGGGAGGTAAAAAGAGAGAGGAGGAGGGAGAGGGGGGAGCGTGGCGTATTGAAAATTAACTTTGCATGGAATTTAATTTACGTCCACGACGATGATTTCCTGGCATAGCAACCGGAGCCGAGGCAGCTTCCGTCATTTCCTCGATGGTGCAGGCAGGACCAGGCAGGGCCCGCCCACTTGGCCTGCTCGGCACTTCCTGCAGGATGTAAAGACGTCATAGTCGTCCCAGTTGTTGTTGTTGCTACTGCTGTAGTTGTTGTTGTAGTCAGGAGTCCTGTCGAGCAACGGCTTCAGTTGTTTACCCACTTTAATCAGCGCTGCCTCTGCCTTTGCGCCCTGCGGCAGTTCCTGCAGCCCAAATGTCCTGCCAGTCCCAGTTTGCCTTGCCACGCCCCCCCCCCCTCCTGCTCCTGCCTGCCTGCCTGTCGCTTCCTTGCAAATGCTGCAGCTTCCGTTTCCGGGATATAATGTTCATATTTTCGAGGACATTTACAGGAAATAAAGTACGTCGCCCTCTCTCTCAGTGTGTGTGTACGCTTGTGTGTGTGTCCGTGGGGGATAACATGGCTCAGCGCACGACCCGATGTGGCAGTCACCCACCTCCCACCGAGCATCGCTTCCGCAGCAGCGACAACTTTGCCGTGTGCGCTAGCTCGCTTGCCATTCATGCCAGCCCAGTTGAAAGCAACGACTGTCTGTCAGTCAGCAGCTGCACCTGGCACCGCCCCCCCCGCTGCCCACCTAGCGGCACCTTTGTGCAAGCCTCCTCCTGCCTTACTGCCTGCTTCCGCAGTGGCAGCAACAACAGCAGAGGCAGAGCCAGCAGAGGCAGCAGGATGCCCGACTGCAGAGTACGTTTTGAATTTTGTCGCACTTCCTGTTACGGGATAGCACAGCCACGGCGTAGAGGCGGGGAGGGGGGCGTGCACGGAAGGGCAGGCTTGGGTGGTTTGCTAAAGGGTGTGCACACTCAGCTAGCCCAGCTGGAGGCGAGCAAAGTGTGCGAATTCAGCATGAAATGCGTGAAAATTCACTAGTTTTGGAAGGGAGACTTATTAGGCACCAGGCGGAGTGAACTACTGGTTCCAGTTATTTTGCTCTACTTCTAATTCATTATTTAGTTTACCCATAGACTTTGAGGTTGATTCTATTTCTGTGTTAAATTCTAGCGCGATTTTAGTTTTGTAATGGAAAGCTGATAAAGAACTTCAAGATAAAATTCCTGAAATCTACTTCTAAGTTCATATTTAATTTACCTATAAGCTTCGAGCTTTGTTCTTATTGTTATTCACTGCATTTTTAAAGAAAATTGTTAAGGCAGAAAGAGGAGTGTGCTCTGCTTCGACTTCCTTATTTAGTTTATCTATAGGCTTCGAGGTGTGTAAGATTCTACTTTGATTTTGTTTTGTAATGGAAAGCTGATAAGGAAAACAAAGGAAGAGGAAGAACTACTAGTTCCAGTTCATCTCTACTTCTAATTTCTTATTTAGTTTACCTAAGTATAAGCTACAAACTTAATTCTAATTGTTATTCACTGCTTTTTAAAGGGAAACAGTAAAGGCAGAAAAAGGAGTGAACAACTGGTTCCAGTTCCTCTGCTTTATTTCCTTATTCAGTTCATCTATAAACTTCGAGATTGGTTCTAGTTATGTTTAAGATTCTAGTTTGATTTTAATTTTGTAATGCAAAGGTTAAAACTACTAGTTCTATTCTAGTTACCGCTATATGCAGAGCAAACTTTTAATATTGCTTCAATTTTAGCGATAATTTTATTCAGCTTTCAATGCAGATTTAATTTTATTTTAGGCGCTTTGTTCAATTTTTTGATTCCGTTTCTAGTTGAAGTCAATTTAGTTAATGTTATACTGGCTCCAATAACGGTTCCGTTAAAAGTTCTCGCACTAATTCAAGCGTTAATTTTATTGTGATTCAATTAATACTTCCTATTCTAGTTTTATTAATGATATCAAATCTCAAAAATAACTCGTTATAGTTTCGTTTCTGGTTGCAAAATCTTTTGATTCCAGTTAAGTACGGTTTTCAACATTTTTATAGTTCCAATTCCAACTCCAGTTGCAGTAAACTCTTAAGTTGTAGTTCCGATTTAAATTCAGCTTTCATTTCTACTTTCATTTCAACCATATATTTTTTATACACACCATTTCCCACTGTAAACCGTGTCCCACTGGGTCACCAGCAGCCTCACAGAGATCTGCGTGCTCTTCCGCTTTTTGCGCTGTCATCAGGAACGTAATTTCCGCCAAGCCAGAGCCGTAGTCAGAGCCCGGCGCTGTCGCTTTGTGTCTGAGCTGCGCCGCGTTGGGTGGGCAGATACCAAAAAGGATTAAGCGATAAGGAGACAGGGGAAAAGAACTCTCAATTGAGGCAAGTAGCAGAGGCAGAGAGAGAGGGAGAAAGAGAGAGACTGACACAGAGCAAGTGTTGCTGAAACGCCACCTGAAGAGGGCAGGGCAGGGCATGGCAGGGCAGGGCAGGGCACGGACAGGGCAGGGTTCAATTTGATCAAGTGGCGGGCATATCAAATGGCAACTGGCAACTGGCCAAGAGCAGAGGCAAATGGACACGATTGGCCACTGTGTGTACTGGGGGCAACAACAACAAGTGATCCGCAGACAGGTACCAACGACGACGGCGACGACATTGTCGCTGGCAGTTCATCAAATTCTCATGTGACCAAAGCCCAAAAGGTGCTCGCCCGTTTCCAATGAAATTTGATATGCGGCTCACATATTTAATGACTTCTTGCATTTTACATAACACACTCGATGCGATGAACTCTCCCCAATGACTCCTTTCCCCTCCTCCTACCTCACTAGGGATACCCAGCCACAGGCACTTGTTGCATTTTCTAGGGCTTGGCTCGGAAATTCCCATTCCCGATCGCGACCCTTGCGTGCGTGATGGAACGCCGGACAATGGAAGTGCCACTGCAGCTGGAGTGGGTGTCGCGAGTATCTGTATATGTATGTGTGCGTGTGTGTGTGTGCGTGCCAGGTAGCTTCTACCATGCATTTTGTATGCAACACAGCGGATGCGCCGGCCAAAGCGTTTATTTCTTCATTTGACGCAAATGATGTTCGACACAAGGTTGGAATGCAGCAAACCGCTAACTAAGCAGCAGCACCACCACCACCACAGCCAGAACCCCAAACCCAAATTCAAACCAGAACCCAAACACAAAAAACCCGAAGACGTTGCCGAACCCAATCCCAATCCAGCGCGCGCCCCCAACTCCAGCTTGAGCTGCAGCAATCCCGGGTCCCAATGCCGAATCGGTTTGAGGCTTAAGCCGAAACTGAAACCGTAGTTAGGGCACAATCAGAGTTTTCTGACCGCAACTGAGCGAAAGGCAGCGGCAACAAGTGACAGCATGCACTGAGAGAAAGATCAGAGGAAGTTGATGATTTTTAAAGGAAAAGATTTTGGAAACTTGAAATGATCATTATACATATAAATATATAAGATATAGGACATCCGAAAAAACTTATTTCATGGATTCAGTTCAAATATTAGTAGAGATCTGTCATTAACTATAAGAAAAGCGTGAGAGTTTTGAAAAATGGAAATAACACTGACTGCATTAAAAATATATACAATACTATATGCCAAATTTAATATATATTTTCCATATATATTTTATATACTTTATATATATTTATAAATATAATATACTTTCCTGAAGCAGAGATCTTCTAAATAAAAGATAAAACGGGATAAATTAAGGGTTAAATGTAACGTATTTTATATGTGAAAAAAAATATGGAAGTAAAAGATACTACTATATAATATATATACTTACTTCATACTATTTAATATTTACTTTATTCCAAATTTAAAAGCCTTATCTACACTTTAGGCAGAGAAGGGCAATTAATTAAATTTATAAATGTATTTTTTTGAATTTAGCAACGTATATTTAAAAATTTAAAGAAACACTGACTGTGATAAGTTTATAGCACTATATGCCAAATGTCATATATATTTTCCAAGTTCCATGTATATTTTATATATGGTTCCCTTGAAACAAAGATTTTTCTAAATAAAAGATAAAAAAGAATAAATAAGGCGTAAAATATGAAGAATTTTAAATGTCGATATAAAACTTACTATTTTCCACACTTGATCGCCTTAGCTACACTTTGGGCAGAGAACTGCGCTTATTTAATTTAAAAACGTAGTTATTTGAGTTGAGTGAGTTCGGCATAAGGTAAAAAAAATAGGCCCTTTGCTAAGTTTCCAAGCTCCAGCTTGTCTAGAATCAAAGACATGCATTTAATAAAAGTGGAAAAAGGAAAAATATAAAGCTTCGAGTATTTTTAAAATTACACGAACTGTACAAAACAAATATCTAAATATATTACAGTTTAAATAACAAAAGTTTTCTGATTAGCACAGATCTGCAAAAAAAATTATTATAATAAATAAATAATTTTAGAAATTCATAAACATTCTTTTAATCAAGATGGATCCCGAAAAATTCATATGTTATGATGACAAATAAATTTCAATAAAAATACATTTATGCATATGGTATATTTAAATCCAGAAATTTCTCTCAGTGCATAAATTCTTGTTATTTGAAACCCGGATTTAAACAGAACATGAAAAGAAAGAAGAACTCGCCACAAATTACTTTTACCGATCACAAAACACAACTCCAGAAGAACAATACGAGAACAACAACAACAACAACAAGAACCACAGCGACGCCAACAGCAACGACAATGACGAAGTTGATGACAGTCGAGCTGGACGATCGGACACAAGCAGGAGCAGAGTGGGGAGACGCACACCAACTGAATACAAATGCACAAATTAAGGCACAACAAACAAATTTCCTATGTACGCGCTGCACTTGCCCAGAGCGGGTTGGGCACAACTTCTCATGAGATTACCATACACGAATGCGCCATACCCCCACATACATTTGTACATACGTTCGTATCCACATCCACATCCACTCCCACATCCACTCCGACATCCACATCCATTCGCACGTCGTGTGCATGCAAAACGGAATTCTCAAAAGAAATGGACATTTTTTGAAAGGCCGCCAAAGCCGGACGAACTCGAATGTTTATCGCTATAATCGAATTTCTGATTGTTATTGATGCGGAATTCCGCAGAGAAATGATAAAATATGTAGGGATAGGAATGACATACGAAGATAACTTAAGGATTACTGGTATATCTAATGATATAACTTGTTGAATGTTTGAGACTAACAGATCTTATTGCAATCGAATTTTAAATTGATATTGATAGTGGGTTGAAAAAGAAACAACTAGGAACAGTTGTTAGTGATCGTGAAAGATAACTTTAGGATGGGATATCCAGAATTTCAGATTGATATTGATGCGGTTTAATAGAAACATGTAGAAATAGGTAAAGTTGTAATACTTTAAAGATAACATTCAGATTGATATTGATGCGGAATTAACCAGAAACGAGTAGGGATAGGTTTCTATTATATACACAGTTTCTTTTGAAACTTACAGGTATAGCTATAAGTAATATAGGTAAGCCTGCAATCTATATTAGATCTAAAGATAACTCCTACAATTTTATCCTTTTAGACCTATAATTATCCCTGCAATCCTCCAGCTTTCTAAGTACAGCAGAATAATGAAATGCCGATATGGTTTTATCTCAAATTTACTATACTAAATATAAAAAAGAATATAGTAAAAAGAGTATAGAAAATATCAAACTCTAAGCAGTAATTTGCAACATATGTATCTAGAGATCCTAACTGTATCGGAGTATTCGCCCTTAGCAAAGCAAAGAACACAATTACAATAATAAGGTATAAATTATGTAACCAGATACCTCAGGCTTACAGGTATATAAATATATTAAAAATGTCCTTCATCTACATCATATTTAGCAAGATCCCTTTAAGGTGACATGGATAGTAATATATCTGAACTATCTTAATTCTGTGTCTTAATTATAGCTGGAGAAACTTCGATGGTTGCTAAGGGTTTATATGCAACTTCGAAGTGTTGCAGGGCTGTACCATAAATCATTTACAACAAAAATTAATCTTTTTCAGTGTTATATACACGTATGTATGATTATTTCGTTGAGGTTGAATCCCTCTAGTTTAGCATTGGTGATAGGAAAACCCTCTACACCTACATGATAACACTACTTAAATAATTTCTTGGTAATTTCAATATAAAATACGAATTCCTCTGCATAATATTAGAAGTAATTTTTACGATTTATACTATCTCCGAAAACCTATAAATAAATGAAAATATACCCTTTATATTATATATACATATATACAGATGTATTCATATGCATTTAGTCATATATACATTTGCTCATATTATCCATATCAATAAGTAAACCATATTATACAGCATATATGTATTTGTCTCATTATATACAAAGCAGCACAGATATTATAAAAACTAATTTCTCAATGTTAAAATCCATACTTTCGTTATATAAAACAGCTAACTTTTAATCGATTTATATTGCAAAAAGTAACTACAAGTAACAAAACGAATAATTATTGAATAATTGAACAGTTCTCAGTGTTGTTGTTGGATTCATCAAGCTTGTCAGTGGAAAACCTTTTCCCAGGTCAGTATAGATCTAGTGTAGTTGTAGGTGCCTTCTGTAGTTCTTATTGGCACTGTCAAAGTGTGTGTGTGTGTTAACTATAATACATAATGTATGCTATATGTATAGGCTAGACTACAAATACAAATGCAAATACATTACGAATGTATGTGCACTTAAAACTTGGCTAACAAATCGCTAATCAATTCATCTTAATCAATTCACAATTCGGCTTAACTAGGTACAATATATATTGTATGTATATACCCTAAGATGTATAGTTTAGTGGGTATGGTATATAGTCGATCGATGCGGTTGATTTGGAAGCTTATAAAATGCTTATGCCTATTTTCTATATATGCCTTAATTATGTACACAAGTCGGCAAGCCGATCCTTCGATCAGAGCAACAGCAGACGATCGCAGGGTGTCGCCTGCAGCGTGGCCATATCTCAGAGACCCGTGTGACTTGTCTGCAGCTGCTCAATGGAGATGGATAACTGTTCCAGGCGCTGCATCAATTGCAGCATATTCTCTTGCGCTCGACTCGTATTGAACTCGTTGCCATGCTCCAGTGAATCCTCCTCGGCGGCGGCCAGTTCGAAATGCAATTTGGCCAGGCTCTCCTGCTGCTCGCGTATCTTGGTCATCTGATCCATGGTGCAGCCAGAGCCTGAATGGAATAGGAAACATATATATATTAAGTTTCTATAATGATTATCTATTCTGCTCTATCTCACTCACCAAACGCCTTCAGTTTGCCGGAGTGGAAGTCGTCGAGCAGGCCGAGCAACGCACGTTCCATATGCTTCACATCGGGCACTTCGGAGACAAAAGAATGATGTTTAATGGGACGATCGTCAAACTTATCGCTATGAACGCTCGCATTGGCCATGGCAGCAGCAGCAGCGGCAGCACCAGGGAGAGTCAGGGGCGGTGGCAGCGGCATTGTCAGTTGCGGCTTGCGGCGCTGTGAGAGCGGCGTGTTTGTTGTGCTTTTGTTATTGTTGTTGCTATTGTTATTATTGTTGTTGTTCGATTTTGTGCGGTCGTTGTTGTTATTATTATTATTGTTGTTGTTGTTGTTGGGGTTGGTGGGATCTGGCGAGAGCCACTCGCTGCTCACTAGGGTTATGCTATTCAAGCTGTGCTCACTTGGCTCCTCTGTGCGTGTCAAGTCGAAGGGGGATTACAGTGGGTTAAATCATGAAAATAAATAAAGAATAACAGTAAAGAAAATAAGAGAAAATTATAAGTAATAACATAAAGGAAAAGTGGAGCTAAAGGAAAACATAAAATTATAACAATTCACGATGGAAATAAAGCCTAATGTACTCTAAATAAATTAGCTTTTAGATTTAGGTCAAATTTCAGAATTAAATTTGTAGAAAATAAACCTAAAGGAACGGAAAATAGTGTATTCTATAAATAAAACTAAAACTTTAATCTATCCAATAATTATTAATTGAGGCATAGTAAGGTTGTAAAGAAGGAACTCAATCAATTTGCAAATAAAATCTTCTCCGATAATAATAAATGGAAATCAAGCAAAGTTAAAGAAAAATAATGTTCCATTTTCATTACTGAGATAAGCTGAATTTAAAACAATAAACTATATTTTCCACTACAGGAATAAAATTAAATAAAGTATAAGCCTTGTATAAAATAGTGAACTCTTAAAACAATGAATTATTCTTCCTATTTAAAAAAGGGTCTCTGTGTTTTTCTACCTAAAAATGTCTCTATTTCTATACTCTTTAAACCATAAAGAACTCTTAGAAAACTGTGGGATATTTCCAAATGAATACAACAGTATAGCTAAAGGAAAATCAACTAGCTTACTCTATAAATACAACTCCACGTTCACTAAATTTTCTTTCAACAATGACAAACTCTGTATAAACCAGTGGACTCTAAGAACAAGATTCTATACTTCCTATTTAAAAAAGGTCTCTGCTCTTTTTTCTATATTAAAAGGTCACTATTTCTATACTCTTTTAACCATGAAAAACTCTTCACAAAACTGTGGGATATTACCTAATGAATACATATAGAATACACTTATTATAATAAGTATAACTACGCAATTATTTCCTATATAATTCAAGCGAATCACAAGTGTTACTCGTACAAACCAACAATTAGAAGTAAATAATGAACAAATTCTAAACTTATGTTCTCTATTAACTATGACAACTTCCCACTACACTGTGAGATCTTTCGTGCAAGAATGCATATAGAATCCACTATAAACATACCTACTTATAGGCAATTATGAGTACCTAATAGCATAATCCCAATTAATAAACAAATAATACGATAATAAACCGAATAGCGCACGAAATTAAACAAAGCACTTGGGAAAACAAATCGCAACTGTCGCTATAGATAGAGAGAACCGCATGACAAGCGGCTAAAATCCCACGGGCTCACCCATACAGATATGGGCGTGGCATGGCGGGCGCCAGCCTGTCGGATGGCTTATAGTTTCAATTATTGAAATTATAACAACTTTATGGCAAATGCGAGTGTGTGTATGTGTGTGTGTGTCTGACAAACATATGGCCAAAAGTGCGTCATACACGACGCTGCCGCCGCTTCTGCTGACGCTGCTGCCGCTGGACAGTGGGAAAGATCCTTGAAACGCGGCACGTTCACAGAGAAATAATAAAACTTTGACCTGTCATCGAATTTACCTTTTAGCAATTTACGTGGACGCGTCTTGAACTCAAAACGTTCATCGCCAGCTCCGCCAGCCGAGGTAGATGCACTGCTGCCCTGTGCGTGTGGGCGTGGTCGACGTTCGTTCACATACTGCAGCGTTGTCTTTGCCGTTGTTTCTCGTCCCTGTCCCTGGCTGGGGGCCTGACCCTTCTCGGAGATGGTGCGCTCTATGGAACAGGATGCGGAGTTGCGGCTACGTGTGGTTTCACCACTGGAAATGCCCTTGATCTGCAGTGTATATAAATATGTTAACAATACTTAGTAGGAGTTGGTGGGGGCGCAGCGAGAACTGGGCGTGTACTTTACATTGATCTTTGGCACTGCAACGGGCGTGGCAGGTGTTTGCGCGGACTTCGCCTCCTCCTCGGTCTCCACATCGTTTGGCACAAGTTTCTGGCGCTCAACAACTTCATCATTTGGCTCCATTGCTTTGTGTGTTTTTATTTCTTGTGTATTTTAATGTGTTTTTCTTGCCCGAAGTTCGCTTTGTGTGCGTTCAACCATTCACCCGGGTACGTGCACACCCCAATCAGCTGTTCTGCAGTAGAGTGCAGATGAGTGGCAACGCTGACACACAGGGCAGCAGCATTAGTTTCGCTTTTAGGCGCGCAAATTCAAAATCATTTCAACTTTTCAGTGACGTTTATTTGCAATAAACACAATTAACTAGTATTTTAAACTATATTAATAGAGATTCTTATGCCTTCTTCTTGTTGAAGCCCATTGTGTAGATCATGTGCACGATGCTCACCAGGCCCAGTCCACACAAACCCACTGTAATTCCAAAGAGTGCCTTATCAGCGGGTCCGCCCTTCAGAAAAACGGGCAGATCGTTGACAGCCTGCAAGGAAAACGTAGTAGAATTTCAAAAGAGAGTCTTATGTGGTGGAACACTATTTTAACTCACCTGAAAAGTCTTCATTTTGCTGGATAATCCTTCGGGTAGCGCCATAGCTTGTTATGTAATTGCTGCAGCAGAAAAATGCAATTAAAATATTGAAATATATCAACAAGTAAAGCAGATTTTAGTTATTATGCTACTTAATTAGTTAATGGATTTTTTATATATTTTCAAAACATTTTTACCTCTCACTTTACGACTCGAAAACGACTTGTGCAACTGCAACTTGCCCCCAACTGTTTTGCAAATGTTGCCAATGTAAAAAACTGCTTCAAACTGCTATAAATAGAAACGATTCGAGCACTGCAACTGCCAGTGTTGCCGTGCTGCCAAAGTGCCGTTTTCCAATTGCAAATTCAAATTAAGCGGCACAGCTCGACGGCGTGAACGACCGAGGGACGTTGTGAACGTCCGATTTTCGATTTGTACGTGTTCCGTTCGCGCTATTTTGGCTTTTTGTGAATTTTTCATTAGGCGCACAGCAAAAGCAGCAGGCTCAAAGTGTTTTCTGCACTAAAACCATTTAGCGTTGCCGGCGCAGCGAGCGACAGGGATAGCAACAGCAACACAGTCATGCCATGGCAGCTAGTTGTCTCGCTTGCTCGCACAAAGAAAGCCCTGCATGGTGCAGAGAGCGACGTCGCCGTCGACGTGTCGTACGATTTTGTCAGCCTGGTGGGGATTACAATAATTCTACACCGAATGCGCGTTGTGCAATTTCGTCGGCAGAGGAGCGACGTCGTCGTCGTCGTCTGCTAAATTTGTAGACACAACGAAGTCGCTGCCGCCGACGAATACAACGACGAAGAGCGTCGAACGAGAAGAAGAAGAAGAAAGTCGCCGAAAAATGCTTTGAAATTTGTTTTTGTTTTTAGGTTTTTTTTTCGTTTCACAAAATTCGAAATGAAACGGAATTTAACGCGATGTCGCATTGTTATAATAATTATATTGAGTGTGTTTCCGTGTGTGTGTGCCAAAAGCTGTTTAAGCTCTCGCCAAAATAAACGCTTACACTGGCTCGAATGGCGGATCGCTTTGCCCCGCCTCCGCCCCTCGCGCCCACCATCGCTCAGCTGTTTCAAAACACACGCCAGATATCGCCCTGCTAAAGCCTTTGTCGATTTTTAGCTCCCAGTACAAGAACTTTCAAAATCTGTGTAGCTTCCAAACAGAAATTAACGTGTGCCCAAACTTGCGCTGACGCTGGCAGCGCTGCAAGCAGCGAAACTTTGGTTTTCCGAAACTTGAAAAAAGTTAAATCTGTCAAGTTCAGCGACGCGGCCCGAGAGTGCTTTTATTGTGTGGCTAAAGCTGAAAAAGAAACAGAATCTCACCTATAATAATAACTTGTGCCGCAGTCTTCTTGAGAGCGTACGAGAGAGAGAGAGAGAGGAAGAGGGAGAAAGAGAGAGGCCTGCCCTGCTCCCTTCTTATGCTCTTCGTCCCGCTCTCACGTTCAGCGGAAGCATTCGGAAAGCATTCAAGCTATATAATATTTAAGTTCTGAACTGAAACTTGTTCTGTAAGCTGCAAGAACTATGACGACAACGTCGTCTTTGTGTCAGTAAAAGTTCACCCAGCTATCGTTATCGGTAAGGTGGCGCATTCAAGCTCATTTCCACTAAGAACTTTAAACAAAGGCAAAGTTCTTAAGTAAGACAAGGCGATTATAAGCAAATAGTTATAAAGATACTATATAATATGATACAATTATTTTAAATTGGAAAACTTGTGGAAATAAACGATCTTCGCAGTTTAAACTCTAAAGCATTTTGATACGGCATATTATTTAATGGTTTAACATTATGAAATTACCAAAAAATATTGATATTGTGCGAATGTTTTTTTCAATACTGTACGTTTTTATGGGAAGAATGACATGATATTGTTTTCTGACTATCTTAAACTTACTTGTCTTTGAAACAATACGAGGCATATTTACCATTTGCGACATATTATGGAATTTTCTTGTCAGTTTTCCAGGTATATTGATATGGGCTATTATAGGATAATAACGAAAATACTTTACTTAACTGATAAAGTAATATACAAAAAATTTGTTTGTGTTTAAATTTAAAAAGAAAATAGTAAGAGGGCATAATATTAAGCATCAATATTTTAAGAGGAAACTCCACCATGATATTTTTAATGATATTTTATTGAAATATGATATTTTTGGTAAAGGTTAAATATGGTATTTTTTGGCAACGCACATTGGTATGTGATACCTTATATTTTTTGTTTTATTTCATAATAGATAACTTATATTTTCATAAAATATTTTATTCTTTTATTTATTATTATCTTATAAGTCTTTGAATACCATGATAATATAGAATATTTTGATAAAGTACAAAAAACTTTATAATTTATCAAGTTTCCCTAAATTTTTCACATATATTCATTAGTTTAGTTCACCTGATAATACCTACAGAAGTTAACTTAATAAAGTAAGAAAAGCACACATCATCCCATCAAGCACCTTCTCCTCTCCCATGCCCCTACCTCTCCTCCCTCCCTCCACTCAACGCATTTTGCGAAAAGCACTTTTAATGCTTTTCTGTGCTTGACGGATTGAAAGTTTTATCACAAAAGCCAAAAACACTGCGAGGCCCTATATATGGAGATGACAGCGACGCGACGTCGACGCTTGCAGCGAGAATAGCAAAAACAACAACAAGCCAGGTCTCAAAACACACACAACAAGCTCTGACAAAGCGAAGCAAAAAGTTCTCAGAGTGAACGAGCTTAAAAAGCGACTCTACAAAGAACACAAAAGTCGCAAAAAACAACAACCAAATTCGCAAATATATTTATTATAATTATTTCAAATTTTAATTTGATTACACTCTGTTGTTCTAAGCACTTGGGGGCAGCAATTAAAGCTTCTCCGCACTTCATGTACGTGGCGAAGTGTTAATGAATTTATTTATTTAGCTTTCGAAACTTTGAACAAAGTCTAAATTTCGATGCGCTTAAAGCTTAAGACGAACTGCGCTGACGGCGTCGCACTTTTTAATCGAATGAAAAATAACGAGAGAAAAGAGAAGACAAAGCTTATTGAAAACAGAAGAAACAGAATAATTAACGTATTGAAAATCAAATCGAAGGAACTGCAAAGTCGCCTTATCAGTGCGAACGAAATCGTAGCAGCAACAACAACAACACAGACAGTCGTTGCTGCTGGCAATGTCTGCTACCTTTTTGCTTACACTCACACACACATGCGTGCACACACGACTCATGCGACCGCAACGTTGACGTCGACTGCGGCGCAAGGTTGTCTACTCCTTTTCCTTTTCGCAAAACAAAATGGATTGCTCTTTAACTAAAACAGTTAGCAGGCGCTCAGAGAGCGCCAGAGAGCTACATTTGCATGGCGCGCCTCCAGCGAGAACGAAGAGAAGCACAGAGTGTGCCCTGTGTGTGTGTATGTTTGTCCCGCTCTAACCTGCACAATTGTTTTGGCCGGCGGCTGCCATTCACAGTCGACACACTTGAAACGAGTGAATCAAATGCGCATTTTCATCTGCCTGGCAGTGCTGCGCGCCTGTTGAAAAATTCACAAAACCGCTACGAATATAACGCATTCACACTATTCACTCACTCGCTCGCTCGTGTACTCGCGCCGTGGCCTGCTTCAGTGTGCGCACAGTTGCCGCCGCCAATCCCGATTCAAGTTGCTCAGTGACCCTGTTCCAATTGGAAATTGAATTCATTTCGAGTTGAAATCGAATCTGCATGAATATGCATGAGTGTCTGCACATTGATGCAGAAATATTCAAATGTGCCTTGTCGAACTGTTGCTGTTGCTATTGTGAATGTTGCCTTATTGAGTACCCCACATGCCATAATCGAATCACATCATGCACTCCAATGAGCAACAGTAGAGGCGCCTATTCACCACTTCCTTCTGTGCTCAATCAGGCAACACTGGCTCTCAATATGGCTGCCATTGAGCTTGGCTCGAGTTGCCAACTCTCTTTTTGAGCCGCCAGTGTAAAGAAGAAGCCGAGCACAAGTGAATGGTCAAAGATATGATTGTATCCATGAATACTTGCGAGTCACTCAAGTCACATTAAGTGCTGGTGTGTATGAGTGTTGTTGCCCCAACATTCAAAGGGGCAACCGAGTACGTTGCGTCGATTTTGCTTTCGATTGGGTGTTGTAAAAAATGTTTGAACTGTTTTAAGTTTAAGTTTTAACGGTAACAGTGACGCAGAACTGGCCAGCAAGTTGCCAGCGAGAGACAGAGAGAGAAAGAGAGAGCAGGCAGGCAAGCTGCCTCTGTTTGTTTTGTTTTTGCGCTTGTGTGCGGCTACCTTGGCAGTGAAATAAGCTTACAAACACACACAGACACACAGATGTACGTGCACAGCGTTGCCATGTGTGGTTTGGGGGAAGTTCATTTACCTCTTTAACATTTTGAGGTGAATTAGATGTTGAGTATTTTGTGTGAGTAGTTGGTTGCTGTTGTTTATGCTTTGCCCAAGGAGCGAGAGAGCGCACAGTATAAAGTGCTCTCATATTGGCGTTTGCTCTGCTGTCTGTATGTGTGCTTGTGTGTGTGTGTGTGTGTGTGTGTGTGTGTGTGTGTGTGTGTGTGTGTGTTCTTGCCTTTTCGGTAACCTGCGAATGCTAATTAGGCACAGCTAGAACTCACTCAAATGTTTGTTCCGACAACACTGCCCCTCTCTTGCTGGCCATCTCTCTCTCTCTATCTTGTTGCCCCTCTCTTATTGCGCACCTCTCTTACTGCTCTCCTCTCTTCCTGTTTGCCAATGCGATCACGACATGCTGCTTTTGCTGTTGTTGCTGGTCAGGTTCCTCTGTCAAATGTGTTTCAAAGTCATGACCGTGTGTGCGACAGAGAGAGAGAGAGATTGAGAACGAGAATGAGTAGCAGAACCAGAATGAGGCGGCAAACACGGTTGACCCCCACCCCCGCCTCGTGCAAACCACCTTGTTTGTGCGTGTGTTCGCCCCCTTATTTTAACGTGTATTAGTGCGCGCGTGTGTTTGCCTGCCTCTGTGTGTGTTGCGATTTGAGTGTTCTGCGATTTGTGTGTGTTGCGATGTTATTGTTGCTGTTGTTGTTGTTTTTTTATCATCTAAGTGGCTGTGCTTGTGGCGCTGCCTGGTGCTGCTGCCTGCTCTGCTGCTGCCTGCTGCTGCTGCTCCCGTCATCATATAGAACGGCAAGCGCGCGCATGAACAAAACGTAAATGGGGCGGGCACACGGCGTACTCTGCCGTGCCGTGCCGAGGTATCATCATCGTCGTCGACGTCGACGTCAAGGTTGGGAGCAGCGCACGCCCTACAAATTTGCTGTTCGCCTATTCGAAAATTTCACTAAAAATTGTTTACTCTCTCGTTTGGCACGAAATGAAAGTGTCCTTTGGCCCCCAAGTGAACGTTCTGAGCAACGTACAACGTTCCCCGCGTACCCCTTTTTGTACTTTGCAAAAACTAAACGGCGACGCTGCCCCATTTTCAATCGGAGCTCCCTCCATAGGTGTATGTGTGTGTGTGAGAGAGAGAGAGAGAGCAATCACCTGTGCGAGCAGAGACTTCGTCGTTCTTGGGGAAGAATTCGGCAATGCATTCTGCGTGTTCAATGGAAGATTTGAACAGCGGCGTGGGACAGTAGGAAGCGTAGGGGAAACTTTTGTATGTTGAATATATTCTCATAAAAAATTTTAAAAGGAGCCTACATACGGTGTTTAGGTAATATTGAAAGAATTGTTGATTTATTTGCTATAATTTACTAATATTTGTATATGATATAAATACTTCTACATTTATAAATAAGATTAAAAATAAAAGAGACTTCAAAATTATTTGATATAATTTTTTTTCTAATTGAAAAACGATAAATTTATAAATGTCATTTTATATAGCAACAAACCTAAAATTTATCATTATATTATCATTATTAGCTTAAAGCATTTTTAAATTGAAACATTAACATTTTATAAGGGAAACAATATAAAAAAAAGGGTTTAAAATACTACAGGAATTTGAAAATGTCGAAAGTAAAATTGGTAATGAATTTTCTAACTATTTAGACCTTATCAGTCGACTGGAGACTGAAATAAGTCTATTGTACTCAATACAATAAAACACTATAAAAAATAAATAAATAAATATGTTTCTTAAGCATCATAATAACTTGAAGTTCTAAGTATATACAGAAAATACAAATTTTATTTAGTTTTTTACGGTATTTTTTAAGGAAAAAGTATAATTTGTAGGCCTTGTCCCTTGTCTTTATTTTACAGGTAACTTAAAAGGTCAACGACTTAAGTCAAACGCACATACATATGTATGGTATGTATACCTTCCATTTACTTTAAGATCATATCATATTATTCTTAAGCTCCATATCACGGCATAGAATGTGCAGACTGCGCCACTGTGGCCCCAATCAAAGTTCGCACAAAAGAAAACAAGTGCAATGAACAAAACGGAAGATAGAAATACACAAACAATAACAAAGAGGGAGAGAGAGAGAGAAAGAGAGTGCTGTCCAGTGAGCGAGACAGCGAAAGTAAGAGATATCAGCGGCGCACTGCTGGGAGGGGCAACGCGTAGTCACAGCCGCAGCAATCGCAGTCGCGCATTTGTGCGTTCCCCCCGCCGTAACGGCTTTTGTTAGGTTATGTGCGCCTGCTACAGTAGTCAAGACTTCCCCATGTCGGCGTGTGTGCGCGCGCTGTGCCGGGCTGCCCCCGGTTCGATAGTGACTAAAAATGTGCAGCCCCCATTGGAGCCCCCCGTGTGCGTGTGTGTAGCCTTGAGAAGGTCTTTGGCGCCTCGCCGTGTGCCCCTTTAGTGGAGAAGCGCCCAACTTCGGCCCCCTTCGTTCTGTTAGTTCCCCAATTGCTGCGGTACACGGCGGTACACACTCCGCACTGCGCTTTGTACACACTGTGTGTGTTGTTTGTGTACACTGTGCGCTGCTTGACTGCGCTACTCTGTTCCCCACACACGGCCGCTTTGCTATGCTTTCTGTTAGCCCGCGCTGTTAGTAGCCATCTTTTTCGATTTTTTGCTCAATCACAGCGACGACGGCGACGGAGGCAGCGCTGTCGACAGGTGGTGGTTAGGGTGAGACCAATTGGCGGCGCTGCCATTGTGTCTAGTGCGCTGCGCTGCTGCTTCAACTGCTGCGTGTGGTGAGTACGTGTGCGTGTGTGTGTATGTGTGTGTTGTGTCATTCGGTCGCTGTGCAACTTCTGTTTTCCTGGTGTAATTAAGCAAACGAAATATAATAATAATAAATTATAATTTTAGAAGGCGTGCCCCGCCGACATCTGCGCACGCCAAATTAAACCAGAGCGGGGCTTATGCGGCGCGAATAATATTATTTTATTTATGGCCAAACACACACACACATACACAAGCACATGGACGAAGTCAGCATCGCACACTGGCACACGTTGTTGCGTTTGTATGTTTAAAATATAAACGAACAGGCTTCAAGAAATGCTTTCCCCGGCCTGGTCTATCTGTCTCCCTCTAACAGTCTGCAAGAATTACAAAAACGATTGCGCCATAAAATTTCAAATTAAATTTCGTGAAATGGGAAAAAAGTTGTATGCGCTTTTGTTATGTTAATTTTAAAGCAGTTGTCACCACCCCCACCACACCGCCTTCTACTCACCACCACGCACACACATTCACCATGCCCCGCTGACACTCACTCCCTTTTGCAAATGTTATGGCGTTTGAGTGGAACTAAAACTGTAGCCCAGCTTCAGCTGCAGACCGACTCCCCCCGACCACCCCCTTCCCCATTTCGAACTCCAACTCCAGCTTCAACCTGGTGGAAATTGCGGCTTGGTCTTTTGCTATTTCTATGAAAACTTGGTAGCTCCAGCGTTCGTTTCTAACGATTTTCTATGTTAACACCAAAAATTCAAACGCCAAGCCTCGTACCCCTACCCTGTGGGAACAGAGAGAGAGCGAAAGAGAGAGAGACAGCGAGGCCTCGCTGTTGCCGTTAAATGTGAAAAGTGTACATACGTTCCGCGAACTTTGCGTCATGCGATGTTAATTCAATAGGCGCGCAGCATGCTACGAAAGCTGCCTGATACGTAACGTGCAATAGCCGAGACTGTTGTGCAAGCGAGACAGCATGTGTCGAGAAGGTCACAGACTTGTGCTCTTGCTCTGAGTGGCTGCGACGAACAAGTATTGTATGTCGAGTGTGTCTGTGTGTGTGTCTGTTATCCGTTTGCTTGTGAGCGACGACACGACTAAGTGTGACCATGCGAGCTGCTTCTCTAAATGTGTGCGTGTGTGTGTGTTGGTGTGCCTTGCTTTTGGGGCCAATGTACTCGGAGTTCAGTGCATTGCACTCTGTGCCTGAATCGCATTCTCTTTGCTTTGTTTTGTTTTTGTGCAGTGTGTACACACATACACAGGTAACAATGTGTGCACATTTTGCATGCGAACAAAGCTGCAGTTATGGTAAACAGCGTGCTGCTGCTGTTGTTGTTATTGTACACTTGAAATGACTTTGGACAAAGGTGTATTCTATTAGAATTTTGGCATGGTGAATTTGATTAAAGAGAACATTAATTGAGAGAGTTCTCTTTATGTACTTATTAAATGAGCATAGATAGTAAAAGTAGATCGTCGGTAGAGTGGATGAAGTTGGCAACATTTAATACAGGAAATTTTAAGTACAGAATTGTACAATTAAATTATAATTGAGTACAGAATAGTACAATTGATTAATTATTAAGTACAGAGTTGTGCAATTAATTTATTATGAAGAACATTTAAAGATGTATAACTTTATATTGGCAATAGCCGCAGTAGGGAAGGGTTGCACTATTATTTAATCGCCTTTGCGTGTTGCCGGGACCGCATTGCCCTCACTGCACCTGTAATTACGCAAGTACTGTGAGTACACAGTGGGTAAAGTACTTCTACTCTGTTCAGACGGGGTACTTACTAAAAATACCAACTTATGAGCACCGCCCAGTGCAGTCGCTTCTCCCCACCCAACCACTTGTTCCCTTCCCTTACTCTCTTGCACTCGTTCCCTCCGCTCTCTTGAGCTGCAATTACGACGTCGTTGCAATTTCTTCTATGAGCGCTATCGCCGCCTCACCCTCTCGCTCTCTCATTCTCGCAATGCATGAGTCTGTCTCTGTGTGTGTGTGTGTGTGATGCAGCTCCTCCGTTGTGTTTGCGTGGAAAATTGTGTGCGCCCCCCGTAGTGCACATTTGAAAAGTGCATCACTGCCAGCAGGCAGGAGGCGGGGGAGAGGGGAAAGTCTGCGCCTATGGAGGAGCCTAGTTTGACTGCTTGGAAAACTCTTTTGGTTTTCTATTAGATGGCCAACTACTCAGCTGGAGACGAGAGCGCAGACAAAATAGAGCGACGACAAACTAAGCAAAGGCGGCAGCAGCAGCTGCAACAGCTGCGTCTATTGCTAGTGTAATCTCCACTCTCTTTCTGACCCCCTCTCTTTCTCGCTGTTTCTCTGTTGAAAGAAAAATCCTGTCTACGCTTTCCCCAAAACAACAAAAAACAGAAAATAGTTGGCCATAGTTGTTGCAGCGCCTAGAAGCAGTGCAGGGGTTTGGACCCAGCCTGCAAAAGAGTCAACGGTCCCCCACACACACACACACTGCACTCACCGTTACACACACTCACACACCGGCGCACGCGTACCGATGAAAAATGGTTGAAAAAAGTTTTAAAAAAACGTTGTATGATTTTTCTTCGCCAATATTTTGTAACAGAGGCGCAGCACGCAGGCAACAGCAGCTCCGACATTTGTAACAAAAATGCACACAAGAGAGAACGAGAGAGAAAGAGTGAAGCGCACACACACACACATGCGAACGCACACACAATTCCAATTTGTTTCTTTTTATTTCCTAAAGGCGGCCCCTCCAACGGGTTCCCCTTCTCAATGCACATGAGCACACTGTTGTTGTTGCTACTGCATTGGGCAGTGACGAGTCACTGTCTGTGTTTGTGTGTGTGTGTGCACTGCACCGAACGAGAGAGTAAGAGAGTAACGGGGTCTGGCAGAGAGCACAAAAAACACAATGCAATTGAACTGGCCCTGTAAGCACAGTGGCTTCAATGCATTTGTCGCTACATAAAAACATTTGCCGTACATTATATATGTGAAGTTCATATAGATTATTTATTGTCCGTGTTTGTAAAATAAAATGAACTTATTGTATTAAACTTGAAAAAACTTCATTTATTTATCTTCAATTTATTTTTAACTATAAATCTAATAAAATACCAGTTTCGATATGTTTTTACTCACTTGTTTATTTAATGTCAACTAAGAATTTCTGTTATTTACAAAACTTTATAATTTAAAATTCTAATTATTTGTAAAATACCATTTATATCTTAAGTATAAAAAAATTAATTTGAAGCAAGTTAAACCTTAAGTGAAAACAAATATTTATTAAAAATTATTTTTATATGATACACAAATTCATTCGTAATTCATACTTTTAAAGATAAATTAGTAAAATTTAATTAAAAAAAGTTTAAAACTAAAATTCTTGTAGTCAGTACACTGTACTTGCACAATGTGCATACTCACTCACACACTCACAAGCAGAGTGCACTGCCTGCAGTGGAGGAAGCAGTACAGGGAGGACAGGTGGAGAGGGGATACGGCAATGCATTTTTTTGCAACAACAGCATCTCTCGCATCTCGCTCCCCATCACACACACACACACATCGAAAGAGACGAAGGCATTGACAACGGCGTGCAGCAAACTGAGCACACTGACGTCGACGTCGCAGCCCCCATGAGAGAGATGTGCACACACACTGACGCTGCTGCTCTTCTCTGCTCTAACTGCATATGCCCAGTCTGCTGACAAGGCGCACCTGCACCGCCCCACTCTCTCACACACACATACACATATACAGAGATATATTTATTGTTTTTTGCGTTTTATTTTGTGCCAATGTGCAACGGGGCTGCGAGTTCTGGGCTCCTTTTCCCAATGTAACACAACCATGCACCATGCGAGCCACAATTGCCCCAGGGCTGCCATTGCCATTACGACGACGACGACGACGATGACGAGAAGGAGATTACGTGGATGTGAATGTGGTGCTGGAGGAGGCTTTACACTTTACACAGCGGCCACGTGACGCCTCCTCTGTGGAGCCCATTACACGTACAGTGTGTCTGCCATGTAATGCTGTGAGGACACTCCGCACTACTGCTCTCTACATTGTGTTGGCTACTCCTGCTCTTTGCTGCGTCATCATCTTCGTCAGCTCCGGCTGCGTGCACAAAAGTAACAAAATGTACTGAATGTCAACAGGCTCTCAGAGCAGAGCAGAGCGTCGATTTTACATTACAATCGCTGTACAATCGACGCGAGCGCCTCGGTACACACTCATTGCGCGCCGTCCTTCTTCCCCCAGCTCTCTCCCCCACGTACGCGCTCTTTGCGCGCTCTGTTTGCGTCGCTGTCGAAGTGTGTCTGTGTACGAGGCGAGGCGAGGCTGGTGTCTGCGTCTGTGTGTGTGAGTGTGTGTGCGCGTCGCGTTACTTGCGCGCTTGCTTCCCCACTCCCCCGAAAAAGCATACAGATAAGTAATAATGGCTCCACTCTCCACTGCCGCAGTCGACGTCGACATAAGCGCAGCGCAATTTGTATTTTTTTCTCCTCCTTCTCCTGTACTTTAGTTCTTTCTGTTGCCTTTGGTGGGGCCTTTGCTCTCGTTTGCTTTATCATTCATGACGCTGCTGCTTTGATGCGCTCGCCGCAGTTGCCTATGTGTGTGTGTGTGTGTAAGCTGCCCACTCCAACACACTTGCAAAAAAGCCACAAAGCGAATTGGCGAATGCAGTTTACAGTCTCTTCAATCAGTCGACGATTGCAAGTCAACGAAGACGTTTGAAGACGTGAAGCGCTCCGAATGTGATGGAATTACACCCATTTTTTTAAATATTAAATTTAATATAAAATATATATTTAATATAATACGTAGATTAATATGGTACATTTCTGGACAAGCGGATTTTATAATCCATATTTTAATATTAATATTACTCATTTTAAACTCGTTTTTTTTTCTTCCATTTGGCTGTGTTGTTTTTATCCCAATGTATGCATGTGTCCTTTAAACATATTTATAAAAAATATAACGGAAGTGCATTTTTGGCAACATCACGTCATGTCAACGAAGTTGGGATCCCTGCGAAACAGACAGTGGGCACAAAAGTCAGAAATCTTGTTTTAAATCGACCTTTGGCCCACTGTGCGAGCTGCGCGGCTTAACACTGCTAAGTCGTTTAGCTCGCAATGCTGTCGTTTTTAACAGTCTTTCCAGAACAGCTGATTTAATGAATAACCGACTGTTAATTTAAAATAGAGCTTACAGAACTCTGTTATCCGCATCAATGCTGCGTTTTAAGTCGGTCTATCGAAATGTTAAGGGCTTTCAAAAAATTAGAACTGCGCGCGAAGTTTGAACTACATTTTCAATTTACAGTGTTTATTCATCTTTTAGATATGTAAATGTTTAGAACTACTTTGTCTTAATCTCTGAGCATTTTGGATAGCATTACATACATATTTATTACATTTCGTTCATGAGAATATCAAGTTACACATATCGTTATTCTTCTGATTGAGAGCAAAAGTGCTGCCAGCCGATTTGTGTTTGTGCGTGGAGCGCAAATGTTTTACATAAGGTTTGGCCACAGATTGCAGATAAACAGAGCGCACATTTGAGTGTCTGTAAGGGAAAACGTATTATAATGAAATTATTGAATAATATAGATATATTTTGGGGATGTCCTTACGTCAGCAACTGCTCGGGACGTTGCAGTTTCATGCAGAGTTTAATGCCGCTATAGAAATCCAGATCCGCTTCCAGACTTAATTTGGGCTCGTGGGTGAGCTCGAATTCCTGCACCAATTTGGCATAGGTGAAGCCCACCGCGATGTGGCCAAGTACAGCGCTGCCAGTGCTAAGAAAGGAAGAGAAAGAAATCGTATAAGATCATATGCATATTTCAATCAATCCCAAATGTGAACCTACTTTTGCTGTATCTCAGTTTGGGCATTGCGATTCCACAGACTGAAACCAACTTTGCCATTCAGATCAACACTGCGTGCACCCAGGACCCGCCAATGAAGCGTCGCACCCGATGCCAGGATAATATAATGCTCATGATCTTGTGCCAGTGTAGTGGCCTGATATGCTGGCGTCGATTCCGAGGCACTACCACCCCAGACATGGCCCATCAGCTCCGTTTGGCCAGTGAAAAAGATCAATGGACGCAACTGTGCACCCTGCACACTAATCTCCATGCCAGCGGTGACTGTCTCCTCCGTTTGTAGCTCATCATCTGCGGGAATCGCATCGTTGCCATCACCCTCGTCGCTATCACCCACCAGAGAACCTAATCCCGCCGTGAAGATGCCCAGTTTAAAGCTGCTTGCCTCATCACGTCCAGCGTGCAGTAGGAACTCAACCGATCCCCGCTTCAAGATGCCCTGATACACTTCCTGCGTGCTCAACAAAGTCTCATTGAACGCAGGCGACTGCGAGAGCTGGCGGGTTAGCACGGTGGTCAAACCTAAAGAGAGTAAGAAGATGGATTAATGAGCTCAGCAAAAGAAATTCTGGTTAGGATCACCCACCTCGCTGTCCCAGCACGTTGTAGTTGTTGACATGAGTGCGCTGCTGCAGGTCCGTTGTGAAGATCTTGCGGAAACGCGGACAAATCCCGGCAAGCATGCGCAGCTTCTGCAATACGTAGGTCTTAATCTCAAACTGTCGATCCGTGGAGGCGAGATAGTCCAGTAATTCACCCAACTGCTCAGCACGGGGTCGCATGGCCAGCAGCACATCCAATGCCAAGGTACGTGCAGAGCTATCGAAGCGTTTGCGTCGTTGATAGAAAATGCTCTCGAATTGCTGACGATGTGACTCCGTGTAGCTTTGTGCTGGGAAGGATTTAAGAGCCTGGAGAGCAGCCACAGACAAAGTGGGATCATCCGACTGCGTTGCCTGCACCAGTAAGGCATCAATGGTCAATGGATCACGTAGGTTCTGTAGGCCGCGTGTGTACACGCTACCTTCTTTGGAATTCTTCAATCCTTCAAGCAGATATTCCCTGATCTGCTGGCCCAATGTATCGCTGACATCGAATCCACTTTGTCGACTTAGTGTGGCCAGAGTTTGAATGACGCTATCCCGCAGCTTTGTTAGTTTCTTCACTTGATTGTCGGCCTGCTGTAACCAGCCATAGAGATGCTCCACAATAGTCCGTTCCGGATGCGTTGCCACAGCAAGAGATTGCAGATACTTCTCCAGCAGTTCGAGGGATTCTTGCGCTGTATCTGCTCCCTTATAGAAATGCGTGAATGTTGCGTTGTGTGCATCAAAAGTTTGCACAGCCCCAAGTAGATCTACCAAAGGTGCTGCCAGTTCAGTGTGTGCTTCCAGCAACTCTGCGAACTGCTCCTGCTTTGTGAGACGCGCCAGGGGAAGCAGCTTAACGAAAGCCAATGCCTGCTGCTGACGACCAACGTGCTTAGGATCCATTCTCTCAGCGTTCTTCGTGAATTCTTCTTGAAACTGTGGGGAAAGGGAAATTTTTAGAACAATGTTTTATAAAGGTAGAGGCACTTGAAAGGCTTAACTAATAGAAAGATCTTATATAAAATAGTGGGTACAAATATTTATGGCGGATTTTCTCCTGAGTAGCATAAAGTAAATTTAAAAGTGTTTATAGTTTCATTAGTAAAATATCTAAATAATTCTCAAAATTTTAAGAAATAGTTATATTAAAGAATAAAATAAAAGGAATAACATTTTATTTTATAATAAGAATTTCTATATATACCCTTAACCCTTCAGTCATACATTTTTTGTATTTTTTTCTTTATTTTCCATTTTTTAATGTTTTTTAAATTTTTTGTGTTGTGTTTTCTTATGCTTTTTTTTTTTTTTTTTTTTTTTATTTTCCATGTTTTATTTTTTTTTTTTTTTTTTTTTTTTTTTTGTTTTTTATTCCACTTGTTTTTTTTTTTCATTAAACCCCTATATACGTATTTTCAAAGGCTTTGGTTCAATATTAGAGCTCAGAAATGATTTTTTACGAGGTGGGACCGCTACGGTCCCACCATGACTGAAAGGGTTAACTACAGGTCCATATATGATATTCAATATTATTCATTAAGAGAACTGTATTTTGTTCTATTCTGTACTAAACAATCTTTAAGAATCTGCAAACAAAATAAAGCAAAACTATGCAAGACAGCGCTAGAGCAATAAAAACTTATAATAAACCTATAAAAGTTTATATACATAAAGGCCCTATAGCCGATTTGGCGTTATGAGGTCTTTAAAGCCTCAATCAGATTAAAGTAATATAGACAATTATACACCATATGGAGATCTTTTTATACTCAACCCTTAGCTTACCGTCTGTTCCTTCAGCTCGCTGATAGTGCCATCAACATCAGCCTCGAGTTCAAAGACGCGATACCATTCGAGCAGACTCTTGATGGCTTCCTCCAAGGTGGGTTGCTCCAGTTGGGGCACCAGTAACTCGCCCTGTCCCAAATGTTGCAACTGGAATGTGCTTCGCACCAAACTGCCTGCATCGGGTTTTGCTGCTAGGGTCAAACGATGTGTTTCAGTGGACACAGCACGCAGCAATTGTCCATCAGCAGAGAGTTCATAGTCCACCTGTTCCTGGGAGTGCTGCGACACGCTCAAGGCCTCTTCCGGATGATAACTGACTCGCAGATCCCACAGAGCACAGTCTGTTTTGATTTTCTCCACGCGTGTGGAGGATTTAACATTGTAGCGCACTCGACAATGTCCTGAAATATCCAGTTCGTTCTCCGCGCCGCCATTGGCCGCGCCGAGACGCAGTTGGAGCAAGGAGGCAATGCCGCGTTCCAAATTGAGCAGCGATTGATCTCGTGATGTGTGTGCGATCACTTGATGGGGTTGACCTTTGACCAGCGATATGTAGAAGGGTCGATCTGGCAGTGTGTTAATTACGCGCTCCTTGCCCACTGTACCCACACGATTCTCGCCGAGAAACACTTCCAGCAGCTGCTCGTCATCTTTACTCCACACTGAATTCACCCTGAGTGTGGTCACAAAATTGTAATTCACCTCATTCGTGGTGGCTGCATTGAGCCTGTCCAAGGCCACCTTGCTCTGCAGCTCATAGAATTGTTGTGTGCCGTGGGGAATTAATGAGGCAAAAGCTAAACAGAGACAAAAAAAGAGAGTGAGAGAGGGGGAGAATAAGAATAAGAACGGTACACGTCATTGGCAACTCGACAACTTTCTCCTATCTCAGCTCAGCTCAAAAATGTGCGCGCCTAGAGCTCAAAAGGTTATCAACAAGTCACTGTCTCTGCTGGCGTCGCAGTCGACGTCGCTGCTAAATCAGCTGACATGTGTTTGTTGTTGTTGCTGTTGCTTACAGGGTGCGTGTTACAGCAACAAGTTCATTCAACTCTTAAAGCTTTCTACGTGCTTCGCATCTTCTGAAACGCATTAGAAATTCTTAATTCTCTCTTAAATTACTCACCTTTGCAGGGGGCAAACAACAACAACAGAGAAGACAGCAACAGCAGAGAGCATCTCATGTTGTTGTTGTGCCTACGAGTTTGCCGGCTTTGCTGCATTTTTTTGTATTCTGTTCACACTTTGCACCCGCTGATTATAAACTAAGCCGGAAATTATTTCATTAATTGTCCGTTTGCTTCTTTAGTCGCGCGCGAACGTTTTGTTCTGCCGTTCCTTCTTTTGTCGTCTCCGTCTAGTTCTCTCTCCCAAAAACCGATCTCATTCCAACAAAAGCCGACCGAACAGATGTTTTCCTTCTTACAGAATGTTATCATTGCGCTTGACTGCTAATTAACAGCTAGCAATAGTTGCGGTAAAAGCTGCCATTTAAATGTTAACATCAATTACATAATTTTGATGAAGTTGCCATATTAAATTTAAATTTGCTAAAATCAGATATTTAAAATTTATAATTAATTGGTACATTTTAACAACGGGTTTTCTCCGCAGCTTTTCTCGCATGTCAGTTAACAGTTGAAATAACAGATAATTTAAAACAGAGAACGTAGTATTAAAAATATACTGCAATGTTAAGAGCGACAGTGCTGCCAGATGTGCGTAAAAAGAATTAAGTATGATATTCTGCCAGTTCAAATTTGAAAATTTAATTTCCATTCAAATAGGAAAAAAATAATGACATAAAGTAAACATCTTTGTTTATTTTCAATCTTAGCAGTCTTTTTTCTCTGCCAAATCCCGAAATAAATCTCTAGGCAAATAAAAATTAGTTGACAAAATGGACCACGTACAACAAGCATACAGCCGGAGAGCGAGAGAGATGGGGATAGGGAGAGAGAACTGCATGCAGCTGGTAATAATCTTGGTGTGGCTATTTTTTTTTGTTTTGGTCTCCTATTTACATGAAATAAGCGACCGCAGAGGGTTTAATTAACCACAAAAGGGGACCTTCAAAAATGTAATGTAAATACGAGAGAGAAAAGAAGGAAAAATAATACGAAATTGTCAATATGCATGTGTGTACACAGCGTGTGTGGGAATAATAAGGTAAATAGTGCACACAGACAGAGAGAGTGGGGGAGAAAGAGAGACAGAGCTTGGCGATAAAGTGGGGCGGACCAAACGGACATTGACCGGACGGACCAGGGTCGAGGCGATGGCGCTGAGTCAACGACAGAGGTTTATCAGCAAAAGGAGAAGAAAGGAGAACAGCGAGAGAAGGGAAAGCAGGGAGAAGAGGAAGAAGAGGGAGACAAGCGAGACAACGCAGCGTGAGTGCGGCTGTCACTTAAGGCAAACATATGTTTCGTTACAAATTGAACGGGCGACCGCAACAACAACAACAACAGCAGACTCGGCTTCGCTTCACTTTGCTTTGCTTATCACTGCCGGCTGCTGATAACGACGACAACAACAACAACAACAACAACAACCAGAGCCACAGCGGAATGCAAACAAACGAAAATTAACAAAAACTAAATTTAAACACGTCTTGCTGCGGTTCGAGAACGATTGGAAGAATGAAAGAGGTGGGGGAAGGAGGGGAAAGGAGTGAGAGCACGTTGGCTGCACGTTTCATTAGCTGCAGCTGCTGAGCTGCTTGCAGCGGTCGTTTGGCAAGGTTAACGGTGAATGTGTGTGTGTGAGGGAGAATTGCAGTGGAATGGGATAAAGGGAAACAGTGCATGGAAATTTAGATAGAGCAAGCTGAGAATTAACTGATATGCAAAGAATGAATACCCGTTGAGTATTCATTAAATTATTCATGCATTTATCTATGATTTCTCCTTTCAAATCTATGCAAATACTTCCCCTTTTGTTATCGATAACTGCACAATATACTTACGTAATACGTATTACGTTTTACCTTTAATTAATGTTTGAAATGTAAATAAATACCAAAATATTCATGCACTCATCTATAAATCCTTCTGCATTATTCTACATTATTCCCTTCTTTATTAAAATATTCCTACACTCTTTGTTATCGATAACAGTGTCATAAATACATGTGTACTAACGTAATACGTATTATGTTTAATTAACATGCTAAATTTAAAATAACATAGTGTTAATATCGTTTCACTGCTGTTATCGATTATCCTGCATACATGCAATATGTATATTGTATGTATGTATGGGTGTGTGTGTGAGAGCCTAGCTACTTTTGCCACACACACGACAACCTCAGCTTCCCACCTGCGCTTACTGTTGCCACGTTAACGCCAACGTCGACGCTGGCGTCGCTGCGACGCGGTGTGAACAGGCAAAGGCAAACAAGCAAATAAACAAACAATCGAAGTGCGGACGACGGGCGTCCTGCGTTACTGCTCTGCCTGCGAGTAGCTTTTCGGTCAAGCTTTTCAAAAGGTTGCCCATTCACATGTGTGTGTGTGTGTGTGTATGTGTGTGAAGGAGAGAACGTGAGTGGTTATGTGTGTGTGTGTGAGGTTTGTTGTGGTGTGAGCTGGCTGCGGTTAGCTGTTGCCGTTTTTGTTGTTGTTGTTGCTGCTATTATTGTAGCTGACCTCTCTGCTGGTGGCAGAGTGCGAGAGGGATGGAGAGTACAGGGAGGAGGGGTGTATGGCGCAGCAGGAAACAATTAGCTCTAAATAAAATTTCAAAATAAGCAACTGTTTGCGCTTAAATCCGGTGGCCCCGGTCAGCCTGGCCTGCCCGGGTCGGGCTAAGCGAGGCGTGTGTGCACGCGAGGGCTTTTAGGCCCAGCAACAACAAACAGAGAGACATAGACAGAGAGAGAGGGGGAATAAGAGTGGGGGGCGCAGGGCAATCTAGCACATAAATAGATACCATGCTATCACTTAATTACGGTATTTAAATGAGCAACAAATGATATGCTAGAATTTAGAAGCTTTGCACACACACACATACACTCACACGCACGCGGCAGAACACGCACACTTGCGCTGAAATGTATGCAACGTGTGTTTAGTGTGTGTGCCAGGGCTGCGAGGAAAGTAAACAAAAAGCAAAACATTGCAAAAAAATAAATTAAAAAATGGCAATAAAATAAAAGTAATAAAAAGTAATAAAATGAAATATTGAATGAGTATAATAATAATAACAGCTAAATATTAAATTGATATTAACATACAGTTAATAAAATAAATTCGAAAGCAATTACGTAATTTTTGGCGCAAATTTTTTTATATGTTGATGATTTTCCTAATTTTGTTATCGAAAAATTTAAGCCAATATTCCATGTGTGTTTATTTATTTTATTTTTTAATGTCAACTTAGTCCAGTCGATTCAGAGATATTGATGCAAAAAATAGAGGTAAATTATAGATTTATTAAAGCAAATTAAGTTAAATTAATAAACATTTATAAATTACCAATGTGAAATCGAATGAGCATATTTAGATTTATATTTCGTTTAAAATTCACATTGAAGCTAAAAGAACTCATCTCACTCAAATAGGTCGTTGCATAACTTCTTTCATAAAACCATTTATTTGAGATAATAATAAAATCACATTTATTTGGGCTTAAAGAAATAGTAAAATAATAGATCTGCTCTTAAAAAGGCTAATCTGCCATCCCTGATGCGTGTTCGTATAATAATTTCAAGCTTAGTTTGATATTTTTCGTTCTCTCTCTCACTTTTGTTTTATTTTATTTTTTTTCTGTTGCCAGCTCGATTTGCTGCGGAAAATGTAATTGAAATTTTAGGCGCACAAACGCTAATTGGAATTGTTGCATTATGCACAAATTGCAAATGGCAGCCGCAGAAAATGCTAATTAAAACATATACGCAACAATATAAAGTTTAGACACGTTTCTTTTTTCGTTGTTGCCGTTGTTGTTGTCACGTTCACATAACGTAAATAATTTAATTAACCAATATGACAAAGCGTTGCAGAACAACAACAACAACTGCAACTGCAACTGAAATGTATCAATTGAGCGGAACTGACTGGCATCCTTATTCCACTTACCCCACCAACTTCGCAAATTCCTAAATTTCCTGCCCCTTCTGACCCAATTAGCAAAAATATTTTGCGCTTCTACGTTGAGAATTTGAGAATTTCCAACCAAAAATGTTCGCTCCATTTCGACCATGCATAGGTCAAATTATGCATAGATAAACTCGGTTTTTAGGTCTCCAAAAATGCAAACATCTTTTTCCTACAGCACCCGCAAATAGTTTCTGTACAATTGTTGCTGTTGCTGTTTCGCATATTTTTCTCGAACATTTGCAACTTTAATCCGTGTAGAGCTTTAATTAATGCGTTTTTGCGACTGCTTTTCACACACACACAGTTTGCATTATGCTTTAAGCGAGTCGCTTTTCCATAATATTTACCCAGTGTTGGGGGAAGGGGGGGTTGGAAAAACCAGCGAAACGGGCATAATAATCAGATGAGTTTACTGATGTCCGTTTTTTTTCTGTTTGCTCTCTCGCAAATCCTTTCTGAATTATCGCATGGCACATAATATTTGCATTATTTCTGCGAGAACTCTCGATTTTTACACAAACACAGACGGGAATATTCATTAAGTTTGTGTGTGTGTGTGTGCATTTTTACTGCACGTTCGTATCTAGTTGATTTGCTGTGGCTTATGGGCAATATTTGTGCTTCACTATAATCTTTTAAATAACTTAGTATGGTAGAGTTGATCCAGCCCGAAGAAAATAAGAGTTGCAATATGTGAAAATTGATTGAAGCTGTTGTTTACTTAAGAAAAGTCTTTTTAAAATTTAGGCTTTGTTTTATTGCAATTAATATCATATAAGTTGGGCTTGGAATTAACTTAACATAAATGATATAAAATTAAAAATCATACATTATAAAAATGCAATTTTAATTTAGAGAACTTTAGAATTCATAGCATGCGAAAATCGATCAAAGCTCTAGTTTACTTAAGAAAACTTTAATAGGTTATTGTTACTTTTGTAGAGGTTATTTAAATTTTGACTAGCATTTGGAGCAATTTTGTATTTATTTTGACTACATTTATAGAATTAACCTGCAATTTAATTTAAAGGCGTTTCAAGCATTAAGAAAATCTACAATACACTTCAAGTTCTCATTAAAATTATGTTTATTTCAAGATAAGCAATCTACTTTTAATTAATGAAAAACAATATGATACCGAAATGAATTGACATTATGAATGGAAAGAACTATTTGAATTGCAATCTTCATATTGATGTTATTCAGCTTCAATTTAATCTCAATTCTTCAGTCAAAGGTTGATAGTGAAAAATCTTGTTGTTGTTGTTGCTGTTTATATAGTATCTTTGCTTTTCTCTGAAATTAATTTTGCTTTCGGCTGCTTTCGGTTGTTCATTCTTCAGGAACTTTGGCTCTGTGATTATCCGCACTTTCATCTTAATTGCAGCTCTCATTGCCTGACTGTGCCGAGTGAAAGAGAGAGACAGAGGTAGAAAGAGAGTGAGAGCCGAAAATGTTGCCTTCAAAGTTTGCGCAGCGAATTTGTTTTGTTTTGTGCTATGTTATGTTCTGTTTTCTGTTCTCTGTTTTCAGTTCTGTTGTGTGTTTCTCTGGCTTATTTTCTGTCGTTTTTCGCATGTAGTGCAAACAGAAGTGCAAACATAGTTTTAAATTTTCGTGCAAATTAAAATGGAATACCAACGCCAGAGGCCCTCCCAAACAGAGAGAGAGAGAGAGAGAGAGAGAGAGAGAGAAAGAGTGTGGGGGAGAGACACGCATACACACAGAGACTATAACATGCATTTATACAAACACGCAAATTATGCAAACGGCCACCGCAAATAACATAAATTTCACAAACTCGGCGGCCCGCAACGCACCTGACGAACAACAAGAACAACAACAACAGAGTACGAAGAGAGCGTGCAGGAGGCGTGAAGAGAGGAAGAGAAGGAGACGTCGCCAAAACGACGACAATGAAGGTGTTTGGCACCAACGTCGCATAGAAATGTTAACACAGTTGCATTTGCTTATGCACGAATGTGTGTGTGTATTGACAAATATGCCAGCACATGAGTGTGTCTGTGAGTGTGTGTGAGCATTAATCAGCATGTTCTGTGTGTGCTTTTGGTTATGTTAAAGCGGGGAGAATAACTTCATATAAGCAACCGCTTTTGATTTCATCTTCTTACGACAGCTCATTGTGTATGTATGCGTGTGTGTGTGAATGCGTGCTCGGCCTGCTGCAGGCAAAGCGTAATAATAAAGGCAGCTTACGCGAGGCTGACAACATTGTCAATACACAAACATCAAGGTGGGAGCGGGGAGGTGGAGAGGGGAAGCAGCGACGGTGGCGACACAGCGAGAGCAGCAGATGAGCAGTTGAGCTGCAGAGAGTTGTCAATGGCAGCGCGGCCAATTGGCGTAAATTTGCATTGGCAATCAAAAGAGCAGAGAGTGCGAGTGGGAGAGAACTTAACGAAGAGCGAATACCCTTTGGGATGTTTTAACAGAGATACTAAAAAGTACTAAGCAGGCTGTTAAGTGATCTACATAACTATGTAGACTACAAGTCCCTTGTCTTAACAGAGTTACTAAAAATACTAAGCTGAGCTGTTAAGAGGGTGTTAAGTGTGTGGGTATTTTATGTTAACCAGTGGGACATATGTAAATAAAAACAAACTGCACAATTTTAGTAGTTGTTCTTATAGTTTAATAAAATAATTCAAATAAAAGTGTTAGTTATACGTAATATTCCAATTCCCCACGAAAGCTACTCTACCCTAGCAGTGCAGAGCAGTGGAAAAAAATCAGCGGCAAGCGCTTAAAACTAAAGATCAACAAAGCGCTTAAAGTTATGGCCTGTGCCCACTGTGCTCTCTCCGGCTTTGCCGGCCCTCCCTGGGCAGAGCTTCTTTTTCTCATAAGTTTGCGACATTAATGCGCTTAATTAAAGCAGCGCGCGCAAAAAACAACAACTACAAGAACAACAGCAGCAGCAGCAACAGCAGTAGTAGCAACAGTAAAAGCAACAATAGCACAGAGCGAATCAGAGCGGGAGAGGGAGGTGAAGAGAACAAACACATGCAATTTGCAAAACCCTTCGCTCTGCTCCACTGCTGTTGCTGAGCTGCTGCTGTTCTGCTGCAATTCTCTTGTGGCCAGCGCATAAACAAAATGGCAGGCGAAAAAATTGCAAGTGTGTACGCGCGTGTGTGTGTGTGTGCGTATTTTTTTGTGTGCGGGATTAAATCAAATCAAATTGAAGCGACGAACGGGCGAATGGCGACGACAAAGCAGAAAATTAAACTGCACTCGCTGGAGCAGCAGCAGCAGCAGTAGAAGTAGCAGAGGGGATGAAGGAGGCGCAGAGGAGTGAGGGAAAAGCAGGAGATTTTGCATTCCCATTCAAACAATGCAATACAAATTGGGTCAAAGATCAAGTGGAGCTCAGCGTCGGCAGCGACAACAGCAGAAGCAGCAGCAGCAACGCGACGAAGGCTGCCACGACGACGACGACGGCGAAGGCAGCAACAACAACAAGATGCCAAATAGAGTTGTGCAGCGGGTAGAAACGACGACGCCGCTGCCACGACGACGATGACGTTGACGACGACGCAGCGGAGCAGCGGCGCGTGGCATGCACATGAATGCAGTAGCAGAGGGCGAGGGCGAGGGCAGAGAGCGAGCGGGGCCAAGGGGGAACAGGGAGCATAGGTCGCTTGCCAGGCATGATGGATATGCACACAGAAGAAGAAGGCAAAAGGCGCAGAAGGAGGAGGAAGCAAGGCGGCGCAAGAAAAAGATTAAGAAATATGCGCGTCAGTTTTCTATGGCGGCGCCCCATTGTCGTTGTTGTTGTTGCTTCTGCTGCCGTCGCTGCTGCTGCTCCATGTGCATGAGCATGCATATGCCAAGTGGATGGAAGAAAGAAAGAGAGGAGGGAACAGAGTGCAACTGCGGCGCTTTGCTTGTCAGCGCCACAGCTGTGACTAAGCGGCGCATAACTACCAACTGCGAACTACAAGTCAGCGCTCCCTCGCCCCCCCATCACTCTCTCTCTCTCTCCCGCGCCTTACGTGCACTGTACGCTGGCTTCTATTCGCTTTCGCCATGCGGTGCCTGCGTTTGTTTGCTGTCTTTCTTCTTTTTTTGCCTATGCATTTTTCACTCTTTTTTTTGGCATGCTCTCGTAGGCGTTGATGATACCAACAACAACAACAGCGGCGACGACGCGCCATAAGAAAGGCGGCAAGGAATGCACTGTGTGACAAATGTGTTTGGTAAATGCAGTAAAAAAGAGTGCTGAGTAGGAAATGTAGGGAATAGAAAACGGTGGGGCATAATTGTAAAAGAAGATAATATTTCAAATGAGTTATGGAATTTTAAATTACTTAAGATTAAGGTTATGATTATGATATGATTATGATTTCAAAAGAATAATTAAATTAATAGTTATATTATTATACTTAAAATATTATTAATATAAATGTTACACTATAAAAAAAGTCAATAATAATAATTACATATTATTCGATATTATTAAATTTGGTAAAGTTAACTTGCCTACATCTCCGATTTTCTTTAAAATTCATTCACCTAAATTCATGATAAATATAGTCCTATCAGTAAAAAAATTAAAAAAAAATCGGAGATGTAAGCAGCATTTAACCTTTACCTTAAATTTCAAAACTCAACTTTTTTAAATTTAAATAATTTTTGTTTTCATATTTTATTATAAATTGCTAGTCAAAGTCCCATGTAGCTAGCACTCGTGCTTTATATTAGGTTTTGAATTTAGTTCTAAATTTAATTTGTTAAAATAAAAAAAAAAAATCAATCAAATTATATATTGCAACTTCAATTATTGTTAATTTTTACTTTTCCTTATATTTTATTTCAAGTCGATTCTCTTCGTTGAATTTGAATAAATAATAAAATTAAAATATTTAATCAGTAAGTACAAAAATGTTAAACATTAAACTTATTTAAATTTAATTAAGCACATAATTCAAATAAATTGTATTCACTGTGTTCTTCTTGTTTGACACACTGTGCTCACACTGCAGACTCTCCGGTTGTCGCCGGCAGCGAGAAACCATCAAACTGCAAAGCTGCACGAAAATATGCAAAAACGGCCAAATGATTGCGGCTCAGTTGCGCTCACTGCATCAACCATTCCACTGCGGGCAGCTCCCCCATGCCCCTCTCCACCTTCCCCCCTCCCACGCTCTCTGGCTTTGGCTGTGCGCTTCTTTCGCTGTGTAGGTCGTCGTTTTCGAGTCTAGCTGCACACAGTCCCGAATCCGTGCCCGACCCGTTCGCCGAGCCCGAATCCGAATCCGGGCATGCATGCAACGAAAATGAAATTAAGTCAAGACGGTAGTCACATTAATCGACCGCACAGTCGTGCCCCCACACTCCCTCTGCCCCCTCAACCATCATCCTTTCTCTCTCTCTCGACCCACTCCCACTTCCTCTGCCGCTGCCGCTGCCGCCCACCACTTGACAGCGGCGGCTTTTGCTGGATTTATTTTCCCTTTTGTTGCTGCTGTTTTCGTTGTTGTTGTTGCTGCTGTTGATTTTCACTTCTTAACAACAATTAAGCGCGCACATAAGTCAAAACCGCAACAACAACAACAACTGCAACAATGGGAACAACAAAATGGAGCACTCCACAAAGTACAAAAAAGAAGCAGAATAAAATAAAATACAGGGAAAAAAGCAGAGGTAAAACAATGCAGTATGTTAAATGCGCGACTTGCAGATGCGCTGTAAATAAGCAAAGGCATTTTTGTTATTATTTTAGCTGTTTTGTATGTATATTATTATTTATTAATTTAATATGCAAATTATTTATTATAGTCTGTTTTCTTCAATTTGCCATTTAGTCTTTAGTATTTGTAACTTACTCAACACTAATTGATCGATTTGATCATTGATCTATCGAAAGTGGCGGTGGGCCGATAACAATAATGTTAATATACACTCTGCAAGCTAGCCAAGGCAGAAACATTGTAGAAAGAAGAGAATAAATTCCAATCTTATATGAAATACTCGACTTGTTTCACATTTGCAGGGTATAATAAGCGGCGCGGGGCAGTGGCAAATACCTCTCTCTCTCTCTCTCTCTCTCTTCGTCGTACATAGTAGCAAAAAAGCCATTTCCTGCAAACAACAACCGCCGTCGACGCCAGCCACGCCCACCACCACCACCACTGGGAGGCGTTTGGTTTTAACAGCGCTTTAAAGCGCTTTCCCCCACTCTTTCCCCACTCTTTCTCCCCTCTCTTGCCCACTCTCTCTTTCTCTCTTGATTGTCATTGCAGCTCGCATCGCCCACTGAACATCGACCGCACAAATAATTGGAACTTAGTCTAGTTTGAACGAGAGCTAAGGCAGAGGGGAAGGGGAAGGGGAGGGGGAAGGAGGGTTCAAATAAACGGGAAGCGCTCAAGAGGGGAAGTTGTGAGAATAGCTGTGGAGGGGGAGACGGGGGCACGTGGCTCAGCCAGACACAATGAGCCGTTGCCGCAACCTCTTGAAGTGCATTATCGTTTGTTCTTGACGTTCTCGTAGGGGAAGAAGGGGGGTGGGGTGCGGCAGCATCTTTGTGGTGAAAGCCGTTTCCCAAACTGCTGGCTCCCCTGCTCCTGCCCCTGCTCCACCTGGTCTCATTCCTTGTGGCTGCATTGAAACCCAAAATACGCACACTCAATCATCGTTTTTGTCTTTTTAATGGTAATTCTCTCGCTCTCCCTCTCTCTCTCTCTGATTGAGACGCACTCTAATGGCAATAATTATGCTGCGCAGAAAGGGGGAGAGGGGGTGGGGGAACGACTACTCCAACGACGCGTGTCATTGCGGTTGCTCTGCCACTGCACAGTGGGTCAATGCAGTCGTAGCCTGGAGCAATGCCTCGTGCTGGGGCTACTCAAGTGGCCCGGGCCCAAGTGAAAGTTCTTGACAATTGTGCATCATTAATATTGTCTATGGAGCAGTAGCTCCTGGTACCACTCCATCCCCGCTCCCTGCACCCCTCTCTAGCTGCCCCCTGGCAGAGCTCAACTGCAATGGCAAAGTTGGTAATCGGCAATGGAGACGAAGCCGACTTCGGTGTCAGAAACGTGGCATTGTTTGTGCTCCGGAGGTTGAGCTCGTGGTCAGGTAAGGCATGAACTACAAAGCTGGAGAGAAACCTGGAGAAGTGCAGGAGGTGTGGGAGGAAGAGGAGGCGCCTCCTGCGAGTGCAATTCAGCTGGCAATCGAAGACCATTTTGGGCCATTTTTTGTCTGCTTTTCAAATGGAAAATGAACTGACAATGCAGACCAGGAAGAGGAGGAGTGCGAGCAGTGGGAGGGAGAGGAGTCAGAGGAGTTGGGGGCTTAGAAACATTCCCTCGTTGGAATTGGTAATCAAAGTTGAGTAATTATTCAACTGCGGTTGAAATATTCAACAGAAAAAAAAGTGAACTTTATCAAGAGAGATTCATTATGAGATTTGTTGAGGTAGTAGAATATAAATATCTCTCTCTTTCTCTTTCTCTCTCTGATATATGTATATCTGTGTAATCTGTTCAGTATTTGTTGAGGCATTCAGTCGTAAATGAAGTTGTATATTGACGGTATTTGCCTCATCCGTCGTGTTTGTTTGTCTTCAATACAGAGTGACTGATCTCACTTTCCCTTTTCCTATAGAGACGATTGTCGTTGTAGGGTTATCACACATGTTTAAAAATCTTGCTTATTTTCCTTGAGAGCAATGCAAGTTTGCTTAGCGTCGATAACAGTCTGAAGGAGATAAGTTCACTTAAGGAATTCCATATTTATATAGTTATGAGACTATATTTATATAACCGCTGATTGCAGTATAAGAAAGTAATGTCGGGAACAACTTTATTCGATTATTATTCTTATTTATGATGTGTCTGGCATTCGTTCTATTTGCAAAAGTAACGTTACAAAAATTATCGGGCTCATATTAATAAATAATGATTCCAATTCAACACCAATTTAGTTAAGTTCCAATTTTATTCTAACCTCACAATTTAAGTTTTTTGAAATGCACTCTTATCAATAAAGATAATTATCTTATAGAATGCACTGTGCGATTAAAGTTTTTACTTTGGCATCAACTCCAATTTTAAAGCTAATGTTCTCGGCAAATTACTGCTTTATCTAAACGCTCAAGGTTGCCATACCATTAGAATCAGCTGTTCGAATCTTTGTTCTAAGCAGCTGTTAAGTCTTATGCTATGCACCTGTTAAGTCTCAAGTTAGCAGCTGTTAGTTATAACTTTAAGCACTTGTAAAACAGTCTCTTCTTGCATCACTTGTAAAAAATGCGGCGGTAAAATAATAAACGAAACGGAAGTAATGCGGTTGCACAAATTAAATGATAAAGACTTGAAATTTTCAAGGTGTATTACTTAAAAAATGGTAGAATTTTGGTTATTTTGTTGTAACGTAACCATTAAAAAATCCAGAAATAAATGGATAGGAAAAAAAATACATATTTATGTATAGATAAATTTATATTTTTATGTATTGATAGATAATATTTATTTAATAAATATTTCAGCTATGTTCAAATTTTAATTTTGATTTGACCACAATCTGACTTAAATTAGTTCTTTTATTTAACAACACTGATTTAAAATACCCTAGAATGTATAGATGTTGCTGTCAAGTTAAATAACGATTACGTTCTAACCTCAAAGTGATAAGTATTTGAACAAATTTGAACCCATAGAATATAAACACAATCTCAGCTAAATTTAAATGTTTTCTTTTTACAGTACATTTTATTAATGTACAAATAATAATCTAAAAAATGTTTAAAACGGCATAATTACAGATAGATGCTTCTGACCTAACCTCAATCTCAGTGTTCTGTTGATTAAACTTTTTTCAAACAAATTTTATAGAGCTTGCTTGCAATAAAGATTTCAGCTAGTTAGCTAAACGACATCATTAGTGCCGATGTAATGTTCACAATGCTCGTAAAATAAATTTCAAAATGATATTTTCATGCTCGTTTTCGAGAAGGGTGATTAATATTGAAATAGGAAATGGGAAATGGAAAATGTGTAAGTGGAAAACTGTCAAATCAATTGACAAGAAACAGTTTTGAAAAACACATACGAAGGCCACGAAAAGGTCATAGCGAAGAAATTACAAACTGACCAAGTTGACCTCACACACACACACACACACACACACACATGATATTGAAATAGCATTTCCTGCAGTTGATAAGAACACAACCACAAAACGACGACGACGACGACGACGTCATTATCAGAGCAGGATGATAATGATGAACGATGTCTTCATTATGCGGTACGCCCTGAAACTTTATCGATGTGTCAATTTATATTTGTTCGACGAGCCATTATATTTATTATTGTTTTTAGGGCTGGGGAGCAGAGTCTGCTACATGTGTGTGTGTGTGTGTGTGTGTGTGAGTGATAGTTGGGCGTGTCTGTCTGGTGTGTGTGATGAGTGTGAAGTGTAGTTTGCATGTTTTGTGCCTACATCGAATGAATAACAAATGCGACTGGTAATCGTAAACGTAGATGCACTTTGACCTTTGACTGCCACTGCCGACGCTGCTGCTGTTCCTCGTACTACTCCTCAACCTCCTCCCTTCTGCCTTTTCTATCCATCTATTCTAATCGCATTTCGTTTGTCGTATTTGTTTCGGCTTATGTATTTATCTCTGATTTGTCTGAGGGGCGTGAAGAATTTTACTGCTGCCGCATGAACTTTGAACTTCAGCAAAGCCAGCCCCGCCTCCAGCCCTCGGGCCGCATTTTTTTTGTATTTTTGGTTAATGTTTTTAGGCCTGGTCAAGCGCTTGCTAGTATGCTACAATTATTTGCATAACCACGTCACACTCACTGGCTCAGTAATTGACCTGACCCTGACCCCATCCCAGGTCTACCATATATGCCTCCCTCCTGTTCCCCTTAGCTATGCCCATGATTGATTGTGGTGCGTGGTATTTTTAGACGCTTTCGTTAATAGGCAGCTGCAGTTAATATTAAGCTAGTGAACTTGATATTACAAATAGAGGAAGTGCGTGTGGTTTTTATTATATCTGGATTAGGCTGGAATTAGCTGTGTACTACGAGGGTCGTTTGATAAGTCCGTGACTTTTGTATCGCACCGCTATTAATTCTTTCAGCAGTTATCGATTAATAGCTGCTTAAATTTTGCTTGTCAGTTTTAGATGAATAAAAAAGAGATGTAGGGAATATAATAATAGTTTTATGTTCTACTTTTTATATATCAATGTAAACTGTAAAATGTAAATAAATGTAAATTGTATAATTGGTTTGTAAGCATTGAAAATCAGTTGAACCTTTTTCTCCTTTCCATATTCATATATAATGTTGTTCCATAATTTTAACAATGTTGGTGTGCTCAAATACATAAAGTAACATAATATGATTTAACATATATAGGCTATTAATTTTTTGTATAAATAGCGCATTTTTTGTCTGTAGATGAATAACAAATGTAGAGAATCTACAAAAAAGTTTACATTCTATTTTATGAATAAACGTGCATATTATATAGTTTTTATAAATTAAAAATCAGTTAAACCTCTTTCTCTTTTTCCTTTTTCATAATTTTAATGCAATGTCATCAATTCAACCAATGTCGGTGTGCTCTACATATACATAATATAGTAATATGGTAATATTTAATAAAATATATATGTATATAACAACGATATATGGCTATACATAAATATAATATATTGAAATATCACAATAACAGAAACTATATTTTCCTACTCACAATATTTTCCGATTCCTTCTTTTTTTAACTTTAATACATACGTGTATTAGATAATCCAACATATGCTCATAATATTCTCTCCTATTTGTTTTTTTACGTTTTATATATTATTATTATTTTATATTAATTTTGTCTCTTTCTTACACAGCTTATTTCTCAATATCTGTTTAGATTTGTACATATTATAGATTTATCTTCTTGTTTCTATAAATATTTGCATTAACTTATTCTCTACACATATTTTATTAATATATAAAATTAATACTTATAAGTAAACCTTACCTATGTAGTTTTACGCTTGCCCTCTCTCTATTTCCTCCTCCGCCTTAGCTCTCCCTTTTTCTACAAATTAAGCCTTCTTACGCTATATTCAATAGAGATCTAATCATATTGATTTTTAAACCACTTTCACTACCTCCCTTCCGTTCCCACTCTCCTTATGACTCTAAATCGCCATTCAATCAGTTGAGATTATGCTATTTAATTTGCATATATATATTTTTTGCTACATTTAAATCTCTAAATCTACCATGGATTACTAAACTGTTTTGATGATTGAAATTTATATTGCATAAAAAGAAAGGTTGCCTACTTTTATGCGCTCGCATTTATCTGCCGGTCAATCCACCTGTCAATGACAGGCAAACAAAAAGAAAACCCTTTTGGCTATTGTGGTTGCTGCGCTGCCTTCCTATTGTTGTTGTGCTTCGGTTTGTTGTTGTTGTTTAGTGCTATTGTTGTTGTTGTTGTTTAGTCAACAGGCTTTTCGTCTGCTTTTGAGCGCTGGTTCTGTTCGCCTTTGGTTTTTGGCCGCATTTGTAATTTTGTCTTTGACAGCTGGCAAAAGCTTTTGTATGTATTTTTGAAATGCATTCAAAATGTTTCGCCCCCCGCCTGCTCGCTTCACACGCCCTCCCCCCCTGTCGGCACAACCCCTTGCCGCGCACGTCCGTGTTGATTTGATGCTGCGTTTCCACACGCCCAACGCCCTCAACGTTTTGTGTGTGTCACTAATTTGACAACTATACCGACACTTACACACACACTGTCACACACACACAGAGACACTTCTAATCACACACAGGGAGAGACTTACAAACGTTTGCAAAAATATTGAAACATTTTTGCTTTTGTCTCTCACGCTTTTTTATTTGCCTTTATGGATTGTTTTACAAGCTTGTTTGTTCACAAACCAGCAGACAAAGAGGAAGAGAGGAGGTGAAGAGAAAGGGGGAAGATACGCCCAAACAGTCAGTCAGCCACATGCACACACAACTGCCAGATATGCATATCTATAAATTCTCTCTCTCTGTGTGTGCAACAACAACAACAACAACGATAACAAAAAATTGTCAAGATATTTGTCATTTAGTCAATGACATTTATTTTCATGTTCTTTGCCAGCTTTTTACATTTTTTTGTCATACCCTGTGATTGGCATGCAAGCAAAAGGGGATGATTGGCAGTACAGTAAGGGTAGAGGGGGAGGGTTGGGAAGGGAGTGTGGTCAAGTATGCCAACTATTGACTATTTCTACGATGCCAACGATGCTCGTTGATCAATTACAATTTTCATATTCAATTTATTAAATGTAATAATTTCACGAAATTCTTTTTGAGCAATTTGCAATTCTTCCTTGAACTGTAAATAGCGCAAATTGTTTGAATACAATTTGAGTATATGAGAAAAATGTGTTTGGCAATTTAATTATTCAATTAAATAAATAAAGAACAATTTTTGTAGTGCTTCCTTTTGTGTGATTAAATAAAAGTTGCTTATTAGTTTTTAAATTATTCGTCCACTTATTTTGCTGAGAATTGCATAAAGTTCTATTTACTCGTATCATATATATAACTATTTATGTTTTTGTAGATATACATGTGGGCTTATTTATCTATTTGTCTTTGATTAATATGAGCAATCATCATGTCATGTATCATACATGGAATGTTTATATTTCAACATAAGTATGTGTAATGTCTTTCTGTCTACCCACCTATATACATAAGTATACATTTGCTATCAATCTATCTAAATATTATATTTATCTATGTATTTATTAAGATATTTGCGATGTATATATTAATTTATTCAACTATCCATTTATACAACCATCTATCCTTCTACCTGTGTAGCTATCCATGAATTAATCAATCAATGTATTTACCTATCTTTAAACCTAACTAACTATGTATCTATTTATATATATTATTATTTTTTATTTATTGGCTTATCTATCAATCTAACTTAATGTCAATTTATCTACATATCTACAATATCTAGCCATTCATATATGTCTCTATTATTTTTGTATAGGGTATTCATATATTTATCTTCCTCGTGAGAGGTTCGGTTCTTTAAGATTTGTTTTTGATATGTGTTGTTAAGATGCTATTTAGAATGTATGGTTCCAACGCTTAATAAAAAGGAAAATAAAAAAAATATATTTATCTATCAGTCTATCTAATTATCTGTCTTTTATCTACTTACTACATGTGTCATTTTATCTATCTATCTCTCTGTCTATCTACTATATCATTTATCTATCTATCTATATATTAATCTATTTATTTATCTTTCAATCTATGTATTTATCTGTATGTTTATCTATCTATCTATCAAACCACCTATCGATTATCTTTATATCTTGCTATTAATTTATCTTTATATATATCTCTGTATTTATCTATACATTTATCTATCAACCTTGCTTTATCTATCTATTTATCTTTATATCTATATTTATCTTTCTATATATATATTAATTTATGTAACTATATATTTAACTATTTTTTTATTTATCTATCTAACTATCAATTCATCTCTCTATTTAGTCATGAATTTATCTATACATTTATCTATTTTCTTATCTTTATATCTATCTATTCATTTATCTATTCATCTATCTATCTTTATCTTTCTTTTTTATATGTATTCATTTACCCATCTATCTTTCTGTCCATCAATTCAACTAACTACTTATTTGCTCTACTTTGTAATCCCCCATAGTTGACATAAGTTCTTTCATTTATTCATGCAAATCTTTTAACCAAATTCCACACTTACTTTCCTTAAAGAGTTCTCTATACATTGCCCTAATTTCATAAAATTCGTAGCACGCTGTAATCGTATAACATAATTTTCCTCCGCTGCAGGGTATCCTTGTATCCTTATTTGCATGCTCAACAATTTCACCCAGCCACTCATACACACACACACACACCCACATTTACAGGCATATAGAATATATATAGTTTTTTGTTGACTTTTTTGTCTGTTTTGTTTCCACAATGCGACAATACCCAATGCTGCTGTCCATTGTCGTTACAATTGCTGGCACTGCTGCTGCCTTTGTTGCTGTTGTTGCTGCTGTTGTTGTTGTTGTTGCTGTTGTTGTTGTTGCTGCTGTTGTAATTGAAGCATGTAATGCAAGTGCCCGCCCTATTGGCTGCACCCACAACCCTGAAGGGGATACAAGTTCCTCCCAGTCATACTTCCCTTGCTTCTCTCTCTCTCTCTCTCTCTCCCTCTCTCTCCCTGTGTCTCCCTCATCCACTCTTAACTTGTCGCACAAAGCTTTTGGGAACATTTTGGCAACTGCTGTTCTCGATATATAATGAACTCGAGGCAGCAACAAATACAAACGAGCTTTGCCTTTTGGTTGAGTGCACTTTGTCCACATGTAACTCTCGCTGTGACCGATTCCGGTTGCCCTCGTTGTAGCTCCCATTCCTGGTTGTTCTTGTTCTTGTTGTTGTTATTGTTGCTGTTTGTTCAACTACATAATCATCTATTAGTATTTACATAAAACTACACTTGTTTGCATTTAAGCGCCAAACGCGCCAAGCGGATTATTTTGAGCCCTACCGCAGGCTACCCTCCCTCTCTCCCTCTACACACACACTCTCTCCCTTTCTCTCTACTCTTTCTCTTTACACTCTTTCCTTTTTTCTCTCTTTCAATACGAAAAAAAATAAGCAAAACTAATTTCTTTGCTTGGGTTTTGCTCAACAATCTGTAAACATGCTAAACAAAATTGATGTATTGTTCTACATACAATATGGCATTAAACCATGCCATATATATATGGCAGATTATTCATGCATACATATACATACATTGTACGAAGTGTGGCAAGTCAGATTCGGTAAAGGAGTCACCTTTTGGATCGTTCTACTCGTGCGTAACATGCAAAAGCATTTTTGCGAAAAATGAGTTTCTTAGTTTTTGTATTTATGTGATATTTATGGTTCAAGTGTCTCAAAGCAAACACTATGAAATTCAGCCAGATTTGTGTTCTCCACTTTGTCAATACACTTACTTTGCCTGCGGGTGGAGCAGAAGATAGCGAAGGCAAGGGAGAAATGTACTTTGATTTAGTTAGCACTTTTGCGACGTTCTTTTAAGATGTAAGATATATGATGAAGTTGAGATGGTTTGAACTATGAGAAGTTTTCTGAAAATTGAAATGGAAACTAGATTATATTATTATTATATTGTACATATGGTATATGAAAAATGAAGTAGGTAGAACTATATGATGACTTAAACTAAAACTAAAATAAGTTTGCATAATGTTTTCATAGAAACTTTCTTAGAATACTTTGCATATTATCCTTATAAATATGTATGTCACATTTAGGAATATATACTTATAAAAGAACTTAGTGAACTATTTTATGCATTACTTATTCCTTTTGAAACTTTGAAGAAACTCCCTTCAGCGACTGGTTTTATATATAGATAAATCTTTACTGCTTTATTTGCATAGTAGCATAATATTATTTAATATAAATTCCTGAACAAGTATTTTATATGTGAATTAATTTTTTTTTAAGACTCCTATATGATTACTGAGGTCTTAACAGTTTTTTAAAACTTTTGAAAAATTAAAACATTTTTTTTTTTTGAAATCTGATGAAACAAAAAGAGACGATAAAAATACTTAAAGGCTCTGAAAAATGTAGAAATATAAAATTATTTCTGATATGATTTTTAAAATTGTCAAGGAACTTAAAGAAACTTCAAGAAATTATGTTATAGGAATTTGGATAATGGATATCTTTACTTTCTATACTATGTTGGAATATAGTTTGTTGAATAATTGTGTGATTAATTTATTCAACTTTCTTAAGATTCCTTGACATAAATTTTATGATAAAATAATTTACTAGCTTATAAAGATATTTGCGTCTTGATAAAATACATATCCATCTTACATTAATTGCCATGGTTGCTAGCTTAAGATCAAAATTAAGTAGAATATAAATATAAGCAATTTGTCTTTTATTTTATTTTATTTTTATCAGGATATATTTTGCTTACTTTACGGTAACCGTCTTCTAGGGCTAATTTAAACAAAAAAGTAAAACATTGAATTATTAAACAATATTTATAAAAATGAAGAGTTTACTGAACAATACTAAATAACATACATTTATTTTTCCTAAGTTCCTAACTGGCGTAGTAAGTAGATGTCTATATATTATATTGTATATGCGCGCAGTATAGTCTATCTTGTGTTGGTGTGTTTAGCATTTCGAGAGTGTAACGATTATATTCATTTTATATAATTGTGCTAGTGCAAGGCACTATATCGTATCAAATAAAATTATACACGCATATAATGTATATCTCATAATACCATTTCATTTCCTACAATTATCTCATGCTATAACTCATAATTGTAACTAATCTCAAGAATCCTAGTACTTCCTGACTTAAAAGAGCATAAGACATTCCAAAGTTATCATAGTGCAATCGAGCAGCGACTTATGGCCAAGAACTGTATGTCAGACAAACAATCTGATAGTTATTTTATTATGTTTTTAGATTAAGCTGCCAGGGCCAGCTAGGCAAATGGCCTGAGGGAATTGACACAAAAATCAAACACACACATGCAGAGAATTTTCAACAGAAGCTGCAATTTGATAAGCCTTTGTAGCAGCAAACTATTCATCTCTCTCTTGCTCTGGCTCTCTCCCCCTCTCTCTCCCAGTCATAATTAAGGCAGACTGTGGGGCAGCCTATGAACTACAATGGGAAATCTGTGTGGCAAGTGCTCAATGTCTCAATAACTGTTCGGAAATGCAAATATTTTCCGTTCCTCATTCTGTGGAAATTTAAACATGAATTTTAGTTATTTATTGCAGCAGTAGCAGCAGCAGCAGCAGTTGTTGTTGCTGCTGTTGTTGTTGTTGTTGTTGCTGCTGTTTGTCTCGTTTGCGGCAAATGCATTTTAATATTTCAGGCTACGAATTTGTTATGCAAAAATTTGATATGTTTGTGTGTCTATCGCATCACTCATTGCGATTACATGGCAGCACACGCACAGAAAGAGAGAGATAGAGAAAGAGAGGGAGAGAAAGAGAGGGGGAGAGACAGAGATGAGGGCAAATTATGCATACGCCGCGTTGGCCTCAGCCACATAATTTAGCATTTATTATTACAGAATTATTATGATTATGTTATTTAATTTAATTTGATTTCTGATTTCTTTCCCTTCTCTCTCTCACTTGCTCTCTCTGCCACTGGCTTAACTGTTAAGCTCTGCTGAGTGGGGTTGCAGGGGAGGGTTGTGTGTGAGTGTGTGTGGCTGTCAAAATGTCCTCGATAATAGAAAATATAATCAAAGCGCTATAAAAATGACATTTAACATGCGGCATGCGTCGCCAGCGCGTCTCGTGTCGTCTCGTCTCGTCTGCTGCTTCTTCTTCATCATCTTCATAGCTTCTTGGGGTTGTCTTCTGGGTTGTCTGCACTCCCTCTCCCTTTCTCTCTCACTCTGCATGCGGTTTTTATTTCATTTCACTTCGTTCGAGGGTTGGAACTCAATTTACTTGAAAACGCATCAAACAGCAAATTTTATGAATTTACAACGTTTCGGTTTTTGCCCCAGTAACCCCCCCCCCCCCACCACGCCTCTGCTGCTCTTAGACATTTTTTTCTACACCCCCTCTTGGGGTCACTGCGGGGCGACAATTGTCTGGCTGTGTGCGTGTGTGTCATGTGTAAGTGTAATAGAAAGCCAACTTGACGACGTTGGGGCACAAAGGAAGCTGCTGCTGCCGCCACTGCCAAAACCGCAGGGGTAGATGGCAGAGAGGGGAGTGATGGGGAGGGGGGTGCTGCTGATGTGTGTAGCAGCCGCAGGGCAAATGGGAAGAGTGAGCACCGCAAGCAGCGAGGAGCATCAAATGAGTTCGAGGTGTGGCTCGGGCGAACGCCTTTTGCTTTGATAATGGGCCCTCTCGGTTTTTGGGGTCGAGCTGCCAGTGGCTTCTCGCTAAATGGGCGCGTGTGTGTACAAGAGTGTCTCTCTGCATGTGTGTAAGTGTTCATGTGTGTGGCAAACCAATGAAGAAAATATTCGTGGCAATCAAATGGAATACATATTTCGAGAACTGATTGATATCAACTCGCATCTATTTGCAGGCAAAAGGACGAATTACACTCACAATGGAGTCTCAGGGAGTCCGATTCCAGGGCTGGGGGGACGGCAGCTGACGTAAGTACTTTCGGTTTAATGACCATTGACTTGCTAAAGAGCCGAAAAGTGAAGAATTAGCTATAAAAGTGACCCTATAAACGGGATTAAGTGTGATTATAAATGTTGACAGTATGATGAAGGACCGTTTGGGGGAGTCCTTTACGAGAATGGGCAGGAAAAGGTTTAAGACGTGTTTCATTTCGATTAAAATAAATTCCAATTTGCTAAGAATACATTCAGGAAATTAAATGAATGTGCATAAATTCCCCATTTGTATTCGAATCTTTAAGAAAATTTTTGGAGAATATTAGTAAGATTAATATAGAAATATTTATGCAAAAATTCTACAAACATATCTCAGCTATAGAACGTAGTATCTCACATTAAAGTAAAGATATATCAAATTAAAGTATAAGAAACTCTTAAGAACATTAGATAAATCTTATGGTAATAAAAATATCAAATTTTAAAGGTATAGTTCAAGTGCACCGCGCAATATCTTACATTAAAGTAAAGACAAAGAGGGAATATGGTCAGATTAACATGAAACTGTTAATCACGTTCTGGTAAAATATATAAAGTAAAACAAATACCAAACTTCAAATGTAAAGTTCAAGAACAAAACTTAAAGACTGATATGAAAGTTAATATGTATAAAGAGAATAAAATCAATTGGTCGATTGCCTTTCAAACATTCAAAACATCTTATGCTGTTAGCATTTTGTTTCCACTCCAACACGCACCAAACCCAACCTCAACCCAAAGAGACTATTGAGTTGAGTTTTACAGAGAATATGGTCAGATTAATTTATAGGAAACTGTCAAGAACATAAGAGAAACCTTATTGTACAAATAGAAAAAAGTATAATTCGAATATAGAACGCAATATCTTACATTAAAGTAAAGTTATAAAGAGAAGATGGTCGGATTAACATGAAACTGTTAATAACATTATAAAATATGTAGTGCAAATAAAAACTTCAAATGTAAAGTTAAAGCACAAAAGTAAAGTTCAAGCACAAAACTTAAATACTGATATGAAACTAAGGATATGTACAAAATATTCTCAATTGATCACTTGCCTTTAAAACTTTCAAAACTTTTTATGCTGTTACCAATTTGGTTTCCACTCCAACACGCACCAAACCAAACCAACCTCCTTTACAACCTAACCTCAAAGCACAGAGACCTATTGGCCCATTTTGATTTCCTTGATATGCAACTAATTGCTGCAAGTGAAAAGTTCGCTGCGCTGTTCAACTTTTCAAATACATTTTTAATAAACGCTGCCCTGGTTTATATACAGTAAATAGACAGAGTAAAATGTGCCATGTGGTCATAGATATGACGTGACAAAGTCATATTAAATCGGTATCTGACTGAGTTTTATACTAAGCATTAATTTTGATAGGTAAATTGAATGATTCTTAAAAAGGCATGAAGATAAAAAGAGAGATAAATGATTTTTAAATACGCTAAAAAGTTTTTTTTATTTAAAAATCTAAATTTTTAAGGTCATTCCTTATAATAGCTAATAGAACTGGTAAGATCGACAAGTAAAAATGTTTTTTAGAGTTGCATAAAATGTTATAAATATTTAACAATATTCTAATATTTATACCTAAAATTAAAAGGAAGATTTAAATGATTTAAAAATATTCTAAAAAGCTTCTTCTTTATAAAAAAGATTTTTAAATCGTAAAAGGTCAATCATTATTTTGTGCTTCGGAATAGATTTATAAAACTGGTAAGATAGGCAAGTAAAGATGTTTTTTACAGTTGCACGAAATGTTATAAATATTTAACAATATTCTAATGTGCATAGATCTTTTATACTTGAAATTATCATCAACAAAGTGAAAATTAGGAATATTATGATGTTTTTTGGCCTTAACAAAAATTGCATATAAATAATAGTTTTATTTTATAAATAGACGAATAAAATATGTTGTTCCATGTCATTATATATATTATAAACACAGCCAATGAATATATTTAAAATATAAACTCTTTCAAAAGTTGTTTACATAAAAAAACACTTCTAAACAAAGTTGTTTTCTTATAAATTTATTATAATAAAAATTGATGTCTGCAAAAATATAAATTTAGCGGCTAAATTGAGTTTTGTTGGCAGTTTTTCTAGCAGTTTTTTCGCTCCGACAAGTTCACGAGACTTTCAAGACGACATACGAGTTGCAATTGGCACTTAGTTGCCTTAGTAGCTGTCTTGCTCTCCCTCTCTCTCTCTTTCTCTCATCCTTTCTTTCTCACACTCTTAGTGGAATTTTTAGCCGGAAAATGTTTTCTTAGTTTTCATTGCGAACTTTTCTCTTTGGCTATTTAAGAGCGGGCGGTGTCCAAGTTTAAGTGGCTTGTGGCGCCTTTTTGCGCTGCACGTTGCAAGGAGCCGCACATGTGTGGCAGCACTGTAGGAGTGAGTGTGTGGAAGGAAAGGGGGAGGTGGAGAGGGGGGTGGGGGAGAGCGGGTTGTGTTGCTGCGTTTGAACTTTGCTGCAGTTGATCAAAAATTCATTTTCAAAAACTTGCCATAAAAATGCGAGTTTTATACGCAGCGTGTGTGGCAGGCAGTGAGAGAGAGAGAGAGAGAAGAGAGATGGAAGAATGTATGTTCGTGTCTGTGTGTCTCTCTCTGCATAGTTGATGCTGCCAGAGTTGCCATCATCCCATCAGTGGCAACTAACTTGAGACTTTATTACTTGGCCCAGTGATCAGTGTTGTTGTTGTTGCTGTTGTTGCACGTCGCGCTCGTCGACATGTCGTTGACAGCGTTGTTAACATTTTTATAACCGAACTTTATGCGTGCCACCGCCTTCGCTGTGCCCCGCCCACCCCCTGGCTTGCTGCAGTTTGCCCCACTGTCGCTGCACTAGGATTTTGGGTTTGCCGCTGATGTTTTATGCACGCACGTTGCACGTTGTGCCGGTCGCAGGTTGCAGGTTGTAGGTTGTAGGTTGCACGTCGCAACTGAAGTCAAAGTTGCAGCTAGAGCTGTGCGCGACCTCGGGCCACATTTAGTGGCAGCAACAACACGTGGCCTGGCAGCGCCCGGTTGCGGCAGCTTGTTAGCGAAAGTGTTGCAGTTGCCACATCATGGGATGATGGCAGTTGTTATTGCAACAAACAGTTGCTGCCGCTGCCGTCGCTGTTGCTGTTGCTGCTGTTTTTGACGGCTTCGCGTTGGCACTTTTTTGGCCTATTGGCTTTTATAGTACGTAGAGCTATTGTTGCTGCTGTTGCTGTCGTCATGATGATGACCTCATTCTGTCCCCCGCCCCGTCCGCGCAATTTAATTTGCGAAACTATCTGCGTTCTGCAAAGTTTGTCTGCCACTTTGTTGCCGCTGCCGCTGCTGTTGTTGCTGCTGCTGCCGTTGTCTGTTTTCTGGCTAGGCTTTCTCGCTTGTTGGCGGCATTGTTATTTGCACACCAAAAACAAAAACTATGCGCCCTAGCCCCCTGCCGCACCTTCCTTCCCTCACTGTCTCGCATTTTGGCCTGATGTTATCAGTTCGATCTGCGCATTTGCATGCCAAATGAAGGACGGCTACAGCGGGGTGGGGCAAGGCAGCGGGGGATGGAGTGGGGGGTGTGCAGCTGTATGTAATGTTGGGGTAATGGCTGGCGCGGGTTTTCTTTTGGGTTTTTTTTTTCGGTGTCGACTGCTCTTGGGGCCACGTTGGGAGTGATTGTGCATATGGCCAGCGGGATGTGTGGGAAAGAGGCCAAAAGGGTCAATGGCAAATGGCAGCAGCCATGGCAACAACAACAGCCACTACAACAACAACAGTAGAGAGAAGAAAGAAGAAAAGCGAAGCGGGCGAAGTGAGGCAGAGGCAGCTGCTAAAAGGCTTGGCGAGGCCGCAGGCTGGAGGTTCTTATGGAGATTCTCTGGGCGCAGACTACGAGAGAATGATAGCCAGGGAGAGAGAGAGAGAAAGAGAGAGAGAGAGGGAATGGGGGAGAGTGAGAGAGAGATAAAGTCGGAGAGAGGAGAGAAAGGAGTAACTGGGCAGCAGCTCAGCGCCTGCAAACTGAACTTGGCTAATAGAAATTCATGTGCTCTCCCTTAATTGAGCAGTTTGAAATGGAAGTTACCGTTAGTCATGTGCCTTATATGGTTGGCACATTTCTAGCATATAACTTGGTCGAAAATGATAAGATCTGTCTCTGGAATGACATTTCGTTATGAATTTTAAATGCTTTAAAAGTTTAAATGCCTAAAAAATGAACAATTTTAGAGAGTTTCTTTGTTTTTTTTATAAATGCTCTAGAATTGCTTCTTTAGACTTAAAACGTTTTAAATATGCTAAAAATTAATTGAATTTCATCTAGAAAATCAAAAAGATGTTATAATTTCACTTTTAAGTTGATTCTGCATAAATTTCTTAAATATACAAATATTTACTTTGTTGTTCAGTTCACATTAAATACCTTTGGAATACTAATCTGATTACTGCTTTTGAACATTTTAACGGAATTAAAAACTACGTTGTAAACTTTTAAATGAGTCAATCAAATTTTGAGTTAAATTAAATTAATTCAGTTTTAATTTAATCAAATTAAATTTTAAGCAATTTTAAAGTTTTATTACATGACCTCAATTTTACAAAAATTAATTAAGACCTACAAATGAACATACTTTTTTCTAAATTATTTATAATTTTATTATAAATTCTTATTTTCTAGTCGACTGCCATTAGTCGAAATTAAATTAGACGATTGGCAAATAAATCAATAAGTAAATAAAATTAAAAGTAAAATTGAAATTAACCTCAAAACTGTTTATTATAGAAAATATTTTATTATGGAAAATATAGGTTTTTCCCAAGTTATTCCATTATTATTATTATTTTTGACAAAGGGGTCTCCCAGCAGAAGGCGCGAGGCACTGCGACCAGAATGATCTTTGTGCCATAGGCTCTCCTATCTTGACAAAAGCTGCTCAGCTTCCCTGATGACCTACAGGTCTTTCGTCGAGGAATGGACAATTGCCGGGAACTGCGATTTCCACGTGCAGATGTTTCCTCCTACTCCAAACCAAGGCTGGACAGTCACACAGTATGTTCTGGTTGTTTGTCGTCCTCTTTGCAGAGCCTGCACTCTCATCAGAGGATAGACCATTTTTAGGTGATAGTTCACCAGATGATGGCCACTAAGGTAGCCAACAAGGAGATAGAGATCTCTCCTGGAGAGTGTGTCTGTTCTGCGCTAACCAAGGGATTAGTAAGCTCTCTAGCCTGCCTCATCCCTGGTAGGAAGAACCAATACGTTCGGTCAACCTATCTGCCCATGTTTTCACAAGGGTGAGATAGTTGACCACCCCACAAAGGGTTCGGGGCCAAGCAGAGGGGCTGATGATCCCGCTCTCGCTAGCTCATCCGCTAGCTCGTTGCCCTGGAACCCGGAGTCCAGGTACCCAAAGGGGGTAACTTGTTTTTATTGGACAGCCTCTGAGGCAGTTCCAGCAGTCAGCCACCATACGTGAACTTACTCTTTTGAGGAGAGGGCTAGTATGGCAGCTGGCTGTCCAAGTTAGTTATTCCATTAAAATGATTAAGTTTTCATTTGGTTAGGAACGTTGTATAAGTTCCTAGCTCAAAATTCATTGATGATCATTTATGATTGAGAAAAATCAATTTTTATAATCTGTTTCCTTTTTCTGTTATACAAAACGACAAACAATCAAGTAAAAATAAGATTTCGATGTCAAATTGTAGAAGATAACAGAAATATAAGAAATTTCAGTAAGATTCCTTCCCTCTGGACATCCCCAAACGAAAGACACTTTCGACTTACTTGAACTCTAAATGGTTCAAGTTGAACTTCAATAAAAATACAAATAAACGAAACTTTTTGCCATATCATGAAATATACATAGCTTCTACAATACAAGGGGTTGTTTTCATTGCCCGATTTTAAACGCCCGCCAAGATTATAATCAATAATTTCCCTTTAAATATTTCCAGCTAATTTCCTTTGGCAATTCTTGCCTCACTCTCCCCTCCCCACTCCTTATATACTTGCAGACTTGCAATTTCCTGCTGCATCTGCTCACAAATTATTGCCGAACCCTTTGGTAAAACAATATATAATATATATTCTGGCTTGTAAAACATATGTGATACAATATGCTCAACGATTGCAGAGATCATTAATTTCAGCTTTCGGATTTTTGATTTAAGTGGCGCCAACGCACCCACTCGTTGTTCTTTTTCTTTCCAGTTCCCTTCTGCTCTTTGGGGTTTTTATGATAAACAACTGTCTCAAATTACAATTGGCAAAACTTTCGCTACATGCTTGTTGCATGGAATTCCCAACCGCTTCTCGCATTTCATGCATACGCATTCACTGCGTGCAGGCTAACTCGAATTAATGTCACGGCAGGTGGCCTTAAGGGTGTTCGTATGTGTGTGTCTGAGTGTGTGTGTGGGCCACAGCGAGGGCCAATTAAAAGCCATATTTTTTAATTGCATTTCCTTGCCATGTGTCACACACAGTTATTATCATTGTTTGCCTGCGCTAGCATGGAGTATACAGGGTATTATTAGTTTGTCACGAAATGTAAAGCGCACGAAAGAGTTAAAGGTGTTACCTCTTATTTATGTGATGATATTATATAGAAAGGAATATATAGTATAAAATGTGCTCAATAAAAATATAAAATATTTTACGTTTTGTTTCTTCATTTTTCTAGAGAAGAACTTGATTAGGACTTTGAATATGCTATAGCTAAATAAAATAAAAACTATAAAAATTATATATAAATAAACTATGTATACTTCAATTGCCCTTTGGCAGGGTATTCTCAGTTCATCATAGTCCTCCCAATTGTTGCCGTTGTTCTTTGTTAATTGTTGTTGTAATTGGTTTATTGGCACACAACAAAAGTTGGGCCATATTTAATATGTATATTTATATTGCAGAGGTCGCCATATATACATATGTACCATATATAGTACATGTGGATATATATTTCACATACAATTTGCATTTTTGGTTTGTTTGCTTAAACTTTTTGTCGGGCTCAATTAAAAATTGTTTATTTAATTCGCGGCAGTTGTACGTTTTAATTTTAATTAAATATATATTTTTTTAATGCGTGAGCCGCCGACAATGAGCGGAGCGAATACAATTGAATTTTCAGTGTGGAAACTCTGAATAATACAAGTTGAGCTGCCTTTCTCTCACTCGGTCTCGCTCTCTTCCCTTCTCTCTCTCTCTCCCTGGCTACAAAAAAGACACCACAGTCATGATATTGAATAAACGTCAGCTTTATTTGATTTATAAATACTTAACTGGGAATCATAAAATAATTTGCCAAAATATGGTTTTATTAGTTGTGTGTGTGTGAAGAGTATTATATGGTTTAAGTTTGAAAAGTGTCGAATTGACAATTGACATTATTATGTTGCAATTGTATTATCATTTATACATAAAATGCATTAAAATATTTATTTATATATTTGAATCGCAGTTGAAGACAGTTTTGGTTGATTGAATACTCGTATTTTCATATTTTATAAATTGTTTACATCTTTGTTAAACTGATCAAAGCTTTACTTAAAAATAAGCACTACATTTTTATGGCATACATAAGTTGACGAAAAATCACCCAAATAAAGTTTCTTAATATCTTAATATTTTAGTTCCTTAATATTTATTTCGTGATTGGACTGATGAATTGAATAAACTATCAAATAGGTAAATCTCATCGCTTAAAATATCTGATAAGTCGTTTCTTATACTTATATCGTTTCTATATACATAAGTTAATTAGGTCGTTTTGAATTGAGTTAGTTTGGTCATTTCTTCTAAAGGTTAATTATGACGGTTCTACATAGGTTCCTTTGGTCGTTTCTACCAAGTTAAGTTAGATGGTGTCTGCATAGGTTAGTTAAGTCGTTTCTACAATATATATGTACATAGGTAAGGTAGGCTGTTTTGAATTGAGTTATTAATTACGTCGGTTCTACATAGATATGCTTTGGTTCTACATAGAATAATTAGGTCGTTTCTATATATTGGCTGGTTAGGTCGTTTCTACTAAAATAAGTAAGGTCGTGTCTGCATAGGTTAGCTAAGTCGTTTCTGCAATATATACATATGTAGGTTTGCTAGGCCGTTTTGAATTGAGTTAGTTAGATTGTTTCTTCTAAGATTAATTAGCTCAGTTCTACATAGAATAATTAGTTCGTTTCCATTTTGGCTGGTTAGGTCATTTCTACTACGTTTAGTTAGGTCATGTCTGCATAGGAAAATTATTTCAAATCGATTTATTTTATGTAACATTGCATGCAATATTCGCTCAGGTCATTTCTAATCTGGTTAGGTCGTTTCTATATACATAGAATAACAGAATAGATCGTTTTTAGGTTAATTAGGATGTTTCCTTCTGTTAAGTAAGGTCGTGTCTGCATAGGTTAGTTAGGTTGTTTCTACTGGACCATCAGTTCAATTTCATGTGAAAAAACTTTAAAGCTGTCTAGAAATATGAAAGCTTCAAGATTTAGAAATTCTCTTATTATCATATTCTGAATAGACTCCAAAAGCACCCTCAAAGCAAAGACCACACTGGGTACAATGTTCTCTTTTTGGAGCAACAAAATTCGTGGAAAATACAAAAGCATCTCTGGGCAAAACGTGCGATATCTGAAGCCCACATAAAAGTTTGGGTTGAGCTACCCGTGTTTAGCTTTAGTCTTGTCTACAAACTTTCTGCCACAGCCCAAGTCAATTCAGCCAAAAAATTATGAAGCCCGCTTGCAACAACATTCCAATGTTGTCTCTGTCTCCGTCTCTGTCTGTGTGTCCGTCTCTTTCTTGGGTTGTCGTTCTGGTTGTCGTTGGCGGTGTCGTCGCCAAACATCTTGTGGCATGCGAAAATAAAAGCCAATCTTAAGCGACGCCCACGCGACAAAACCCGAAACGAAACCTCAAGACGAACTCGAACTCGTCGTTGTGTGTGGAAGATGCGTTTAACTGTGAAGATGATGGTCGCGTCGGAGCCGCTCCTTGGGCCCAGCCTTTTGTAGTAGTATCAAGGCAAATATCTCAAATTTCAATGCACATTTTGCCAGCAAGAAAGAGAGAGAGGGAGGGAGGGAGGAGCAAGAGGCGAGTGTGTATAAATCTCGGCCGGCCTGCTGGCACACATTTCCAGCGTCATCAAGAACACTGTTGAACCCGGCCCAGGAAGCGGCTCTTGGCGTGGCCTGGAATCGGACTGCGAGACTGCGAGAACTGAGAATGAGAAGGTTCTTTGAAGGGTTGTCCGTCCTGTTGCTCATCGTCGTGTGTGCCGCCCATCAAACGGAGCGCAGCTAAAATGGTAGGAAGTCCAAATGTATCTTTGTATCTCATTTTGAGTATCTCTAAATATGCACGTGTGTGCGTCTCTCTCTCTTTGTGTGTGTGTGTGTGCAAGCATGTGAAACCGCAAAAAAAGGCAAGTACCGAATGCATTGAAACTGGCTTGGCTGCGCTGCTCTGCGGCCCGTCCCGGCCTCACGGCTCACTTAGTCATCAACGCAGAGGGAAACCGCAACGTGTCCCATTTAAGAGAAGCCCAGAGTAAAAAGATAGTGAGTGCTGCGTACCCCAATGGTCATAAAGCAACGGCAACGGCAACAGCAACAACAACAGCACAGTGCAGAGTACGACGATATCCTTGAGTGCCCTGGCCAGTGCCAGTGCCAGTGCGAGGCCATTAGCCGCAAACGAGAAATGAAGATTATCTAAAAGATACATGCGACGACGGACGATGGACCGACAAATGCACAGAGAGATGGACAGACAGAGAGATGGACAGACGGATGGACGAACGGGTGGACGTATGTATGAGTGGACGTTTGCTGGGCGCAGCGAACATTATGATACCCCGTAGGCTGAAAAGGCAAGGGGTTTAGAAAAAACTGTAACTAGAGAGTAGAGAGAATAGACTAGGCAAGTTAGGACAAAGTTCTTTCCTTGTAGAGAAGATGAACTAAGTAGAGCTGGGTAGAAATGTATGAAAAGTGTTTTTTTTTATTTCTTAAAAATTTCTCTCTTTCTTGATATTTAGAGAAAAGACTAGGCAAGGTAGGACATAGTTCTTTCCTTATAATATAAATTAAACCTGATACGTGTAGAGCTGTGTAGTTGAAGGTAAATCTTGGTACGTTTAAGGTGTGTAGAGAGATAGAGTAAGTACGATAGGCGTGCTAGAAATATAATATATTATATTTAATTATATATATTACATTACATTTTAATCAAACTGTTCTAGTTTCTCATTATATCTTTCTTTTCTGTCAGTTAAATGTGAAACTGATTAGGTTTAAAAGGAGTGTAGCAGGACTGTCGTCTGTTATGTAGTTTTTTAATATTTCTTTAATTTTTTTGTAGATCAATTGAATAAATAATTGCATAGGTTTATTTTACGATATACCGTATGAAATACTCAATAGGTCGTTTTAAACAGATACATTTTATACACTTGATGGATAGGTCGTTTTTACTTAGTTAACTTAAGTTGTTTCTACTTAGTTAGGTCGTTTTTTAGTTAGTTAGTAAGTTAGGTAATTTATTTTATATCAGTTAAATGTGTAAATGTGTAAGCTGGAATGTTTCTTGTTAAGTTAGTTAGGTCGATTCTGCTGAGGTTAGTTAGGTCATATTTTCTTAGGTCATTTCCTTTAAGGTTAGTTGGATCGTCTCTTCTTAGGTTACTTATGAAGGTCGTTTCTACTGCGGTAAGTTAGGACGTGTCTTTATAGGCTAATTAGGTTGTTTCTTCTTAGGTTAGTTTGGTTGTTTCTTCTAAGATTAATAAGGTTCTTTTTTTTAGGTTACTTAGGTCATTTCTAAAGGATCATAAGATCTATCTTCGTAGGCGAAATACCTGCCCATGTGAAGAGCTGATAAGCCTAAAATAACAGGGTATTGGCTAGTTGCGCATGTTTGCGCAGCACTCTGCTAGATCATTTCTATGCTAGGCGCGCGTTTTTTTCTTTTGTTTTGTTTCCACGCTATTGTCTGGGCATCTTTCTCGGCACTGTCGGTTGCTGTCCGAATTGTAACTTATGCTGCAGCCCAAAAGCTGATGGCTATGAAACGCCTGCATTTCATTTCGCATGCATTACGTGGCGAGGGAAGTGGCAAGATGAGGGGGTAGGCAGGTGGGGGGAGCGGTCTAGGGGCTTAAAGGGTGGAGCCGCAGTCAGGCCACGAAGCGGCTTTTGTGGCCTGGCATTGGAGGCGCCATTGTTTGGCATACTTTGCCATGTGGCACATACACACTCACACTCACACACAAACACACTCGCACACACACATGAGTCTATAGTTGCGCCTAGTTTTCGCATAGTTACAGTTACAGGCCGCCGGGCAGACAATGGCACACAAAAGCTACAACTGCAACAATGTTGATGACGGGCAGCGGCAGAGGAGGATGAGAAGGAGGAGCAGCAGGAGAAGGAGTGGCAGTGGGGGCGGGTTCTGAAGGAGGGCGCAAGGCATGACTAGGCGGCGGCTGATGATGATGAAGATGAGTTGGCACTGCCTCGCATTGAACTCTTTGCCTTCGTCGTTGTTGTTGTTGCCTTTGTTGCTGTTGCTGCATTGCATAATTGTTTTATTAGCAGCATTTGCCTAAGCCCAAATCCGTGCCTCAACGTTTGTGTTGCTTGCTTGTGTACGTACGTGCACACGCAGCGCCTTGTGGCATTGTTTTTACGCCCCCCTTTCCCTCGGCAGCTGCTGCAACTTGTTTGCAACTGGCCACAATTCGTTTTCTTGTCCCATGCGGGTGACCCGGAACAAGTGCTGCACCCACTACTCTTCTGCCTTCTCTTGCTACTCCATTCATAAAAGGTAGATCACAGGTAGCAAACAAACAAACAGAGCAAGCGACAGTTGCAAAGTGCGAGAGAGAGAGGGAGTGACAGAGAAGCAACGTGGCAGTTTTTATGGAGCTTAGCTGCATATTCAGATTGATTTGTGTGCGACATTGTTTCAAATTTGCAAAACATTTCTCGGCACGAACTTGCCCAAGGGGCAGGGGGGAAGGAAGGGGCAAAGGGAGGAGTACTGCTGCTGGTGACTGTCATCTGCTGCGAGTTGCAGCTGCCATGTTTTCACAGAGAGCGAGATTCGATTAGTTACAAGTGCACAGCATGATATATGCAACGAGTGCCTGAAGAGGGACAGGCAGAAAGGGAGAGGGAGAGAGAGAGGGAAAGTGAAAAGATATCCTGCCGGGTTAGCTGATGCTTTATTGGCTTCTCTCTGGCAGTTTAACTAAGCTATACCTTAAACAAGCCTTATATATTTCAGACCGGAAACTCATTCTGAATCAACTTTTAACTATCGCCTTAACTATCACTTTCTTTTCGGTTTGCGCAGGTGCTACAGATCCTAAAATGAGAATGAGAGAGAGTAATCAAAAACATATTAAAATCAATTTGGGTAATTTTTAACCCTTTCCACAAGGTAAACTCTAATTAACTTTTTTTCATCTCATTTATGTTTTTACCTTCAATTAAAAATTATTCTTATTTTATTTAGTTTTAACTCAAGACTTACAAACAAGTAGGTTAATTGATTGTTTTTATTTTTAAACAGTCGACAGACCAAAGCTGACTTTAAATTAAATTAAATAAATAACTTGATATATAACTTATGAACTAATTGGGCCAATCGATAATGTGTGTTACAGGCAGAAGGAAAAGACTCCCTTAACTTTATCAAATCTTAACTAGCATCCACAGCAGAGTAAAATATCGTCTTGTCCGTATATCCGCCTGACTGTTCGCCTGGCTGTCCGTCTGTCTCTCTGTCTGTCTAAAAACGTTGATCTCAGTGACTATAAGAGCTGGGGCTACGCAAATTATTGGCAACATGTGTTATTATCGCAGATCAAGTTTATGTTAGATATTGGCCACGCCCACATCCGTCCCCGTTAATTGATAAAATCAGAATTGCAAGTGTAATTTGAATGCTTAACATTTTATTAGTGGTAAACACGATAAATATGCATAGGTTAATGATATTCAAAAATTTGGTTGCATTTGAAAAATTAGAAAAGAAGTTATTTAAGAAATTTTACATATGTACTGATTTTAAGCCTTTCCCTAAAAGTATGCAACACAAAATACGTATTATATAGAAGTTATATATTAAAGAAATCGATTTGGTCTGATGTGTAGAGAGTTTATCACAATCGAGCACGTTTGACTGTAGCTTTAGTTTCTGTTAGTCTTTAAAGAAATACGTCCCCCAACTTATTGAATGCTAATCATAAGGCACATAAATGTATTCATAAACACAACAGTTACATATGAATAATATAGAATAAGTATGTGAATTATATAAATATTAAAAATAGTATTGAATATTATCAAATATTAATTCTAATGATTGTAAACATACAAAACAATCACAGACCCGCTTATTTTTTAGGACATATTAGAACCTATGAAATATATACAATATATTATCTACTAAAATCAACAGGGCAGTCAAAATAGCTAAATGGTCTGTTACGTTATCTGTATGAACACACTGATCTTTGTAACTATAAGAGGCAGAGACAACCAATTTGGAATAGAGGTACCTACAAATATATCCCTTGCATATAGAGGTGATTTAAATTTTGAAATTCCACGCCCTCCACAAATGCCAGAGAAATCCAATTTGAAATAAAGTTACCATATTAAAGTAGAGTAAATATATATCTTTTTTAATGCCACGCCGTCCACACATGCCCAATTTGGAATAAAGGCACCTATATCCTATGAAAATAAAGGTTTCTTATAATCTTGAATGAAGCTCAACACATGCAAATCAAATAATTGCCATCATAAAGCGAAGAATTTGCTTTACACTCGCAGCTTTACTGAAATATGTTTGCGTGAAATACGCCGTGAAAAGTGTTTGAAAGAGAAAATGTTAGCTGAAACTATTGATAAACTGTTTGGCTGCAATGCAGGCGACTCCCGCGATATGACTTTGGCTTACGGCTGCAATTGAAGTTGGCTCAAAGGCGATTTAAAATTATTATATGATTTATTGCAGCTGAGGGGCAGAGAGACAGACAGACAGCAAGGAGAGAGAGTGGACAATGCAGTAGGGGCAAAGTCAGCTGTTGTTGCAAGTAGACTTACTAGATACATATGTATCTGTATCTTCATTTTGTATCTTGTAACAACCCTCGACGCGGGCATGTAAAGTAGTTCGCAAAGTAAATAAGCCGCGCTCCGCCTGGCTTGCTTACCAATAAAAAACAACAACAACAACAGCAGCAACAATGAATGAATGATCGAGTACCGGCTGCTGCTTTGATCAATCAACCGTCAAAATTATTGCTGCATGTGCCCCGTGCCACAAGCAGGCGCAGCTCGGCAGCTCTGGCGGGAGTCGCGGATGCAATTATAAGCATTTCCACGTGCCGCTTCATTGGAGCTCGCCAGTGAAGCCAGCGAAGCCAGTTCGCCAGCTCGCGGCCTGACAGTAGCCGTTAGTTAGTCCCAGTTTTCAGTTGCACCCCCCCTCCTTTTACCCCTAACCCCTTCCCCTTCTTAGTTCCCTCTCAGTCTTCCATCTGGCTAAATAGAAATTTATTGGCCACTGGCAAACGCCCACTGCAGCGAGTAGCTAATCGAGTGTGCCTGTGTGTGTGCCTGTGTGTATGCCTGTGTGTGTGCCTCTGTATGTGCCTTAGTGTGTGTGTGTGCACTGAGAAAAAGTTAACGACAGGCTGGGCCTCTCTCCTAATGAGACCGGACACATTTTATATGCAAGCTATCAATATTATCTATCCCTCTTTCTCTCTCCATCTCTCTATCCCTGTCTCTCTTGCTGTCTTTCTTTGCGAGAATTCGCCAACTGGGAAGTTTGTCACGCAGTGTGTCACACTTTAGAGCGAAATCCATAAATTGCCAGCGACTGGCGACGAGGCACTTAGTTGATATATAGCATTTTGGGGTTATCACTCACTTTAGTTTCGCATTGTTGAGGAGTTTTTAAAACTTGCTTAGCGAAATAAATACGCTGCTGTTAAAATTCCTTATTTTATTATGGTAACCTTATTTATTATGGTAACTCTAAAATTACTTATAACTCTAAAAAATACTTTAGATAACTTAAGACTTATTCAACATAATAGAGATTGGATAAAACAAATTAAGGTATAAAACAAATTAAGTGAACGGAACTAAAGATCTTTTTAATTTTGAGCATTAAGAAGGGATTCAGTGAATAGAACTAAAGATCTTTCTATAAGGAATTAAAATTAAAAGGATACAAAACAATCTTTAAAACTCTGTTCAATGTCTATATTCAATGTAGTAAAGATCTTTCTAAGAACTTTTCTTTTGTGAAATGCGGATTAAGTTAAAATACATATTAATGAACTATTTTAATTTACACATATTAATGTATTCAATAATACATTGCTTAATGCATTCATTAATTGAATTTTTACTTTATTCATTACCATATCTTTTTCCTTCAATAGTAAGTATTTACTTTCTTCTAGAGCAACTCAAGTAGGCCTATTAACTATTTGAATTAACTAATTAAATAATTATGATCTTAATGATATGTAAAACATTTTCCTTGGATCTCTTCTTGAAAGTTATAGAACAATTAGAGCTCTCAGTAAGAATGGTTGATGAAAAACAAAAGGAAGTAAAGAATAAAGTATATATTATGTTTAATAAATTATATATATCCATATATTATTTTACTTCTGTTGATGATTTATTTATTTAATTAATTAATTAATTTTTTATTCATTAAAAATTTTATTGCTTCATTAATTAATTTATTTTTTATTTATTCATTATAAAATTTTATTGCTTCACATTTTGTCATGCAATCTAACTTCTATGTATAACTTGATTTATAAATCAAGATTATTCATATTTTTTTTTACCATTTTCAACACTACATCCCAACACTATTGTAATCATATGTTATCATTCAATTTTGTTTTGTTTTCTTTAAATTCACATAAACCGTAGAACGATATAAACAATCTATTCAATTGGGATCTTAAGTTCTCCATCAAGAGCATTTTGCTCAGTGTAGGTGAGCGACATCTCGCTGTGTGTGTGTGAGTGCGTGCATGTGTAAGTGAGTTGTAAGTTGCCAGTGCACTGGCGAAAGGGCAACTGTATCGTGTCCATTTCGTTGTCAACGGAATCACAACTGCAGCTGCTGCTGTTGCTGCTCAAGTGGGCACTCACATATGCAACAGCAACGACAGCACCAGCAGCAACAACAACAACAACAACAACAAGGAGAACGACAACAACACGCCGGAGCTTGGGGGCGTTTGCTGGCAGAGAGAGATCCGTTTGCCGAGCTAGGCCTATGATGATGGTTGTTATTATACGCCCAGCGTGGCGCATAATGCAGCTAATCTGGGGAATTAGGTAAAAAAGCTGACAAAAGGCAAACAAGCGAGATTCAAGTGCCCGTTGCAGCAGGAGAGGGAGGGGGAGGGGAGGGGAAGGGAAGTAGCGCTGCCTGCCTGCAACTACAACTGGAGCAATGCAATTTTGTATCCTATTACGTAAAGTAACTGTCAAGTCGTTTAGGCAGATGGACGAGCAGCAACAAGAACAACAACAAGAACAACAACAAGAGCATCATCCGCCAGCTACTACTGCGACTGCGAGTGACTCAGCACGCTTATCTGGCAGGCAAATGTCCCTGGCGCTGTGAAGGATTTACGCACAAAGGAAGCGATACGGAGGCAGCCAGAAAGCGGAGCCAAAAGTAGCTAAGCGAATTAAAAAAGCAAACTCGAAGTAAATTAAATAAGAGACAGCAACGAGAAGAGAAATGAAGAGAAATAGTAGAGTAGAGCACAGCAGGCAGGCAGGCAGCAGGAGAGGAGGTGGAGGAGGAGAAGGGACAGCAGGACACCGGCTCAGACGGCTGATAAGGCGCTAAGCCCCGACGATGCCGTCAGCAACCGCAGCGAGAGAAAAATGTTTTTAAAAATGAAATCACTTTTAATGAGTCATTCAAGTGGCACGACGACGACAACGACGACGACGACGGACGCTCTGCACTGCGCTCTGCCACTTGCCAGCAATGACGAAGACGACGACGTCTAGCACAAAAAATAATAATAATTTTTACAGAGCAACAAACAAAAAGACTAGAGTAAAGATAGCGCTGGCTGTGGCATGTGGAACTTGGGATACTCTGTGAGATGTTATGTTTTTTAATGGAATAGTGCAATATCTAAAGATTTTTTATATCTTATCTAACTTATCTACTGCCTACCAAGCAAACGAATCTGACCATGTCTGACCAGAAAATAACAGAGATCTACTCATTTTTAGATATTTTTAAACATTTATTCGAAGGTTATGTGGACTTACATTCAATATAAATATGTACATATAATCTAGTAAGTTATAACCGAACTTAGACATGAAAACATATATCAAACTACAAAATTTCAACAAATTACACCAGGACATAATAAAGAAATGCGCATTTTAAGCTATACCTCATACACCTATGTCAAAGGTTATGTTTTCTTTGTTTCGGTATACAAATTTATATATTATCAATAAGGATACCAAATTTCATCAGATTCTATTGAGAAACAACTGGGATATGCGCATTTTAAGCTATAATTTATAGACTTATATACAAGATTAAGTTTTCTTTGTTTTGAGTATACAAATTTATATATTAATTATAAGGATACCAAATTTCATCAGATTCTATTGGAGAAACAACTGAAAATAAAGATTGAGTATTCTTTGTAGTAGCAAATTATATATTTTCTATAATACCAATTTTAAAATATTCTTCAAAACTAGAGATTTGCGATTTTAAACTTTAATTAACACCATATTAAGATTAAGTTTAACATAATACAAATTACCTACAAGATACAAATTTTATAATGGTCATTAAGAAAACTGGGATATGCGCACTTAAGCTAAAATTTATACACATTTATACAAAATAAAGTTTTCATTTTTTAAGCATACAAATCTAAATCTTACCTGTAAACGTACCAAATTTCATCAACTTCCATTAAGAAATAACTGGGATGAATTTAAAATTTTTATTTATTCTTCTATTTAAAAGATTATTTTGATTTAGTTCTAATAAACATATCAATATATGATATAAACTATAATTTTACAATCTTTGACCAAGTTCCAATGAGAAATGACTGAGATATGCGCACTTGTAGCTCAACTAAGCTGCCCGATGTGAATAGGAATATATACTTTGCACACACATATTTATCACATTCTATTGCTAAATAATTGCAATACCCACGCGGAAAGGAAGGCAGTGGCAATAATAATTTCGCGTTGTGGATGTGGATGCCACAGGAAGCGTCAGTCGCCAGTTGCCAGTCGCCGTCTCACAGGAAATCACAAGCATCCCTGGCAACGGGCAGGCAGCTCCTCCACCTCCTCCACCTCATGCTTCCACATGGATCCGTGGCGCAACAAGTTGTTGCGCTCCCTCCTGCACTTGAGTCCTGCGGCCATTTCACTTTGCTTTTCATTTTATTACTAATTTTTTCTCTCTCTTTGCTGCTCCTTCTCCCCCTCTTCTGCCTGTCTCTTTCTTTTGCTAGTTGGTTTTTGTGCAGAGCTTTGCAAATTATAACGACAGCTACCAAAGTCAGTCAAGTCCAGAAGGAAGCGCTTCGCCAATCGGAAAGGCACAGGAGCGGAACAGTGCCGGACGAGGGGAGGGGAGCGTGGGGAGCGAATGGACATTTAATGAAACGCAATGACAACAAATTGTTTAAACATTATTTGCGCTTTCATATTTCAGTTTGTACAGCATTTCCTTTTCCCTTTCTTCTTCTTCTTCCCGCTTCTTCTTGCCTATTTGCGTGTTTCTTTTGCAGCGGAGCCTAAGCATTATTACACGTAAATAGAAATTACATGAAAGCATAATGAGCTGCCGCCGGCCAAGGAGTTGACAATTTCCAGAAATGAAATTATGGCAACTTTGTGCGAACTATTAATGAGAGGAAAGCATTTAAGCACGCCCCATAAACATATTACCGCGGACTTATTTCATTATAATCCAGATACTTTATGCTATTAACAGCTTTACTTTATGCGAAGTTCTTGAAAAATAAATTACTTTCTAGCCTTAGTGTCTTTAGAAGGTGTTTATTAGGGAGCTCTATTTGAAACTTGGTCAATACAACCTAGAAGAAGAACATCTATGTCTTTAACTTTGTATTTATATAGAATATAAGGTTTCTAGATCCTTTATTAATGTTTGGTTAGCAGTTAAATCATGCATTACTTGATCATTCATCACTGGATTAATCAGCACTTGATGTATATATTATATAAAGATCATATCAAGGTTGCTTGATCTTTTATATAGGTTTGGTTAGGAGATTAATCAGTCAGCACTTGATCATTCAACACTAGATTAAGCAACACTTGATGTATCTATATAGATCATATTAAGGTTGCCAGATCTTTAATTAATGTTTGGTTAGGACCTTTAACCATTCCCCCTTTAATCGTTCAGGAAGTCAGAGTTCGTCGCCGCCTTGATGCACTTACGTTCACCTCAACTCTGTGCAACATGTTGTAGTATTCAAGAAGTCGTCCCAGTACCGGTGGGGTAACCTCTTCCAGTACATCCACAAGCTTTCTTGCACTACAAAAGAAGGTTAGTTAAGCAAGATAAGTGAGAAAGGAATGAAGAGTTAGGGAAAGAAGCTAAGCTTCTTCTAACCGACCGTTCAAGGCGCTTGGGAAGATATTCATCCTGTGTTAGCAAAGGCGGATCTCTGCATATTAAATTTTTAAGGAATTAACATTAATACAAACTCCATAAAATTTCACTTAGCTCACTTCAACTCGGCAGCTGCTTCTGCTGTCTCCTGTAGAAGTAGATCGTCCTTTGCCTGAGGTTCTTGCCTCGCATCAATATCCAAATACGGTCTAACTCTTCGTTTGCGTGAATACAACCAATAAAGCCAATCATAGAAATCTCTTAAATACAAAAAGATTGCATCTTTAAGTCGACAGCCACGCCGTCCAACTTCCTTATTGACCTTAAAAAAACTATTGATGATAATTGCTTTAAAGGAGAGCAACAGAATTATGTAGACGAGAATGATAAGCGAAAGGAAATAGAGTTGCATAATTATTCCAATAGATACGGGTGGTTGCTTGAAGTCACCCACTGTCCAACGTAGCATGGTCATTACTGAAGTAAATCCATTTCTAAAGTGCTCAGCCTGTCCTCCAAAAAGCAACTGACCACAACTAGCGTATGCCATGACGAGGGGAAAGAACAATAACAGAAAGCCCAGAACATCATCTTTACTCTAGAAAAAGATCTTAATTTATCAATTGATTGCTTGAATTCAATAAGATTACTTTATACCTTTTGCAAGACAGTCCAAAAGATCACCAAGGTGCGATTGATGGTATAAAAGCAGAGAAAACGAATGCAGGCAAGAAACATGAGTAGTCCGGAAATATTCTTCGATATTATATAAATTAAATGAAGTACATCCAGATTGATATACTGCTCACTGGTTTTCGTATGTTTTACTATGTCAGTCACACAAAAGTGATGGGCAACATTCAATATAAGCAATAAAATGGCAAACTGTGAAGAATAAATTAGGAACTGCTTAATAACGAATCATACTATGACTCACTATACATGCCATGAAATCTATTATATTCATAACGTAAGATAAATAAGTATAGTAACCCATTTTAATGATACACTTTATCTCCCTGGTGGTGATAATAATTATAAGAATGTAATACAGCATGATGGTAGAGATCACTAAAGAACCTTCTGTTAGAAATGACTCTCGTCTAATGGATTGCAATTGAATGGAGGGCACATAAACTCCGCTAAATGTCTGCTCAGCCATAAATCTATACGATTATATAATAGATTATATTATATAAATATTATATTTAGTCTTAAGAATTACTATTCTAGTCAGTAGTAGGACTCACTTACTTGGCAGTAAGAAAGAGTCGCGTATTCACATGGTATAAACTGAATTCCAGTGCCACAAGTGCTGTGCGATGATCTAGCAATTTTTTTGCGATCAATCGATCAATCAACCCCAGGTTTTCTTCGTTATTATAGCTTAAGCTAACCACATAACCGGCTCCTAGGTAGATCTCCATTCTACCCCAGATTGGCAAAGACTTATCCTTGGCTAAGCTCAACCATTTATAACCTTGATGATCTCCTTTATCTTCATTGTACCATTTGTAGGTTCCAAAACACTCAACTTGATTTCGAGTGAATATGGACTTTCTGTCGCACGATCTTTGAGGTACACGTATTTGTCTCAATCTTGGCGGTCCAAGCAATACATTTCCATGCAATATTGTTCGATTGAAGACATTACCGTATATCTCATCAAATTCCCATGTTTTATTAACACTCTTATAGACAGAGGCTGGATCGGAAGGCTGAAAATCACCCAGTTCAAGAAGAGTTAGAAAACTGAATTTAAGGAAGTTCCAGTAATGATCTTGATTGTAGATCTCAGGGAATTCGCTTGCTATACTACGTTGCACTGCATCATTATAGAAGAATTGCACAGCTTGGTTGCTTCGCTGAGTCACTGAGAAGATATGTTTAAAGTTATTTTCAAAGATCACTTATAGAGAAGCTTACCCACCAGAGTGAGAATCAAATATATTATGTTTATTATAAAGTTATTGATTGCCCTTCTTGATTCCCTTATTGTATCGTAACGTATCTTCTTTGTTTCATTTAGGAATCTTGTAAAGAAGCCTTCTTTCTTGTCAGACTTGGCATAAACATGTTTCTTAGTCTATTGAACCATAATTTAATTAAAGTATGTTCTTGCTATTTAAGTTTTTACCAACTTATTTAATTAGCTTATTTGTAAACTTGTCACTTTGATGTCATAGCTTCCTTTATGCAAATGTTAAACAAAAGATTTGAAGTTCAACATATTTCTCTTTTTCAACGGAACAAACATTAATTAAGGAATGTTTTCTTTAATTCCCTCTAACCTTTCCTTATCCTCCTATTCTCAAACCTTTCTTTAGACCCTAACTCAAGTGAAAGGGAACCAGACACCAAATGTTTCATAGCGTGTCCCATGAATATTCTTCGTCGGCGTCAATTTCATTTCTTCGCTAATTGTCATGTCTGCAGACACTTTATGTGCAGACAGAGAGCTAAGCCAGCTGTAAATAATTTCACTAAACGTACTTTGTCCGCAAACATTGTTATTATCATTTAATATATATTTTCCTGTCATTTCATTTCGCTTTACACTGCTTTTCCGGCTTAATCTGCCCGGTCACTCTCACTCTCTCGCCGCTTCTCCTTTGTGAAGTTGCTTTTATGGGTGCTTTGTTTTCGCGCCAGAGCTTTGAAAATGATTTTGTAGAACGCGATGCCAAATAGAAAATCATCATAATTTTCGTTTATTACGAGAGTTTTTACCCATTTGGCGAGAGTTGTATTTTCTTTTTTTTCTTTTTTTTCGCTTTTATTTTATGGACAAAGTTTGCCAGTTGCCAACGTTGTTGCTTTAATTGCCATTGTCACGGCTTGTCCTTGTTGTTGGTATTGTTGTTGCTGTTGTTGCTCTGAGAGTCATTGTACCCGCCCTCATGGCCTGCTCTAACCAAGAGAGCTGGCTCATCAGACCTATAGAATGGCAAAGCAAGTTTGCAACTCCTTTGATTTGTTTTGCACAACAACGCTATGAAAAGAAAGAAAACCAGCTAAAGAAAACTTTGAAAGACACTTACCGACACAATCCGTACAGCGTACACTGTATACCGAACACCTTGCCCCGCCCCCACAGCAGCCCGGACGAAGCCTTAAAAGGTGCGCTCAACTTTTATAAGCCAAAACATTTTTGAGTTATTAATGGAAAGTTGCTCACTGGACTGGCCCAGCCTGACTTGGTTGGCAACTCCCTTTCTATCTCCCACTCTCCCACTCTCTCCCTCTCTTTCTCTCTCTCTCTGGCAGACTGAGACTTGCTGTGAGTTGGCCTTGTATAAATACGAATGCTAACTAAATGTTATGTTTTCATTATGTTTAGCGTTGAGGCAACTTTCAGGCAACTCTCTGGCAGTCTGTTTCTAAACTCCTTCTGCTTGGCTTTGTTCCTCCGCTGGTTAAATTGGCTTAGACACTTTTTTCTCTAGTTCCCTCTCTCTTCCCTTTTCTCTTGTTGCCTCTGCAGACTGCCATTTGTTTGCCAAAAGTGCACTTTTTAACTAACTTGTCTAACGTAACTAATGAAAAGATTTGTTATTAGTTCTGCAGCATCGCCAACAGCAACAACAACAACAACTGCAGCCCATGGCAGGTGCAAAAAGTGGCGGCCCAAGTTTTCCCCAAGGATTTGTACAAGGTAGAAATTGTGTTCAGCCAAAGAAACAACAAGTTCGCAAAAAGTAAATAAATATTTGAACAACTTCTTATGGCCAGAGCGATTTGTTTGCCTGCAAGTTGCCTCCTCTTCTTTTTGTTGGGCAGTTTGAAAGGACGAGTAGGAAAAAACTTTTTGTTGCTTTTACTATTTGCAGTTTGCGGAATTTGACAAGTTTTCGCTTAGAAAATTGATCAGACAATTTTCAAGATAATTTAACAATAAATTCTATGAAATGCTCTTAACGCAATAAAAAAAAAAAACATCTGTGTCATAAAACCAGTTTGCCATTCAGCAAATACTTATCGTATTAAGTATCGCATAATATACTAATAAAAGCCATTCAAAGTCGTGTTCGACTAGCCCCAAATATGCTTAACCTTTTCTAGCTTTTGTTAGCCATTTATTTTGTTGCTCAGCTTGGCTATTTATAGTCTTCAATTTAAGATAATTAAGTCAAGTTGAAAAGACGCTGTCCCAAACTGATTGATTGACTTTATCTCTGGCTCTCTGCAGCTTATCAACACTTTGCCTGCAATTGATCTGCCTCTCTTCCTCTCCTTCTCTTCTCTCTCTTTGCTCGCTTTGGCTATCTAGATGCAGCGAACGCATAAAATACGACTATCTCAGGCCGAGAAAACAAGCCAGAAAAAAAGCAGCTAAAAAGAGTCTGAGCTGCTTGCAAACACGTTTTCAACTGCATTCACGTAGGCCGAGCGTTATCTTTATAGATGCATTTGCCTGCCGAAGACTTCCTGTCCCCTCCCTCTCCCTCTCCTCCTCCTCCTTCTTCTCTACCTCCTTCTGCTCGTGCTCTAGCTTGATGAGTGAAGCGTAACATGAAAATTGTAAGGCACGCCATTGTAAGGCACATAGACTGCGTCGCTTAAATGGAAATTCTGTAAATTCCATAAGCTTGGCACTTCCTTGACTTTCCACTCCCCGACATAAAAAATTAACGCTTCGTTTGCTTCTTTTATGATACAATTGATTTATTCAGGCATTACTTAATAACAGAGTTTTATATTTATTGAATTTACAGTTGCTAATAAATATAATAGGTTTTATTGGCGTTGATAAGGTATGTTTGCTGAGTTAATAACTGTGATAATAATTTTTGTAGTGATTTATAAGGTATACCATAAAGATAATGATAAAGATAATAATGATATAGCATGATAATTCGAGTTGTTTATAGTATAAAAATTGATTAAATAAATCTTGGTATACTTTACATATTTATACAATCTTGTTCAATCAACTAAATACCTAACTTAATGTGGTTTAATTGCGACTGTCTTTATTTAAAAATATTGTTAAAAAAATATGTAATTGCAATCAAGGCCCAATTGACTTAAAATGAGTGTTGCCACATTGTTCACTTTGATCTTCATCTAACAAGGTTACCAACTAGTTATAATATCTTCAAATTATAGTGTGTATATGCTACTTATATTCTAGTTAGCCTTACTATCATTCTTAATACAATACCAGATTCTTCAAGTTACATAATGTGTAGCTTATTATTATGATTACTATCTAGCAACATCCAAAGTCATTTTCAAATTGAATATCACTGTTGAACTTCCTTTACTTTTATGCTATGGCGATTTAGTGACCCCAGCGCTGCTTTTACTTTCCACAGAGTTCGCCTTCAGTGCATGCCCGCATAATGCCGAAAAGATGTTGCCATCTACATAAACAACAAATGTGTTAAATGCCGCATAACGAAATTGCCACTCGAGATCGTTGGCAATAAAACTCACCACATCAACATGATATTTTGGGGATACTCCAAAGTCACAATCAGCAACAGCATCTTCAGCAGCTGCTGGCTGGCAAATCAATCAAACTGTCTATATGTCTATTCATCCATTCCAACCAGCTGCTGTCCAGGCGCGATGTCACCCGCATGACATACTAAAAACTATGGCAAAGTTGAGAAACTCGAAAAAAATATCGTGAATTTAATGTTTATATAATTTGATTAATAGAAGAATAGAAAAACCTGTGGGGAGAAGGGGCACTGTGTTGTAAGTTGTTAATTATTTATGATTAAATGCAAATCAGAAAATGTGTAAAAAACTGTGAAATTCATTTGCCGTTGATTACGATGCTCATCAATTCGTAATGAGGCTCCAATAGCCTGGAATAAAATAATGTCATGTGAAATTTGTGTTAACATATTATAAAATCTGAAATCAAATGAGAAATTTTTGTTGCCTGCAAAAATGTTAATTGTGAAATTTATGTGAATTATTCAGTGCGCTGCAAAGCGAAAATCAATAGATTTATTATTATAATTATTATTGCTGCCGGTGCTGCTGCAATCTCTGCTGCTCTGCTGCCTCATCTATAATCCAATCCAGTCCAGTCCTGTCCAATTCCAAATCCAAAACCAAAACCAAACTACAACAAAACAGTCGAGCAGCGTCTGTGAAAGAGACAGAAGAAAGTAGGAAGAAAGAAAGAAGCTGCCGGAAAGAGGCGAGCCACATTATGTATGTATGGGTTTGTTGGCGATTTCAAGTTGGAGTTGGCGAACGACCACAACGACGACGACGACGACGCCGCAGACACTCGAGAGGCGGTGGTGCAAGGACAAAATATACTGAGTTTGCTCGACGGGGAGTTACGCAGTGAAATGGGGAAAGGAACTCAAGGTAAGTCAGTAACTCGAGCTGAAGGAAGTTATTTATGCTATATGCTGTAGACTTATTATCAGCAAATTTGGTATATAGCAAGATTATATAGTGTAGTAGATTTATATAAAATTTCAAATATTCTAACTTTGAATTTAGACTTGCTATAAAGGCAACACTCAATTTAATTTAGTAACTCAGTGCAGGCCCTCAATGGAGGTTGGAGCTAAACTTACAAGAGCTATCTCTGCTATAAGCTTTGGAACTCTTGTAATGCATTATAAATATTAGCTATAATTAATTATATACTCCATAATATAAACTCCATAATATATACTCTCTTATATATTCTTGTTGTCTACTATAAAATTTCAGCACTTTATCTACAAAAGTAAACGTGTTTTACAGTAAACACTAAGCTGGAAGGCATATCTGATATAGGCTGCAGTTCTATTCTCATGATATTTGGTGTATAATATGTTTATATATTCTCGTAAGCCATTATAAAATCTCACAGCTATATCTATAAAGCCAAGAGTGTTATAAAGGAAACCCTCAAGCTAATGAAACATTGAAAGTTGTATTTCTAAAGTTTCTTTTTTTTTTTTTTTTTTTTTTTTTAACTAGGCAACAACCTTTATATCTATAAAAACGCATCTTTTATAGTAAATAAACTTCATAGAAATTAATATATAAAGAGAAATATGCAACTATAAAAGTCGTTTGATAAGTCCGTACTTTTTGTCCGGCAATAAAGTCCGGACTTATCAACTCATATTTGACCTTAATCGTCTGCTTCAATGCCTAAAAACGCAAACCAAAAACGCTAAATTTTACAGTCAGCTGTTAATCGATAAATACTGACAGTAGCAGTATTGTATTTAGAGAGGTGAAATACAAAAAGTCACGGACTTATCAAACGACCCTCGTATAATATATACCTTTCCTTGGTCACACTCTGTATAGTAAAAAGGAGTGCTAAAAACTATTGCTGTGGCCAAAGCGCCAAAGGTTAGCCGGCTTAAGCACACACTCTTATACACACACCCACTCACGCATACAACCACACACCCACACACACACACATAGATATAAAGAGTGCGAAGAATAAAAGAAAACATAAAAGAAATGTGCAGCTGTGTAGGGAAAATACTGAAGGCGAAGCTAAAGCTCAGAGAGCAACACCCGAGTCAGGTGAAAATGGATTCTGAAAATTGGGTTAATTGATGCTTAGTGTGTGCTGTGGCTCTGTGTGTGTGTGTGTATGCGAGTGTGTGTGGGAGTATACGTGCTTATAGCTGTGTGTGTGTGTTAAGTATATACGCGCTGTGTGGGCGGTTGGGCGTGGTTATTTAGCTAAAAGTGGCTAATAGTTTTTTGCGGAAGCCGGAAACGGAAATGCGCACAAGAAAATAAACGCGCACACACACACAAACACACACACGCATACATCCCCACAAGGGTCACATATAATTGCCAAAATGACGACGTCGTCGTGGTCGCTCTCTCTCTCCCTCTCTTTCGCTCTCAACATGTAATTAGCATTAAACCATTTGTCGAATTATACACACCGGGACTGCCCAGATCCGTGAGATTGGCATTCAGTGCGCCCGGCGCTCCTCCTCCTCCTCCAGCTCCACCTGCAGCGCCTCCGCTTAACGCTGTGGCTGCTGTTGCAGTTGCTGTATCTGCCAGCACTCGCTCTGCGCAGAGCAGCATCAACAGCAGCAGCGGCAGCGGCAGCAGCGGTGGCAGTGGAGAGGATCCTCTAAGCGACGACCTCATTTTGCAATTTGGTATTTTCGCAATGTGCTTGTTGTTGTGTTCCAGCAGCGGCATCAACATGTTCCATTTGTTGTCCCTCCACCGGGCGGCTCTGTTGGCGCCAATTGTGAATGTTCTACAAAGAGAAGGAAAGAAAGAGAGAGACGGAAGATTTAGTAAATGCCTACATTGATTTTTGGCTTGTTTTTTGGCGGTTTATGGCGGCTTTTGGCTTTGTTTTGTTGACACACTTTCAATTTATGCAAATCGATGGCAAAAAGTATCTAACTATCTATCTATCCATCTTAGCGTTTTATTTAACACCTGCACTGTCTCTAACTGAAATGTATCTTATAGATACACTTGCACCTTTGGCACGTTCAATTTCGTTCCTTCTTTCGCATGCGCTGCACGCGTCGAATTGTCATTAAACACTCGCGACACACCCTAATGCAAATCACAGAGACATATATGACGCTGTCAATTACGTTTCGCTTTTTAAATTGTATCTTACAGATAAGAATTGTAATTCGTAGATTGCTTTAAATTATCGAGTGAGGGGATTGGATTGAGACTGACTGGCTGTTGCTGGGATTTCTGCTGTTTCTGTTGTTGTTATGCCTTGTTGTTGCTGTTGTTGTTATGCCTTGTTGTTGTTATTCCTTGTTGTTGTTGTTATGCCTTGTTGTTGTTGTGCCTTGTTTCTGTTGTTATTCCTTATTGTTGCTGCTGCTCGCTTAGCTCCTTGTTGTATCTTTGTTTATATTTATTATGGATTGCACTTGCGCCCAACTGGCTGGCAGTGTCTGCTTTTTGTTACATTTATAAATGCTTTACAGCACATGTGACGCGCAGACACACACACACAGTAGATACACTCACAGTAGACACACACTTGCACACACACTGGCACACACACTTTCGCACAGCTGTGGCTACAATTTGTAACTGTAGCGCGCATTTATAAATGCGGCACTTGGGGGCAGCCCGTTGCCGGCACTGCCTCTCCTCCTCTCTTCTCCTCTCTTCTCTCTTCTCTTCTATCCTCTCCTCTCTTCTTTCCTCTCTTTCCTTCTCCTCCCTCGCCTTCTTCCTTTTCCTTTTCCTTTTTATGCTGCCAATGTTTACATGCTCAACAACTTTTTGTTGGTCGTCAACAAACCATCAAGCGTTTTGCTTGCGCTTCGTCTGCGCCTGCTGCTCTCCCTCTTCTTACCTCCCCTTCTTCTACACTTCAGCGTCTTATCAGCCACGTTGTCGCTGTTGTCCTGCGGTTCCTTTTTCGATACGCTTATACGGCTGTATTTGATTTGTGTGTGCGTGTGTGTGGTTCCCTTTGCGCTGGAAAAACGTGCTCACATGCGGTTCACTTGAATTTCCTTTTCCCCAGCTCCTTGCTCCTTCCCCGTTCTCCTTCTGCTTGCTTTTGCTTCTTGCTACTCCTTCAACTTGTGTGTTGCCTTCGTCTTCTTCTTTCGTCCTTACGCGCTTTTGTTGTTTCAGTCAATTGACGCATTTTAAAAACGCATAAAATTGCTTTATGTTTGCCTTTCCATTTCGGCTTCAGTTTTCCTCTCTTCTCCACGCTTTTCCACTCTTCTTCACTCTCCTCCACTCCCCTTTCTCCTTTGGGTTTAGCTGCTTCCGCGCTGATGCCTTGGCTTATCCGCCTCGCGTCAATTTATGCAAAAGGCGCCGCCGTCTTGATGCATGTGACGAGAGAGAGAGAGCAGGAGAGTGAAGCCTTCTTCTTTGTTGCAAGCAGCTGCAGCATGTATCTCCTTCTCTCTTCCACACTCCTGTGGCTGCTCCTTCTCCCTCTGTCTTTGTCTTGGCTCGGTTAAGTATCTGTAAGTGGTGCATAAGTGGAGAAAAAATGTTATTGATGATTTATTTGCATTTGGCATTGATATATGCTAATGTTTCTTTGTCCCCGATTGTCTGACTGCCCGCCTGCCTGTCTCCCCCTCTCCTCCTCTCTCCCTCTCTCCCTTTCTCTGCTGCCTTTCTTTGAGAATTTGTTATCTCTGTTCGGGTTTCTTTTTCAATTTTTCATGCACGCTAGAAAATTATTATGGCATTTTTAAGTCATTTTTATTTGCATTTCGTGATTTCCTATAGACAGATAAGCCCCGAAGAGACCGAAAGACAAACTCAAGACCATTTCGAGACAGCTGTGTGTGTGCCTTTGTCTGTGTGTGTGTGTGTGTGTGTCTGTGACAACTCTCAAATATTTGATTTAATTCCCTGACATATAATTAATCACTCTGCACCTTTTAGGAGTCCGTAACTGAAACAGAAAGAGACACAAAGATGAACGAGCAGAGACCCTGCCTGGGGTCAGTTGGTTGGTTGGGTCTCTTTTGCGTTTATTTGTTTATAATTAAATATTATTTGGCAGCCCCAAATGAGACAAGCGCAGAGCAGCGGCAGCGGCGTCCAAGTGGCATTTATCAGTCACTCATTCTTTCACTTCCTCCCTTCCAGCTAGTTTCGTCTCGTTTCGTTTCGTTCATTTCTCGTTTTTTAATGAGTTACAAATTTGGTTTTTCAGTTGTTTAATGGCTGACAGCATTATAGATTAGTGTCCGAAAGTTTTTCTACCACTTCTCCACCTCCCTTCTCCCTCTTGTCTAACTTGCTCTCCAGTCTGGGAACTGTTTTGGCTGGCGGCAATTTTTGGGGTCTCTTTTTTTTTTTTGGTTGTCGTTTGTCTGGCTACTTGGTAGGTCTGTGTCGCAGTCTCTGTCTCCCCGTCTCTCTGTCTCTGTCTCGCAGTCTCCGTCTGCGCTAATGTGTTGCAGCTCTTTATGTATGTTTTTCTGGGCTAATAGCCCCCGAGCCCTGTAAGCCAAGTGGTTTGCCCAACAAAGTCTGCCTCGGCCCCTGCCTGCTTCCCTCATTTCGGTTCTGTCTGCGTGTTTTTTTTTTCATTCTCTCTGTTTTTTGTTAATTTTTTGGCTCGTTAGAAATGTAAGTTTATGTGACAGTGGCTAGAAAAGTTATCAGCCAAATGGGCTGGACCTGATTAGCCACGGAATCTGAGAAACTGAGAGTACTCTGAATGCTCCAAATGTAATTACAATATCAGCAAATTATAATAATCTTGTTGAAGTTAAGTGGCAAGTGGAATTTGGAGCTGATATGGTTAGATTGACTGGGGAAAGGTTATGCAGATGTAGAAACTCTGGAGATAGAATGTTTTGAATGGAAAAGTTCTTTCTAAATAAAATAAAAATTGACATAGCTTGAACTGTAACTAAGCCAAGCAAGTTAGAATTACGAGAAGTTGATATGAAAGAAGTTATGTAGATGAACAGCTAAGCGAACTAGCTATAACGATTTCTGCGATTTTATTTATTTTATTTTAGAGGTAATGCTGTCTTTATACTTCCCAAAAAGACTGACAAGAGCTTAGACCAAATCTGAAACAGTTTTTACTTTAACTAAGGTTGGTAAGTAGAAATCCATTTAAGCTTTTTTTGGAATCATATTTAACCCTGTTTGCGTATCAAACTGGGTATTAAACTTTAACTAAGTTTGGCAACTAGGAATCATTTTAGGGATTTTAATGGCAAGATTCTCTCTGTCATCATATTAAACCCTACTTGCGTAAAGAACTAGCCAAAAACCAGTTAAATCAATGATAAGTTTAAAGATGATTTATCATAATTACTAGAACTTTACATAATAGAGAGAGCAACACTCGAGCAAGTGCAACCAGAAATAGCTTAGGGTTCTTTTGAACTAATCTTGTAACTTTTATAACTGTCGCAATAAACTCAAACTAAGTCAACAGGAATCATTTTAAATTTCAATGGAATTTTTTGGATATTAAGCCCTGTCCTGAGCATAAACTGGTTCAAAAGTGGTTAAAATGCCCAAGTTAAAAACCTTCATGCCAAATTTGATATCTACCAATAACTATTGTCATAATAGCTGAGATCTTGTTAAACATCTGGCCTTATCCAAGGATACCTAAGACTGATCCGGACAGACATACCAGAGTCGTGTCTTAATCGACTCGGCTAGTTGATCCATAGTAAGAATAGAGTATACTTTGTGGGGTCTCCCACGCCTTCTTCTAGCCTGTTACATACATTTTGCAATTAAAAAGTTTAGTATACCCTTTTTATGACCATTTTTAATGGATCAGAAGGGTATAAAAACAATAAATCAATATCTTTTAAACTCTACTGTTGCAGCACGCAGCTAATATTCAGCGATAGGTCGGAAGATACTTGTAATGAAGACAGGATAGGTCGCGATTCTTTAATCTTTCAACTTTTCTCAATTTGGTTAGAATGTCTACTTAATTTTCTCATGTACTCTTCACTCACAGAGATGATGTTCAGCTTTCTTTGGATATTCTCATTTCAGAATAGGTTCTTTGCCTCAGTAATATGCATCTACGTATCTTCAATTGAGTTTTTTGCTTAACATTAATGTTACAACTTGTGTCACAAGTTCAAATACCAACATTCTATAATCATTATGACTGTGAACACTTTCAACTCAAAACTGAAGCGACAAAGTCACTATGATTTAAGGGATTTGCATTTTGCATCTACCATTATTCCAACTACCTTTCGTTCCACACTTAGTCAGCTCTTTTGCCAAAGTGAAAATCCCCTTTTAAGGATCAAAAGATAAAGTAATCAGATCGTCTTACTTTAACGTATGCATATGCAAATTAGTAACTTAAAATAACCTGCATCTGTTGCGGTGCTCTCTACTTAGCAACGCCATTAACCCACACACACATACACAGAGGAAGAGAAGGAGAAAGAGAGAGAGTGAGGTAGCGAGACAGAGCAACACTCGACACAAGCAGGAGCGCTTAGCATATTGATAGGTGTAACCATATGAGAGTGTATGAAGCTCTTTCTCTCTGTCTGTGTCTGCTCTAAAAGCTTGCCACATGCCACATTAAAAATTCATATGCTCAACTGTCAAGAGAGAGGGGAGGGGGAGGCGAGGCAAAGGAAGCATTCGAGTTGAGTTTGAATTTAAATTTGAATATCAAGTGCGCAGCCGTTAAAAGTGTCAAATTGGCAAAAATGAAGACAGTTGATGAGCAGCAACAACCAAGACAGAAAGAGAGAGAGACACACACACACACAACAACAATAAACAAAACACTTGTGCTGCCTATGGAGAAAATACTACTAATGTGCAGAGGAAGGCTGCAGGGGAGAGGGGGAGTTCATAAGAAATTGATATCATTTATCAAAGTGACGCGCACTGAACCAACGAATCAACTGAATCTTGAATACGTTACATACTATATAGTATATATATATATGTTTGTATATTTAGAAACTTTGAGAGAAGCGTGGCACATAAATTATGCGCATGGGAACAGAGGCAAAGGCAGGCAAAGCGGGCGTGGCATAAGGCAAATTGATTCGCATCGAGAAGGGGAGGAATCGCCACAAAAGTAGTTCATTAAAGAAGCTCAACGGTATTTGCATAAAACTCAAAAATAAAAGTAATGGAAGAAGTTGAACTGCTGGACTAGGAGATACTCTGGGGTTAGAAGGTATTACTCGTTTTCTTTTTGATAGAGGAGATATCCCCGCGATAAAGCACTGTCAGCATAGTCAGAAAGTTTGGCATGAAAAAGCAAGAGAATTTTTTCGATATAATAAAATGAAAGGAAGGAATATCTAGAGAATTTTCTAAATTATGATATGATAAAAATACCTACAACGATTGTCAGCATAGTAATGAAGTTAAGGATAATAATAACACGAAGTGAAGAATATACATATACAAAGAAGAAAGAATATCCGAGAATATTCTTCTGAATATAATAAAATTATCTCAAGAAGGATTGTTAGGCATAGTGATAAAGTTTAAAATCATATTAAAAAGCTTAAAAATATATATATAAATTTTTATACGTGAGAAAAGAATGTATCCAGAGAAGCACATAATAAAAATCACTTGAATATTATAAAAATCTCTAGAAAATGGTCAGCATATTGATGAAGTTTGACGTATAGTTAGCAGGACAATGTGCTCGACATTAAAAAGATAGAAAATTGAAGATATACAATAAAGTAAAAAGAATACTTAAAAGAATATTAAATTTGATATGATATAAGCCTGGTTAGATTATCAAGTAGAATGAAGTTTCAGATATAATAGAAAAACAATTTTCTCTACATTATAAGTTACTCAAAGAAAAAGCATAATTCTCAAAAAACAAGAAATACCAAAATAAACCCCACTTGCATCATCACCACATCCCTTCAAACCTTTCTCTGTGACACTTCAAACTCTTCCCATTCAAATTCTCACAGGGTATACAAACGGAATGAAAAACCCTACAGGGCCATTGCGCAATAATCAGTAGGAAAGAAAAGTTTGTAGGCATGGTAAAAAAAAATGTAAATTAAAATAAACAGTGTGAGTCGCCCCGAAACGAATGAACGAAACCCGAAAAACAAAATAAAGTACGAAAAATAACAAGAGAAAAGAATACACCCGCTCCCCTCTCTCCCGCCTGCAGATCTACCTCCCCCGAAAGAAATCAAAAACAATTTCCACTTGCCAAAAACTTCAAAAGTCAGCTACATGCAACATGAATATCAAAATGTGAGCGGTAAAAAATAAAATACTCTGTATAAATTTTGTATATATGCGAGAGATGGGGATGAGAGCAGGGGTTCGATATTCAGTTGAGAGTTCGGTTGGGTTTTGTACTCTTGGTATTTGTATTTCATGGAACGAGTGCAGCAAATCAATGCACAACAACAAGAACAGCAACAACAACAACATACAAACTGCTGTGGGGGTAAACTATGCGCCGCGTGTCAGGGCCAACAAATTCTGGGAAAGAGCTTCACACACAGCCCACTTGGTAATAAAAAATATTTTCAATAATAAAGTGTATTAAGTTGTGAAGTGCACACACACAGACACACACACTCGCACCAACGCACAGTTGAGTTGACTGCAAGTGAAAATAAATGAAATGTGAACCAATGGAAAAGCTTCGAAAAGCAATAAGAGCGAACATTTTTTATATGTGCTACAAAACAAAGAAATAAGAACTTGTTTCCCTCTCGCTGTGTGTGTGTGTGTGATGCGTGTAAATATAAACATTTTTTCCCCATATAGAAACGGAGAGTTACGACCATGTCACGACTCTACGTTCATTTTCCTCTATACCTCTTAATTATGAGCTGAAAGGGTAGCGGCAACTTAAAGGATCAAAGTTTCCAAAAGGTTGTAGAGGTTCTTATTGCTGTTAGGTATGAATTACAGTGGAATATAGTAAGGTAACTATGAGACTGAAGAGTAGAGAGAACTTTAATGGACTATATGAAATTTAATAATGTTTAGTGTAGTGGAAGATCATTTATGTTATGAATAGAGTTCAGTTGGGAAATGATTATCACTCTATTTATATATGCAGATGTCAATTATAATAAAAATAAATATATTTTCATTAATATAGAATGTTAGTATTCTTTATAATATCATAGAAATACAGCAAAATTTTTTTCAATGAAAAAAATATAATTTTAATCCGCTAAACTTTATACTATCATTATTTGATAAATATATAAAAAGAAGTAGAGTTTCTTATTGATACAAAGTATAAATATCGGAGGAAACTCATGATATAAAGTAAGAAAACTTTGTGTTTGAAGAATTAAGTATATTTTGAATGTATATTCGAAATTTAATTATGTTTAGGAATCACATAAGGATCAGTAATAATAAGAATAAAACTGATATACAAAGTTTACTCTTTCTATTTACTATATTCTGTCAATGAAAAAAATATATACTTCTAAAGTTAAATGATAAAATATCATAATAATAAAGGAAGCCTGTTTTATATAAAGAAAGGGAAATATATATTTATATGTATATAGTTTATTCCATTTATTTATGATAAATCTGTCATCAATAAATCATCTAATAGTATGTTTCTAAGCTGAAGAGTAGATGGTCCTTAGAAAACACATTCAAAATTTCATATAACTGCACAACGTATAATTCGCGAAGTAAGGATTAAAATGCTCTATAGGGTATCGCTGAGTCAATAATTAAATTTCACAGCGCTTCCTTTACTTGTTTATTACTCTCACTACATGAATTTATATATGTATATGTGTGTGTAACTGTAGCTATATCCGCTTGGCTGTAGCTGTTTCTACGAATATGAAACGAACGCATGAATGTGTCAATGGCTCAAAACGATTTATACAGCATATTAAATTCTGACATCAATGTTTGATTGTATACACACGCACACACACATACACACGCACACACACAGATACGTGTATGAAAAGTAATAAAAAGGAGCGCATCGTGCCCGCCCCCTTTAACCGCCCACTCGCTGCACACACTTGCCTTCCTTTCTCCTTCCCTCTTTGCCTCCTCTATGTCAACAAAAGCTGAAAAATGTTCGTAATGAAATCAAATAATGTGTATTCGACTGTGACATTGCAACAGCAACAACAACAACAACCAACACGCGCAGTAACAAGAGACAAACTCAGCATCTAATAGATTTATTTATACAATTTTTAACTGTACTGTCAAATGACAGTTGCGAGGCACGCGCACAAACACTCGTGAAATTGAAACTCATTTAAGTTTCTTATTTTCTCTCAAAGAATTTTTGTGTGTTTGTCTGAGAAACTTGTAAGTTTCCAATGAAGTGCAGCGTTTGACATACTCTAGGAAATGATCTATGCTGTATACTCTGTAGGTGTGGGTAAGGGTAAGGGGTATGTTGAAGCGAGAAAAGATGGAAGTGAAAAGGAAAGGTATGTATGGATACATAACTACTGCATAAATGAACATTAGAATACTTTAGATAGATGGTAAGCAAGATTATCGGATAGATTACATCTATGTAGAGAGACAGTACGAAGAATATGATAAATAGTTATTCAATAGGAGGTTATTTAAAGGTGATATAGGAAGTTAGATGTAGCTATACATAATAAAGAACATATAACATATGTATTTCAGTTGTAACTTTTTGTTCTACACTAACGAAACTTTGTATTTGAAGAGTTAATTGTATTATATAGACATATCTGAAATTTTATCATATTTGTAATCACCCAAGATCAACTACAGTAAGTATAAAGCAGTTGTTGAAAATTATATTGCCTGTATATATAATAGTTAAAATATTTATGAGAATACTGAAGATAAATAGATGGATAAGCAGAGGTAACAATTATTAAATAAAAAGAAAGATCTTGATCCTAACGGAACTATGCAAAAGTAGATTATGAAAGAGTTTATCAATATTCTATATTCAACATCTATATTCCTTTACTTTATAACTATCTCTATATATCTTTCTATATTATCATATCTATCTATAGGTATCTATATATCTTTTAACCATAAATATATATACTACATCGCATCAATTTAGAGTGTAAAGAGAGAAACTCACAGATTAATCCAAAAATCCCAGCCTAAATAAATGAAACAATTAAGCCTAAGCTAAAACATATTCCCCTCATGTTCTTCTTACACGACTCTCGATACTAAAACTAATCCCTTTCAATCAGAGCACACAACTTGTAATGTAGTTGCCACCCTTTATTTACAGAGTATCTGTCGCGTCAATCACGCTCAGCTCACGCTCTGCACTGCAGTGCACTCCTTCTACTGCTGCTCTTCATTGTTGTATTTTGTGTGTTGTTTCACATTTAAAGAGATTACACGAAATTGAAGTGGTTCGAATCGGTCTCTCTCACACTCCTCCACACCCTACCCCCTCTTGCTCTCTTGCTCGCCCGGCTCAGCTGGTCTCGGGTGTTGCATGACCTGGGGCCATTGTGCTCTGCTCTGTGTGGTCGCCGGCAGCAAAGAGCTGAAGCGAATTGGATTTGCCTTGTAGCCTGAGAGTTGATGGATTGCTCGGGATTAGGGCAAAGCGTTGAATGCATGCAAGGAATGCCAAGTAAGAGAGAGAGAGAGAGAGGGAGTGCAAGGAGTGCGGAACGGAGCAAAGAAAACACAGCGTGAAAATTACTTAGTAATGAAAATGAGAAAAAAAAAGAGGAGGAGGAAGGTGTTGCTTTGCTAAATATATGAACAGCTGATGCTGATCTGTTAAATACGCACACATTTGCAGCGATTTATTTAATTCAAGTGAATAAATAACAAAATGAAATGAATAAGAGCTAAAGAAATGTTGCTAATGGCGTGGAACGTTAGTGTAAACTGAAGGATCATTGTGGTATACAAGGGTATAGCTATATATAGTGTATCTTATATTTATGCATTATACAGTTTATTGTTTATTTAAACAATTGCAGAGGGCATATTTAATTTGGCTTGGAGCTTGCAATGCACCTTACCAAAAACCTCTGAGCATATAAGGTATAAATATTCTATTTGATTTCTAATCAGCATCAACAGAGAAATCGATGTAGTTCTGTCCGTCTGTCCGCGTGTCCGTGTCCGCCTGTTGCAACGCAAACTAGTCTATCAGTTTTAAAGATATACTGATGAAACTTGGTACTTATATTGTCTTCAGATTGCTTATTCTTCTTATATCATTTTAGTTAGTCATTTTTTTCAATGCCATTTCAAAGTTAGTTCAAATTCTTCTCATATAATTTTATTGCAGTTAATACAAATCTCTTTATTTATAGCTTAAACTTCAAAGTATTTTAATAATATTATTTTCACACCTTCTGTCAAGAACTTCTCAACTATTTTTAAAAAAAAATATTTCTAATGCTTTTCATTTATTTCTATTATAAGTTTCACTATTATTTAAATTGAAATTCAATTAAATCTTTCTACAAATACCAGACAGTCTACATCTACATGCTTGTTCAATATTCATGGCTGTCTTTTATAAAAAATACTTGCCCGTGGGTAACCCTCGAATTCTATACGAATTCCAGGAAATCTGGCACGGCACATGGCAGACAACTTCAAGAGCAACTTCATAACGGTAAAGCCACCTTTAGAGATGCATTTCCCATTCTGTTTGTTGGCTGACCTCGCCCAGCTCTGCCCCGCTCTTCCGTTCTCTCTCTCCCCCTTTTTCCCCGCACCTCTTCTTCTCCCGGTCTGCTTCTTTGGAAGTAACGCATGCATTTGAAATATTAACCGCGAATTTCAAATTCTCTCTCTCTCTCCCCCTCGCTGTGCTAAGATATGCACTATGAAAGGGCAGAGCGAGACAGCGAGAGAGGGGATAGAGGGGGAACAGCTAGCTAGGTTGACAGTACACGCGTATTTGCCGCACAGAAATTAGCAAGAACGCAAGCTCACCTAGGCAAACACAGTTCTCCCTCTCCATGTCTCTCTACCTCTCTCTGTCTCGCTGCATATGCTAATTAAAGGTCCTAACTGGGTCACAAGACATAGCACACGGCGCAGCAGATGATGACACACAGTGGAAGGGCGGAGGAAGGGGGATTGGCACGGCACAAAGCGCAACTAACGCCGTTTGCACATTGCACATCAGCCTCGGCCTCGGCCTCGGCCGCGGCCTCTGGCCTCCCCGATCCTCCGCGCTGCTTACTTTGAGGCCTATGGAGAGCTATCAATCTTGTGCATAGCCAAACATAATTTATAACTGTGCAGTGCACACACCAACACACACACACATATATATATATGAAGGGAGATTCATACTCGCCCACTGGCAAAGCGTTAAGGCGTGCCACACTCCGCAGAGGGGGAGCGATGCGACGCTTTTAATGAGCCGCCAAAGCGTGAAAAAGCGCAACGCAGCCGCGCCTGCAATCTCTTCTCCCTGCTGCCCCTCTCCACCCCTCTTTAGCTGATAATTATGAATGGAGCCAACTGTAAATCAACACAAAACAAACTCAACCCACACGTCGAGAGACTAGTTGAGTAGAGATAGAGAGAGAGGGAGGGAGGTAAGGCATTGCCCATTGAGCTGTCAGTGCTAGGTGTGTGTGTGTGTGTGTGGAGGTCGCTGATGCGGCAGCTACACCCAAAAAGCTACGCCCCACAGGTAAGCAGCTTAATCGAGCTGCTGCTGCCCCCAAATGCTGCAACTTCAATGCTGCAGCTACAGCTCCAGCACAGTCGTTATCATTAGTTGCATCGTAGAGGCACTCAGCCGCTTTCAAAAGCTTTCAGACAGAGCAACGAACAGACAGAGACAGACAGAGACAAAGAAAGAGAGAGAGAGGCAGGCAAGTGCAAAGCCGCATAGGTAGACACAGTGCTAGGTAAGGGGGGAGCAGTGAGAGGAGGGCAGGTTAAAACTTGAAGGAATTTTATAATTTATTGCCTTGACGATAGTGGAACAAATCTATTAAAATGCGCATATTAAGCCAAAAGCAGCTTAAGTAAATTACGCGCTTATGGAAAAGAAGAAAAGAGATAGACAGGGAAAGAGAGAGGAATGGGAAAGAACTGAACTGCAAAGTGAAGGCACACACACAGAGAGCAACAAGAGAGAGATAAGGTCTTAAAACAAAAGTCGAAGACTGTTCGAATTGCTTAATGAAGCACTAAACATCGTGAAAAGATAATAAAATGTAAGCGAGCATAAGAACTATATAAAAAATGGGGTATGGAGAGCAGCATGTATACTCTATAAAGTAAAAAGGGGAAATTTATGAAAAAACTAAATGAAACTATGACTTGAAATGAATTAGAGCACTGTATGAAAGAAATAAAAATGATTGTAGAGGCAGATCTGGAAAGCAACTATGTAAAAATAGTAAAATTGTTAAGATATGTTTGTATGAACGCGTTTCCAGAGCTTAAGGAACACAGTTCATACTAATTATAGCTCTTATTAGAGAGAAGAGAGGTTGCCTAGGCATATTAAATGCAAATTTTAGTTAGAAAATGTTTTGGAAGTTGGAAAAGATTAAAACATGGGTAAAGGTTAAAAAGCTGCCTACATCTCCGATTTTCTTTAAATTTTTTTCACTGATAGGCAGCAACAAAATTCATGTAAAATTAATTATTTTCAAAATTAAAAAAAACTAGAAGCGACCGCCAAATAATTCTTTCACCTAAATTCATGATAAATATAGTCCTATCAGTAAAAAAAATTTTAAAAAAATCGGAGATGTAGGCAGCTATTTAACCTTTACCAAAACATGTTTGTATGAACGCGTTTGCAGAGCTAAAGAAACAGTTGAAACTACTAACAGACTCTTTTTGATGGAGAAGAGGTTGACTAGGCCTATTAAATACAAATTTTAGTTCGAGTATAATTTAAAACATGAAAAAGATTAAGAAACTTTGTAAAAGATATAAGTTACTTAAATACTCAACAATCAGTTAAAGTTTTTACATATTAAAATCTTATAAAACTAATATAAAGTCAGCTCTTAATTATGCCTTCTCCCTTTTTAAGCCTTCTCCCCACAAACCTCACCAAAAAGTCAATCTACCCCAAGCAGTTTAGAGCCCAAAATACATTTAGCTTCTCCTGCAGAGATTACAGACTAAAGCAGACAATAAAATTAAAGTTTGTATGGCAATAAAATTAAAGAAAATATATATAAATTAACAACAAAAAGCAGAACAAAACAAGAAAAATAAAAACAAAAAAATAAATAATCAGTAAAGCCATAAATAATTAGTGGAAGCTGCACGTTAAAGCCAAAAATTGTAGATGCGAATCGCAGGAGGAGGAGTCGGGGGAGCATGTTGAGATTGGCTCAGAAATTGCTTAATTAGTCACGGTGCCCCATGGGCGGCTGTAATATGCGTAAATAATGTATAAAATATGTGGCAAAAACGGGAGAGAGGAGACGAAACAATACAAAACAAATGGCATGATAAACGTTTGAGAAATTTGAGAAATTACAAAAGATTTTTTCATTTTTTCTTCGTCTTCGTTTTGTTTTCGACTTCGGGGAGGGGGGCAGAGAAAAGCTTTTGCTTGTTTCGGGTTTCTTTCAGAGGGTTCTTTATTAATTTGCGTGTTGCGCTGCCTCTTCCTCTCCCTCTCTCTCTCTTTCCCTCTCCCCATCTCTGTTCCATTTTGTACCTGGGCGTCAGTTTATTTATGGCTTTGCATTTATTAAAAAAATATTTATACATGTATTTCTTTTATTTTTCTGAGAGCTGCGCTGAATTTATTTTGCGTAACAGGTTGTCTGCCAGTCTGTCTCTGTATGTCTGTGTGTATCTGTGTGTGGTAGGTGTTGTATTTGGGTGTGTGCTGTGCCTGTTGTTGTGTTATTATTTAATATCAATTAGGGCCCTTAAATGTGCCAGCTGATTTCAAAATAACGACACGCATTTCAGTTTATTTTGTACGCCATTCCCAGGGGCGTAGAGCGGGCAGAAGGAGGGGGCTAACAAATGACAGCAATTAGAACAATATGGCAATGCGGCAATGCTCCGATTTCAACGCTTTCCAATTTATGTGCGGTCCAATCGAAATGCGCTCAGGGCTTAAGTACTCAACGCGTTCAGTCTCTGTGTGTGTTGGAGTGTGTGTGTTTTGGTGTGTATTGTTGTCTGTGTGTGGCACGAGGGCAAAACGAATGGCCCATCCAGTTAGCAGTCTCTGTGTGTCCCCTCGACACATTGATATTGATAAATGATCGGTGCTAAAGAGCCTCGCCTTGCCCTCAGTTACACCACATAAAGATACTTCCTCATTGTGTGCGTGTGCGTGTGTGTTGCAATTGTCTATGACAATTGATCTGTGACACATTTATCGATATTTAAGATACTTATGCAAGAGTCTATATATAGCAAAAGCTCTGGGATTATACGCAATGCAGCAGAACTTGGCAAGTAATTGAAAGTAATGCGGGAAATGGAAATGAGTTGAAATAGAAATAAATTTGTTCTCTCTTTCTTACTTAGGAACAGCTTAAGTAAATTTCCGCATTTGGGAATGTTGTTGCTTATGTCTATCATTGTACATTTGGGGATAAGGTGTATCTTGGTATAGACCTAAGTGTAAAGAAAGAGAAAAATTCTACGAAGCTTTGGCAGTATAATGTCTTGTTCCTGCTGTGTGAAAGCAGATGCGATCTAATCAAGAGCTGGAGTCGGTTAAAGTCTTAAAAAGTGTTGACTGACAGTTCATTTTCCGATAAACAATATAACTATCAATCCTTTATTGAAATTTTGTTGCAATTGGATAATTAACATAAAAGTTATTATAGAAATAAATAGTATGCACTGCTTTCCAAGCCGTTTCCTGAAGGTATGCAACATAAAATGGGCAAAAGACATTATATTCTATTGGAAATCGTTTTAATCAGATGGGTAGTGGGTTATCACAGTCGTATGCGTTCGACTGTACCTTTCGAACTTGTTAAGAAGAGGTTAAGTTTCTCTTTAATTCAAATTATTTATCTTTTATTTAGGGTGCCTTTCAGTAAATTTCCTTACTCAAAGCACTAATCAAAGTGTGATTCTCTCAACATATTTAAATTCCCCATTCAACTCTTCTTTAAACTCATTATGTATTCAGGCCAGTTCAAGATAAGTGTCAGTTTTATGGGGCATTTAATTTTCCACTTTGAAAAATCAATTTTTGCGGCCACAAAAATCACACGCTCCAACAGAAACCCCAAAACTATAATTTGGCAAACCCAACAACAGCAACAACACAACATGAGCAACAACAGCAGCAACACCAACAAGAACAACTATGCAAATCAAATTTCTAACCATATTATTATAAATTAGATTGCAAACCATTTTTCATAAATGAAAGGCCTAAAAAATTGGAAATAAAAATAATTCGAAATTCTAGTAAATTCGACACTTTAATACCCTATAATGTAATATAATCTTGTGAACATATTATGGCATAATTGAGAAACCTTATACCATTTGCTTATTCGCATATTTCTCATATTCCTCATTCACATTTGTTCCACTAATTTGCGGCCTAAACTAATTAATGAGTTTTTGTGCGCGAGAGAAGGTCAAAACGAGAATTTTCGTATTGTTCTCTATACAGAAAAGTTTACTGCCATTTTCAATAAATAAATTGATTGGACTCTAATTAGAATTGTTGTTGGAGAACAGATCAGTGTGTGTGTATGTATACTATATATCGAATTCGTTGCGGCCGATTGGTAAACAGAATTTCACAAATTGTGCCCACTAATTGACAATTAAGCAGGAAATAGTTTGGCTACAGTGGCTAAATTGAATGATTGATAAAAGCGATTCGTTGTCTCTCGATTGCAGCGGCAAGAGGGAGGGGGGGAGTTGAAGGCATGGCCAGACATTCCTGAACTTTGGCAAAAGAATGAAGAAAGAAACGACAAAGATAGAGAGAGGAAGAGAAACTAAGCGGCTAACTGATTTTCCAAGGCAAAACTTTTAACTTATTAAAACTGCACTTGCCACCAGTCGCGTGTCCCACTGTGCCCCCTCCCTGCCCCCGCCCTGCCCCCACTGCTGCCACACTCTAACAGAGGCGCTCAAGTATGTTGAACACGCGTCAAGTTCCTGAGGCAAAGTTTTGCGTCAACTTTCGGTATATAACCCCAAATCGGGCAACGTCTCGAGGGGAGGGGGCCAAAGGTGAGCTCAGAGTTCATTCAAGTGGCGCACTTTAGCGGCGCATTGACAATGCAGACGCAGCCAGACAACAGCAACAACAACAAGAATAATTCTAATTAAAGTTTTCAATTTGAAGTTTAGCATCGGCCGAACGAAAATTGTTATCAGAGTCGAAGCCAGAGCGCAGTTTCAGTTCAGGGGAAACAATGCGAGTTGCCAAACAATAGAAACGCACAATGCACAGCAGAGAACAGAGAACAGAGAGCAGAGAATAGAGAATAGAGTAGCTCAAACCCAAAACTGCCCCAGACAGAGTGATAAAGAGAGTGCGAGGGGGGAAGGGAGAGAGGGAGGAAGTGGCAGCGCTTTATTACTGCTCCGCACGAGGGCTGGGGATATGTGTAATCTAATAACAAATAACTTCGGAAGTATTAATCATATTCCATACGTGCAACTGTCTGTATGCGTGTGTGTGTTTGCTTGTGGCATAGATACAAACATGTCTGTGCATGTCTGTGCGTGTCTATGCCTGGCTACTAATTATAAATTTCAATTGTGCACAGACTGCGCTTTATTACGCAGCAGCAGCCCAAAAACACACAGTGTGTTAGGTAGGGAGGGGAGGAGGAAAGTGGGGGATGCCTGGCTCTAATGGAGCCTATCAAGCGTGCCAAAGCCGCTCAGACCATTAAAGCATAGCAGGAGAGGTGGGAAACTATGAATCATACAATAGAATCGACTATACTAAATAGAGCCATGAGATGAGATGAGACGAGAGATGAAAGCTTGCCCAGGCTTCGATGTCTGGCTTCAGGTTGATAATGATAATCAGCATAATATTGCACTTACAGCACATTGCGTGTGTGTGTGTGCGAGTAGGGGGGTGGTAGAAGGGGCAGCGAGAGTGCACACCACATTTAGCGGTTGTCTGGCGGCGGCTTTTTGCCAACAACAACAACGAAATAAGTGCGGAAAAAAGTTGTCCAGCGCGAGTGAGTTGGCAAACAAAACGAAATTAATAAACGGCAATATGCACTGAGAGAAATGATAGACGGAGTTAAAGTAAACTAGGCAGGGTTAAATGAGGAATAAAGGTAGAGTTATTTTACTTTTAAGAATATATAGAATGAGACATCAAACATTTAATGCCTTAAGGCATCTTTTATTTGCTTAAGGGATATTGAATTTTTTGAAATTTCAAATCATTCTCGGCAACTTTTCTTGGTTTCCTAGCAATTTTTCTATAAAAAATAAGAGATCAATTAAAGACCAGAGTAGATATCAGTAATTTAATGCATGACACCTAGAATGATTTCACGATATTTATATTCAACTAAAGCATAACGATATTTCAGTTCCTTCTCAGAGAGATATTGATTAAATAAAGAAATATTTGGATGGATATTTAGAAAGAACATTCAATAATCCTTTATATATCTACGAACAAAATTAAAATATTCAAGAAATGTATTTAATATCTCTCTTTCTTCATCAGAAAGATTCCAATAATATTACAAATAACATAAGAAAAAGTACTTGAATCATAAAGAATATGAAAAGAATGGAATATTCTATTTCTACTAAGTTAAATGAAACTATGTAGTATTTGTACGAAGAAAAACTCTCTTCAGATCTTTTCTTAACAAAATTTCTACCCTCACAAAATATAAAAAAATAACTCAGAACTCTCTTCAAGACATCTTTTGATTGTCCGACTCATAATGATAATGATAAAGCAGATAAGTCAAGTATTTTCTATTTTCAGTAAAGCTTTTATCCTTCTCAAGCAATATTTCAATAATTTAACAAGGTTTTCAGCGTCATTTTAAAGAAACCTTCAATTGTCTAAAGCTTTTTTTTGGATAAATATAAATAAGGAACCGACTGGAACTCTTTCAGCTTTTGCAAAGTTAACGCAAACTTGACAACTTTGCAACTTTTCTTGTGTCGATTCGCTTGAAGTATATTTAGAAATTCTAATTTTACGACAATGGATAAACTCGTTAAATATGCAAAAGTTTCTTGACTGTTTTTCCACAGTGTAGACACTGTCGCGGAGGAGGAGGTTTCGGCCTGACTTGTGTGACAGCCTTTTTGCATACATGTAGCCACGTCAAGCTGCAGCCAAAATGATTAAAAGCATTCGCAAAAATGGAAGGCAACAGCGTTGACAAACCTCGTTCTCTCCCCTCTCCCTCCTCCCCCTCCCTGGCACGCTCTTCTCTCTTGCCCCACGTCGTCAAATCAATATTTGTTATTTTTGTATGCATGGATTGTGGGCGTGTCTGTCAGACCGCGCCGCCCCTGCCGAAATAATCATCAGCATCTTTGACGCCGCACGCATATTAAATAAACTTTGGCCAGGCGATGCAGACAGACAGAGATGGCAATAGCCACAGAGAGGGAGAGAGAGAGAGGGGGGAAGTGGGTAGAGATGGGGAAAGAGTGTGGGAGAAAGCCAGTGCTGCACAGCAATCGATACACTAAGCGAAAAGCAATATACTGCACACTAAGCCAGCCAGAGTATCTCATAGCTCGCTCGCGAAGTATCTCATAGATACTCACACGACTTGGCTGCGGGTAAATGCATAAATTAGTTTGCCGAATGTTGTCAAATGCTGTTTTTTTTTTATTTTTGGACTGTGATTGAAAACGCGCAAATTTCTTGGGGTTGTCTGTGAGTGACTGCGAGATTGATGTCTGTGTGTGTATGTGGGCAGAATTTGCTTGACAGACGCTGTGTTTTGTAATTAAAACCAAAGTTTATGAGGCTGCAGAGGAACAGGCAGAAGGATGGAAGTTGTGTGCGTAGATTGAGAGCAATTAGATACAGGTAACATGAGAATGTCTAAGCTGGAAGGCATGGGGAATATTAAAAGGAGCTGAACGGGAAGGGAAGCGAGTTATATCTAGATAGAAGACAGTGAAGCAGATAGATATTGATTTTTTGAGATGAAGATTAATCTACTCTTAACATGGCATCGTATAATGAATATAAAGGAAATAAAAATATATTATATAAAATAAGAAATAATAAAATTAATACAAGTCAAAGGTGTTTCTAAAATTGGTATTTTTAGCGATTTCGGTATTTTGATAAAAGAACATAGACTGGTTTTGCTTAAGCCTGTAAGTATGCAATACAAAGTAAAGCAATAGATTGATAACTATATTTACTATAAATATTAGTCAAATAACTCTTTAAAAAGGTTATACTTCTAGAAGATTTCGAATTATTTTGATAAAAGAACAAAGACTTCTTTTTGCTGAAGCCTTTAAGTAGGCAATATAAAGAAAAATGGTTGAACTATTTCTTCTATGGAATAAAGTCAAATTTGGCAGATAACTATCTATCAACTTTTACAAAAAACAAGTTCAATATCTATCTAATTCCTTCTAAAATAGGTCTAATCTCTAACAGAATTCGCTGATTTGGATAAAAGATCATAACAAAGTTAGCTTGAACCTGTAAGTATGCAATATTAAAGAATATATACCATTTATCTGCATATTATCTTTTTATATTTCTTATACCTAATCCCATCTAACCTTCTTTAACTTAATTCCCAACAAATTTACCCAGCTTTGTTAGTTCTTTAAGCGAAAATTTGCTGCCATAACCATGCAAATCTTTCAATTAACTGCGCCTACAAATCGACCACGCCCACGTCCACATTGCACATTGGTCTTTTGTCTAACGAAGCCTTTTGATTAGCCTCATCTCGGTGTGCCAACACCAATTAGAGCTTCTCATAAGCAACAAGTGAAGCAAACCATTAAACCAGTGAAGAGTCTCACGAAAATTCTCTTACTCATAATGCACAGTGTATCGGAGAGTCTATATATGTGTGTGTGTGTGTGTATCTGTGCGTGTTTGTCTGTGCCCGTTTTGTATCAATGTGAAGAACCCTTCTTTGCAGCCAATGACGAGCAGCAACAAGCGTAAACCAAAAACTGATAATGATTGTGGCCTGCGGGGCCATTGGACCGAAAAGCCATGGCAATATAACTGGCGCCTGCTGCTGCTGCTGCTGTTGCTGGCCAATATATGAGTTTTCCGTGGCCTACCAGACAAGAGGAGAGAGACAGGGAGAGAGAGAGAGAGGGTGCATGGCAGAGATTTTAGATTTCATGTGCATATTAAAAGCCAGTCCAGTCCAGGCCCCAGTCCGGGGCAGACCAAAATCAAACGCCGTTGCCCGCCATAGACAAACAAATTTTCCATGTGCCGTGCATGTGCAGCAGCAGCAAATGGCAGTTGTTGCAACGGGGCTGGCTGCACGGGGCGTGGCAGTAGCAGTCATAGCAACAGAGCAACGGCAGCATCATCATTAAATATCATTAACACAGCAACGAACAAGCAGCGCAGCGCAGCAGACTGACAAACTGACAAGCGAACAGTCAAAAACAGAAATAACAACAGCAACAGCAGCAGCAGCAACGGCAGCAACAACAGCAACATCAACAACAAGAGCTGCAGCAACAACAAGCAGCGCTACAACAATTTGGTGATATCATTAACAAGCACAGCAAAGGCAGAGCAATTGCAAACGGAATCGCAATAACACACAGCAGCAGTAGCAGCAGCAGCAGCAATAACAACAACAGCAGCAACAAGAACAACTCCAACAATAACAGCAACAACAATTATAGCAACAACAACAATAAGAACAGCAGCAGCATCCGTCTAAAAGGAAGCAAAAGTGTATACAAAATGTTTTTAATTAAACGCTTCCCCTCATCTCATCGACAAACGACAATGTTAGAGACAGAGACAGATACACAATGAGAGAGACAGGGAGAGAGAGAGAGGGAGCGCAAACTTGAGATGCAGACAGTGCCCCCAGTGCCCATCTCTCTCTCTCTTCATCTCTCTTTCTGTCTCTGTCTGTCTGTCTTTCTGTGTGTGTCGCTGCCTTTTGATTCATTTCATTATGCGCTACACTCTCCTACAGGGGAATTATTATTTTCTGTTTGCTCAAGTTCGTAACGCTGCTTATAAAGTACTTAACAATTTTTTTTTTCGGAAGAAATACTTAGCATTTAATCTGTAAAGTATTTCCAAAGTATCTTTTTGGTGCGTGCGCTTAATTAGAGAGACAAAAAGAAACATTAATAAAGTAGCTAAAGTTGAGCTTAGTCAGTGATTTTTGAGGGGGAAGCTTATTATGATAAATACTTGAAGTAACTATTTTTAGACCTAAATGATGTAAGATGGGTTTTTTAATTATGCCTTAATATGCTATATGTTATATATATTTAATATACATTATCGTTGATTCTTCATTATCAACAAATCGCAGACTTTTTAAATTTATTTTCTTAGTTCATTGCTCAAAACTTCAAACTTCAAGTTGAAGATACTCTAGGCATAGCTACCATATATAAGATATAGCTTTAAGTAGTTCATTACTCTACAGATTAGAGTGTAGACTTAATATTATCTATTCTATTTAGTGCTCTAAGTATTAAAAGATATCAATAGTAAGCAAACAAATTATAAACTTTATAAATTTAAAAACAAATCTTAAAACTTCAAACTCAAAATCTCTTAAGCTTTTCCAGCCTTACTTTAAATCAATATTGATCATTATATAATAGATATGTTAGCTATAGCTCAGACACAGCCAAACCATATCATATATCATATTTAGCTGTGCCCTCTGGCAAAGTGTACACGCTTCCTTCCTCCTTCGTTGTGTGTCACACAACAACACATGCAAATGTTTCTCTCTGTCTCTCAGTTTTTAATTTCAATTGCACTAAGGATGATGAACCAAAGGGCAATGCAGAGATACATACATTGCCAGCTCATAGATACAACTGGCAAAGTGAGGTTAGAGCGGGGGTACAGAGAGAGGGGAGAGGGTGGGCATGTGCTGTGTGTAAAAGTATAAAATTACGGCACAACAGATGCATCTTGCAGCTACCATGATACAAAATGCAGATACAGCGAGGACACGGTGCACAGTCGACACGATGATGCGATGCCCCTCTTCCCCCTCTCCCCTCTTCCCGCTTCCTCTCTCTCTCTCTGCCGTTCATGACATTATGCAATGTGAGTTTGTTGATGTTGTTCATGGCAATCCTTTGATATGATTTCACATAATAATGCGCTCGTTTGCAACTGTATATGTGTGTGTGAGTGTGCGAGTGTGTGTTGCATGTGTTTGCTCGTGTTTTCATTGCAGATTATAAACAGTAGCAACAACGGCAGCCAAGGATAATATGAATGACAGGCAAACATAAAGCCAAAAGCAGCGCAAAAGTTTGCCATGATTCGCATAATTGCAGCGTGAATAATTACATCAAATTCTACAACAGCAACAACAAGAGTAGCAACAACAACAATAGCAATAGCAACAGCTAAAGCAATTGCAATGTTGCATCAAGTGAGGCCAGACAACAAAATGCATTTCAAACATGATAAAAGATTATACGCTCAATGAGATCTCTGTCTATCTACATCTCTCTGTCTCATTTCTCTCTCCCTCTCTTTCCCTCTCTTTGCTGAGTTGTTATTTATGCGCTTGAAAAAGTTTTTAATTGATTTAATAAGTAATGCGATTAATAGCCACAATATGCAACAGCAACAACGCGACGACGCATAGATACAACATATCCCGCCAGAGATACAGATACAATGACAGCTACAGCAGATACAGATACTTTGGCGCATGCAGGTTTTTTTTTTGCTGCTGCTTTGACGTTGCATTTGAAGTGCTTTTAATTATGTGTTTAACTTTTGAATTGATGATGTGTGTGTGCCCCACAGCGTCGATCTGAATGTGGTCAATTGATTATAATGAAATGTTGTTTGAATGATTTGCGGATTAATTTTGATGTGGAAATCGACTCTCTGTATTTGTATTGCCCCCTCCCCCTCTCTACTCCCCTGCATACCATCCATACCTGTGTTATGCACCTGTGTCTGTTTGTACCCACTCGAAATTGCGGTGCAGAGTTTATTTGAAATTACCCAGAGATTAAAATGGAATTTCAATTGGAATTTCTACGTTTTTTTTTTGCGTGTTCTGCATCGATATCAAAATCAAAATATTATTCGATAATAACATTGAAATTCTATAATTCTTCGTGGATTATTTGCCCTAATTACATAACTTTTATTGTTGATATTTACGCGTACACACATTTCATTTGCCGCACAGTGGGGCAATTATGAATCACGTGTTTGAATTTAATGAAATCGAGATTAAGGGGTGAGACTAACAATTCCTTGAAAATATGTGTGGATTTTTATTAAAACTTATATTTTACCCTAATACATTTTTAGAACCGATTTCTTTGCTGATTTTGACGTTTCAAGGTATGAAATGAAGTTTACGTTATTGAAATTAGGTTTAAATGAAGTTTACGTTGTTGCAAAAAGGTTAAAATGAAGTTTACATTGTTCAAAAAGGTTAAAATGAAGTTTACATTATTGCAAAAAGGTATAGTGATGTTAAAATTGTTGTAAAAAGGTTAAAATGAAGTTAACATTGTTGCAAAAAGTTTTAAATGAAGTTTACATTGTTGAAGTAAGGTTTAAATAAAGTTTACACTGTTGCAAGAATGTTAAAGTGAATTTTACATTGTTGCAAAAAGGTTAAAGTGAAGTTTACATTGTTGAAATAAGGCTTAAAATGAAGTTTACATTGTTGTCAAATGAACTTTACATTGTTGAAAATATTTTTAAATTTATATAAGGTATGAAAATTTTATAAAATTAAACCAAATTGAGAAAAGGAACGAGTTTAAAAATTGTTTATTAAACTTAAAAACAATCGAAAATGTTTTGGTTAGGTTTTCAAATCGATCAAATTTACATTCAGCATTTTGTGCACAGGTTAAATGTTTAGTAAAATGTAGAAATTTCTTCAGTTTCGACAAAGCTCTGACAGCCTTAAGTACAAGATAGCACCCAATTTCCATTAGAACCTTAAAAAAGACCGTCTGAATATTATAAACGCACAAGCCGACACTCATCTCATCATCTCTGTGGCAATTTTCTTATCACATATCAAAATATTGTCAAGCAGAAGAAACAAATTGCGTAGCCTTTCGCTGAACCCGCCTTGAAAACAGACTAATTGAAAGTAAACACAGCTCTACAGGGAGGAAGAGAGAAAAGAATTGTGACCGTTATCAGAAAGATTATAACATTTTCTCCTTTTTTTATTCTCTCGCTCTCTCTCTCTCTTGAGTTAAACCAAAACATAATGCCCGATAAGAGCTGTCAATTTATCATTTTTAAACCGGCAGAGAAAGAGAAATGAGAACTGAGAAAGGGACACACGGCAGAGACAATGTGAAAAGCGTAGTCTAGTGGGCGCTAACTGAGCTGCCTCCACTTGGGAGTGGAGTGTCGTCGACGGCGTTAAGCATTTCGCCAGTCCAATTATGCCAGGATTGAGTTCGAAGCTCGAAGACGCTGCTGAGACTCTCTGCTTGGGCACAACAACGGATTGACCATGACAAAGTAATGACAGTTTACAAAAGATGAAATAAACAAATGACCGGAGGGAGGGCGTTGAGGCGGTTCAGTAATGCAAATAAAAGCGAGCAGGGTGTCCACTGGGATAGCTGCGTGTGAGCAGCAGCAGCAGCAATACGCATAAGCAATTTGCAGCAGCCTGAGAACCAAAGTCGGCAGCTTTATCCCCCCGCCCCCTCTACGCCTCTGCACGCTTGCGTTTCATTTGTTTTCGCAGCAGTTAAATGAAATTGCATGTAACTGGCAGGAGGCAAGGGGGAAGGGGGGTGTGTGGCAGGGCATTTGTAGTGGCTATCATTACACATTTATTGTCAGTTGTTGTTGTTGTTGTGGATGCCATTGTTGCCCGCCTGGCGTTGGTCAAGCGCGCACAAGATGCTGATGACGACGGAGGAGAAGCTGATGATGATGATGCTGCTGACGCTGGCGACGCTTGATGCTGTTCGGGTGGGTGTGAATTTAATAAAATACACACTCAAGCACACACACAAACATACAGTGAGAGGGAGGAAGGGAGGGAGACAGGCAGACACGTAGACAAAGGCAGCCATGACAACAGTCAATACAAAAGGAGCTGACCTGCCTCCAATTCCCATCCCCTTCGCCCCTCCCGCTTTCGGCACTCTTAATGTACAACAACTATTTTCAATTATTGCCAATCAAATGTTGCATTCAATTGATGTTTACATGCAGCAGGAAGAGAGCAAGAGAGAGAGGGAAGTCAGGGCGGGGCAGGCAACCTGATTATGGCCAACGTTCGTTTGAGTGGAGCTCATTTGGTTTGCCAGCCTGCAGGGCATGAGGAGAGTGAGAGGGAGGAAGAGAGGGGAATTTGCACACAAGGGCGTAGCAAAGGGGGGTGGGGGTAAGGGGCAACGCAGTTTGCCGTCGGCTCTGCTGACCTAAGAGCCATGTAATTAGTTTGCAAGTGAGTGTCAGGATTAATCTTTGAGTGTGTGTTTGATTGCCGGCACTACAAGGCAGACAGAGAGCAAGAGAGAGGAGCGAGGGAGACGGGGCTGGTACACTAATAATAATGCTCTGCAAATACACTACTGACTGCGCCCATTATGAAGCTGTGCGTGTGTGTGTGCGTGTGTGTGTGTGGGGCATGGTCAAAGAAAGTGCGCGACGCACATGTTAATTGAAGGCACAGGCAAACAGAGCACAATCGAGGCTGCAGTCGAGGCGCAGTCTGTGGCAATGTTGGCAACCCTAGTTGCAATCCTTGGCAATTACAAACACCAGCGAAGCGAGTGCATAATACAAGACCAGTGACAGGCGGCAGCAGCAGGCTATACTGACAGAAATAGAGTGTAGTTATAGTTTGAATAAAGAAAGATATCATTTCTGGGCAGTATTACTGCGAACTATAGCATATTTGAGATGGAAAGTTATCAATAACACATTGAGAACTGAAATATATTATAGACCATAAGCTGTGTATATAGTACCATGGAAAATTAGGGGCATTTATGGCAGAAACCAATTAAAAATTGTACGATATTAAATTAAAACATTCCACTTGGAATGCTGTCCAAATGATACGAATATTTCCGTTTAAAAACTATCGAATTAATGCATATTAAGTGCAATATATAAATGTAAGATTGAATGGTAGCTAGTTAACTATATTATACGAAACACCTTCTTTATAAACCGAGAAACAAAACGAGAAAATCATGAAGGCAATACTCCCATTTGATAGTCTTCCCATGCAATGATAAGGACATTAAAAAATGGCCCTGACAACCTTTGGATAAAACATATTATATAATAAAATATTGTCATCTATAGATCTACCTTCTATTTAAATTATTCCCAGGCACCTTAAAGATAACTAAGTTATTGACCTGGCAACATATTGGTTGAATATATGTATGTATTATTGTATTTAATATGATGAACTATTTTTATCTAGCCAACAGACCATCTATCCCCTTATTTGATAGTTGAAGAAATACGAATTAAAGGTAATACGTAAGATCAAGAAACATTAAATAATATAAAAATTTACTTGTCTATTATAATTATTGAATTTTTAACCTTTTTTGCCCCTGCTAAACTTCTGCCTCCATTATCAGAAGACTGTTGCTTAGGCACTCATAAATTTTAGGTGGATTCGATGACCTTATATCTTTAGGGGCACACTGTTTGGCTAATGCCTCCATTATCAAAAGAGCATTTCCTCATTTCTTTAGTTTCAATAAATTGCCTTTTTAGTGTTGCACAACTCTTTAGGATCAGCTTTTTATCATGCTTAACCATTGAATATGTTCATCTAATTTACGAAATAAAAAGGAATTTGGATCTCATTCCATATTTCAACTAAAATATTTCTATGCTATACAGACAAGTAACTGCTGTGCATTGCTTATAATGATTATACATATTTAATAAACAAATGCATTTAACTTTAAACCCCTTTTCGCACAGTGCATACTTGCCCGAGAGCGTCTTTTAATTAGGTTATGTTTAATTGTTGTAATATGCAACCGGAATCTAGGCGGTGTCTGTGTCGCCAAACCAATATCTAACCTGCCTCGTACCCAGCTTGCTGTCGCTCTCTCTCTCTGTCCGATTTCCCTTCTCGCTCTGCCGGTCAGCTATGACTGAAATTGGACTACGCCAATGGAATTTAATCAAGTTTTATTTGCACTAGTTGGCAAAGGATGAGCAATGAGCGGGCACATATAGTGCAATAAACTACGATATCAGAGATGGAGAGAGGGAGAGGGAGAGAGAGGGAGAGAGAGGGAGAGTGTGTGTGTGTTTGTATCCGACTATTGATTGTCATAATTAAACGCTGCTGCTGCCACTGCTGTTTGCTGCTGCTGTTGCTGATGTCTTTCGCCAAGTTGCACGTACTTTGTCAGTTGTTATTGTTATTGTTGCTGTTGTTGTTGCAGTTTTGTAACTGCGCTTTAAAAAGTTTGTTGATTGAATGCAACGCTGCACAATTGTTGCAAAGGCCAGCCATAAAGTGGCCTTATGCTGCCCCGACCTAACTCCCTTCCCATCTCCTCTCCTCCACTCATTTCTCCCTCCCCCTCTTTGCGGACTGCCCAAAAGTTTTATAGCTATTCTTTTGTATGCTCTGCGGATTAGTTCTTCATTGTTTAGCTGCAAGCGTGGCGCTCTGCAGATAACACACACACACACACACACACACACTGTACACACACTCTGCACTGCACACACACTCAACCCTCACTTGCAGTGGGAGTCATGTGCAATGTGTGATGTGAGCGTGCGAATGATACGTGGCGCAGACTAAGTACTGCGAGAGTTTAAAGTGTAAAGGCGTTGTGTGGGCGTGGCACTAAGCACTAAAAGCATTGCTAACTAACCAGCTGATTTAAGCCGACTGCTCATTGCAGGAGCTAAAGTAGACGCAGTCAAGCAAATCAGAGAGAGAGAGAGAGAGAGAGAGAGTCAGCGAGAATTGAATGAAGAAGAAGCAGACACAATACAAAATCAACGAGGGAGAGCTGCATGCCAAAGATTAGCTTAAGTTCTTTAAAGTAGGGTTGATGCAGTGATTTATTAACAAGACATTCATTCAGAGATCTTTACTTGTCAAGTTAAATAAAATTGTGGAACTAGTAAAGTTCACTATAAGTTAACTTTTTATACTAGCTGTAACAGGCAGAAGGAGGCGTGGCAGTACAGTTTGTTTTTGTTAAACACAATTTCTATCGATGCCCAAATGATTTCTGAAAATTTGGTTGCAATCGGATAATTAACAAAGAAGTTATTGAAATTCTTGTTATTGTGCAGTTGCTCTTGAATTAGCTCCTCGAAGTATGCAATAAAAATGAACGCAATGCAAAGAAGTTATATTGATTGTTAAGTTATTTAAAATGAAGCTTGTATAACACAAATTCGATATGAAAATGTAGAAATATTTAATATAAAACTTCATTTGTTACTTCTTTTTTTTGAGTCTACACAGATTTACAGTACAACTTTTTTATTTCTATTGAATTTACAAAGATTTACAATCGTTAAATTAAAAAAAGTAATGTTATTATAGCTTCTTTAATATATAACTAGTCAAATATATTTTTTTATTTTTTTGTTCTTCAGCTCTATTAAAATATACTCTAAATACACCCTGTCTACTTCTCTCCTCCCATCATTTGCGCTTAAATCGTACATCAAGCTAAACATAAACCTTTACTACACAAACTCCACTCATATAAAAAGTGTTTATTTCTATCAGCTGATTATAATACTCAAGTTTCATGACTGCATTCCCGCCGTCAACGCACAGAATCTGATGTATAATTAACAATAATCTCTTGGCTTATCAAGCCATTCAAAATCAGCTTTTTTTTCTTCTATCTTCTGTTTACTTTATTGCTAATCACTTAAGTAACAGCCAGATTTGAGAGAGAGAGCCTAAACGAGCGGTCCTATCTTAATCAGATCTTAATTACCCTTTATCAAGGAGCTGAAAAGAACAAGCTTCACAAGCAGCTGCATACCCGATTACGCCAATAAACCCGTCTGCCTTCGCCTACCCCTTGATTCTTGATTTTCCCAGCTACATTTTCACTTAGTTCTTGATATTTATTTTGTTATTTATTTATGTGTTGCTCGCACACGCGTACATACTTATTTCCCTTTGCAAGTAATTCCCCTTTATATTCGTTTTTTCTTTCTCCTTCTCTCTTTTACTTACTCTCTGTGCCTTTGTCAATTGTTGCCCGGCTATTGACAAATATTACGCCGTACTCCACCCCGTCCTGGACAGCCTGCTCATTGTCGTTGTTATGATTATTGTCTGAGGCATTGTCGGAGGCCGTTTTCTATACCCACAGCACGTACAGTCGCCTCCCCCCAGTCGCATAATACGTTATTTGCATGAAATTACTCGGATATACTATATATAGAGAGAGAGATAGGGAGTGTGAAAGAGACAGGCAGCCAGAGTCCATGGTAACCTAACTCCCTCAACCCCAACTCCCTCCCTCGCTGGGCCCTTGGTTTATTAGCATGCTCCAGAGATTAGAATATGCCGGCAAGGACGACAACATTTGATTTCTTTTGCGTTGCCACAAGCCACCCCAAGGTCCCACACCCTCCCCTGCAGCTCCCTCTCTCACACTCACCACACCACAGAACTTCCTTCAATCCAAACAAATCCATTCACAACCCACCAAACCCAATGCAGTCGACCGGGCTAACCAGCACAAATGCCAAAAATACAAAAGCCAAATCGAAAGTAAAAGCAAATCAGTGAGAGAAAACAGAAGCAAACAGTGAGAGAAAGACGCGAGAATGGAGAGAGGAGTAAAGGGAAAACCCCACAAAATGCCGCTAAAGAACTTCCCCAATCTGGAAGTTGAACTCCGCCCCGCGGGCGTTCCGACGGAAACTGCAAAAAGACGTCAATCACAATCACGAAGCGAAAAAAAAACACACACAGAGAATGTTGAAAAAAATTTGATATGCCTTCGAGGTTGGATGGTGTTGTATGGGGCGACAACACTGTCTGCCTTTCAACTGCTTCTACTCAATATATGTTGAGGTTTATTGATTTGTCTGCCTGTGTAAAATGATATTTGGCATTCGAAATTTTGCCACGGGGGTGTCCCAAAATCCGCTCCAAGAAGGTCCCCAGACTACCTCCTCCTGCCTTGTCTGTCTTGTCTCTCGGACTGTCTGCCTTGTCTGTCAGCCTGTCTACCACTGCCTTGTCTCCACATCTCCTTCTCTGTCTGCTTTTCCTTTGAAGTATGATAAACCCAGTCAGCGGATTAGCCGCTCAGCGATTTAAGTGATTGTATATCTTACAGTTAGATGGATATAGGAAGCTATAGATACGAGTAGCAGTGCGAGTGCTTTGCGGAAAACAAGTGCTGAGATTTAATAGCTACGGCTAAGCTACTAAGTGGGCGTGCCAGGTGCGAGAGTTGGGTCTGCCACACACACACACTCGCACACACACACTCGAAAAGTTTCGACTCCGAGTTTGTCCTGACTGTTTAAAGTGATTTGTGATGCTTTGAGTGCTCGAAAGTTGTTTGCTCTTTTTGGATTCCTTTTTTTTTTTTTTGATTTTAGGGGATTTTTCTCTTTTTTTCTTCTTTTTTTCTCTTTTTGCCTGTGCAAGTTGGCAGTGGTTTTTATGGTTGTTTAGTTGGCAGTTTAGTCCAGGCCAAGATAAGGGCGCAGTAAAAGTTCAAGATTGAACATGTGAATTGTTGCAATTGTAATGCGAGTACCTTGGCTCTTTCTCTGTCTCTGTCTAGGCAGCTTTGATTTTCGGGAAAATCGATAAATCAGTGCACTGTAGAATCGGTCACGAAATCGATTCAAAGTACTTTTTTCTGAATATATCTAAAGTTACAGACTTGCTTTGATTTTATGGAATTTTCTTCAGACTAATTGAACAGCAGACAGATGAAATTCTATATCTAATTAGCTGCATATTTTAGTAGACGAATAATGCAAATTGCATTGACAATATATTGGATAAGCTACAGCTGCCTGCTTAGAATTTCACTGAGTACAGCAACAACTACAGTTAACATATACACAAACATATATCTCCACTTAGTCTGCCAAGACGAAACTACTAATCAGTTAGCAGAAGACTTTCGTATCTTTGTGTGTGTTCGTAGTTTATTTAAAGACAAATTAATTGCATTTCCAAGCTTCGAATTCAAATTACTTTTGCCAGCCAAATTGCGTGCTGTCTTCCATTGCTCTCTCTCTCTCTGTCTCTCTCTCTCCCTCTCTCTGATGTACAATAAGTGATTTGTTTACTGCTCATGTACCAGCTTAGCTCAAAAGGCTTCGCCCCCCTCTCGCACTAAATCCTAAATAATTAAAGAGATCCCGTTCAAGAAGGAAAAATAAATCCCCGAGCTAAACGCAAATAGAATACGAATATTATAATGAATACATACCTTGTTTTTATGCTTAGCCCAGAAACAGAAAAAAACACAAAGCAATTAGCCGAAATGGACGCACGAACGCACAAGAGCACAGAGGAGAGTCTGAAAAAAGAGAAAGAGAGAGATATTTTTGCATTAGTTTGGGTTATCTCTGAAAAGGTGTACAGTAAAGCTAAATACAATACAATATATAGAATATATATGTAGAATACAATATGTGTGCAAGGTCAGAGAGAAAGTAAAATCTTTTTTAATTTCCTTAGCGCGCCGCAATTGTAATTTGTATCTGAGCTGGTTTGAGGCAACTGTTTGCGGTGGCCAAATAAAGTTATAAAGGCATAAAACGTGAGTGTAAATAAAAAGCAACACGCCAACAACAACAACAGGCACAAGAACAAACACGAGAGCTAAAGTCAAGTGTGCGCGACTGTGATATACCCGTTAAGCAACTGACAAACAGGATTTATTAAGGACTTCACCTTTTTGATTAATATATTTTGTGTTGCATACTTTGCAGGGCGTAGCTTCCATAAAATTGTTTTTAAAATAACTTCTCCATTAATTAACCGATCGCAAATTTCCAAACAATATTTGGGTGTAGTGTTTATTAAAAATGATCTTGCTTACATAAAAAATTCACTTGGAGTTCGGTTTTTAACAATTTATAGAGGCTGAAGGGGGCGTGGCTAAAACTAAAATATACCTTTTCTGTGTGCAATGACTATAATACATATTGATACCGAATTTGGTAGCTCTAGCTATTATAGTTTTTGAGATCTAGGATTTTAAGCAGACGGACAGGCTCGCCTAACCTGCTGATGTTGATTAAGAATATATATATGTAGTTTGTATAGTCAGCCACGCCTCCTTACATTTGGTTGCCACAAACTTATAATACCCTTCTACCCTAGTGGTTAGCGGGTATCAAAAAGAACAACAAGGGCAACCAAAATCGGTTCTAAGTATAACCCAAAGCAGAACCTCAGTCAGAGTCAGGCGCGTTGCTGTTGTTGCACATAAAATTTCATTGATTACATTTGTTTGTGCCGGCGCGTGTATGTCTTTGTGTGTGTGTGAATTGGTGAGTGTGTGTATTTTTGTGTATTTGAGTTTCTGTGTATTTGTTGTGCGTGTGCGCCTAGGCTCGTTTCCTGTTTACACAGGCGTCGCGTCCTGGAGCTCTTTAACCCGCCGCCGACACACGCGACCTAATGAAATAACCCCGAATCATGTAGAAGTGTGTGTGCGTGTGTGTGTGTGAAATATTTAAAATACTATTTATATGCTAATACTTCAAAGGCAGCTAAAATAACATACAACAGCTCGGAAAAAACCCAGGATTGTGCAATGCGCTTTTCCACATTTCCATTTCCATTTCCATTTTTAACGTTCGCGTACAACTGTTAGTTTTCACTAAATCCTCATTAATTAGTCGCATTTAAGGCGGCATTTTGTGTTAAAATAAAAATAATACCAGCAGCACACAGACCACGCCCCATTCGCCCCGCCTCCGTCTCTCGACGCCCCTCTTTCTTGACTGCCCTGCCGCAACATTAAAGCTACTTAGCATTAGGCCAGCAGCGGCAGCGGCCCCCGCGCACAGTGGTGCGCACAGCTGCGAGCAGGTGTTGAAAACGCGACCATAGGCATTAGTCGATAAGTAGCCCATAGCTCTCGCTCGCTGCTGATGCATGCAGCAGACAGGTGTCTGCTGTTGCAGCCTGTTTATAGACTTATCGAGTGTGGGGGAAGGTCATAAATTAGCTGAGAACTTGGGCAAACAGTTTCTGTGCAACGAAGCGAAACTATTAAATCAGACGACAAATTATCGGTAAATTTGTTCTGCGTGTTTTTTTTTAAGCATTAAATTTCTTAAGTTTTCCAGAAATTTATGATGTTTGTAGAGCTTTTTAAAATTTTTAAGATATTGTTGAGAAAAAGGAAAAGTATTTTTTATGGTTGGCAATAAAAACTATTGGACTACTAAATAAAATCAAAATGTATATTGTAATGAAGAGCTATAAATTTTGAATAACATAATGTTTGTGCCTATTAAAACAATGTGATGTAGGTTTCTGATTAATAATAAATTTAAACTGTGTATAAAGGGATGCTTGGAACTAAAACTGGTAGAGTTTAGTTGGAATATCTTTAGAAACCGTATAGATTATTAGACAAAAATGCTCATTGCGCTATTATACCATGAATATCAACTAGATATTGATGAAATTTATAATACACATTTTTAAAATATAGAAATAGAGAGATTTGTTAAAGTTTGATTGGAATATTATTCAAACTAAAGCAAGTAGACACGAATTTATGATATTTTGAAGAATGTATAAGACTAATAATAATAATAATAATAATTTATTGCAATAAGTACCAGCTGTGTTGCAAGTTTGTCCATTGTAATGATCTTTTAAAACTATAGTTCACAAGAACGAATGAGTAAAAGTATAAGGTGAAAAAATTTTGATTGTAATATCCAATTTGGCTTCATAAGTATTAATCCTTAATTTTTTAAAAAGGATATAATTGGAACAAACTGCAATGCAAAATTGCTAATAATTTATTGAAAAATGTCCTTTCTTTTGTACTGTTCTACAGTTTGCATAGTTTTACCGCTTCATAAATCATATTTCATTCTTTAGTTTTCAGTTTTACTTGTTTACTTAGACAGCTAATTAGACATGTATAGCATAAATTAGCGTACCCAGCTGCCTTTGAAATATTATTTTATATTTATCACCTCTTACACCACGGTGCATCTGGCTGCTACCAGCTTGTCCCAGTTGTAGGCAACGCCAAAAAATAAATAAGCACTCAAAAATAATTCCAACAGCTCTTTTAGCGTCCTTTACACACACAAACACACTCTACTACACACACAGAGTGAGAGCACAACTAATGCAAATGGTTGTAGAGGCAACGAGGCATTTGCCTGCATTTAATAACGTTTAGAAGCATTTCTCTCTCTCTCTCCCCCTCCTGCCTTTCTGTGTATATCTGCATCTGTGTGTGAAAAAGTGGAAAATAAAACAAAACGAAAACATTGAAAATGATATGGGAAAAAAGGCTGAGACGACAGCGGCGGCGGCGACAAACGCATTTTCATACATGAATTTTTACCCATTTTCATATTCATTTTTTTCATTCTCTCTTCTCTGCCTTCTCCCTTCTGTTTTCGTTACCCGCTCGCATTAATTTCATTCACACTTCGAAGCAGCATTTCGAAAATATTTAAGGCAAATATGCAATAACGGCATGTTGGGAACAATAATATTTGTCTAGGAGCGGAACATAACAACAACAGCTCCGAAAAGGGGCAGCAGTACAAGGGTATGGAGGGGGGAACGAGGTGCTGGAAAAGTGTGTGCTGAGAGATGTGAGAAGCACGCGCATAAAAACGAACTCTTCCTTTTTGTTGTAGTTCTTGTTGTTGTCGTCGTTGTTGTTGCTCGATAGGGTCTAGACATTGCAGGGTTGCCACCGAAAACGTTTGTTTAACAATTGAAATATACGTAGTAGCAGAGGCAGCAGCAGGAACGTGTATAAGTGCAGTTTTTCGTTCAATGCACTGAGAGAAATTTGGTCAAAGTAGCAAAACAGAAATAAAAATATTCTTTGCTTTTCTGATAGAACTTGAGGAAACAAGACGAAAAGATTATATGATATTTTTACGTTACTCGCTTAGTTGAGGAGATTTTATTATTATTAGTTCTCAGTTCGACGATTAGTGATGCTGAACAAGAATATATATACTTGATGGAGTCTACTACGCATTCTTCTGCCTGTTGTATGCATTAAAATGGAGTTGGTATGCCCTATTGACCATTTTCAATGGGAGGAAATAGTATAAAAAGGTATATTGCTGCTATCCTAGTAGAGCTCGTTGATATGAAACGAAAAGTTTATGTAACATTTTTGATTATCTAGTTTATTTCACGAGTTATAGACTTTCATACAAACATTTTCTGTATATTTCGTACTATGAATGGGAGGAAGAGTATAAAAGGGAATATTGCTGCTATTATTGTAGATTTTGATGTTATAAGACAAAAAGTTTATGTAACATTTTTAATTATCTAGCTTGGCTCACGTGTTATAGACATTCATACAACATTTTCGGTATATTTTATACTGTAAATACAGGAATATTACGGGTAAACATACTATTGGACTATTAAAGTTTCTTTTATATCTCAAATTTCCAGTTTAGTAAGTTATATAACAATGATATATTGTATAATTTGTATTTTTATTATTTATGTTTATGATTATTTATTTTGAATTATTTTATTTATATAATTTACAAAGCACACATTAAATTTGGAAATCCAAAGCCAAAAAAATTCAAAGAATCAATTTATTATAAGTCATTTCCCAAGTAGTTCCCTATAAAAACCTCTTCGCTAAACCTCAATTAGACCCACCCACTTGTATTTATTTTGTAAAAAGCTTTCCTGACATGTTTTTTTGTCAAACCTTTTGCAACACTTAAAGCGAAGGCCTTTTCTATTTTGTACAGTGTACTAAGTGGTATAAAAAATGTTACGGGGCCCAAGTCTGTTTGCATTTGTCTCGCGTTCGCCTTGATCCCTAGACCCATTAGTGTGCCTCACACACACACACAGGGCACACACGCACATACATACAGGAACGTGGCTGCCGAATTCCACTCTCAACCCTCTGTAGGAACAACAACAACAACATCATGTCATGGTGTTTGGGATTTTTCAATGTGTAAAACTACCTGTCGCTGTGTTGTTGTTGTTGTTGCTACTGAAACTCGCCCGACTGGGCTCGCTGGCATCGCTTTTGAGCCGGGCAAAACTATCTTTTAACACGCACAACGCATTATACGAGCACCTTGCATGCGCGCACACACACGTCACACACACACACACACACACACACCGTCGCACTTGCCCTGGCACTGCGAGAATTTTCCCCAAGAGTTTCAACTCGAGTTTCGTTTTTAGCCTCTTTGCTCTTTCCGCTGCCACTGCCACGTGTATTTTATTCCTGCCACACAACGTGGCGACTCGCGACTCTCGACTCGACTCCCGATTGCCAAAGCCAAAGCCAGCGACAAGCTTCTCCTCCCCCCTCCTTGCTCTTCCAGCTTTTTGCTGACGACATTTGTTGGTAGCACTATTGCCTCCTGGTTTCTTCATTCTGTTTGCCTCCTGCTCTTTCTTGCCTCTCTTTCTTTCTTTCTTTTTTCTAGCTTTTTTCTAGCCACTGCAGTCTGCAGTCGGCTCTGGCGTATTTTGGTTGGGCTTTGCTCGCATTTGCGTTGGCTTTTCTTTTCAGTTTTTATTTCAGTTAAGTGAAATGTGCATAGCAACAACAACAACAGCAACAACAACAACTACAGGGTGTCTGCTGCGTCCGTGTGTGTGTGTGTTTGTTCCTTAAATAAATTTAGCTTAGTTTTTGAATGGTTTTTGCACTTGAGAGGTTTATATTTTTGCACAGCTCCCTCTCTCTCCCCCCCTCTCTCTCTGTCTCTCTCTGTAGAAGTACTCCCTGTATTAGATTTGCATCACTTGAGTTGGCGTAAATGCATTTTGGGGCTACAGGGTAATCTCAGACTGGCAGATTTGTGTTTCCCCAGCGTGTGAGAGAGATAGAAATAGAATGAGTTTAGTTCAGTTCAGTTTGTGCTGAAAGTTGTTGGGGCGTGTGCACTTCAAACTTGACAGCGCTTGCACACACATAGAGTGAGATAGAAAGAGAGAGAGAGAGAGCGAGACGGGGAGAGGGAGACAGCGAGAACATTTAGCAGCACGTTTAAACTCTGCACTGCGAATGCATTTCCCATTTCATTGTTTTCGCATTCACATTTCCATTTCCCCCAATAGACTTGGCTAAGGTTATGTCTTGACCTCAACTTCGGCTCTTCATCTGCTTCTACTTCTTCTTGTTCAAGGTTTGCTCTTGGAGATTGAAGCGCTTTTATACTTGGCTGACTTTATAATAAGTGCAGAAGGTTGTAAATATCAAGAGAGAAGAGAGAGAAAGAGGTGTATAGAGAGAGTGTTATAGGTGCAAGCAGATTTTCTTTATATGATTTTGAGATTATTGTCATCACATTTCTCAACTTGAATAGGAACTCGATAAATTTAACTGATGCTACCAATTCAAAATTAAGAATTCAGTGCGAGGAGCTTTACATGATAAATCGTTAAGCTTTTTGGTGAAGAATAATATATTATTTATTATTCTTAGGTCTAATTTATTCGATTCCATTTGCTTTTATTTAATTCTATTGGATTCTATTATTATTTATTCGATTCCATTCGCTTCTTTTTGATTCCTTTAGCTTTATTCAAGCCCTTGCAATTTAATTCGGTCTTAGTCTACCATATTCAATTTGATTCCATTCGATTCTATTGGATTCTTTTCGATTTTATTCGATTCAATTCGGTTCTATTTATTTCTATTCGATTAAATTCGATTTGTTTTGATTCCATGCGATTCTGTTCAGTTTTTTCGAGCCTTTTCAATTCGATTCGGTCCTAATCGATTCTATTCGATTTTCTTTAATTCAACTGGATTTATTTTATTTATTCGATTCCGTTTGGATCATTTCGATTATTATTGATTATTTAAATTCTAATCGATTAGATTTAATTAACTTTTATTCTTTTCAATTCTATTTGATCCTATTTAATTCTAATTCAATTGATGCTAATTCTATTCGATTAAATTCGATTCATTTTGATTCTATTTGATTTAATGTGATTTTATTCGATTGAATTCGATTCTTTTTGATTCTAATCAATTATATTTTCTTTAAATGTGATTATTCTATTCGATATCATTCAATTCAATTTGATTTTATTCGATTCTATTCGATATCATTCGATTCTATTCGGTACCATTTGATTCTATTTGATTTAATTTTATTCTGTTCGATTCTATTTGATATATTTAGTATACCCAACATGATCTATTCGATTCTATCAGTTTATCAACCTGATTTTAAATGATATTTTAAATAATAATTGCCTTATTTTATTGTTTAACAAAGTGTTTAGCTTAATAAATTTCCTTCTCATCATAAAACTATAAAATAAAATAAATAAAAGTCAAAAAGATGACCCCAACTCTCTTATAGCTTATTTATAGCGCATAATATTGAGTATATCTGTGCAATATAAGCTTGCCCCAACACGCTACACTTGTTTGGCAGTTGTTCTTTTCACAAATCTATGCTCAATTTCACTCAAAACAAGCTGCAGATACAATTGTATCTCAATATGTGATTGCAGCAACAACAACTGAGAACGACAACAGTGGCAGCTTCACCTATGACAAATTGGCTAAACGCAGCTTCAACTTGCCACTCGCAATGCAATGCTTGCAACTGCAGGCAACGACGACTGTTGCAACAAAATGTTGCAATTTATGCAAAGAAATTCAGACGCTGCGCGACCGCAGCGACCAATGCAACTGGCAAACCGCTCAACTGTCCATCCCTCTGCCACTATCTACCCCTCTCTTTCTTTCTCTCCCTCTCTCTCTGTTACTGGCGTTGGCTACTTTTTATGCTGCCGCAAACAATTCAGCATGTATTTTTTAAATGTTGCCCATAAATTGTTGCGCACAGTGCGTTGCGTTTTCGTTTCGTTCTTCGCTCGTTCGTTTTCCAGCATATTTCCTTGCATGCCTTTGTTACAACTGCAACAACAACAAGTGCCACGCTTTTCCTGCTGTTGTTGTTGTTGTTGCTTATGTTTTCATTCGCTTCATACATAAATACATGTTGCTGTACAAGCGCAAGTACGAGAAGTATTTCATAAACAGCTGCCTGGGTGGCGCCCCCTACGCCTCGGCCTCGCCTCCCTCCCCCCTGCCTACTACGCCTCCGCCGCTGGCTACACGCTCTAGGTGCAAAATGTAACCAGCACGAGACGAGCACACACACACACACACACACTCATACACACATAGAACCCTCCCTCAGGGCAAACCCAAGCAAACTCAACCGAACCGAACCGAAACGCAGCCAAATACGCGCGCATATTTTGTAGCATCTACAACCGGAGGGTTCTACTTGCCCCCACCGCCCACCCCCTCTTCCTCTTACTTCTGCTCCCCTGCCTTGGCACATTCCCGCTGCAAACATTCACACGTAACAACTCCCCGGAGACTATTTATGCGGCTGGCTGAGCTAGCGGCATCGGCTTTCTACGTATTTCTACAATTCTCCACACAACTAGTCTACGGCATACGTATACTTTTTTGCGCCACTGTGGTGTAGATACACACACGCACACTCACACAGTCAGAGACGTTGCACAGTGCGTTGTCCATCGCATATTTCGCATCTTTTATGCCTTGCCGTCTATTGTAATAAATTCTGTCTGTTTATTTTTTTCCTTTTCCCCTACTACCTTACCCTGCTACTTCCCCTTCCCTTGCTCCTTCTCCTGCTCCTTTCCCTGCTTCTTTCCCTCATCCTCTCCCCCTCCTTTCCCCTTCTTATGTGCTTGTAATATGAGACCTTCTCATACCTGCACACAGGTAGCCTTCGCTTACTCTTAATACTCCCTCAAAACTCGCATCTAATGTTCGTCATCATCACCCTCATGAAGGGTGGGGGGGGGGGGAGGGGGCAGATGGCACTGATAACATTTCTTTGCTCTTATGCTTTTTTATGTTTATCTGCTGTGGCCGAGCCGTCAAACTTCATTTGCATTGCTGGAGTGAAAAGTGAAAAGTTTTTTTTTTTTTTTTGCTAAAAATGATTTCTTTTTTGAGGCTCTTCCATTCCATCCATCCATCTATTTGCCTAATATATCTTCATAGTCGCCAGTTTATGGCCCCCTTGAACATACTGTGGCTACATATCTCACTCCAGCTCTCTCTCTCTCCCCCTCTCTCTCTATGTCTCCCTCTGTTGCATGTCTTCACTCTCTGCTCGCTGTCATCGTCTGTTGAGATTGGTTTTCTTACTTTTTTTTCGCTGTCTCTGTCTCCTGCGCAATCTGCTTCTTCCGTATACTAATGTGGCGACTATGGAGTCGTCGTCGTCGCCGTCGTCGTCGTCACCGTCATCGTCCTCGTAGTCGTTGCCCGTGTCCAAATGTGCTCACGTCCTCGCCAGCTTCACTTTTTGACTCACTCTCCCAATTCAGTTTTAGTCCACGCCACATAGTCTAGGTCGTCTGCCTATCCCGCTGTCTCTCTCGCTCTTTCTCTCAGTCGGTCTCTCTCTGCCTCTCTAGCAGTTTGGCAGTTTTGGGGTCTTTCTCTGGTCGCGCTTGCCTTTTGTTTGTGTGCCTCATATTTACGACTCTGCGAATGTCTGCAGTCAGTCAGTCGAGTATCTCATGCCATCATCTCCTAAACGATGGCGGCGGCAATTCCTCAAGTGTTTGGGCTGCCCCTGATACTCTCTTCTTCCCCCCCTCTCTCACTCTTTGGCTATGCCGTCGGCTCATCCTCGTCCTCGATCCACTTGAAAATTTGGCATCAAATGTCAGCGTCAGCTTCAGCCATCGCCATCGTCGTCGTTTGTCGTTTGCATGCCCATTTGCGCTCGATTCTCACTAGTTTTTCCCTTCTCCATCATTTTGGTACACTTACAGTGGGTGTATTAGTTTGGCAGAACAGTTTGCAGTGCATTAAAGAAGGCATATGAGACGACCTTATGGGTATATGTTCTTCAGCAGTGTCTGCAAGCAAGTTAAATTAGCGTTGTACTGTTCTGTTGTTCTTGAACATGTGGAAGGGAATTGATTCGTGGTTAACGGCTTCAGTTTTTAAGTTATCACAATCAAATTGATTACATCTATATATTACTATATCTTGAACATGTTTACCAACCTTCATCAAAATCGAATCATTTATAAAGATTTTACTGCCGAAATGAATGTTTTTGTATTCAAAACTATATTGTTTATTGAGGTATTTCAACTAAACTCATCCAGTTTTAGGTTTAAGTTCTTCTTTATACACAGTATAAATTTCATAATAATCAGATAAGTATATCTCATACTTTTCAAGGGAAAAAAGAATTAAGAATTTCATTTTTTGTATAAAAATTAAGCAATTATTATCCTTATAGTCTTAAAGGCTGTTTGGTGCAAGGGACTGAATATTTTTACTACATATTATAATATAATACAATAATATTTCTACACTACATATACTTCTATATCTCATCAGCGTGAAGTTTACCCTACAAATTAAAGAGTATTCAACCTTCGTTATATCGCAGTGAAACTTTCTTTCTTGTTTTCGCTTCGCTTTTTATTATTATTTAGAGGCATCGTCGTCCTCAAGTGGCAACGGGTCGACAAACGACGACGATGCCAGTGTCCGATTTAAATGAGTTTTTCAAAATACTTGTGCACGTACACGCCGAAACGGAACCGGGCACGGACTTGCGACATGGACCATGGGACCATGAGTATTGCTAAGGGGAATACTACCACTACCACTACCACTACTACTTTCATTGGACAGCCGAAGCCTTGTGGCACGCATTTGCCGTGGCTGTCAGCGTAGACGACAGCAATGAGACGACGACGGCTTCCTCTTTTATTGCAACCACCATACTGGGCGATTCTATTGAAACTTCCAACTGTTCCAACTTCAACGCCAACTCTCTAACCCAAACCCAAAACAGAACAGAACAGAAACGTAGCTGCACCGAACCGAAACTCTGGATTCAATTCATGCTCTGTCATTTTTAATGAATCACTTAATTGTCGTCCAATGTGCGGTTCGTTATAGTTCTTAAGGGCCGCTTAGAACAGTAGCAGCAGCAAGAGAGAGGGAGAGAGAGAGAGAGAGAAACAAAGAGGAAAGAGTGGAGTAAAGAAATGTGAGTGGTTTTCCGCTTCTAATGAATCCAACTTGGAGCATTGTTTCGAGTACTTTGAGCACAAGAGAACTTCATTCTTTATGGATCGGTTTCCCTTTCTTGCTTTTCTTTACAAGTTATTTGATCTAACTCTTCTGCTTTGTGCATTGTTCATAGATCAGACACAGCTGTGGCATGATATCTTCTTAGTCTTTTGTATTTATTGAATGAACACGTGAACTATTTGGGTTTACTTCAAACGAACTTCAATTTGAAGGTAATATCTTTGACACTATTTGTTCTAAACCTTATAAATATTCCCTGTATTCTATGCCCAGCTCATCTCTAAGTCGAATATCTCTTACAAATTCGAATGGAATTCATTCGGTAAGCAACTTCATTAGTTATTCACACAACACTTGACAACGCGCTCGCACTTGAGTACAAGGCAGGCCAAGCTCTTCAGCAATTCTTCAAAAAATAAACTTGTCTAAAATGCACTTCAGAAAAAAGCCAGAAAACAGAGAAAGAGAGAGAGTGAGGGGAACACTTTCCCAGGCAAGCAGGCAACATCAAAACACAAGATGAAATTACTTGAAAAGAACTTCAAGTGTCGCCAACGTCTGCCACTTCATTTGGAAGTCGTTGCCTGGTTAAAAGTGTTGGATGGATGTAGATGGGGGAAACGCCTTCACTGCGTAGCTTTTCCCCTCTCCCATCTCTTTTTTTGGCAGCGCACTCGTCGAAAATTCTCAAATAGTTTTCTCACTCAATTTTGTGCCCGATTTGCGTGCGCAAGAAGTACCCGGACTTGGCACAACTCCTAATGACAACTGGCCAGGCACAGGGACGCTGTCGACTGCTGCGCAACATAAACAAATGAAATGAGCCTCGCAATATGACTTCAACTAAGCGTAGCCCCCCATCTCTCTCTTTCTTCCTTTGCTGGCATCTTCATCATTTGCCACGCATGATTCGGCATAAAATTTCATTCACACCATTTAATTTTGGTACGAGCTCTGTGTTCCACTGTTCCTCGTTGACATTTGCAGCAGGGCAAGACGCACGAGAGCAGCGTCAAATCGTGTGAATTATAGTCAAGGGAGCAAAAACAACACACTACAGCGCAAATGTATCTCGAAATGTATCTGTATCTGTGACTGACTCCAGCGTATTTATGGCAGTCTGAGAATGTGTCTCTCTCCCGCTCAGTGTCTGTCTTGAGGTCGCTTCTCGCTAATTAAGTGCAGCATAACATGCGTTTTTATAACTCAAATTTATGTTGCTTCGTTTTATGGAGGAGACACCGACCAACTTAGCCTGGGATCAATCGGGCTTGGACGATATATGTATTTGATATGTAATTAAGACAAACGTGATCTCGGCCTACAACACTCCCCAGACACACACATAACTGTTCTTGCTGTGCTTTCTCTGTCTCTTTCTTTCTGTTACTCTGTCTTGGCCGCGAAACATTTCTCCCGTTGCGCATTGCGTTTAAAGTTCATTTCGTTGTAAGTTGTGCACGCGGAGGCAATGAAATTTTGATTGAGTTTTAGTACCGCATATGATTAACTAAATGTGGGCTCCCTCAGCTCCAGCTCAAGACGGACAGCGGACTCTGAGAAAAAAAATGGAAGAAAGCTTTGGCCACAACATGATTGTGCAGTTTTATGAATGTTATCATAAAGTAACTTGACTTTGTGAAGGAATATGCTACAGTATTATCTTTCAATTATATAAATTCTTGTTTCTGAACATAATTTATGAGTAAATGTTTATCTAAAAGCTTCATTGGGGAGTTAATGATTTGAATATAATATAAACTGGTACTATGTAATACTGTACTTTATATAGACTATATATTTTCTTGTTCCAAAGAAAGTCTCTTCGATTTTTGTGTTCAAAGTTTAAGGAATATAACACGTACACTTATTACTGTACAGTTAACTATAAAACATTAAAGATATGCATATTATTATTTTTAAACATATATATTCTTGTTCTGAAAGGAAATTCCATCGATTTGTATTCAAAATAATTATTTACCTCAAAATAATGATGATTTATTGAAATATTTATCATTTATATCACTACATAGTACATACACCAAAGCTCTTTACTTATCTATATACATATATATTCTTTATCAATTAAAAACTTTTTCGATTTTTATTTGAGAATAGAATATTTATGTAATTCTATAACACTTGTTGAACATTCTTCATTTACCATTTCTTCTCTTCAACAGTAAAGCTATTAAATTTTCTATATACATATATATTCTTTATCCATTAAGAAACTTCTTCGATTTTTATTCAAAATAGTTTTTTTCTCTATTAAACTTGTTTTTTGTTCTTCATTTACCATTTTTTTCTTCCTTTATAACCACTTTCAATATTGTAAATACTTTCCAGACAGTTCAACAAGAGTAGCTAAGCTTCGGTCTTTTGTTATTTCTCGGCTTTTTCTCGGTTTTCTTTTCAACTTTGTAGCTGTCATAAGTTTGTTTTTCTACTCATGTTCTTGCATGTTCTTTATAACTTGTTATGTTGGTTCTTCTAATTAGCAAAGTGTACCGCTTATAGGTTATGTTCAGTGCAGTTGAACAAAAACTTGCTATAAGTCAGTCAAGGTAATCCAAGACTTTCCTTCATTAGCTTAATTTAAGCGACTGTTTTATACAAATTGTTATTTAGGATGTTTCTTTTTAATTACTTTTTTTTCGATTTCCACTGCTAATTGAATAGATCCACAAGGGTTTTTCGATTTATAATTGACAAAAAAAAACAGTTGATGAAGCTGAAGATGATGATGTTGTTTATATAATATGATTAGTCTGCACGTTTTGCATATTTTAATGTTGTTTCCTCTCAAGTGTTTTTAATTTGATTTCGCAAACGATTTGAAAATAATTTAAATTTTCATACTTCGCCAGGCAATGAGTTTTCCCTTTTTAGAAGGGAATATTTCTGCCCTTCTCTCTGTCCCTCTCTTTCCTGTAATTTCAATTGACTTTGCTTACGTATCAGTTCACTCTGGCGCGCTTTAAGCGCAAATTTAATTCGAGTTTAATTCGAGTCTAATCCCGGCTACACAAGGAACCATTTCCCAAGACTAATCTAATGCCGCAACCACCCGTTCCCGTGCCCGTGCCTTGTTGCCCTACTTAGAATAATTTGAAAACTTTAAGAAAACCCAAGTTTCTTTTCGAGAGGAAGCAGCCGAGGAACCAAGTGCAGCTGCTGCTGCTGTAATTGTATCTAGGAGAAGTCCAGTCCAGAAGTTCTCAGTCCAGTCCACTCCGGTCCAGTTCAGTTCAGTCCAGTCAGTTGTTGGCCAGTTTATGCCTACGGTTATCACATCATTATTCAAGCATCAACATTTTCGCAACTGGCTTTCAAGAGTTTCGTTCTTTCTTTTCGCTCTCTTTGTTGTTGCTGCTGTTGTTGCTGCTGTTGTTGTTGTTGTTGTTGTTGCTGTTGCCTCCTCTTCTTTTTTGCTGCTGCGCCTTTGTCAAAGTTTAAGTTAAGCCACTTGAGCGACATTGTTGAAATCGGTAATTTGCCTGCCCCAGTCCACGGTCCACAGTCCCCAAGTCTCTGCAGTCCCTCTCTCCGTCTCTCCCTCTCTTTCTCTCTCTGTGTGTGTGCGCTGTGAAGTTCCATAAAAAACACAAAAAACGCGACGAGCGTTCGCACAGCTAACGACTTGAAAATCCTTATTAATCACAATGCCCGAGTCTCCGCAGAGAGTCCGAGTCCGGTCTCAGTCCTCCGGTCTTAGGCTCCCAGTCCACAATCCCAGTTAGTCTGTCGCAGTTGCCTCATGTGGCTGAGGCTGCTGCCTGTTGGCCATAAAAAGCCAACGTTGCTGCTGATAAGCAAACGGGCGACATGAACCAAACCAAACTGCGCCCCATGCGAGACACAGCGCGGGCCAAATAAGCCAACTTCTTCGCCGTCCTCGTCGTCGTCGTCGTGGTCGTTGTCTGGTCCACTACTCATTTTCAATTAATTAATCCAACAACATTCCAGCACTATTATCTTGGCATATCTCAAATATTTTCTTTAATTACGCAAAAAAGTGCAAGACAGCAGCAGCAGCACTGTGGGATATAGCCAGCAATATTGGCAGCGAAAAAAAAGGAAGAAACAAATCTGACACCTCGAACAATCAATACATCATCATAAGCACACACGGCACATGCAAAGGAGGCAACCAAAAACCCCAAAGACACACACAGTTGCACAGCTGTGTGCCAGTGTTGGAGAGCGAGGAAAAAAATTTATGCCATTCAAAATTAGCAAAGTGTTATCTAAACGCATAAATTACATGCACGTACAGCAGGCCGAAGCTAAGGCAAGTGGGAAGTGGGTGAAGGCGGCGCCCCGAAACCGAACGTGCAACAACACGACGACGCACCACAAGAGATCCACATGCAAATTCTCTGCGTCTGAGTGTGTGTGTGTGTGTTGGTGTTGCTGTGCGATAAGTTGCAAAGACGTTGCTGAAGAAGCTGCCATAGCAGCAGCGGCAACTAGTTCTCCGCAATGTCTTTCCATCTCTCCTTCTCTCTCTCTCCAGACTTGTATGTGTGTGTGCGAGGCAATGCGGCATAAACGATGCCAACAACTGATTGTGACGGGAACTAAGCCCGTAATGAAAGCATATACACCACACCAGGCAGCCAGGCAACCAGGCAACCTCAGCCAAAGCACAAGTTGCGTCCAAGTCTGGCCCAAGCCAAGCAAAGCGAAGCCTTCAATAGACGATTCAACGCAATGTCTGGCACTCCTCCTTTCTCCCACCTCTTGCCAAACCTCCTCTAGGTGCCCATAGATGACAACGACAACGATGTGGCCCATGGTGACTTCGTCGTCGGCGTCGTCGTCGTCGTCTTCGTCGTTTGGCGCTGCTATTGGACAATTGGCCGCCGTCGCCGTCATGTGAAGACGAAGTGCTGCAGTGCGGTGCGGGCACAGTGGGGCAAGTATGCGTGAAAAAGGTATGCGAAAGCAGGTGGGGAAAGAGGGGAAGTGAAATATGGAATATATAATATGCATTATATATTAAAGTGACTGTAATAAGTTAGAGTATGAAACAGTAAGCTAACTTTCTAGGTCTAATTTGATTTAAGAATATTTATTATTATATACAGTGGGCGTGGCACCCAACATTTGAAATAAACTTGATCTGCGCTTGGTAAACAGAAACCTACAAAATCGAATTGAATAGTTTTTATATATTCAATATTATGCATAGACAAACATTTAAGTTAAGTTTTTTCAAAACAGAATACTGTTAAACCTTCATTTCGACCTCTTGTACATAATTGACCTATTCGTCTATTCCTTTACAAGCACTTCACCCACTGCCAATCACCTTTGCACCACAGTGCGGAGCAGCAGCCGCCACGCAGCAAGCAACCAACTCAATTCGACTTGACTCGACTCGACTCGCCTCGCCTCACCTAAACTTAACTCAACCGCTGCCGCAACGTTGCGAATGGCGCATGGCCACTAACTTCTCGCCCTCCTCCTGCTTCCCTACCTCCCTCCAACTCCTTCACCAGCTGCCATCTCCAAGTTGGGGCTCGCATCTGCTGCTGTTGCGGCTGCTGCAGTGCGCAAGAAGAAGGTCTTCTTCGTCTGCTCACGACTTGGCGAAAGAAGATATAAGCACGACATAAATGGTACTTTATATCTGCGCGATATTATTTTTCCAAACATACACACAAAGTTTATGATTTTTTCTAGATATTTTGTCATCTTTATTATCAGACAGGCAGACGGGAAGGGGGAGAGAAACAGAGACAAGCCATGGCCGAAAGGCATAAAGTAACCAAATAAGCACAAAGCTCTTGCCATCTCTCTCATGGGAAGAACGACGACGACTGCGTTGCAAGCTGCACACGTTGCACGTTGCACATGGGCAGGCTGGCAGGCAGGCGATGCTGCAGCCGCAGGCAGTAAGACTTGACCAGAGCCAGAGAGACGACACCACAATGGGAGCATTGCATGAAGCACATTGCAATTGTGGCAAGTGGTTGTTGCTGGTGGCATGGACTGGCTACTTTGCACTTGTCCGAATCGAACTGCAGAACAGGGCTGCCACTGCTGTTGATGTTGCTTCATCCTGTTCCGTTTTATCCCCTATTCTGTCTCTCTTTCTCCTCCTGCCGCTGCTGCCGTCGTGTCCTTTGGTTAGCTTGGGCTGTGTGTCATATTTACGGTTTGCCTGTGCACATAAACAACATTATTTACCCCCCACCCTTCCTCCTCCTTTCTACTGCTGTCATAAACTAGTTTCACACACATCTATATTCACTACACACACACACAGACAGTCTCCTTGCTCGAGTATATTAATGCGTGCGCACACACAGAGCAAAGCTGAGCTTCTAAACTTCAGATTCCTTGTCCGATATTTATAAAGAAAGCATTCGAAAGGTTTTTCTTTCTTTGCACAGACACACACATTGCACACACGCATATATGTACACCTCACATTTGCTCACACCCCTTGGCACATAATAAAAGACGCTTTTGTTGTTGACTTAGGCCCACGCCAGCAGCAGCAGTAGCAGCAGTGGCAAGCAGCGCCATGTGTAGGGCTTCTGTGGCACTTGGTCTCAAAGCGGACTCTGCCCCATGCCTGCCCCTACTTATTCCCTCCCCCTCCCCCTCCTCCCTCCAATAACCACAAAAACCTGAGCTGGCATATTGCCCCGTCTATTGTCTTTTATAGTTTCCTGGAACGTTGCTGTATTGCTGCCTTGCTGCAATACTCAAGTGTTTTCTGTGGTTTTTCTTTGCCTCTAACAACAACAGCAACAACAACTCCCACAACAGCGGCAACAACAGCAACAACAACTCCCACAACAACAGCGGCCTGTGGGTGTTCGCATTGCTTCCCTTTTATTTTTTTGGGCTGCTGCTCAGTTCTCAATGGATTCTCTCCCTCCCTCTCTCCCTCTCCCTACCTCTCTCTGTGCTGCGCTTTAAATATGATTTAAAACTTTTGTCTGGCTGCATGTGACCCACATTTCGATTTTAGGGTCCCTCGTTTATGGGGTCGAATGGTAACTCCAGGGACTGCAGCCAATAGATTTTAGTGTAATGGCATTTGGCGTCAGGAAGCCACTAAATTTCACCAGAGAGAGAGAGAGAGAGAGAGAGAGACGAAGTGCAGAAATCTAACCAAAGAAATTCAAGAGAAAATGCTGCAAATTAAATGAAGAAGAGAGCGCAAGAGAGAGGGGGAGAGAGAGGGGGGAGAGCGAGCAGCGACAGCTAGAGTCTTTGGAAAATTTATGTTCTCTAGCAATATTCGAGGGATTTGCCTCATCGTCGCAGTACATTAAAGAAAATATATCGTGAAAAGCTTTATAGTCTTGGCCAATTTTCAGCGCAAAGCTGACTTTATAGCCACGATATATATATTCCCTCTATAAAAGTGACAACTCTTTGAGCTGTGACAACTCAATAGATACTCAAGTCTAATTTGCGCAGCTTATCAATAAATCAAAGCAGTAGAAGTCTATTAATTCATCGAGCTCATAAATTCACATATTGTTTAGACATGGAAAACTTTTCAATTTTGCACATAAATCTTAAAAATAAACATATGAAATACCCTAAGGTAAATAATAGTTCTATTGTGAATGAAGTCTGTTTTGTGTTACCTTAACTCATTCAGTTTGCCAAAAATAAAACGTGAAATCAATAAAAAATAAAACTTTTTTTAGCGAGTTCTTCTGCGCTTTATGGCTGTGCTCTGCAACCATAAAGCCTCCCCAGCGGGGGGCAGCAGCTTCTTCTAGCCGCGTCTAGTTTAATGTGCCACATCAAACTTAACGACGACACCTACTTCACTTTTGCTTTATGGCCTCATGGACAGCAACGGTAAAGGGAACCTGGGAGATACATTTTTGGAGCGATGCCAATTGGTAAATATGCCCGACTCAGCTCGAGTCATAATTTGAGAGAGACCCAAACTGATGTGATGCATGCTCAGTGATGAAATTATGCCAGCCGAAAAGACGTAAAACCCAAAAAGGAAAGAGATACAGAGAAAGAGAGAGGGAAAGAGAGGACCGAGCGGGCTATCATTAAAACGCAGAAACCTTTCAAGTCCAGTCGCAACTTCGTCTTGGATTCGGTGACTCCAAAACGGAGTCAGCGTAACGAAATTTTATTTGGCTTTATTTTTTTTTTTTTTTTTTGTGTGTGCCGCCATCAACGCCAGCTAAGGAAGACACCAGGCGAAGCAGACAATGAAGAAGCAGCAGAAGCGCAGAGAGAGTGGAGAGAGAGAAGAGAGGGAGAGAAGAGCAGATAATGCAGTGGATAATAATCCACAGCAATGTAACTCAATCTGTTTCTAAGCCTCGACCAATGCGATACGCAAGCAGGACATGCCGTACAATAAACATACACAGAAAGAGAGAGGGAGAGAGAGGGAGAAAGACAGAGAGAGAGAGGGAGAGAGAGACCTGAAAATGAAGCAGGCTGTGTGCAAAAGGAAATATTGGCAGAGCGACTTTTGTATGCTCTATGCAAGAAGAAATAATAAGAAGTTAAGCTACAATGTAATTTGTAGAGCTTTAATTGGTTTCGAATTGTTGGAGATGCCATGAAGAGTTTATCAATAATAGTTCCCTTTAAAAGTATATTATTATCCCTTAAAAATGTATTAAGTAATATTAAGGAAAAACAGCACAAGAACTACAGTCCAGTTTGTTGGACAGTGATATTAGCATTTATTTATATTTTGTGCTGCATACTTTGCAGGGATCAACCTATTGAAAATATTTCTTAAATAACTTCTATGTTAATTATCCGACTGCAACCAAATTTTCAGCAATCATTCGGGCTTTGATAGCTATTGTGTTATCAAAAAATGAAATATACTGCATGAATATTACGCTTAGAATTCGGCTTGAGTCAATTTAAGGCGATCAAATTTAAAATAAGCTTGATCTGCGCGCAGAATTAGATTTTTACACACTCTTACAGTCTCTGAGATCTAGATTTTCATTTCATATAAAGTGATTTTAAAGAGAGAGTAGAAGAATTAGACATTTCATCACACTCTTACTGTCACTGAGATCTAGATTTTCATTTAATATAATGTGATTTAAAGAGAGCACTTTACTGAATACAGAATAGGTTTGCACAAAGAAATCGTAGCACTAACTAAGACATTATAAAGGTATATTTGTATGACAAATTTTAATACTAGCAGAAACATTCTTATTATTAGTGAAGTCTATATTTCATTCTCAAAACCATCAAAAAACTAAATTCAATCGATCTATATAACTGCTCTTAAAACATATCTCAAATAGACACTCCCCTTAAGCTACAGTCAAACTCAATCAGACAGCTAAGCAGCCTCTAAGCTAGTGTATTCTCCTGCACACACACACTAGGCTCAGTCTCAGGCTCTAATAATGTGCATGAATGATGAAATGCAGCTAAGGTTGACTGCCAGAACTGACTGTAACGCAGCAACCTGGCCAAAGAGACCTGGACTGGACTCGATGGGACGGACAGACAGACAGACGAGGGAGACTGAAAGACCGACAACATTGCCGGCGCTCAGGCTGAAGATGCAGGCACGATGAGACAGAAACGCAATAAGGAACTGGGGAAGGACTGAAGCTGCTGCCGCTGCCGCTGCTGCTATTAACGTCCAGCGCACACATGAAACAAGATATTTTTACAGTACCCCAAGAAGAATATATACTCTCTTTGGTCTCAACGTTATTATTGCCTCGGCGTCGGCCTCGGCCACGCTGCTGTTGCTGCTGCCTCGCCAAGACGGGTTTTGTCAGCTCGACTTTGACTCTGGGGCGCTGCAAGTTTTCGTGCGCTTGGAATGGGAACCTGGCAAGGTAGACGAGAAGAGGGGAAAGGAAGGGGAGTTGGGGAAACTGGACGTCAGCCTTCCCGCAGTTATTGTACATCTTTTCTGTGTATTTCGTACAAAACGACACACGCTGCATGCGGTGCGGTCTTTGGGAGTCTTTCCATCGAATCGAGGCGAGTCAGAGTCAACTTGACGCGCAGGGGGCAGCACCAGCGCAGCGCAGTCCGTAGCCTGGGCAGTGCGGACCCAAGATCCGAGACCCAAGAGCCGAGACCGGTGTGAGTAATAGGCGGCGTTGCCGTTGTAGTAAATGAGCTTACCAGGTGATACCAAAACACAAAAGAAATTATAGTAATCAAATCATTTTTATGTTAAATTATGATCGACAGCAGGCAGGCGGCACACAGTGAGCGTGTGTGTGTGTGTGTGTGCGTGTGAGTATCTTTGTATCTGTAAGATACAGGTCTACCCGTAGTGGTTTTATAATGAAACTTTATACTAAATAGCAAATTGTTGCTCAGCCTCTGCAGTGTGAGAGCGTACGGGAGGGTGTCTCTGTGTGTGTGTATGGGAGGGCAACTGTATGTGAGGTTATCTGTGTGTGAGGGTATCTGTGTGTGGGGGTCTCTCTTTGTGTGTGTGTGGTACAAGTTGCTGCAGCCTAGACTGCGGCTAATTATCTTTTGGATTGCAACAAGTTTATTAATGTTTATGTGCCTGTGTGCAGGCTACAGACTACATCCTCCACTACCAGCCCCTCTTCCCCCCTTCCTACCACACTCTTCAACTTATAGAGCAGCATGTCCCTCTCGGATCGTGGCGGCGTTGAAATTTATTGTCGGGTTGCTGCCTTCATTGAGGTGCGCCGCATTTTGTGCGATTTTAAAAGGTTTCAATGAACATTTATTATGATTGCACTGCCGTCTACCCCTCCCTCTCTCTCTCTCTCTTTCATTCTCTCCATCTCACTTCAGCTATAGAGTGCTGCCTCCTCTATTTGTTAATAATATATCAAGCTCCCCCCGATCGGTTTGGGTTCTATTAAAATAAATATGCTAGAAATGCTGTTCATCTATAAATCAACGAGTCAGTGAGTTTTGAGTGCCAAAAAGTGAGTGTATTCATAGTCATAATGGAGCTGTCATTGCTTAGTGGGGCTTTGGCAAACGAGTGCACAAAATAAATCAAAGAAATCGATATATGACTCTCGATTGAGCCGCTTTCCCTCTCTCTCTCTTTCTCTCCCTCTCCTTCTCGTTGCGATTTTAATTAAATTTGTGTGATTTAGAGCGCAGCAAATGTCTCTCTGCATGTGTGTGTGTGTGTGTGTGTGTGGAGCTGGCTGCTGCTCTGGGATCGATTGACAACACCTGCGTTTCTCACCTGCGTGCGGCGGCAGCCTCTACGTGCGTCTAGCAATCAGTCAATTAAATGCGCACAGCAATTATTGCCATTAACGGCAAATGGGAAAAGATGAGTGCATCGCATGAGTTATGGATATATCCGTGCGTTATTCACGCGCCTCACTCCATGACTCTCGCCCCGCCCCATTGAACTCTTCCCGTTGAAAACTGGAACAAATCGTGCTGCGTTGAACGTTGCAACGGAAATACTTTGAGTTTATCTAATTGAGAGACAGCACAAACTTGAGAGTTCTTTAGAGATTCGAGAGAGACACAGTTTGTTGAGTGGAACTATGAGGGGTGTCTTTATATTTATTTTGAACAGTTATTGCTTGCCTAGTTGAGAATTTTGATTTTCTAAGAATGCGATTAGGGTTTTGAAAATGTTTAGTAAATATTTAAAGTCTAGATTTCAGAGAATATAAGGACTTAGATCTAAGTTCTGTAAATAAAGTTTTAATTTAGATTTTTTTCCCTTCGTAAATCCTTAAAAATGAAATTCTAAGCGTGATTTTTAAAAGCATTGACAGATCGAGTTTTAATAAAAAAATTAACTATTAATGCCTGAATGCTCTCTGTGAATTTGGTAGCGTTCGGATAATTAACATAGAAGTTATTCAAGAAAGTATTTTAAGAGATTATGATTTTCTACAGTTCTCAAAAGTATGCAACAGAATTAGGTTTGGTGCTTTGAGGATAAATCACAGTTGAGTACACTCAATTGTAGCTTTCGTACTAGTTTAATTACTAATTCTGAATTAATAGAATGATAAAAATCCACAACAAAATATTTCAAATGAAAATAAATTTAATTTTGAAAGTGCAAAATTCAGAACGAATGCACATTCAATCTAGCATTAAGACCACAAACAAAATGACATTCCTTTTGCAAATCAAATAATTTCTCACAAGCAAAAGAACTAAGAAATTCAAAGGAATTCGGGTACAGTTAATAAGTAAAAAACCTCAAAAACATTCGCACGAAATTACTTAAAAATGTTGTTTGCACACGCAAAATAAATATTAAAGCTTGTTTTTCTGCTTTTTTATTGACACTACATCAAATTATGTTCAGCAACACACACAAAAATTTCGCTGCGAGGGTTTTCAAATAAATGAAAGCAGCCAAGGAAATGAATGCGATATGAATTTTTTAGTCAGACCCCACTGACATTCACTTCTCATTCACATATTAATCAATATTCACACAGATATTTTCACAATGTATACATACGGATGAGGATCCTTTGAATCAACTTCACTGTCTAGAGTGTACTTACATCTGCAAATAGAAAGAGAAAAAAAAAAGAGAAAAACTTAATTAGTTAAGACCAATCAACAGACAAACAAACAGAAAGAGAGAGGGAGATAGAAAAACATTCGAACAGCAAATAAAAGTGCATTCAGCTGAATTAGAGCCCAGAGATATGTATGGCTGATAAGGTGCCTGTCTATACACCCTACTACACATATACACCCTATTAAACTGGCTTACCTGGAATGCCTTTATAGAGTGAACGTGGGGAGAATGACAGGGAGGAGCGAGGGGGAGCTGCCGTCACGTAGTTGGCGTTGCCTTGGCATGTGACGTCACACACGTTTTAATGGCTAATTAAATTGGAAGAGCAGCGCGTCCTGACACAGCACTGACACAATTACAAATTGCACTTAACTTACTGCATGGCTGAATGGCCACAGAGTCACTGCAATTGCAGCAAAGAGTGGATGAAGAAGAAGAGGTGAAGAGGAGGAAGAAGAATAGGGCGCTAAGATCTTGGCATTTCTTTGTCCAGCCAGTAAAACACTCAACTTAGCTCAGGCATCTGGCAGTGACATTTCCAGGTGTGACTAAGGGGAGGAGTGAATTGAAAGAGTTACGTCAGCATTGAATGCACTCGCACTCACACTCCCCACTCGCCATTCGCAATTCACATTCATTCATCATGAAGACAATCCTCGTGCTTAATTAGTTTACGTACTCCTCATAAAGGAACTGCAATGTGAAGACCTCATTCCTTTGGCTAATTGCAGTTATTATACGAAGTAATTTCATAATTGCATCGAAAGAAGAACGGGATACTTCACTCACTATACATATATGGTGGCAAGTGTAATTGATGAGAAATGGAGCCATTTTTTTGTGATTTACCAACGGTTTCATGAGATTTTTATTATAAATTTGCAGTAATTAATTGGGAAGTTACAGAAGAAGTTTAGGAGTTGGTTTTCTATATAATAATGGAATAGGTTTATTGAAAAGGGTTTATTATTGATAAAGGTCTATTATCGGAATAGGTTTACTATTGGAAAAGGTCAATTATTAGAATGTAGCAACAATATCTGTGAATTTCGCAATGAATTAAAAGGTTTATTTTACTGAAACTTATAGCAAAAGTTTTACATTTTGTTTTCTTTAAAAATTGGATACGTTTATTGGAATATACCAACAATATTTGTGAATTTCATAATAAATCGTCTGTTTCTATTACTGAAACTAAAGCACAAATTTAAGAGGGGCTAATTCTTTATAAAATGATTTTGGAATAGGTTTAATTATTGTTGTAACAACGATATTTGAAAAATGCCACAATGAATTAATAGGTTTCTATTACTGTAACCTATAGTTGAAGTGTAGAGCTAGTTTTCTGTATATAAAGTTGGTTTAAAATGGGTAAATTTCTCAAAAGGCAACTATTTTAGCGACACAGCAATTATATCTTTTAAATTGCAATAAGGAGTATTCAGAAAATGTTTAAGTTTCTGCTTCTGCAACATATACCGAAACATTTCGGGTTCTTTTAGTGTAGTTACTAACATTAAAATAGGTTTATTTTCGTTGTAGCAACGATACCTAAAGATTTCATTATGATTTCGTACTTATTAATAGACAACTGTTCCTGCAACACAAAGACAAAGTTACAGAGCTGATTAAGCATATGGGGCAACTTTGAAATAGGTTAAAAATTTCGTAGTAAATAATTTTCTACCTAAAAAATATTGACTATAACACAACACTTTGAAATAATGATGCATTCTTAAGATAAGGAACTTTACATGCATACTTATCTTTAACTGCGTTTTTCATGTTCTTCCTGACTATATTTCATTTATTTTAGTACCTCTCATCAACCGACTTTCTGCTTACCTGTGACTCACTTGCCACACACAAAATCTCTCATAATTTCCTGTAAATGCATTCAATCTAATCTCGAATCATTTTACGAGCAGCTGAGTGCAGCAATCCTAACGATATTGAATACTTAAAATGCCTAAGAATTTTTCAGCTTGTTCCGCTCTCCTTCTCTTTCTCTCCCTCCTACTTCTCTCCCACACAACCTGTTCAAAGTTTGTCACATTCTTGTGCTAAAGTGATTTTCTTTTCCAAGCCATAACGATCCATTCATAGAAACATTTTCAGCTGCTGCTAACATAACATAACCATAACCATATTCATTTTATACAGCCTTATCGCAGACGATACAACCACACACACGCTTTAGCCATAAATAAGCAATAAATTATTTACTTTATTATCGAAGACAGTTCATTAAAAAACAATATATGAAAATGAAAAAAATAATACCTAAAAACTCGCTGAGTATTTTGGGTCGGTTGCGATCAAAGCGTAACTGAACGTGTTAAGTTCCACGCTGCCAAATCGTTTCCCAGGAAAGAAGAACCTGGAGAACGATCTATCTACATAGAAGAGGAGGAGGCTCTGGGCTTCTGAACAACAGGAAATGTTTGGCAGCCTCCAAATACACAAGTCGAACGCTGTTTTCGGGGCACCCTCCTCCCTCCCCTTCTCTTTCTCTGTTCATGTGAGAAATGTTGTGCATGTTACCCGACAACTTTTTTCCATGATAATTAAATATTTTTAATTGCTGTCTTGCACACACACACATACACACACAGAGAGAGAAAATGTGCTGGCTGTAAAACGAATGCGAAAAATTATTTCCATAAAAGTGCAAATCATGAAATCTTTTAGCCTCAAGGAGTCGCCAGCGCAACTGGGCAAAACTCTGAGCAACTGTTGCAACTGGCAGCAGGAACAAGAACATAGCTCTAATATTTGCCATGGCATGCTCCATGTATGCCCATGTATCTATGTCTGTCTGTCTTTGTGTGTGTGTGTGTGTGTTTGTGTATCTCACAGATGCACAGCGAACATTTTCGGAGATATCAGAGATTTAGTGCATTTTTCTATATGTTCTTCGTATGTTATATGCGCCTAACTCAGCTCTGCCCCATCGTGGACAGAATTAAGGCGCAGTCGCAGTTGCAGTCGCCGCACAGTCACAGTTGCAGTTGTTGCTGCACAGTTGCACACTCACCTTGCCTCACTTTGCTTCGCTTCGTGGTCTTTACTGCAGTTCGGACACATAAAAAAGAAAAGTTGCTACAAAGAATCTGCCACCAAAAGATGCAAGAAGAAGAAGAAGCAGAAGAAGTTTGCTTGGCTTGGCGCTCTTTTATGTGCAACTGTATGCGAGTGTATGTGTGTGTGTGTGTGTGTGCAACTGTGTTTGTTTGTTTGCCACTGCCATAAAGCTGAAGCCAGTTTTGTTTTTAAGCATACATCGCCGTGTTGCATGCTGCAAGCTGCTGCCACTGCCGCTGCTCCTACTGCCACTGCTGGTGCTGCTGCTGCTTCCTTATTGTTGTTGCTGCCGCTGCACTTAATGCATTTTTCAGTAGATGCTTTTTCATGAAAATATTTCGTGAAATTATAACGTGCAATGCACATTCTGCAGCTCTTTCGCATCGTTCAAGCTGCGTCCGTGTGCGCTGCACTTGAAAGTGTTAGCCAGGTAATCGTATTTATAAGATACAGTTGCTTGCGCCGAGTGTCAGATACTTTGCTTGGGCATTTTAGAAAGCGCGCCCAAGAACCCGCTGTGTCCCTGTCTCTCTCTCTCTCTCTTTCTCTCTCTCTCTCTTTCTATGTGTGCATTTACTGCATTACTTGACAGCAATAAAATGTTATTGCCGCCACATTGCGCTGGTGTTTGTGAGCTTTTAAAAAGCTCATGCAGCAGTGTTTAGCTTGAAAGTTTAGTATTATTTAAATAATTTGGTTAGCCTAAGTTTTTAATTCAGATTTATTTAAATATTTCGCTTTCCTTTAGCTTGGAAGTGTCGTATTTTTTAAAATGTTAGTATTATTTAAATACTTTCGTTGTAGCTCAGTGCTATATAAATACTATGCCTGTTAGCTTGTAGCTTAGTATATTTCTTTACTTTCTTCAACAGCGAAGTATTTTTTAAATACTGAAAACCTTACAAGTGTAGCATTATTAAAATACTTTGGTTAACTTAGTTTGCAAATTAGTATTTTATAAATCTCGGACTTTCTTTAGCTTTAAAATGTAGTATTTTTTTATATGCTTACATTATAAAGAGAAAGTGTAGTATTATTTAAATACTAATACTACTAAAGGTTGAAGCTCAGTATTATTTAAATACTTTGTCTGTTAGGCTTGAAGTTTAGTATAATTTAATTTTTTACATTCTTTAACTGTTTAGTATTTTTCTAATACAGAAAAGTGTACAAGTGTAGTATTATTTAAAAGGTTTGGTCTACTGTGTTGGCAGTTTAGTATTATTTCAATACTTCACTTTCTTTAGCTTCAAAATGTAGTAGTTTTTAAATACTTCGCATTCAAAAGCTAATAGTATTATTGAAATACTTTTCCTGTTAGCTTTCAGTTTAGTATTATTTAATCTCTTTACTTTCTTTACTTGACAGCTCTGTTCTTTAATATAAAATTGTAGTTTTATTTAAATACTGTATTTTTCCATGCCCCGAGTTGAGTATTTATTGAAGCGCGATCTCTCTTAAGCATGTAGTTCAGTATTATTTGAATACCTTGCCAAAATTTGAGGTATTAATAAATTAATAATAAATTCCTTTTTTTTTAATTGTTTTGTGAAAGCACTAATTTAATGTGTTTTTATCACTAGTAAAGCTTTTTAAGCAGGCCCAGGCACTTAATAAACTTTTCTAACCACAATTACACCTTATTAGGAAAACCTAATTAATCTCTTATTGGAAAAAACCCCTTTAATTCTTCTTCCAGTTCACTCCTCATGGTCAACTTAAAAACTTCTCAATCAGCTTTCAGCTTTCATGTGCAGCTAATTCCAGCCAAAACTAATTCCCTACTTGGCTCTGTTTGTTATCTCTAGGATTCCAATTTACTTCTGCATAGCTGCACAATTATGGTAAATTTATAGGAAGGGGGATTAATGCAAATTTCACTTAAGCAAATTGCCGCTATAAACCGCGTAAGCTTTTCAAATGCAGTCGACGCCGAATCGAAGTTCCCATTGAAATTATAAGCGACCTCTATCTAATTGAAAATCCTCACGTTCGCGACCCTTTGTTAAAGATGGAACCCCTGTCCGCCCTTAGAATCTAGTTTCAACCACCTACATAAGAGCGTGAAATCGGCTTTATATTGATATAAAGAGAGAGAGGAGTGAGGAAGGGAGGGCGAACAAACAGACACAAAAAACATTCCAATCAGCGGCTTAAGAACCCAAAAACCGGAACCCTGTTGAAAAGCGAGACAATGTGTGTGCTTCGAGGGTTGTGCGAAGGGTTAGAAATGGGAAAGGAAAATGGGAGAGAAAGAAAAAAATTAATTTAATTTGATTGTGTTGAAATTTATGGAGCAACTCATTTGCCTGCCACGAGTGCAGGGTGTAGCGCATGCCAGTCTAGCCGAAAGTTGCCAAAGTATCTTTTGCACAAATGTATCTTTTGCTCGTTCTCGCTTTCGCATTGTATCTGCACTTAACACGCATTCTAATTGCAACAGAGCAGTAGACAGAGCGAGGAAGGGAGGGAGAGCGAGTGAGAGAAGTGAAATTATTAGCAACAAAAGCTTTGGTTGCAACAAAGCCAGAAGCTGTAATTCGTCTTAGCTGCTGCAGAGCAGAGCAACCGGTTGACAAAGGGTGCAGGGGGGCAGGGGCAGGCGAGGCAGGTTACGTGGGGACATGGCGTGTGAGTAAATGCGCCCAAACGGAAGGAGCAAACAGCGCACGAGGCAGCATGAATGACTGGCAACGGGAATGGAAGGGGGGCAAAAGGAATGAAGGTACATTGGGTTGGGTTTGCAGCTTAGGAAGGTGGGGGAGAGGGGGATGCAGGAGGTAGCCGGGCAAAAGCGTAGCAAAACGTTTGCACGTTGAAGGCATAATAATAAAAGGTTAAAAAAGGCGCAAAGAAGATTAAATGCTTGAGAAGATGCAATATTTTCTTTATACTTCTTTTCTTCTCGTTTGCTTTATATATCCCCTCTCCTTCCTCTCTTCCTGCTTCCCCTTGCTGCCCCTAAAGTGTTGCCAGGCGGGGCCAAGGCAGCGATTGCATTTATGTTGCTGTTGCACAGTGCGCCTTGTAATTGCACATCATGTTGCAACGGCAACGGCAGCAGCTGTTGTTGTTGTGCAGCCTAGCTGTGTAGCCTGTCTCATTCCCTCCCTCTCCCTCTCTCTTTGTCTCTCTCTCTCTCTGTTGACTCGGCCTTTTAGTTAACTATTTTGTGTTCAAGTTGAAGGCACATGGTAATGGCCAATGTTGCAGCTTGCTCACATATTAATTGCCGCACGGCTGCGCGCGCCTTTTGTGGCAGCTTCCCTGCCTCAACTCTTTATTTTTTTTTGTCTTCTCTCCCGTGTGCACGCAATCTGACTTGGCTATGCCCGGGCTCCTCTGCCTATGCCTGGCCCCATGGGCCGCCGCCTTGGTCCGTGCTTGGTTCGCCTTTTTATGCGATATTTAAACAAATTGCTTGTAGAATATTTGTGACATTTTGTCATGGAGCGAGACAGTCAGAGTTATGCGAGTGTGTCTGCTGTGTGTGCCACAGCGGGGCACAAACTGAAAATTGAGTACAAGTTGCCTTTGAGTTGCATCATCAATCATTGCACACGTTGAATGATGTTTTGTCACAGCAGCCAAGGCAGCACCAAAAGCAGCAGCAGAGGAAGAGCACAAAAAACAAGTCAAAATATTTATAAAAGTCAAAATTGTCACACAAGGTGGAGACAGCAGAAAGAGAGGGAGAGGGAGAAAGAGTAAGTGAGGTGCAGAGAGAGTTTCTCCCTTTGCAGAGACAGCAGGATATTTCAGCTACTTTTTCAGCTCGTTTCGGCTTGCGGCTCTTTTTGTGGGTGTGTGCGGGTTTTCTTTTTCACGGCATTCGATTTCGATTCACACACACAAACACACACACAGATAAATCTCTGCTGCTGCTGCTGCTGCTGCTGTGGCTGTTGCTGATGTAATTAATAATCCAAAAACTTGCGTCGTCTTTTTCGAGCTTGAGAAATGACGCTTACGTTGAAGAAACTTCTGCAGAAGCAGCAGCAGCGGCAGCAACGGCATTGATTGGAATTCTATGCTGCGCAACAGCAACAACTACAACACCACAACTTAGAACAACAACAAGAGCACCAGCAGCAGCCTCAGCAATGGCAAAAGTATTTGTAATTTTCTAGATGACTGTCTGTTTAGTATGGTTGTTGTTGTTGTTGTTCCTCTCGCAAATGCTGGCTCCCCAGCGAGTTTTGAGTTACGAGCGAGAGAGAGAGAGAGAGAGAGAGAGAGAGAGAGCGGGAGAAATTGTCGTAATCTAAAGTTTAAATAGTTGAAAAACTCCACGAGACAAGATAAATGGTTAGGCAGACAGTGCACAGAGGGAGGGAGGGAATAAGAAGAAGGGCTGAGTGAGAGCGACAGCAAAAGAATGAATGTTTCGCCTAAGTTGAATGATTTGATAGGTTAAAGTTTTCATAAGTATTACATTCAATATAGTTAATTGTAAAGGGAGAACGCAAGAGACAGAGTGACAGCAAAAAAGAGAGAAGGAAACTAGAAAAGACAGCCCACGTTGGGCGCCAACTTTGTCATATTATAAATTAGCTATATGTATCACATTTTCTGGCGCAAAACTGAGCTTAAGATTGTGAGCAAGCAGATTAGAGAGAAATATAACAAATGACAAACTATTACAAAAGAATTTATAGCAAAGCTTGCTATAAAATTCAAGTACAGTTTCCATAGGAATTTCAAAATGTGAAATTCCTTGGAAATTTTTAAAGACTTTGTAGCATCTTAATTTACTAAAGAGTTCCATTTAAAATGCTCACCAAGCTGGTCTTATTTTGTCAACTTTAATTACGGCTAACATAAAAAGAAGTTGAAGAAGGAGATAGAACATAAGGAAGTGAGAGGGAGAGAGGTATATAGAGCTTGAATTGAGAGCAAGTCAGAGGCAGAGACAGTTGTCGTCTCGCCGGAGCCTGAACCATGTCAATTGAATGACATTAAAATCCTCAGACACCAACAACAATAACAACAACAACAACAGGAACCACAACAAAAACAGCTAAACAAAAAGGCCAAAAATTGAATACGAAGCCGAGGCAAAACCGACGAGTAAATACCGCAAATAAAATAAATTAAATAAGAAACTACACCGCTGTCAAAAGGTTTAACATTTCACTTAAAAGCGAAGCACACCAAGGAAGCAAGAGAGAGAGAGAGAGAGAGAGCAAGAGAGAGATGGGTAGAGTAAGACCCCTTAGTAGACAAGCCTCCCAGACAGAGTCAGACATGGCAGCCGGCACTTGGATTTGGGCTTTGGTGTCTCTTTCTCTCTCGATCTCAAGTTGAACAACAATTTCCAAGAAAATTAAAACATGTAAAGACATATCTTTTCATCTGACAAACATGGCTGGGACACACCATCCCAGTGTGTGTGTGTGTGTGTGTGCATGTGTATATGTAAATTTATATGGTATATGTATATTTATTTGTCTGTTTTTCGGCTGCTGTTGCTGCCTTGTCTACATTTAAATTTAACTCTTTTTACATTTTTTCAAGCTGTCTTTAGCTTCTTATTACACCCGCTAATCGTTTGAAAGAAGGGTATTATCATTTTTTGCCAATTTAAGGGGATTTTAAAAGGCAGTAGAGGCCATTTTTGACTCCTAAAGGTTTATATATATTCTTGAGCAGCCTCTGCAGTCAAGTTTAAGCTATTTTTGTCTGTATAAACAGCTTTAACTCAGAGATTATAAAACATACAGCTATACAATTTGGTAACTATATTTCTTATTATTGCACGCAAGTAAAGCATGTTTCAGAATTCAATCACGCCTTCTTACGCCTCTTAAAACTAACAAAAAACGAATTGCTTAAGTATTTCTAAAGCTAGAACCCTCATTTTTGTTAACTACAATCAAATTTGTCCTTACACATGATTTCTTATTGTACAAATATATAATCCTACACATATCGGGTATATAACAGTGCAACTATCTGACTCGTTGTTCTTCTTCTTCTTTTAAGGGAGCCGCAGCAACTTAAAGCTCAAAGCGAAATTACACAAATGCCTGAAATCTCATAAATACTTCAATCAAGTATGTCCAAAAGTAAGTAAAGATATTTAAGCAGGCACTGCGAGAGGGATAGAGAAGGGAATGAAAGAGAGAGGGAGAGGGAAGGCAACGACAGATGCTGCTGCTGTTGTTGAAACAAAAGACCCGAAAAAACAAAAAATTCGAATTCACAAAATGGGCGAGGAGGTATTAAGGTACCCCTGTTGCACCCATTCCCTCCTACTCTCCCTACTCCCTACATCGTCTGGCATTTTTGATTGTCGTTCGCTGCGCGCCGAGTTTGACTTTTAGGCACATTCGCATTCGTATTCGTTTTGGTATTCGTTGTGTATCTTGTCATGACATAAGAAATTGACTCCACTTGAAAATCGAAAAAGGAGTGCAACAACAGCAACAACAACTGCAACAACAACAATCGAAATTAAAAAGTAAATGCAGCCATAAATGCAAGAAAAATCCAAGCCCCAAGCTCAACTGAGCTGTGGCTCAAGTGGACTTCATGCAGGGGAAGGGGAGTGGTGAAGGGAGTATCCAGCGGGCAAATGAAGTGCCTTCAACTGTTGTGGTTGTTGCTGTTGTTGCTGTTGCTGTGTGGAGTCGAGTGTGTACAAGCATCTCCGGCATAAAAAGTTCATTTTGATTTGCAGTCGAAAGGAAAAAGGAGAAGAAAAGGAAGAAGAAGACGACACTGAACACTTCAATAATAAATGCGAGGGTTGCCTGAAAAGTAAAGCCATCAACAGACTCGCTACAAGATTGATGGCAAGGAAATTAAACAACAACATTTGTGGCAGCAGCAGGTGACAAGCTAAGAAATGTAACAGTTTCTGCACGAATAATGATCTATTATAGCTGGGAATAAAAGGAACTAGTATATAAATAGGTTATCTATAATAATTAGACATTTTTTGAATAAAGAAATGAGTAAAGAGATAGGTAAATGTTTTATTTAAGCTAAAAATATGAGCTTGTAAAGATGTGTCATTGTTTTTAGTTGACCTCGAGCCAGCTTAAATGAGTATAGTAAACAAAGGTCACCTAAACACTATAAAGTTTTTAGTATTAACAATATTACAGTACAACAATAATGATTAACATATGTTTTAAATTCAATGAAACTGTTTAGGTTGTCTTGTTATAAGGCCTTAGTTTCTTATAATATCTGCTAACTATTCTACAGAATAAAATTATAAATTTCTGTCAATCGAAGTTGCATTGAAAAAGACAGTAGAAAACGTATCTTTGACACCACAAAACGTATATATTCTTGAGCAGCGTCGTTAGCCTAGTTTAAGCTTTGTTTGTCTGTATGAACATCTAGATCTCAGACTCCATAAGAGATAGGTCTGTCAAATTTGTTGACAATATGTCTTATTATTGCCCTCAAGTAAAGCGTATATCAGAGTGAAGCCACTGTCGCTTCCTTCATTGTAAATCGAATAAAACGAATTGTATATTTTATATAGAGTGTATATTTCATATATAGTATATATTTAATATAGACTTAATATTTTATACACATATATTTTAAATATATCTGCATTTTTTTCATTTACTAATCCCTTTTTTAATTGCCTCAGCACATTTGCTTACTTTACCCCAAATTCACCTCAACCCTTTGTTTAATTTACTACTCTAACATCAATTTATGGCACACACATAAATCTACAATTATTCCCGGTTCGGCCCTCTGTAGATCAATAAATGTATAATGTGCAGTCACATACATATGTATATGTATTTATATTCCTGTTCTCCCAATACATATACAACTTTATTGCTGTCCACAACAGAACGAAATCATCTTTTTATATGTTTGCCAGCGAACATTGTTGTAGTTGGTATTGTTAAAGTTGTTGTTATAGTTATAGTTGTTCTAGTTATTATTGTCGTTGTTGTTGTTGCTCTTGCTGCTACTGTGCTTTTTGGGCAGCCTTTTTGGGATCTTCCTCCTGCTTGGCCCTTTGTCTTGCTTGATTCACCTTTCCTTAGTGTCCGTGTGTGTGTGTTTGTGTGGAGACAAGAAAACAAAACCCACATGTGAGCATTTAATTTCAACAACTGTCGCTGGGGCTACCAACAACAGGAGCAACAACAGCAGCAGCAGCATCAGTGCAAAATTCCAATACAAAGCGAGCACAGCTTCAACTTCCAATGTAGGCAGCATGGACTGCCGCTCCCTCTGCCTCTGCCTCTTCCCTCTCCTCTGCCCCTGTCTTCTACTTCTACCTCACAGCTTGCGCAAGAGCAGACCGAAATCCCCAAGAACCTCATCGTCGTCGTCGTTGTCGTCGACGCCTGACACCAACGGCCCCTCATGTTGGACACTAAACAGCGGGCGCTGCCAAATGACAACCAAACTACATGTGAAGTACACAACAGCAACACAGCAACGGCAGCAGCAGCAGCAGCAGCTACAACAACAGCAAACAACACAGCAACAACAGCAGAACAGCAACAACAACAATGCATAAGTAACAGTGGGAGCCGCATTAATATGGCCAAGGTAAAGGGTATTTAAAAGCAGCCAGAAAGGCACAGGAGGAAGCCGAGTCGAGTCAAAAAGACAACAACATTGTTGTTGTTGCTGTTGTTGTCGCTCGGGGAGCAGCAGCAACAGCTGAGGGAATGGGGGCAGGAATGTATGTTGGCCCTGCCGGTGTGCTGCTGCTGCTGCCTCTGCTGTGTGTGTGGGTTTTGAAACAGGTAGTTTTTTCTCTTTTTCACTTTGTGTTTGCTTCTTTGTTTTTGGCCAACATTTAAGAAACACGCAGCGCAAGCGAGGAAAGTAAAAGCCAGAGTTTTGTATGCCCCTCTCTCTCTCTCTCATCTTTCAACTCTTTCAGACATTTTTTTCTTTTTTTTTTTTTTCAAATTAAAACAGGCTTTAAAAACATGACAGCGCAGCGCAGCGCAACCCTGAAATTAGTTGACAAGGATGGTAAAGTAAGGGCCAAGAGAGTCAAGGAACAACAACAACTGCAGCAACAACAACAACTAGAAGAAAATGGAAAATGGGTGGACTGCGTGCTGTGTCAAGATTTACATAATGTGTGGAAACGTCCAACAAACATCGTCAACGTCGTGTGGGAATTTCATTAATGAAAGAATTATGAGAGGTTACATAATGAGCACTGTGTCTGCTACGGTCTGCTCGACGTTCTGGCGATGGCAGATAATGCCAACATTTCAAATATCTATCCCTGTCCCCCCCTCTCTCTCTCCCTCTGTCTTGTTTGTGCAACTGTCTGTCTGTCTCTGCGTGTGCCTGATGCAGGCTAATAACGCTGCGGGGGTGTTGCCGTGTGCTCAATAGACAGTTGGGACAGTCAAACAAAGGAGAATAGAGGGAATGAGTGGAGGCAGGGAGAGGTGGGGCAAACTGTAGCCATTGTTGTAGTTCAACAAATTAACAAAGTTTCCAAAGAAATGCGTAATTGAGCGCATTAGTTGGACTCAAATGGAGTCCAAGGACGTCAGTTCAGTCGTTCATCACGTACGCTACGTAGCTCCAATAGTAATTTGACAAACTCTTGGGAAGAATTAACGAGAAATGAAAGCCACAAAGATCTGATAGATACGATAGCTGGCAAGCTGAATTAACTTGTTTGCATATAAGTAAAGTTGCTGCACATAGAAAAAACAATTTGAACTCGTATTAAACCACGTTAAAGTTGCTTATTCATATGCATCCTCGGTTGATGTCATTATCCTGTCATCATTTTAACCGAATTTAATCGCACAAGTGACGAGCGACAGTGAGAACTTTGACATCCGAAGGTCGTTTGACATGATTTCATCAACTGATTTTTTAGCATCTTTTTTTCGTTCTTTTTTGCAGCTTTAATTAAAATTATTTTTAATCTTCACATACATGAGAGAGCGCCAGATAACGATAACGAGCTTCCAAATTGAGTTAAATAATTTAGCAGTTTTAATGTAGCGCATAAATAATTCAGTTTCAGTGGAAATATTTTTTAAATACATATATAAAGAATGTATAATATGAGAAAAAACTTTGACATATAAATTGTAAAGCCATAAACTCAACGAATTCAAAGTTTTATAACGAATGGAGAACGCATGTTGGGTGAATACATGTTTACAGAATATTTAACTGTTTTTAAATGACTGTAAGAGCTTCAAAGATGCGTTATTGAATGATAAAAATAAATAAATAAAATAAATAAAATTAATAAGATAAATAAAATAAATGAAATAAATAAAATAATAAAAAAAAAAAATAAATAAATAAAAAAAATAAACAAAATAAATAAACAAAATAAATAAATAAAATAAATAACAACATAAATAAATAAAATAAACTGATAAAAAAAATAGAGAAATAATTAAGAATAAATAAAATGATAAATCGAATCCGAATTCCTACCTTGAAGAGGGTAAAAAATGATTTTATTATAAAATAGGTCGTTTATTTACCTCATACAAATAGGTCGATTATTTACATCATAAAAATAGGTCATTAACTTGCAAATTTACCTGCAAAAAAAAAAAGGATAAATTGTTGTTATAAAATTATCATATATTATTCTTAATTTAATATATAATTTTTATCATAATTTTAATATACATATTTTAACCAATTATTCCTATGCCATCATATACCATTCTTATATAATTTCAAAATATATATTTTAACCTTCTAAGTTTTATTTCCCACACAACCAAACTGCCTCAAGCTCCACAAAAGTCACCTCGCCACTTTACTTCTTTTCAAGCCAAAGATCGGTGACAAATAAACGCTAACAACGACATTATGCCACACTAATTTGACAAGTTTAAAGCCAAATTTGAATTTACCCCCAAAACAAAAAAAAAAAAACAAAAAACATTAGCATGGCGAATTTTCGTACGCGTCATAAGTAGATATTGTCCACTTCACTCCTCTCCTCATCTCTCTCTCTCAGTAACTCTCTAGAAACCGAAACAGAAACGCCAACCGAAACCGAAACTGTTGCCAATTTCAAATCGCAATACGCACCTGTCACATAAATCACCGTCCGAATGTGATTTATTAGTTATTCATATTAGTTACCAGGCGAGTGAGCGAGTCGAGACTCGAACAGAGTCTCAAAGGTAACTTACAACTTTGTGTCTCAGTGTGTGTGTGTCTCTCGTTCTCTCCCGGAGGGGCCGAAAAAAGTACAGAGAGACGACGGTGGGACAGACTGACAGGCGGACACAAACACGCGGTAATACATAATAAGCAATATATAAAACATATGTATCTATGAGTTACATTGTCTGCCGGGCTTGGCTCATACAGTGCTAGCCAGCCAAGATTCTTTGCCAAGAGTCTTTTGCAGCTGCACGAAAATTTTATATTTCATTTTTATACCCCATAGTGGGTAGTGGGTAGAAGGGTATGATGACGCAAGAGTAAAACGACATCTTTGAGCTCATAGGGACAATATTTTCTTGTTCAGCATTAACATTCAAGTTATTTAGCCTTTTTTGTCTGTATGAACGCCTTAATCTCAGAGACTGTAAGAGCTATAGCTATCAAATTTGGTTATAATATGTCTTACTATGGGAGTAATAAAAAGCTAGTTACAGAATTTAACCACACCTCCTTAGGCCCCCGTAAACTGGAAAAATCTAACTGACAGATTAATTTTAAGTTTTCAACAATCATTTTATTATTCAAATCTTATCTAGAAATTTAGTTGCGATACTTAACGAATATCAAAGGTATTTAAGAATTTATTTTACTACGATATCAACATCAATTTATTATTTTCATTTAACACTTAACAGTCAGTAATACAACTATTTGTGTCTGTATGAACAGCTTAATCTCTAAATCTATCACAACTAGATCTTCCAAATTCAGTAAAAATATTACCTATAATTCTAAAAGCTTGAGATAAGCTGTTTTTATAATTTGACCACACCCTCTTGCGCCTCTGAAAAAATTAAAAAACCAAACTGCAAGCTTAATTTCAAGTCTAAAACATTTCTTACTGCTTTTCATATTATCAAAACTTAATTTTCAAATTTAGAGCAATAATAAAATAAACATTGAACATTAAAATTAAATTCTAACTCTTCTTGAAGTGCTGATGGATATACTACAGTCCATCACTTCCTATAATACCTTTTTGTTAGTTGATTTTTTTACATTTTCCATCTCCGTTTGGGACTTATTTTTTTTTGTGTGTATAAAATATTGAAATTGAGTGCAAACTATTTGAACTGCTGCCGAACGAGAAGCTGCAGATACTCGCACGTGTGTGTGTGTGTGTGTGCATAGACACATACCTCGTAGCTACATTATTAAAATGATATAAAGTAGCCGAGGCATGAACTAAAATCGTTGCTGATGCCTCTGCGTTTGGGGCATTTGTTGCATGTGTTGGCCAATGAACCGAATTGAGAAGGAATCCACTTGAAGTCGCTGAGCTAAGCTAAGCTAAGGTGGCACCGACACCGGCGACGGCAACAGCAGCTGTGCTTAAGCTGCGGATAAGTATCTACAAGTTGTTTGGCCAGTATCTGAAGCGTTGATAAGTGCTAAGTTATGGCAAAGACTTGAAAAACGAAGTTCTCTTACTGTGCGCAAACAATTGCGAACATGCAGATACTACTTCCACATACATAGATCTCAGATAGATGAATGATGTAAGGCCCCTTTGGGGCGAAAGTTTCTACCCTATCAGGCTGACTAAATCGGTGAGCTAAGTGCGAGAATGCTAATAAAATTTAAGCATAAATCAAGCGGAATTCCAAGAATATATGTAATTGAATTCAGCAGTTGCTTTAGATATATATACCAAGACAGATTTACCATATTCCAACATTAAGAAAGCTCTCTGATGAGAGAGCGAAGCAGAGAAAAAGACAGTCCCCTTTAGGGCTCGTAAAGATTCCAAATTATAAGTCGTATAAGTACTTAGTTATGACCATAAAAGAGACACAGACTCAGAGCAAAACTTTTTGCCGACAACAACGACTGCTGTCAAAGTCATTTGGCGCATAATTTTTACAGCTGTCTAAGGCCCCAAAACCCGAACCCGAACCCCAACGCGAACGCGAACCTGTGAACGGGCCCCAAGCCTCAAGCACACGGCCCAACTCGTTGGCTTTGGCTGTAACCCGCATCTCGCATAACTTTTATAGTCGCCGTCGTCGTCGTTCGTTTTGCTAAAATATTCTAATTGTTTTTAACAATTTTTGAATGCGCCGTGTACGCGGCGTCATAAATCTTTGCCTTTGCTGCAGCATCAGCAGCGGCAGCAGCAGCGTCAGCAACAAAAGCTGCGCCAACAATGGAAGATGATGAGGCCAAGGCAACAACAACAACAACAGCAGCAGCAGCAGCAACAACATCAGCAAACTCGGCAACGACCAAGACAAATTTGCTTTAAAGCTCGCCAATAAAAGTTAACAACGCAGTCATATATGCATACTTACATCCACATAAAGGGAGTTCTCTCTACCGCCCCCTGCGCATCCTCCAATCTATTTCCCCTCCGACTAAGACAAAGATTCTGCGAGAAGAAGAACCATTTGAGGCTCTTAAACATCGTTAAACTGAGCCCACATACATAGGCGAAATGTGCTCATACGTATGTGTGTGTGTGTGTGGCCATTTGGTTATGCATATAGTACTATATATACAGCTAAGGTCATAGCTCATATACTTCAGATACACCTGGTTGCACTTGAACTACTTCAATAACAAGAACGTTCTCGGAGTTACAAGAGGGGACATAGTAGCATAAACTTTGTGATGTCTGGCAAAGAACTTGGGTGTAAAAGAAATAGAAGCCGTTCGTGATGTACAAGAATATATATGTTATATATATTTATATGTAAGATATTTCGTTGTATATTGTATGTTTAATTCAGAAGAACACCAATAAAAGAATATGATATAAAAAGTTAACTTCTTTATCAGCTAAAATCTATTTAAGTCATCATGTTGTACACGAATATATAGCACATGTATATACATATGTGTAAATAATACGATGTGTGAAGAAATAATATAATAACCTATTCTAAAGATTACAAATAGATAAAAGACAGCTGATAGCAAATAAATTAATTTAATTCATGATCATGCTGAACAGGAATATATATAAACTCACTATTAACATTATCACTCTCTAAAGAACTTTGAAACAGCGTTAGTTGTCAAATGAATCAGCTCTGGAATAGTATATACCACTTATTTTTATAGTATTTGTTAAATTGCCAGGATATCTTTATATATATTATATATTCTTAGACACTTTCAACTCACTAACCAATTACAAAATATCTCTTTATATATATTTACTCTAATTTTATTATATATTATAAAGAACTAAATGCCCCACAGAGCAACATACACCAAATACAGCTTAAATCCCAATAGAAGCCCATTTCAATTCATCAAGCAAATACAAAAAATTGCCCACTTGCTGTCAAAAATATTACTCTAATCTTGTCTAGTTTTAATCCTCGAAAAATTGCATTTAATTTAGCATTTTAGGCTACAAGCCGAAAGCCCCCTTAGCTTAATGACGTTTCAAAATCACACACACAAAGAGAGCGCCTCTAATCTCGGCACAATCACAAAAAGCTCTCAATCAGCTCATGTCGGGGTATTTAATGTACGAAAAATTCATTGCATATGCTAGTATTTTTTAGTATTTATTTTTTTTTTGTATTTTCCTGTATTTTTTTGGGTGTAATATACTATGCAGAAAAATTTAACGCATTTTTATGACAGATAAAAAGAAAATAACATTTATTTTATAGCGTGTGTGAGTGTGTTTTTATGCGAGTGTGTGCGTGCTGTGTGTGTGTCTGTGTGTGCTGTGTGTAATTTCCTCTCTCACTTAGCTAACAAATTTCGTTCTGGCTGTTTTGGCTCTATTTAAATATCGATTTAGCCAACGTTACGATTGGGTTTTTCAAATTTGGCCATAGGCGAAACTGCGTATTTCTCATTTTAACCCGCCACACAGCACACCATCTCCCTCCCACACACATAGCCCTCTCTCTTTCTCGCCACTCATTCCGCATTTGCCGCTAGAGGCAGCTTTTATTTAGCGTTGTTTTTCATTTGTGGCGCATTTTCCATTTCATAAAGCAGCCATCGAGCCGGCAGTTTATGATTTAGGCTTGCAGCAGTCGCACTCGAAGAAGGAGTTGGAGTTGAAGTTGGAGACGGAGTCGGGGTTGGAGTTGGGATTTGGAAGCTGTTGGTGGAGCTGCTTATTAGCTGCTGCCTCTGTGCGGCTTGGCTTGGCCTCTGGACTTCCTTGAAATTGTGCGCCAAACTTCTGAGAGGCTGCACCAGCCAAGTGCCGTTTGACGCTCAACGCTCGACGCATTAATGATTGTTAGTGAGTTGTGAAATTGCTCTAACTGCACTTGGGGCAGGCAGCAATAGCAACAGCAGCAGCAGCAACAGCAGCAACAGCAACAGAGGCAGCAGGAGGAACATGGGCAGCAGCTTCCACATCATTTGCCAGAGAGTGGAAGCACTGCTTGGACTGTCAGCATGTTCGACGTCAACGTCTTTCCGGCTGAGAGTGGCAGGGAGATGGAGGCAGAAAGAGAGGGAAATGAAGAGAAGAAAGAGTGGGGGAGAGGGGCTAGCGCAGTGAGCGAGCGACAACCCGTTGCCGCGTTCGCATATTAAAGAGTAAATTTTTCAATTTCACAGACATTAAACGCGGCGGCTGCCGCTGCTGCTTGGCTACACTTCACTTGCCACACTTTGCCCCCCTCCACCCTCTACCTGCCACCCCAGTTTGCCCCCTCGCTTACCCGTTCACCCCTCCCTGCGCTCCTTGCAAGACACAGTTTGAGCTAAACGTTTTTGCCGGCGGCTATTTTTAGACACGACGGCTCCGGCTGCGGCTACAGCGGTGGCAACTCCCCCTCCCCTGCCTTCAGCTACCTCTCTGCCTGCACTACATCGTCGCCGTCGTCGTTGGTGTTGGCAACCCAAACATTTTTGCCATTAAATAGTTTGTTAAAATTTGCCTTATTAGATTATTAAATTTTGCAATTTAAGCAAAATTCGTTTTGGCATTTTGAGGCTGCCCCCCACCCCGACACCGCCTCGTTCTGGCTCGACAGTGCTCGATAAATGTTGTGCTACACTAGAATAAAGAGAGTGTGCGTTTTTGGCACACTGACGAAGGACGTTGGCTATGCAAATGTCAGTTGCAGCTACAGGAAATTACTTTTTCCCCTGTAGAATTTCAAACATAATAAAGAAGAATTTTAAGAATTTTCTTTTTACTTTTTTCCCTTTTTAAATAAACTATCAAAAGCTTTCTTTAGTTCTTAGAAAAATATTACAAAATTTGAAAATAATTGGTGTGCAAAAGGGTGTAGCTACAGGTGCACTTAAATTCTTATCAGGCATATAAGAAAATGTTGAAAAATAAAAAGAAATTTATTCTTTGTATCTGCTGATTGTATTTCTTATTGGATTAGTATTTTATGCAGTATTTTATTTAGTATATACATTTTATATGCTCAACTTTGTTCCCATTTGGTTCACTTGACATGGCAGTTTATACAGCGTATATCGAAGCCATATTCCCCAGACTTATGCCGCTTTTAGCTCAATTCCTTTGGAAAATTTCACTTGGCTTTCAAAAGCTGCTGCTACCCCCAACTAAATCATTTATAATCCATCGTTTGCCGCTCCTTTATATAGCTGGCAATATCTCTAGCCAACTGCTAACTAATAGATACACACACCCACGCACACACACACACTTCATAATGCCGAAAATGTACGTGTATCTGCAGCTATGTTGCACAAACTCTTGCATAACTCTTCTTTCGTTGAAGGACGATAAGAGGCAGCGACTAAGAGAGGGGGCTGAAGAAAGTGGAGGGAAGTGTATAGGAGAGGCAGTTAAGAGGAAGGAGCAGTGGGGGAGGGGGGCCGAACAGGACAACAAGGCAAGCCAGTTGGTTCACTGGGTACAACGAAGACGTCGACGTGTATTTCCCATTCAACATTGCCCCCCAGAGTGCAGACATAGCTCGTTCGCTTGCTCTCTGCCCATGTCCTGCCTCAGCAATCTATCTATGTGTGTGTGAGTGGGTGTGTATGTGTGTGTGTAGATGGGTGTGTGTGGCGCTTTTGTTGCTACTGGCCATATGCCAATTTTCGGTAAACTAACTTGCCTAAACTCGACAAGCAAATTGCCTTCATTAAGATACATGCCTGTGCTACCTACAATTTAGATACACTCACATATCACACACACACACACACACTCACACACATACAGCTGTAGCTGGTTGGTGAATCGAACCATCTCTCTACATGTGCATTTTACTGCTACTGCACATCGACGCTCCTTCATAGATACTTTTTTTCTATTTCTAGAACGACAACGACGACGACGACGACTTCAATTGGGTCAGAGCTAAGCCACAACAATTTCAATGGGCACACACTGACCCCCCTCCCCTCCTCTGCAACTAACGGAAGCCACTTAAAAATACACCAAGCTACACCCACGACTCGAGCAACCCTCGCTGCATATCGACATGGACTTTGCCGCACATTAAAGTTAATTTCGAATCGCTTTTAAATTAGCTTAATTCGCCTGAAATAAAACTGACGCCTACGAAACAAACGCCACAAAAACGAAAAGAAAGAGAGAAAAGGCTGAAGACAAAAAAAAGCCAAAGCCGAACTGGAAATGAAGCCAAAACGGCAGCTAAACATTTAAATGTTGTACAAAGGCAATAACACTAGCAACAACAGCATGAGCTACAAACACACGTGAGAGATACAAAGATACAAAGATACACACACGCAGATACAACATGCGCTGCTGGCTGTGAAGCGCGCTCGAAGCTGGACAGCAGCAGCAACAACAACAAGAACAACTACCACGACAGCAACTACGACAGCAACAACAACTTGAAGAGAACTTTAAGATACATTTTCAGACTCTACTCGCGCCTGTCGATTTGGCGACGGCCACAATAATTTTTGTTTTTTTTTTTTTTTGTTAACGCTAGAACGCCTCTTCACAACACTTTCCTCCACACACACACTCACAGAGCATACCAAAAACAATTTTGGTTTTTTACGGTATTTATACCCTTGCAGAGGGTATATTTATTTTGGCCAGGAAGTTGTAACGCAGAGGCATAAAGTTTAAATGTTCGTTCTGAATCAGCATCAACAGAGAAATCGAACTTGTTCTGTCCGTCTGTCCGTATTTTCATCTGTCTGTCAGCTTTAAGGATATTCTGCTAAAACTTGGCTTCTTATTGCTGCACGATGTATATGAGTCGGATAGAGACAAAACGGAGCGATATATCGTATAGTTGTCATATACTATCGGACAATTTTTGTTATTTGTTAAAATATGGCAACCAAATTGACTACATCGGATTAATTTTATGTACATAATATGCATACAAAACTTCATCAAACTCGGACCACTATAACATGTAGCAGCCATAGGAATAATCGAACAAAATGCAGAATTTTTGAAAACCATTTCTGACTTTAGAAATAACTTAACTTTTTACTGCCGGTCAAATTAAGACATAATATTGAATATACTACAAAATCATTAAGAATTGCACCATTATATATCACTAGCATAGGAACAATCTGAGAACATAAACAGCCTGCCAGGGTATAGAAACTTCGCCCTGCCGAACTCAGCTCTTTCATTCTGGTTTTTTGGTATTTTATTTTTTATTTTTGCAATTGCCGCTGCGGTTTTTTATTGCTTGTTGTTGTTGTTGTGTGCTTGGTTTGCTCGAGGTTTTTGTATCTTTTCTGCCTTTTCTGCAGATTCTTTTTCAACAATTATTTTTCGGTGCGCTGCCTTTGTGTGTGCGCGTTTCTTTTATTGCTCTTAAAGTCAGACACGGACAACAATAACAGCCCGAATCGAAATGAAATTATGTTGAAATATTTAAATACACATTGCACACAGGCAAAGGAAAGAACAGAAAAGAAATGTACAACAAAAAAAAATACCAATTATCAATTAAGTCAGGCTACAAAATGTAATAAAATACACGACGGCGACAATGGCGAAAAGCAGAACAATTAAGCGAGTGCAGCAGGGAGAGGAAGACTAAAAGATACGCAGCAAAGTAAAGACTTCTCTTACATTCATTCAAAAGTATTTTTAAAGGTATTTATCAAACAGTACTTTGGTATTTTTCTGCATGCTGCATATACCCCAGTCCCAAGCGCACAGGGTATGGCAATGGCAAAGAGGTAGAGGCAAAACCTGCAGTCGTGTTTGGCATTCGGTATTCAGTTTCGGGTTTTGATGTTGGTCAGTTTCCTGCCAGGACAACAACAACAACAACAACAGCAACAACAGAATGTGAATGAAAGAAAGAAGAAGAGAGAAAGAAAATAAATATACATACAACAACAGAGAGAACACAGAGCAAACTCGCAAGCGCGTTGAACAAAAAAGATAAAAACATTAATTATTATTAATTGCCCCTTTTTTCTTCGCTGTTCTTTCATTTCAGTTGCCTTTTGTTTCTTTTTCTCGCTCTCTCGCATCCTTTGGCAACTGTCGTCACGACCCTTTTTTGTTGGGACACTGCCTTGAAGGGTCCTCCGTACTGTATATGTTCCCTTTTTTGTGATTTAAAGCCAACAGCAACAGACAAAGGTAACTTTTCGAGCCGCCCATAATTCTCACTAATGTACAGTGGGTAAAGAAACCGGTTTGCCTCGAAAAAACAAAACAAAACAAAAAAACTTGAAATATCTCAGAGAAGCTAATCGAAATGACAAGTTTTTAAATTAGTCACGTTTTTTCTGCAGGTTTAGCAACCGAATTTGTCGCGTGGGCAGCGTCGTTATTGTAGTACAAATTGCCGGGTTCCATTTCCAGGCAGAGAAGATTTGGCAGTTCTGCGAGCGAACTTAATGGATTAGATTATAATATTATTTTTCCAACTTCTATTGGATGTGAAAGATTAATGAATGAATGTCAAAACTTGGAGAGATTGCGAAATAATAATGAAACATGCAAATTAGCAGCGCAGTTTCGAGTTGGAGAAATGAGCTTACACGACTGTCGCATATCACGTACATTCCAGCAGCATTAATTAACATAAAAAACATTAGAAAGATTCTTTAAAGGAATTTAAAAACTTTGTTTCCTTTTATAATCCACGAATCTTTGCATAATAATCACATTTTTCACATCGATTTATCTATTAATCTTCCAGACAGTCTTCAATCAGTTTTCTGTCTCTCGTTCCGCTTTAATCTTTGCAATAATCTCAGTTCCGTTTTGCGAGAGGGTCTCCCAACTCAATCACAGAGATTGCTGACCCTCTTTTCTTTGGTTCGTTCTTCGAACTTGATGACTACATAAATTGAACATATTGATAACTTGATTAATGTCCAAATTTCTTGTGTGTCCTTCTGAGTTTTCTTTCTATCTTCTCTCTCTTTTTGGGCTGCACTTTTGAAACTTTTCTAGTTAGCAGGCGATGAAGCAAACGAGCATTCAACCGAAAATTGCCAAGTTATCGGGAAAGCCAGAAGAGGTTGGCAGAATGAAAAAAAAAAACGGAATGAATTGAAACTTAAACTGCAACAATTTGCAAGAGAGCAGCACCATCGAAAAACCCCCCTCAGCAGCGCCTATCCTGCACTCGCTGTGTGCCTGTCTATCTGTCCTCGTGTCTCCCATTTCCCATTCCTCTCTCCCTCTCTCTCTCTGCACTCCCTCGCATGCCTTTTCGACACTTTCGCTTTAATTAAAAACTTACAAAGAGTTTTCTCGGCCGAGCCTTGCCTTGTCCGGCCAGCGAAATATGCGTAAAATATGCCAAGCAGACGCAGCACCACACACAGGGAGAGAGAAAGAGGGAGGGAAGGGGCAGAATGTCAGAGCGTGGCACCAAAAGGAATTCCCATAAAATGCAGCTGAGCAAATCTAGTTAGAGCTCCACTTTCGGGTGCCGCACAAAAGCAGCAGCAGCAGCAGCCAGCAGAGAATGCGGACAAAACCAACCGAAAAATAAATAATGAAAAAAGAAGAAAATGAAAAATGAAAATAAAACTAACTCACATGCTACAAGCGCATTGTTTATGGCAGCAAGATACAAAACATTTTATATTAAGGGTTATTTATGCCACAAAAAAAAAAATTTGGTTTGCTTAAATTGAAAATTATTTCAGAAATTTTTAATTAAACAAAAAATCCTTTCAGTCAATTAAGCAAATTATTATTGTAAGGAACTCCCTGATCTCCTTAATTGGCAAAATATACAAATATATTGCTTTATACTAATATACAATACATATTCTATCATGAATACTTTAATAAATCTATAACAAATGGTCTTCAGTAGCCTTTTTAGTATTATTGTTATTTTAAAGAAGTTGAACTGCTACCTAGGTTGGAGATTATTGTTCAGTAACTTGCCGGTTTTTTTTTTTTTTTTTTTTTTTTAAGATTTTTCCCTTTTTGAACACATTTTTGTTATTAATATTTTTAAATAACAATAAAATTTTATTTTCCTATTCATATTCCTTTTTCAATCTCTTTCTCTAAACCTTTAGCTATCCCTATCCCTACTCCTATCTCTATCCCTACACCTATCCCTTTTTCTACTCCTATCCCTAACCCCATACAATTTGTAAATAACAAATTCCACTTCACCAACAGCTTTCATCTCAAGGGACCTCAATGCATATAGAATACGCATAGCCCCTTGGAAAATGCAGATTTATGTTTCCAGACTGTTTTGCTCTTAGGTTTACCTGCCTCCTAAATACGTTCATACGTATTTCCCACGTTTTGACAAGCGTTTAACGAGAGAGAGCCCCCAAAAAAATATATATATTGCTCTCGACCAGAATGCATTTTGTGGCAAAGGAGTAAAGTGAAGACAAGGGCAGGGAGGGGGTAAAGTTTTTTGCATGTGGCAGTAACCCAACGACAGTGCATAAAATATATGAAAAATTTCCATAGACACAAACATCGAGAAGGAGATGGAAATGAGTAGGGAAGGGAGACAGAGAGAGGTATGTAGCTATGTATCTTTATGTCTATAACTGTGTATCTGCTGCTGCTGCTGTTGTTGTTTTCACTTGTTTTGTGTATAAATTTGTGTATGCATTTTTTATTTTCTCTCCATTTTTTTGGAATTTGGTTTTCTTTTTTTTGGGGACAAGAAACGCTTTGCGCTTGTTTATGCAGAGAAGAAACGAGAAGCTGAAGAAAAAAATGCAAACAAAGCCTTTTTTGTCTATCTCTCTCTCTGGCCTGACAAGTTGTTGTTGCTCTTGTTCTACTTGCTGTTGTTGTTGTTGCATTAGTTGCCAAGCAATGTAAAAAATGTTTAGACAAATTAAAAATAAAGAGTAACTGTAAGATAAATGAGGACTTTGTGTGTGTGTGTGTGTGAAGAGGAGCTGCTAGGTGCGTGGGTGCTTGAGGAGGGTAAGGGGTCTAAGAGGGTGTCTGTTTGTGGTGCTAACTTTTGTAGCTTTGCCGTTGCCAACGCGCATTTGGGTCAAGGTGTTTGTTGTTATTGTTGCCGCCGCCTGCTTTTGGTTTATTATGAAAATTGCAGCAACAACAAACGGGAACAGCAGCAACAGCAACAATAACAAGAACAACTTGTCGCCGTTGCCGTTGCTGTTGCTGTCCGTAGCGCTATTGCTCTGTCTGCTGTTGTTGATGTAACTGTTCTTGTTATGGTGGCTACTGGTGTTCTTGTTGTCCCTCTTTGGTTGTTGTTGTCCCTCTTTGGTTGTTGTTGTCCCTGTTGCTGTTGTTGTAGCTGTCATTATGTGAAACGCAGCGTTGCAGTATATCAGTAACAACTTGAAACAATTGGCTACGACAGTCCTGTTTAAGGAGTATGCACGACTACAAGATACTCTTTAGTTTAGGTTGCATTAATTATAAAGTTATTGATACCCCACGTTGGGCGCCAGGCGTAGTGATCCTACGTATTCTAGAGAAACACATAATACGCCTGCTCAGGCGACAAATTTATATTTTAGAGTTTTAAGTTAATTTAAATAATATCAACAATTTCTTAATCGCTCAACGAATTTTACCCACTTTATATCTATTAAATTTATCAACTTTTTTGATTACACAACGTTTTTTATGTTATCACAATTATTTAACATTTATTTATTTAGTTTCATTGATGTATTTATTCATTTATTTGAAGATATTTGCTTACAATATTATATTGATTTTATTGGTGTTATTTTTTGTTTTTTTTTATATTTATTTTATTTTGTATGCCTCCAATTTTTTGATAATTCATTTACTTTGTTCATTTTAATAATTTGTTTCTTTTATTAATTTTTTTATTTGAGATATTTTTATATATTATTTGATATTTAATGCATTTTATTAATTTTATTTATTATATTTTTTTTATATTTATTTTGTTTTTTGATTTTTTTATTTTTTTTTTCATGTCATTTGTTTTATTTATTTTATATAAGCTTTTTTTATTTATTAGTTAATAATTTAAAATTATTTTTTATTTATTATTCATTCTACTATACCCTCTCTTGTTCCTTCTTCAACTTTCTTATGCAGCTCAATATACCCCACACGCTTATATAGCCTACACCACAGTCTGCTCTACTCTTGTGTTTGGTCTGCTACTCCACCCACATATGCATAAAATATGAGCATGATTAAAGTGTCCATAGCATGTTATATCCTTAGCCAGGCGCTAACAACAACAGCAGCAACAACAACTAAAACAAGGAGTATAGAAGGCGCCTCAGCACACGCTGCAGTTTTTTGCAGCTAGAAACTAAAATTATTATGGGAAATTTGTACATGTTGCAAAAGGCGGCGACGTATAGCGAATAATCAATAAAAATAAAATATATCACACGTTGAAAGCACCCCCCTTTCCGCACCACCCTCCCCCACACTCCTCTTGTAGTTCCCCCATTTATGCAGAGAACTTGCTCTTTGTCTCTCTCTCTCTCTTTCTTTCTCCTTGTCTGGCTCCTCTCGAGTTGCTCATTTCGTGTTCATGTGCCATTATACAAATATAATATTCTTACTTTTTTTCTCCTTCACTTCGGCGTTTTTTTTTTTTTTTGGTTGTGCAGTTTTTGCCGCTTTTGTGTTTTTGCCACCAGCAAAGCGACTTGCTACAAGCTGTCCCGGACACGTTTCACACGCACGCGCAGGGGTTGCTTAGTGGCATGAAGGGGCGGGGTGGATGAAGACAGGGACAGGGGAGGAATAGTAGGCAAAGACTTGTAGCACCCTAGTTGGCTTGCCTTGCCTGATTTGCCTGTCGTGTTATCGAGCAAATTGTACAATGTAAGGCGACGCGTCTCAGAGTGTGCCTGTGTGTGTGTGTGCGTGTCAGTGTGTGTGTGCCTGTGTGTGCTACAGTGTATACATTCCACACATCAATACGATTGACAGTCCCTACTAATGGGGATAAAGGTCGCACTCAAGTCGCAACTCGCGATTAAATTGCATGGAAATTTTAACTGATTTTCAGGGCAGAAATTAATGAGCTGAGTGCGGGAAGAGGGAGATAGAGGGAGTAAATAAAAGAGCAATACTATATTGTAGAAGGTAGAGGGAGTAAATTATATAGCAATGCTCTATTGTATAACATATGCTACTCAATATTAAATTATTTTGTGATTTTGAGCGAAGTTAACATTAGTTTTCAGAGAACGTTGCCTTTGACAACATTTTAATGGCAGAGATTTTATAATTAATGAACAGAATTGCAAGTAAGGAGCTTTAAACACATGAAACTTTAACTGTATTTTAAATCTGAGGCATGTTAATGAAATTTTATATTTTCTAAAGGAAACTCTTCAACTAAGGCGAGCCCAAGCCAGCTATAACATTATTCATAGTTCTTTATACCTCTAACTATAACACAGAAGTGTCCTATAACTTTATTTCAGGCAGATGAAGACATCTAAGACTTCATAAGCCTACTAATCAAGTCGATATACCATTTCTATCTAAATAAACACCTAGATCTCAGAGACTAGAAGAGCTAAGGCTATCAAATTTGGTAATAATATGTCTTTGTATTACTTAAACGTAAAGTTGTAATGAGATTAAAGGCACAACTTCTTTTGGCTTGGCAAATATTGAAGCTAGAATTTGAATTTTTTTGATGTGTCATCAGTATTATCTTTTAAATTATTTCTAATAATTTCCTTATGATTATATAGTAAATATAGAAGTAATTTAAGTAATGAAAGATTATGCTTTGAACAACCGGTATATCACGAATCAGAGAAAGTAGCTTCTACTACTCTGTTTATCCTTTCTTCTTGCACTCTTTCAATAAGCTACTTTTATTGCGCATTTCCATTTTAATTTTCCCTGCTCTTCTTCTTGTTACAGCGAGCCAACCTTTACTGTGTTGCCAACACTCAACAATTTTTAGCAAAATTACAAAAAAAGAAAAAGGGCAAACATTTTCCATTTTCCACACACACACGCACACATAGACACTCAGAGGCAGAGGAAAAGGCAAATGCGCTGCAGCTAAAGTGTTCTTTGTCAGTTGGCGTTGATTTTGTGTTGTTCAGTTTCAGTTACCCCTCACTCTTCCCCTCTCCCTGTCTGTCTGCCTTTTTTTTGCCCGCTTTCTTTGCTGAACTACTTCGATTATGTTATTGTTGTTGACGCCATTGTTGTTGCTGCTTCTTATGTGTTGGAATTCATGTGAAATTTTTGAATGCGCCTTTTGTGGCATTTTGTACCTCGCACACACTTGAGTGCACACACACACACGCACAGTCGCAGCCTTTTCACACGCCACGCCTTCTTACTGGGAAGGAAGCTATTCTGGCACTAAGTAACTGTTCCTGCTAGTGGCGCATCCGCCTCTGCAGCAACTGCAACTGCAACTGCATCAGCGTTAGCGATGCTTCGTCTGCGGCGTGTTAATTGCAATTATGCAATGCCACATGCTGCATGCCACATTCAACAGCATCCCCCACTGCATCCTGTGAGGCGTGCAAAGTTATTGTGACACAATTTTATGCGTTTCAGGCGCGGCATCCTGTGAGCGGCAGCAGCATTGGCTTCCTTCGCCGGCAACATATATTGGCAAGTTATGCCACATGCCAAGTTGAGCTGTCCTTCCTCTGCCACCCCCCTCCACTCCTCTCCCCTCTCCATCAAGCAGGCAACTAGTTATGCGTGTACAGGAACAGCAGCGATGCCTTCTACGCCGTTTGCCTGCTGCTGCTGGCACTTTCAATCGCATTCAACCTCCGCCCTGCGCAGGCGCCTGCCCCCTGTGTCTAAGTGTGTGTGTGTGTGTGTGTGTGTGTGTGTGCGTGTGTGTCTGCATTTAAGTGCTACCCGAAATTGCCTTTTTAAAGGATTTCACGCACACACACACACACGCTTGCACACTGTCACACATGTGTCTCGTTCTGTTTCGCCATGTGACATTTCCCTCTCCCTTTCCTTCCCTTCCCTGCTCCTTCCTGCACGTTCCGGCATCCTTAGCCCAACACACTTGGGGCGCCTTTTACGCCTGTCAACGTTTGCCATCTTCTTCTACTTCTTTTTCTTCTCCTTCCTCTACTCCCTGCCTATTCCATTTCAATTGATGCATCTCTATCTGCGCACTTTCCTCATCTTCTTCCACAACCTAAGCAAACTCAATTCTCAATGTGATAAACTAAAATAAAACGACGCTCACGCTTGGCTCTCTCTCTCTCTCTCTTGACTGCATTTTCACTTTCTTTCAATTCGTATTTTTCTCGCAATTTTCATTTAGCATTTTTCTTTTATTTCTTTTACTCGTTTTTTTCTGGTATTTTTTCGTGTTTTTCCAAACTGCATTTACCAGTGTCAAAGGCGCTTAATTTAGTTTCAGTTTTGCTCTCTATCTACCCCGTTTCCCCCCCTCTTCTCTCTCTCTCTCTCTCTCTTATGCTCTCTCTCTCTCTCAGTCTCTGCCTGCACTAAGTTTTTGTCTTGTGTTTTTGGCATGTAATTTGCTGGCTTCACTCGGAAATTGCTTCCTTCTTTTTTATTTTTTACCCCATTTTCCATACGCTGCCCGCAGTTTTTCCCCACTAGTGCACCCCTCACCTCTCCCTCTGCAGTTTTCCCCCTCCCAGTTTTCACTTATAATTGGGATCTGCTACTTGCGTGTCCGCTGGCTTTGCCAATTGATCAATAATTAAGGCTGCAGCAATTAAATATTAATAGCCTCAGGGCGGGGAGCGGACAGAAGTAAAGTGAAGCAGCCGGAAAAAATATGGTAAGTATAGCAGGAGGAAGGGAAAGAGTTGAGACCATAATGCAAATGATAAGTTCTTTTTAACACGATTTACTTGCATATTTACAGTTAATGCGCGCATATTTGGCATCAAGGCGAACTTGGGGTAGTCGCCTTTTGAGATACCTCGTAGTATATGAGAAATTAAAACATGTTGGGAAATCGATTTATAGATTTCTATTAAATATCTTGTGATAATGCAAAAAAATACGATATAATACGTAATAGATATTTTATAGAAGTAATAAAACAATCAAAAAACATGATAAAAGATCTTCCTTTATCATTAAAGTTACATAAAGATCTTTCCATAAAATATAGATACTAATTCAAGATTTGTAGATATTGAACAAGAAACGTTAATAGAAATGGATTCTAGTAACCTGGGTTGTCTAGTTTCATGAGGAAAGAGACTGAATGATGAATATAACATATGACAGAAGTTTATTCTTTGAAACAAGTTAGAAAATAGTGATAAAGTATTTATAAATAATGCAATAATACTATAGGAATATTTAATAGTCATGATTTGAGCATTTTTATCCAACAAATCTAACCAGAAGTTGACCTCGAGTTGGTTAAAAAAGCTCAAATATGTTTCAAATTAATAAATAGGTTATAAAATGTTCTTTAAAGATAAAGAAATATTCAGTACATCTATAGCATAAATTATTCTACAAGTGAGTTTTCAAAATTGTTAAAAAATATAAAATTGTATAAATATATTTTTTCTTAATGCTCAACGACTTGCCCCTTACAGAGTATCCTGTCATTTTCAGCCAATTGTTTGCGCAATTCTTTCCCTCCCCTCCTCCCCCCCTCATCATCACCACCATCTCCACGTGTTTTTCCTTTAATTCGTGTCTGTCTTTGCGAAGCCGCAGTAATTAAAGCGCATTATTTATGTGGTGCCAAGAGTGGAAAATGGAAAAGCTGCAGCACATGTTGTTGCAAGTACAGTAATTCCTCAATATGTGTGCATGTGTACGTGCGTTCGTGTGTATTAAATGCAGCAAAATGTTGGCTATCATGGCCGAGAGCATTCACAGATAAATAATAACAACAACAAGCACTGTGTAACCAGGTAAAAAGAAGGACAGAGAGAGATAGAGTGAGACAATTTTCCAGCTCGAATCCTTGACAGCTGAAGGTAAAAATGTTTATTCCTAATTTGATTGAATAAATTTTTATTTGATTATAATAGTGAGAGAAAGAGGGAAGAGGAGGGAGCATTGAGACGAGATGAGGGATAAATTGAACAAGAATCCCAAGTTAGTTTCAGTTACAAATGTGTTTACACTTGAATACCCTTTGTGGGAAAACATTGAGATATGTTAAAAATAGAAAATGTTTTTTGCAGGATATTGGTTATTTCAAGTTGATATACATTCTCAATTCTTTGGCAATAAATTTTAAGTGAAAAAACTGAGGGTTGCTTGGAAATGAAATATGTATCTACGAATTTTGATATACATTTTAAACTGTCAATGATGAAGTTGATTTAATCATTTCCGTTTGGGAAGTAATAAATAATTATGTTGCTCAAGAGTAAACTACTTTCGATTTTTATTCAATTTATAACTGGTAGAGAGAGATTAATCAGATTAAACTGTCAAACTGTCAGAAATTTTTGAGAGCATCCTATGTTAAATATATTTACTTTATTTCTATAAATGTTAAGCAATTCCCAAATTTTAAGAGTATTTTTAATTTCATTATTAATTGCATTATTTTTTGCATTTTTAATATCACTATTAAAATTATTATTAATTTCATTATTAATTTCGTTAATATCATTATTAATTTCGCTAATATCATTATTAATTTCGCTAATAATATCATTATTAAAATCGTTATTAATATCACTTCGTTGATGATATAATTATTAACTTCATTATTAATCTGATTATTAATTGCATGATTAATATCATTATTAATTTCATTGCATTAATATCATTATTAATTTCATTATTAATATCACAATTTATTTCACTATTAATATTATTTTTCTTCTGTTCTTCTATTTTTTATATTAAAACAATATTTATAATATTTTAAAAGAAGTTTATATAATTATAAATGATATATATATTTTATGTTCATTACTATCGTTGTATTTTTAAATATTTTGACTGTTTTCCATCATTATTAATTAATAATTTATTATCATTATCACATTTTCTTTTATTAACTTCTTGATATTTTTATAAATATTTCCTTCTGTTAGATCTTTTCCGACTTCATTTGACCTTCAATTTCAATTTCGAAATTTATTCTTCACATGTTTCTTCTAAATAGTTCACTCACCTCCCCCTCCCCCGCTCCTCACCACACTCTTCACTACCTCAGTGCCACAACTTCTTTTAAATCGAAGCTATAAAACTTTCAACAGATTGAACTGTTTGGTTTCTCTACTGTTTTTGTTTTCTCTTCCTCTTTTTGCCACCAGCAGCGGCGCTTGTTTAGTTTATGTTTTTCAGCGTAAACAAATGAGTAACAACAACAATAACAAAGTGCAACAACACATAAACAACACATGCAGCGCAATGAAGCCGCAGCAGTTGCAGTTGCAAGTTGCCAGTTGCCCGTAGAGGCAGCTGCAGAACCGTTTAAGATGCAATTACGAATAAACAGTTGAAATTTCATGAAATTTGGCCCCCAAAGAGCGATGAAGGAAAGCATAACAAAGGGAATGGGAAGGGAGGGTAGAGGAGGGAGGGGAAGGGAAGCCGGTAAAACAGTTGCACACGCATCCGCTTTCAGTTTCTCTCTATACAAAAGCCGCATTAATTGGGCCGATTTCGATGCCGAGCTGCAGTTGTGCAACATTGCAACAAAAGCTGATAAAAGTTGCAAATAACCCAAGTAGAAGAAGAAGAAGACGGGGTAGAGAGGGAGTGGAGTGAAGTATGAGTGCGGTAAACTGAACGTGGGAAACGGAGACGCCTCGGATTACAGCAAACCCATCGCCATCGCCATAGTCGCCGTCGTCTTCTGCGAAAGTAATATGACAAAAGCCCACGACACGACACATTTTTCAAGGTGTGTTCAAATTGCAACAAAAAAAAAGAAAAAAAACGAAAACAAATGAACAGAAGAAGAAGAAGGCAAACGAAATGGAACAAAACGAAATGAAACGAAATGAAACCAAATGCGATTGCGAATTGCGAAAACATTGGCAAGGCAATTTTGAATCATCCATCGGGAGGGCAAAAGTTTCTTGTGCGCCTCATTTAAATTCTAATCGCATTTTACAAACTGAGGATTACTTCATTTTCGGCCGAGTTCTTTATCTTCATGAACTCGACTCAAAACTTTATCTAGTCCATTAAGTTTTACAAAGAATTTTTTATGTGCAGCAAATATGTCAGCTAAGTGCTTTGGATCCACGTATCACTTCTAACACGCCCCAACTCCCGGTGCTGAGTCAGCGAAAACCACAAGAAAAAAAATAACAAAACAAAAATGGAAAAAAAAAGTCAACAGGCAAACAAAACAGCAATAAAACACGGCCTCAAAAATACTGCGCACACTTGTTAATGTGTGTGTGTGGCGTCTTCATCTTCCATATGCACTGGCGACAAATTACACTGTACAACGCGGCAGGGACTTTGCTGTAGTTGCGGATGAAGAGGGCAACAGCTTAAAAGTTTGCTTATTTTGCTGTATGATGTTAATCTACAGCTGTTAAACGGCCTTTTACATACTCTGTAAACTTAACATTCGTTTTAATAAGTTGCTTAAGCTCAACTTCAAGCTACAGATATAGTTCTAGCTAAAAAAGTTGTCTATATTATACAAGAGACAAAGATAAAGCCTCTCTCTGTAAGTTACTTAACTCACTGTTAATCTACAGCTGTTAAGCTGCTCATAACATGTGCTGAAAACCTAAAATTCTTTTTAATTAGTTAACTATGCTAATGTTCAAACTGTAGAATACTTTTTAGCTTTAAAGCTAGTCTGCATTGCTCAAGGAAGCAAAAAAAGGCATCTCTCTGTAAGTTTCACTACCCACTGTCAATCTACAGCTGTTACGCTGCCTTTAACATACAATTTAAACTGAATATTCTTTTTTTTTTAGCTAACTTTGCTAAAGTTCAAACAAAAGATTCATTTACGCTTAAAACAGGCCATCAAAACTTGTCAAGAAATCAATAAAATATTCTCATTTTGGTTATTCGTAGCCCGCTGTCAATCTACAGCTGTTAAGCTACCTTTAACATACACTGTAGACTTAACATAGTCATTTATTTATTGACACTGCGTAACCCACATGTAAATTGTCCTTTGAGAGCCTTCTTGTTTGAACTGCAGCAATTACGTGCTTTTTATTTACCAAGCCAAATTAAGTGAAAATAATTGTGCATATTCGCAATTAAACATATGAACATGTGAATATACATATGTGAATGTTATTGCGTATTTGTGCAGAAAGCTCAATGTTTTTAATGTAAAATATTTACAATTTATAGACGTAAGGAAAAATGAAGAAAGGGTTCAAACTTATTTTGTAAGAAAATAATTCTAATTAAAAGATATTTTTATATCTAGTATCATCTAATTTTCTTTGTAAAACCTTTGCCTTGTTCTAGTGTGTTGCACGCCCGACTTAAACTTAGCTCGAGTGTTTTTCTTCTTTTTTCAGCTTCTTTTCTTCTTCTTCTTCTATACACACACACACAGCTCTAATTTGCCTGGGTCATGCGTTGAGGTTAATGAGTCATATCATCTCATCATCATTATCAACGTGCTCATTATCATTATATCAAAGCGCTGAGAATAGGGCATCATCATCATCATCATCAAAACAAAAGCCGCCATCGTGATAATAATAAGACAGCAACACAGAGACGGAGGGACAGAGGGAGAGAGACAGATAGAGAGGGGGAGTGAAAGAGATGTCCATTTTAGGGCGGAGGACAAACATTAAAGTCACATTTTTTTCGTCGCTTTGTTTTGTAATTTAAACGCAATTAAATGTAAATAAATTCACAATTTAGTTGTAATTTTCGCTGTCCACATTTTTTTCTCTCTCGCTTTGCTATTTAGTTTATGCTGAGTTTTTCTTTTCTTTTTTGGTGTGTTTGCTACTGTTTGCTGTTGCTGTTTTTACACTGGTCAGCTCTTTTTCGGTTGAGTTTCAGTTGGGTTTGTCGCTGGGTTGACCCGATTTCCGCAATTTAATGACTTTTGTTTGGTCGCAGCGCATAATTGCTGGGAAATGTCCAGCACAAAGAGACAGCGATAGAGAAAGAGAGAAAGAGAGGGAGGGAGACAAGTAGAGGCAGTGTTAGATTAAGAGAGAACTGGTCGAGCAGGTAGGGAGAGTGTCGTAGGGACGTTAAGTGTCCATCAACGTTGAATGAAATTGTTCGGACTTTCTTTCTTTCTTTCTTCTCGAATAGTTTTGCTTTTGTTTGGATTTAGTTCTTTCTGCCACTCATTTGTTGTCTTTCTAGTTTCCCTCTCTTTTTCTCTTTTTTCTATGCTTTTTTCGTTTCTTTCTTTCTGTGCTAACGAGCTGGTGATAATTTTTTGGCGTATTTATTGACTTTGGTGGCGTATTGTGAATTCCTTTTGTGGCCGGAAATGAGACATGCCCCCGTGGCGAGTTCAAGGTTGTCCTCTGCTGCCCTCTGATATCTTTGTTATTAGCCAAAGCCGATAGACAGACAGATAAATACTATAAGTAGCCAGAAGGAGAGAAAGTGAAACCTATCGGGGGTCGTTGTTTGTTTTGGGCCTGCGATATGTCTGCGATATGCTCGAGACATTGTATGCACTTCTTCTTCTCCGGGCAGGAAGTCGATAAGAAGCCTCAACTATTTATAGAGCTAAAATGCTTCAAATTGTTTTTCATCATTTCGAAAAGGGGAAACATTTACGAAAAACTCAAGAAGTTGTAGATCTTGTCAGATCGTTTTCTGTCTCTGCTCATATTGAATATGACTTTTATGTCGGTTTTTATAGCTCGAACCTGGCCAGGAACTATTTTAATAGTTCACGACGGGTTACGTGACCTGAGAGAGCTAAAAGTCAATAAAGCAGACACACATAAATTATAAAGAGTCGGCATGGAGATCCAGAGATCTAGAGAAAGTTAATGTCTCTTGTTGTTGATTTTAGATTATCAAATGATAAAAAAGAACTTTTACTGCAGCTTGTAAGAGATCTGATAAATCTTTCATAATGCCAGCAGTTCATTGAGGGATTATCAATTTTTAGCTTTGTTTACGTTGCCGTAAGCCCAAAAATTTATGTTGATATCCTAATTGAAATAAAATTCCATACTATATCTTTATATATTTCATCCTATCCCACGTCAACTGCTTTAAGGTCCTTTATCAACGGAGAACGTTACTTAAATATGCTGTATCCATGCCTTATAATCCTCGAGAATGCCATCGACCTTTGCCGCTGACCCTCATCAAACTGATAGATCCCCATCGAGAAAGAGAGACAACTTGACTTGAGGTTCTAAGCGCTTCGCCGCCGGAAGCGCCTGCTGCACCTCCAAACAGTTCCAGCTCCAGCTCCAGCCACAACATTAGCATACAAATGTGTCAGAACAAACAACCGAATAAACGATGCGACAAAAAGCAAGCAGAGAGAGGGAAGGGAAGAGCTGAGCAGAGCGGGCAGGGCAGCGTGATTTCTTGACTAATTTTTATGACACTTTTCACTTTATGACGCCGGGGGAGCTTTATGTGCTACGCTCAGCTAATTTCAAAGTTGATTTTTCCTTTCGGCATTTTCTACTTTTTTCTACCTGCGCTCTTCGATTTTTATCGCCTAAAGGGGGCGGCAACAACTACAGCACAGCTGAGTCCAGCCCACAGTGCACACCCCCCATGACTATTAAAAACAATAAATGTCAAAAATTGTTGCTCTCTCTCGCCTTATAGAGGTGAAAGAAACTGGACAAGTCGCCTTCCTCATTCTTCGCTTCCTTTCATTGGCATGCAAATCACGTAAATTATGGACGCGGCAATATAATTTCTTATCGCCTGAACATGATTTCAAATGATAGACTGGAACTCGAACTGGAACCGCCGGGAACGGACCCGAGACGGACAACGACGAGGCAACGCATGTACAAGGCAAAGATTTAGTGGGCGCGACAAGTTTGAGCACCTTCTCCTGCTCCTCTCTCTCACACACACATTCCCAACTCTCCTCCCCCGAATTGCAATTGCCAATTGGCAACTGTGGCAACTCTGGGGCGCAACACGCATAAATTGAGAGCGCCGCCGTCGGTTTTTATCTAATCCGCGGCATCTGTGCGACGGCGACGCGTACATTAGTCTCGTCCAGGAGAGAGAGAGAGAGAGAGGCGGCAGAGAGGTAGGCGGGACAGGCCTATTGGCTGCGCGGATCCCGACGACGACGACGACAATCGACAGGCAATAAATCACCCAAAGTTGCCACAGAAAAATTTTTTTCTTTTTTTTTTACGCGAGCGAAGCACACAAAAATTTATGTGCAACCGATAAAAATCGGATTCGGCATCGAGGAATCGAGTCGAACATTAGAATAAATTGTCAGTCAGTCTGTTGAAGTTGGGGATAATATTCAGGCCTCGCTCTCTCAAATGATATTATGTGCAACAAATACGCGATGAAAACTCGTTAAAGAGCAAAGTAATCAACGATTTTAAAACTTTAATGCGGAAATTATGCGAGAAGAGAGAGGGGGAAGAAAAGTTGAAGGTGCCTAAATGAATCAAGTTAAGCTTATTCCGATTCTTCGTTTCTTTTATTTACGAGCTGCTTTTAAAGGAATTAAGGCAGTTTATAATGAAAGGAAAAGCTTTTTGCATTGTCTGCTTATATCGATTTATTTGATGTTGATTTCTGTATATCATATATTGATAGCTCGTTGAGATATCTTTTGCTTTATCGATTTACAAGTTAAGATAGCAAGGCTAATAAATATTCTTTTGTATCACTTATCAGATCAATCTGACAATCATTAAGTTTAGATATCAAAGTTGTCTTCCCTATCCATCCCTCAATCTTCATGTTAAGATATCATTATTAACAGATATCTTCTTGTTATATCCTATGCATTCAAGTAAAGATATCAAAGTTGCATTCTTTATATATCGCTCAAACTAGGTCTTTAAAATATATTTTGCTTTATCGATCTTCAAGTAAAGATACCAAAGCTTATAAATATTCTTTTTATATCACTTGCTTTGTCAATCTGTCAATAATCAAGTTAAGATATCAAAGTTTTATACTTTATCTATCTGTCCATCTTTAAGTTAGGTTTAGCGACGTGTACAGATATCTTCTTGTTATATTCTATGCTTCATTTCCTTTACTGTATCAGTACCACAATCTTCAAGTGAAGATATCAAAATAAAAAAAATAATTTTATGTTCTTGTTATATTCTTTGATTTACCTCTTTATCAATCTGTCAATCCTCAAGATAAGATATCAAAGTTAAAAAATTTCATACATATTTATATTCTTTTCATATATTTAGATTCACATCTTTTACTTTAACTCACCCAATCTTTCCCCATGCTTCAATCCATTTTTATTTCAATTTTACATTTTTTATTTCAATCAATATTCTATGCTAATTTATATTCTATTCCAATCTTTCTTCTATTTCAATGTATCTTCTATTACAATCTATACTCTACTTCAATCTATCTTTAATTTTTGATATATCTACCAAAAGTTCTCAATGTCTCCCTAGTTTTAAATGAAAAAGCACATACCATATAAAAAGTTTCACAACTGTAACTGACCACAGACTAAGACAAAGAACAAAAAAAGTCTCTGTAAAGCCTCTTCGAACTCATAAAGCTACCGAAGTCGAGCTACAGCTGCTGCAGCAGCTTACAAATTCTTTCATTCATTACGCTTCATTGAACTTTGATCTGCGCATTTCTACACATTCCTTTCTTATCGATAAACCTTGTCGATATGTTTGCTCTTTCGCTCTCTTCTAATCCCGACAATGCAAAGAATATGGTGTCATATGGAGAAGGGAATTAACTTTTACAGCTATGCGGCATTGCCAATTGAGAGTGGGTGGGAAATACCCGGGGAAAACCCTATGAGCCACAATTGCAGTAATTACACATGTATTTTTTTCCTTCTCTTTCACTTACCTTTTTTAGTTGTGGTGCCCGCTCTCTCTCTCTCTCTCTCTCTGCTGTTTCGTGTGGGGAGTGTGAAGAGAAGTGTGATATAGTTGCCTCGATGTGGAAAGCACGTTCCTTTGGACAGGACAATAATCCGACGCGTCGCCGTCTCGCTCTCTCTCTCCCTCTTGCTCTTGCTCTCACGCTCTGCCTCTGCTCTGTGCGTGCCTGTGTATGTCCAATGTGCCGTTAGTGGCGACGCTGCTGCTGCTGCTGTCGGCGACGGTGGCGGCGGAGTATAATCCAATAATCCAACACGAATGAGCGTGTGCAGGCAGAAATTGCAAAAAATAGACACAGACAACAACAATACGCAAAACGACAACAGGAATAACACTTTGCCGCTTCTTGCTCTTCCTCTCTCCTTCTCCTCCTCTTCCTCTGCTGTGCGTGTCGCTGCCTGTTCCAAGTGCCCTCTGTCTGTCTGTGTGTGTGGGTGACGTCGTTGACGTCGACTGCGACGCAGCCGCTTATTTAGTAAATTAAACTTTTCACTTTTTGCAATTGAGCCACAGCAAATGGAAAATGGAAAATGGGCAATTTACTTTCTTTCTTTCGTTTTGGTTTTTACCCAATTCCACACACAATACACAGCAACAATACAAAACGCACACACAAACACACACTCACTCACACACACACTCACGCACACATACAACAATAAACAAAGCAATGCCGACGCTAGCTGCGCTGCCAGCAGCAAGAGTCTCCTCAGCCTAGCAAAGCGAACAACAACAATAACCAGCAAGCAGCGTCGGCGGCAGCAACAACTTCGCTGTAGTACACAAAAAAAAATTCCTTTTTCGCTGTGAGCGCGTCTCAGTCGCAGTCGCCGTTGCCGTCGCCGATTTCGCCTCCTTTTTGAGTTGTATATGTATTTGTTGTATTTTATTGTTGTTGTTATTATTATGTACTATATATTCTACACCTTGCAGTGCTAGTGCTCACATTCTTTTATTAATGACTTTTTCACCTTTTTGCCGCAATATAAAAACACCGTCGCCAGTCGCCGCGTAAATTTTTTTATTTTTTTTTATTTTGTGCTCTTCTTGCTCTCTAAGGAGACACTCACCGTAATTTACAGCTTACGATTGATATTATTTGAATACACTCACGCACACACACTTTGCACACACTCTTAAGGAGTAATTGTTGCAAACGACGATTCGCTGCTCATTTGATAAACATTTGGAAATTTTTTTATTCGATTTTCCGCAAAAACACAACAAAATTTCAATAAAGCGGCCGGTACACGCGCGCACACAACCGTTCGAAATCGCCGTCAATTCCAGACTGTTAAGTAAATGTTATTGCTTCTGTTAAACTCAAAATGGGCAGCTCTTAGCAGCTGTTAGCCATAAAATTCTAGCTATAGAACTGAGCGGCAATGTGTTGAATATTATATGAAAAATACATGAAAAATAATAAACTAAGGACGGTATTAAAATTGTTAATAGATAATTTCATTGAAATTTGAATAAACTTAATTTAGTTTCATATACTGATTGGTTTTATTAGAGTTATAAGCAATTTAGCCATTTTACGGCTAAACCAACGCTGTTGCGCTCTCTGAGCGGCTGTTAGGCTTAACAGTTGAGCGCTCTCTTTACGTGTGACCATATTGTGTTGGTTGTGGTATTTTATATGGACAAAAATACCAGTTGCGCATGGTTGCACAGAGAGAGCGCAAATCAGCCAATTTGAGTTAGCGCATTTTTGTGCATTTGAAAATGAAAATTAATAAACAAACAAATACAGTATTAATAAATAAAGTAAACATATAAGAGCAAATATTGTTGAATTGGAATCAATTTTCAATTAAGGTTACTAATAATACATTTAATAAATTTGCGAGTCTACGCTGCGTGCATTTGAATATATTTGTTTGACGGACAAAAGCTGAATGTCATAGTCTATTTGGAAAATAACGGGAATGGCTTAGAAAAACGTTATTACCTAAGGTAAAATTTAAATATATTTAAAACTATTTGCGTAATGGGAATAAATAATAATAATGTATGATGATTTGTATAGTACCTGTAAGTCACTTTCATCAGGGCTTATAAATATTATTGTCAATTCATCATCATAGCCAAACAATTTGATTGATCTCTCTCTTTGTCTAGTGCCCTCTCATTCTCTCTCTCTCTCTCTTACACTCCCTCCTCACTAACTATCGTTTCTATACTACGTATTATTATTAAACGATAAGATAACCCACAAACAGCAACACACATATACTCAAACTCACACACGCACACATAAAAAATATTAACAAATGCGCGACTTTTTTGAGTATGTGAAAAAATGATTAGTTGTCGTTTGGTTTTGTCGCCGACAAGTTCTCCCCGCAGGTCATTAAAAAACATTGGGAAATTGCACATAAAAACACAGGTAGTCAGAGCGAGAGAGAGAGCGCGAAAAGCGAACGTGATAAAAATACTAGAAAAATGCCGGCATTTCGCGGCCGCTTATCGCCATCGTCATCGTTGTTGTTATTGTTGTTGCTGCTGCTTGGCATATTGAACCTGACGCGGAGCATAACAATAGGTATGTAGGCACTGTTATATAAGCACGCTCTCCCTCTCCATCTCTATCTCTTCACCTCTCCCTCTCTCTGCAGATGAGCAATGCATGCACTCAATTGATCAGTGCGATCGCTGCCTGAATACGCATCTCAGCTGCGCCTGGTGCACGGACAAGGTAAGTAAATCGAGAGAGAGTCCTCTCTTAGTCTGTTACTCTCTCCATCTCACTCTCTCTCTCGCTTTGTTTGCAGGCTTATGAGGTGGGCTATCGCTGCCTCTCGCGTGAGACGCTGCTCAGCTTCAACTGCAGCGAGGCGCACATCTATGAAAATCAACCGCAGCTGGAGCTGCTGCAGCAGCGGCCGCTCAAGGATTACGAGACGCGGGACGAGCAGGCGGTGCAAGTGCAGCCCCAACGCGTATTCCTCAAGCTGGTCAAAGGTAATCTTATCGTGCGCTTATCTCTCTCTCCTTTTCTCACCATACTCACCCCACTCTCCATACTCACCCCACACTGCATGTTCGAACATGTGTTAGCACAGTGAGTGTGAGTGAGAGAGAGAGATTGTGTGTGCACCCTTTTTTGGAACTGTGTTGGAATTGTGTCACCGTTTTGTTTGCTCTGCTGATTTGTCACACTTTATTTAACACACAGCAGAGAGTGAGAAAGGGAGAGGGAGAGAGGTAGAGACGCAGAGAGAGCGCGTGTGTTTGTGTAGTGCCTTATCTACAATTAGTGCTATGTCGCAGTGCTTCCAACTTGCTAAAGGCGTGGGAATCTTCAGCGTTCATTGAACCTCAGAGCTTACTTCGCTGGTTAAGTAGAACATTCTAATTAATCTCGAATGCTTTATCGAACTGATAAATCGGAAAAATATAAGGGCTGGCACTGCTAGAGAGTGTAGAGGGTGCTGCAAATAAATTTGTAGAATGAATGAAGTACAATTGGCATAGAATATAGAAGGCATGGAAGTAAAGTAGATTAATTCAAGGCGCTTTGATATAGGATAAGGGAAAACTGGATATAGCAGTTCTTAGGTAATCGAAGTGCAATAGGACCTTCCTAATTTGAATTTAAGACTATTTAAGTTGTGTTTATATACACAAAAAGTGTGTAGATTTAAAGAAAAGTGGGAAGAATGGAGGTCTTGGGTACTCCAAGTCCAATAGGACAAGTGAAATACTATATGTAGCAGTTATTAGGTACGAAGTTCAATAGGACCTTCTTAACAACAACTGAAGATTATTAAAGTTAGGTTTATATCAACAAATAGTGTGTAGAAATGAGGAAAAGTGGGTAGAGTGTAAACGAATCGGTAAAGGAACTGAGAAATACTTCATAAAATGAAGTAGTATCTACCCAAAGTCTAACATGACCTTCTTAATTTCAATTAGAGACTGTAGTGTTTATATTTATATTTAAATAGTATTAAGAAATGTGGAAAAGTGTGTTAAATGAAGACGAGTTGGTAGAGAGCCCGAGAAAAACTTGATATAATGGATCGTAGGCAATCGAAGTCTAATAGGACCTTCTTAGATTCGGTTAAAGACTATAAGAAGAAGACATTTTTATATACACAAATAGTGTGTATAAATGAAGAAATGTGGGTAGAATGGAGACCTATCGGTAATAAATCAGAAATATACTTAATGAAATTAAGTAGAACCCATTTAAAAACTAACAAAACCGTTCTTAATTTCAATTAGAGACTAAAGTATTTATATAAATACTTAATTAGTATTTAGAAATGTGGAAAATTAGGTAGAATGGAGACAAAGTGGTAAAGGATCTGAAGAAATTACTTGATTTAATGTGGTCGAATTCTAATAGAACCTTCATTAATTCGATTAAAGACTCTTCAGGTTATATTTATGTATGTACAAAAATAGTATATATTTCACAAAAGAAGAAAACTGGCTAGGGACGGATTGATTAAAGATCTCAAATATACTTGACATAATAATACTTACTCGAGGTCTAATGGTACCTTCTTTCTTTTAATTGTAGACTATTGAAGTTGTGTTTATAAGCCTTAATAGTAAATTAAAGCAGGAACAATATAGCTAAAAGACTGTTAAAAGAATAGGAAGAGAGAGATTCTACATGATAAAGTTTTCATTGTGAATCTAAAGAAGACTACTTACTATAATAATAAACAGATAATCAAAACAAAAGATAAGGTTTTCCCAATTTCCTAGAGTTATTTGAAGTTGATTCAGTATTCTAAAGGAATCTAGTACGTTTTTGGTATTTTTAAACTTGCACAGCAGCAATACAATCCACAAATTGTTTAACTAAGGTGCTAGATAACTAACAAGAAATTGCTCTATCTGACAACCATAAAGATATAAGACAAACAGTCACATAGCTTTAACCCAGAAGTCAAAGAGGGTCTCACCCCACTGACAAACTTGGTCATAATCGTAGAAAAACAAGTGAGATAATTAACAACGGAGGCTTGTGGGGGCAACCCATCATTAGTTGGGGCAGGTCAGACAAGCTGCACATTGACGAACTGGGAGCGATAACGAATGCAAGACACACATCGACTGAAGGATCATTCAATTGGGGGTCATTAAAAAGAGATGGCAACAGAGGCAAGTTGCAATTTTGTGGGGAAATTGCAGGCTGAAGGATTAAACAGGGTGAAGAACGTTTAAAAAGGGGTGCGAAGTTGAGTGGGAAGGAAGGAGAGGGAGCCAATGCAAGCAGGAGTGAGTGGTGAGGGGAGTTGTGAATTGAAGGTGGTGCAGTACTCCCCACTGTGGGGGGTGTGGGGAGTGTTTGCTGTGGTGTATTCTGTGGAATGTAGAGCAGACAATGCGCTGAATTACAACTGGCAGTTGGCAGCTTTTCCGATTCTATGGCAGCTCATAAAACAGCTCGTAAATGGCGCACTTAACCCTTGACTTTACGGCCAAGTAGTAAACCCCATTGCCAACCTCCCTCCCTTCTCTAACGCCCTAACCCCCACCTCCTCATCGTTTTGGCAGGCCACACGCAACGCATCAAGCTGAGCTATCGAGCGGCACGCAACAATCCGCTCGACCTGTACGTGCTAATGGATCTCACATGGACGATGCGCGATGACAAGCAGACGCTGGAGAAGTTGGGTGCAGAGTTGACACAAACACTGCATAATCTGACGGATAATTATCGCCTGGGCTTCGGTTCGTTTGCGGATAAACCAGCAATGCCCATGATAATGCCCCAACTCAGGGATAATCCTTGTGCGGCGGAGAGAGAGAAATGTGAACCGACTTACGGGTATCGACACCAGTTGGCGTTGACGGATGACATTGATGCATTCACTGCAGCAGTGGCGGGTAGCAAAATCACAGGGAATCTGGATAATCTTGAGGGGGGTCTAGATGCTCTGATGCAGGTTATGGTCTGCCCCAAGAAGATTGGCTGGAAGGAGCAGGCACGTAAGGTGGTTATCCTAGTTACTGATGGGTTTATGCACTTTGCTGGCGATGGATTGTTGGCGGGGATTACACAGCGCAATGATAAACGATGTCACCTGAACAAGGCAGGAGAGTATACTGGATCTTTGGTCTATGATTATCCCTCGCTGGAGGAGATCTATCGTGAGCTTGTACGACGCAAGATCAATGTTATCTTTGCTGTCACGGAACAGGTCTTTGGCACCTACAAAGAGATGAGTAACCTCATGCAAGAGATCAGCAATGTGGAGATACTCAGCGCGGACTCTTCGAATATTTTGGAACTGATCAAGAAGAGGTGAGTCGAAGGTCTGGGAAAGATATAGTGCGACCTTGTAGATATAGTGTAACCCCGGTTGATCCCTAACCTCCTTAAGGTCCCTAACCTCCTTAAGGTCCCTAACCTCCTTAAGGTCCCTAACCTCCTTAAGGTCCCTAACCTCCTTAAGGTCCCTAACCTCCTTCAGGTCCCTAACCTCCTTAAGGTCCCTAACCTCCTTAAGGTCCCTAACCTCCTTAAAGTCACTAACCTCCTTAAGGTCCCTAAACTCCTTAAGGTCCCTAACCTCCTTAAGGTCCCTAACCTCCTTAAGGTCCCTAACCTCCTTAAGGTCCCTAACCTCCTTAAGGTCCCTAACCTCCTTAAGGTCCCTAACCTCCTTCAGGTCCCTAACCTCCTTAAGGTCCCTAACCTCCTTAAGGTCCCTAAACTCCTTTAGGTCATTAACCTCCTTAAGGTCCCTAACCTCCTTCAGGTCCCTAACCTCCTTTAGGTCCCTAACCTCCTTAAGGTCCCTAACCTCCTTAAGGTCCCTAACCTCCTTAAGGTCCCTAACCTCCTTAAGGTCCCTAACCTCCTTAAGGTCCCTAACCTCCTTAAGGTCCCTAACCTCCTTAAGGTCCCTAACCTCCTTCAGGTCCCTAACCTCCTTAAGGTCTCTAACCTCCTTAAGGTCCCTAACCTCCTTAAGGTCCCTAACCTCCTTAAGGTCCCTAACCTCCTTAATGTCCCTAACCTCCTTAAGGTACCTAACCTCCTTAAGGTCCCTAACCTCCTTAAGGTCACTAACCTCCTTAACCCCATTGCTATAAGGCTACTAATCTTCTACCTTTTACAGTTACGAGAGCTTTGTGAATCGCACACAGTTTGGGGACAATAGTCCCGACTTTATCAAGCTGGAGTACTACACAGACTGCGCTGGACAGTTTCCAAGTCTGCGCAAGCGCAACTACTGCAACAATGTGCAGTTGGGTAAAGAGATTGAGTTCTTTGTGGATGTAACCCTGACGGACTACCCCAAGAATGGTGCACTGGTGAGTCTACCTCTTGTGAACCAAGCAGAGTTCTATTTAAACCCATTCTCCCTCCCTATAGAGCCACAAGATACGCGTGGAGGAGGCTTCGCTGAGCGAGCACATGGACATCGATGTGGAGCTGCAGCGTCCGTGTCCGTGTGTGGAGGAACCGGAGCCAGACAACGAGTACGGACGCTTTCAATGCTCTGCAAATGGTTATCTCAACTGTGGCAACTGCATCTGTGATGAGGGCTGGACGGGGACCTTCTGTAATTGTCCCACAAATGCTACAAATGCCATCACAAATGAGAGTCTGCTCCGCAAATGTCGTCGCCCCCTGGACAATACAGAGCATCCCACCTTGTCCGAACAGATTTGCTCGCATCATGGCGAATGCGACTGTGGCACCTGCATCTGTGATCCGGGACACGAGGGCAAGTACTGTGAATGCTTGGAGTGCTACGATTGCGATGCAGAGCGTGCCCAATGCTCCTGTGGTCAGTGTGTCTGCAAGGAGGGCTGGTCGGGCACACGCTGCAATTGCAAGGAGTCGCTGGACGGTTGCATAGGACCCACTGGAGAGATTTGCTCTAAACGCGGCAGTTGCGATTGCAATTCGTGCAGTTGCCAGGAACCATATCTGGGTAACTTCTGTGAGATCGATGCGGAAAAGGATAACAAACTGTGTCAGTTCTATGAGCCTTGTGTCGCCTGCCTCATCATACAGAAACAAGGCATGGAGCCATGCGGCAATCTCTCGGAGATCTGTTCCAGTGCTGAGTATCATGAACGTTTCACCTACGACTTTGTGCCCGAACTAGAGGCTGAGGTTGTGTGCCTGGTGCGCATTGTGAACAAACATGGCATTCCATGTGATAGCTACTTTGGCTATCAGGTCATCGATCATGCCAACTATCTGGCCATTCAGGCCGTCGACTGTGAGCCCGCCAATTATGTTGCCATCTTCGGGTTCATCTCACTGATCACTGTCCTGCTGGGCATGGCTGTCATTCTGCTCTTCTGGTGGTGCCTCCGCATGAAGGATGCCCGGGAGTATGCGCGCTTTGAGTCCGAACAGCGCAACAGTGTGCGGCAGGAGAATCCCATCTATCGCGATCCCGTCAATCGATACGAGGTGCCCAAAGCGCTGAGTGTCAAGTATGACGAGAATCCCTTCGCCAGTTGAGCGCTCAGTTCGTATTGCTTCCCCATCGATCTGTATTCTATAAGTATTCGTCGCATAGTATTAGTTCTACCAAAGCTTTAGCCCACATCATTGCCAAATGTCACTAAAGTTAGATAAGCTTTAAGTCTATATAGCTTTTTCCTTTAGATCTAGGTGATCTTTAATGGAACTGCTGCTTTTATATGGAACTGAAGTTTTTCGAAGTTTACCTATTTATTTAATAGTTTTTGAAGTAGTTTTTTAATTTATCTAATACGATGTTTTTATAAGAATGTTTTATGTATTTTAAATACATCGCAAGGTGATTTTACAGAGATTTCAAGTTTCATTAGAATATATCCCAATATATTTTTGCAAAACTCCTTTAAAAATTTTCAAAAATATGTCATATAGTCTTTAAAATATTCAAGAATATTTCATATATTTCATTTAAATATTCAAGATTATTTCGAATACATATGAAATATACCAACAATTTTTAACATATCTTTTAAAATATCCAAAAATATTTCAATAAGTCCTAAAATATCCCAAGAATTTTCATATAAATTTAAAATAACCAAATAATATTTCAATGTATCCATTAAATTTTTAAAATATCTGTTAAATATCCCAAAAAAATTTAGTATTTATTTCAAATGTCCCAAAAATATGTCATATATCTTTAAAATATTCAAAATTTTTTTTTAATCTTTAAAATATCTTATAATAATCTTGAAAATATTCAACAATGTTTCTTAAATCTTCAAAATAACTACATTTTTTATATATTCATAAAATATTAAAAATATCTAATAAATATTTCTCACATCATTGAAATATCCAAAATATCAAATATTTCTTTCAGATATCGCAAAAATATCTTAGATATTTTGCAATACTGCAATAATATTTAATTATTTCATTAAAAATCTCCCCAATTCCCATAATATTCCTCCAATTGAAAACACATTTTGCATATTTATACTTGTTTTTTTTTTTCAATATTTTTCAAAAAGTATCGTAAATTACCTGCTGATAAATTATACATACATAAAACGTTCGTATTAACTAAACAATCGATGCACACAAATGGTATTTAGACTAAAAATTTTGACAAATCGTTTGTTTCCTTAATGCATTAAGTGATTTAAGTATTTTTAGGATTAAGTTAGAAAAGTGTATTAGGAAAAATATCTGTTTAAGATTTCTGTTTTATTATCTAACTACGATTGAAGCAATCACGCGGCCTAAGCTTAAAATTATGCCCGAACGAAATAAAAGAGTTTTTTTAATTAAAAATAGTTTTAAAGACTACAAACCCAAGGTAGTGCACGCGTTCTTGCTCTCTCTCTCTATCTTTCTTGCTCTTTCTCTCTCTTGCTTTTTGTACAAAAATACGAATCAGCATTTAAAGAACTAATTGCATTCGCTCTACCGCGAGGCCTCGCAGGACCTCCATCATAACTAAATGTAATATCACTAGACTCGTAGCTTAGAATTAGTAAAATGGTAAAGAGAGTGCGGCTAAGGGGAGTGGAAGGTGGGCAGGGGGAGGGGGTATACAAAAATGCCAAAAACACAAATTCAATTACACACACATAACTCGTAAAATGCAAAAACAACAAGGCAGGCAGACGCCTTCTCCCATCTCCCATATCTCTCTCTCCCTCTTAGAGCACCCTCTCGCCCAACGAGGGGGTCCGCTGGATAAGCATTGAGGGTGCTTTGGATGGCAGGGCAACGCTGCTGGCGCTGCTCAGCTGCGCATCAAGGGCGGCCATGTCCGCGGCACTGGTGGAGGAAATGATGCTGTTCTTGCTGATGTTGTTATTGTTGTTGTTGCTGCAGCTTGTTGTCGCGGTGCTGGGCAGACCATGCGGCGAGGCATCGGGCACAAGGCGACGTAACAGACCGCCCACACAACCCCAGGGGAAGGTCCTGCAAATATATATAGATGAGGCAAAAGCGTGGAATGAGCAATAAGAAGAAGAGGAAAAACACGAACACAGACACAGACTAGGTAACGGTAAAGGTAAAGCCAATGGCAATGGTTAAGGTAAATGTTATGCATTATTAAAGTGAAACACATTAAAGCAAGACCATTAGGTAGGGGTGCACTAGGTTGACGGGGAGAGGGGACTGGGATTTACAAATGGGTAATAATTCACAGTTTGAATAGTCATTCTGTATCTGAATGGACGAAGTGGGCTACTCATTGTTATAGTTTCGTCATATAGAAGGGGGAGGAAAGAACATTGCAGGGGTAGCTTTTTTAAAGACAATAAACATTAATTTGTGTAACTTTCAACTGAGATTTGGATGGAATTCGAAGGAAAGATGACTGGTTAACTAAAAGAATTATAGGATAAATAGGTAGACATATTGTAGAAAGGTACATCTATAAATGTATTACTTCGTTCTTATTGTTGATTTCACTGGCAAACTCTTGTAAATTGTTGAGAATTGATGTCTTTATAAAAAGCTTTAAAATTTTTATATTTTATTTATTCATTTATTATATTTATAATGATAAAAAGGTACCTATATAAAGGTCCCTGTATAAAGGCCAATTCCTTAAAGCCGTTCTATCATCGATTTCCCTGGCAAAGCCTTGTTAAACTGTTGAGAAGTTGATGTTTTAATAATTGGTTCAAACCCCTTTTTAATTTTATTATTTTCATTTTATTTATTTAAGCAAATTTACTAATGTGATTTATAAAGATCCTAAACAATTAATAGTATATTAATTCTAATACATCAAATAAATGTCCTTGAATAAAACATCTTGAGGAAACCTCAGTTAAGAAATTTGAAGTAACTTTAATAATTGGTTCAAAAAGCTTTAGTTTGACCAAATTAAATATTGCTTATTTATAAAAGATTTAAGCCAAATTGTACTACTGCTATGGCGGATAATTGGTATTCAAATTTAATAAATACGAATAAATTTTATAAAATTTTGATTAAAAGAAACATAACTGAGGAAACGTCAGTAAGAAATTAAATAACGCCTCTCAAATAAGTCAAATAGGTTAAATTAACTAGAACTTCAAACTGATAGGTTTAAAGTGTTTATAAATGAAAGTACTAAAATTTTGTATAGTGCCAATTTGTATCCAATGGGAATTTTATTATTGTTTATATATGCAAAGTTCTATATGTCTAGTACTATATATATGTAATTTGCCTATTTTTCGTTTACTTAGTCTACACATCGAGAAGATCAACTCCAACTCAATATTATATATTGATTTCAAGTGACATTATTTAATTTACGCCTTAAACAAAACCTACTGAGTCAGACGAGTTGACTAAACTCATAAAAAATTAACGACACCCTAATAATAATATTATAAAAATAATTTCAAATATTTTGCACACCCAGACGCGCAAATGGTGCAACCTATAAACATTAAAAGACAGTAAAAATCAAATGAATTTAGGATTTAACCAGTTTGACAGGCAAATTACTCTAAATAAATAAAATGGTAACGATATATGAGAGAAATGTGAATATATTATAAGGAAAGTACAGTGCTTTACTTTCTAATATAATATTTATTTAAATTAAGTCAATAAGCAGCGTTTAATTCTTACTCAATAATGATATATGCCCTCTCTAATCAAACTAACTAGCTATCAAACCAAATCTCTCTACACTTTTCGATACCCCTTCAAAGTCTGTGCTCTCATTAAAGGCATTCCCACAGTACTCGTACATACCATTTAAAGGATAGCAGGAACTTAAGGAAACCAGGAATAACCGCAAGCTTCTCGTTCTTCTTAATGGCCGAAATGACACGATCGGCCACATCGTTGGGATTCAGTGTGGGCACCCATCTGCACGAAAGAACAATAAGAACTGTCAGTATTTTTGTTCATATATATATTTATATAGTATTATCCGCCAACTCACCTGGCATTCACATCGTCAAACATGCCTGTGGCCTGTATGAAGAACGGGCAGATGCAGGTTGTTTGTATATTCGTGTGTCCAAGGACTTCCAGCTCCAGACGCAGCGCCTCATCGAAACCAACCTATAATTATGTGAATGAACGAGAAGAGGAGAACAAGTTTGTAAATCGTTTTATACACATAACATACAGATACATTTAGCTGATGTTACACAGTTATAGTAGTTGTACTAACCGCTGCAAATTTACTGGCACAGTAATCGACCAATTTGCTAATGCCCACATGGCCAGCCAGCGAGGCGATCGTCGCGATGTGTCCTCGTTCGTTCTCGATCATTTTGGGCAGAAACGCTTTTGCGGTCTGTTAGCAATGACAACGTGTTATTACAGTGTACATGTGTGCGTGTGTGTGCGTGTGTTGATTCAACATACCCAAAAGTGTGCCATAACATTCACATTGAACGAGCGCTCGATCAGATGGTCCGGTGTATCCAACAGATGCAGACCGGACACAACGCCAGCGTTGTTTATTAGCAGTGTCACCTGTACAAGAGAGAGAGAGGGAGATAAATACAAGTTTCTGTTTAGCATACACACTCAAGATCTTGTGTTTTTTATTAATTAACTTTACAGTTAGTTTTGCGAGGAAGTTGCGCAATTTGTGTGCCACAAAGATACAAGATAAATGTTCTCGACTCGTTGTAAAATGTTGCGAAACTTCATAAATCTTGTTGATGTTGGGGCGTTGGTTTGGCTTGGGAAGATCTTAATTGAAATTTTTTGAGGTAGGCGGGCTAATTTGGAAGGTGTATATACTATATAAATGGGGAATAAAATAAGGTACAAGATAAAATTGACAAGTGCAGGAAAAATTTGGAATTTTCTTAGATTAACTGCACTGGATGGGCAGCTCTCAGCTCAAAAGGTTGTGAAGTAGATCCGATATATCTCTCCTAAACAAATAAAAGTATTATAAGGGAAGTAAGGCTAGTATTTCTTCATTAATTTTATTTCTTTCTCTATAAACATAAAGGAAGCTGAAAATATATTATAATACCTTTCTTTAGAGTATTACAATGCTTATCTAAGTATATTTGAATTTTAAATTCGTTTCTTGTTTTACAAATCTAAAGGAACCTTCTCTTTCTTCTGTTTTCTTTTTTATTCGTACAAATCTAAATGAATTTTCTCTTTAATTTTTGCAGAGTCTTTCCATTATTTTATATAAATATCAGAGATATCTTTTTACCCCCTAACCATATAATAGTAATATAAGGCAAGTAAGGTAAGTAATTTTCATTTTTTTTTCTTTTTCTATAAACTAAAGCTAACTAAACATTTTTTATGTTACTTTTTATAGAGTATAAAATGCTTATTTAAGTCTATTTGATCTTTCAATTCATTTCATATTTTACAAATCTCAAGGAATCTCCTCTTCTCTTCTCTTTCCTATTTTATTTTTACAAATCTAATTAAACCTTCCCTTCAATTTTTGCAGAGTCTTGTATATATCCCATCTTTCCTTCTTATATGAGATATTCATACTTGCTTTAGCATATTTCTTCTTTCGATTTGTATATGATCTATAAATCAACATATACATATATATGGTATACCTTTCCTTTCATTTCCTTAATTCCCCTAAAAATCAAGAGCTATTTCTTCATTTATTAAAAGTAGTTCTCTTATACAAATATACCAAGTTATATTTTATTTCCCTCAATAAACTCCCTCTTTCATTTAACCCTCACTTAATCTAAACAAATCTGCCCTTTCATTCATTTTCATATTCTCAAATAAACCTTCGTCTATTCCTTGCCATATTCCTCTCCATCTTCACATCATTCATTTCTCCACATCACTTTTATCTTTACAACAGTCTCTCTCTTTGTGTGTGTGAAATCCCTTCATGTAATCGGAATTAAGATGCGTAAAATAGGCTAAGCCCCGTAACTGTAGCATGTCAAGGTCTAATTGCGAATAATGTTAAAATGCTTGTGGAATATGAAATATGATTTCGGCAATTAAAAAGTAAAACAGACCGACAACAACATGATGAAGCTATCATAGCAACAAGTCAAGTCGTAAGTACAACAAAATCAGGCCACACCGGGTTCAAGTGCACTGAGAAAGGTGGACGCAGCACAGACACGGGTCGGCGGCTCAAGGCGGGTCATACGTTGCGTATGCGCGATTTCAAATTGCGAGCAAAAAAGTGAAACAAAACAAAACAGAAACAAAACATTTAACGAGGCGTGCATCAAAGCAACAAAAAGAGAGCAAAGCAAAAAGGCAATGGGGGGCTATTAAAAATATTAAATGTAATAACCAGACGACAGCAGCAACAACAATAACAACAACAAAAGAAGCAATGTGTCATCTGCATAAGGTATGACTTACTAAGCGCTTTTTAGATCATTTTACTTGCTGCTACTGTTTGTGTATACTCTATGCTCAAGAAGGAATGAGGTGTGTAGTTTGGTGTGAATTGAAGTTTATTTAGGGCTATTTTGATATTTACGACATTTATCTACGATATAAATTAAATTAATGTATCTAAAATTACTATTCTCATAACTGACTATTTTATAACTTTATTCAAGAGAACTTCTTACAGAAATCCCTTATTAATACATCAGAAAAGCTACAATCGACTGCCTGACTGACTGTTCAAGTATAAAAGGTCTAATGTATTTTGTGTTGCATACTTAGGGGAGCGGCTTGGAAATCTGCAGCTCATGAAATTACTCCTTCAACAATTTCTATATTATTTATCCAATCGCAACCAAATTTTCAGAAGTCATTTCTCTGTGGTTACTTTTTATATTTAAAAAATAAGGAACTGTCTTGCATTTAATTGACAATTAGAATTGTGTTTTTCTAGGCTAACGGGAGCGGTGAAGGGCGTGGTTAAACTCTAAAATAAACTCAAGCTGCAATATACAAATATTTGTTCATATTTTTTTGTTGTGCTAGATTTGAAAATCTTTTAAATATCGTTTTTATACGGAGGGACTATGTCAACGCGGCTTTTAATATTGTTGAGGAATATATAATATATGATATATTATTTGTGGGATCTAATTCCTCTTGCCGGTTACTTTCACCTTACCCTACTACACCAACAACTTTTTTCTATAAAAATTAGTATTTTTATACAAATTTAAAACCTTTTTTTATAAAATTCATATGGAAGAGCTAATCAAAAGATATTCTCCGTCAAATTATTATATAAAATGATACCATTCATTACTTTGCCCTACTCATTATACGTCCACAACAGTTTACCACTGCACAGGGTAAACAAATAAGCAACATAATCCAAATACCGACTTCTTACACTTCTTATTTAGGTAGTCCCAAGTTTCTGTATATTTATTTTCTTATTTTTTTTCATTATTTTCGCTCTCTTAGTTTTTTGTCAGTTCCTTCAGTCGAGTCATTATAAAATTCTCCGAACACACTTAAGAGTTATTACAGCTCATTTAAGTTTTTGCCGCTTTGCTTTGCTGTCGAACATCTGTTTTATTTCGTTTTTGAGGATCATCTTTCTCCCTTTTTTTTTTGCTTCTATCTGCCCGAAGTTCTCTCTTCAATTTAAACATTGTATCTCTAGCTAATGATATTCATATTACTAAACTTGTCAGAGCGTTAATATTTGATTTGATAAATTGTGCGTTAGCGAAGCGTAGAAAAACAAGTGAACCCCGCCTAATGATGGCATATTAAAAGCCAGTTGAATTTAACTTTGGAACAATTAACCGTCGAACATTTTAGAATGAATATAAGCCCAGTATATCATTTGTTTTTTGGGAGAAGAATAATTATAGTGGCACTTTGGACTGTAATTAGACATAGTACAGTGAGCTGAACTAACTTGAACTGCCAAATAGAAACAGAAATCATAGAATGATGATAGATATACTGGGCTTAATACGCTACAATTACGCGCGTGTGTTTGGGAAGGTATTTGAAGTGTAGGTTAGTGACTATATAGGGGTAGAGTAAGTATATATTTTTTTATAAAATATTTTTTTTTTTTTTTTTTTTTTTTTTTATTATTGGACGTTTAATACAATGACTGAATTATCAACGACACCAAGCCGATGCTTGTTGCGCGCGGGTATACTTATAATATACTAGTATATCATATTGTTCTATCTAAATGCCTTCTCTATTAAGTCATCACTTGACATATATCAATATTTACGTATATTAAGTCAAAATATTTGTCAATTATTTTCAAACTTGAACCAAAAGAACCTTCATTACTACTAACAGATCTAATTGAAAACTCAAACAAAAGTAAAGCTCACCAATTAACAAAGTGAACATGTTATTGCGGCGTCTTCGCTTTGTCTCAACAAATGTTTCAACAGACTTTTTGGCAAAACGTTGCTAATATGATTAGCACTCACTGCAGATCATTCACAGACACTCACAGTTGCATTGGCCGGCAGTTGATAATGAATGCCGTGACACAGATGTTGCAACGACGCTGCCAGGGCATTCAGGGCTATCCGGGGCCAATTAGTTGCTGTGATTTTTATGCGCTTTTAATGTTTGGCTAACCCCTCAACCCCCCTCCTCAGCAAAGGGCGCGGTGCCGCTGCTGCTGCTACCGCTCGTGCCGCATGCGATTAATTTGAATGCGCTGCTGCAGTAGCTGCTCCACATCGTGATTAATTACCAGTTGCAACGCAAGTGGCAACCTGTTTGAAGACCAGTCTTCTTCAGCTCTCCCTCTCTCTCTCTCTTGCTCTCTCCCTCTTTCTTTCGTAATATGCCAGCATTTCTCAAGGTTGCTGCTTGAATGAGGCGCTCTCATGCATACGAAAAAAGGTTTCCCGGCTCAAAGTTAAATTTATGACATAAATATGCATAAATGTGTTGCTCCAGGGCGTGGCCAGAAGACACAGAGAGAGAGGGGAAGAGAGTGAGTGAGAGAGTGTTGTGCCTACATGTGTTCTGACAGCGGGTAAGGGTTCTTCTGCCGCTGCCATTAAACGCCCCTCAACAAACAATTATGTGGCACAAGTGCGTGGCGACTGTGTTTTGTCTGCCTGCAATTACCTGAGTTTTATGCTTCAATTGTCGCGCACACCCCTTTCCCTTCACTGTCCCCTTTTCATACTCACATCACCGACTTCAGCTCTGATGACATCGGCCGCTTTGTAGACCTCCTCCTTCTTCGATATATCCACCACATAACCCTTGCAATAGCCGCCCGCCTCCTGCACTATTTCAACGGTCTCCGCAATGCCTGAAAGGTTCACAAAATTATAGATTTTAGTATTTATTGCTCCAGTCATCTCTCTCTCTCTCTCCTTCTCCCTCTAGTAACTAGTTTCCTTTCTTACCCTTTTTGTTGATGTCCCAGATGATGACTTTGGTGCCCATCTTGCCCAGTCTTTCGGCAAGCAGACGCCCCAGTCCATTGCCGCCGCCGGTAATTAATGCAATATCCGTGTTGAGTTCCTTCTCGGGATAGCCGAAGGCAATATAATAGAGGTCCTGCAATGAACAGACAAGCAAAAGGTGTTGATAATTATAGTGTGGGGAAGCGTTAAATTAATTACTGTTTAAATTCAATAAGCAGATGCTAGCGCCAAGAAATGAGTGTTAACATAAATTAACACAACATGTGCATGCATTTTGAATAATATAACAACTCAATGTGGCCTAAGGAAATAGTGCACTAAATTTGCTGGCTATAACTCTTAAACCTCTAGGGATCTCAGGGAAAATGTGTTAGAAATGTATACATTTTAAAGATATAATGCAATTTAATTCCTATTTGAAGAGGTCTAAAGCAGCGTAGTACTGAATTTAGTGTCTACAGCTTTTGTAGTTCTCGAGATCTGAGTAAAAATATGTTTAAAAGGATTCAATTTTAAAGATGTACCACAATTTAAAAGACATATCTGTTTAGAAAGGTCTAAAGCAGCGTAGTACCAAATTTAGTGGCTATAGCTCCTGTAGTTCCAGAGATCTGATAAAAAATTTGTTTAAAATGATTCAATTTTAAAGATACACCAATATTTAAAAGACCCGCCTACTTAAAATGGTCTTAACTAAGCGTAGTACCAAATTTAGTGGCTACAGCTTAAAAAATTTAAAAAAACTAAGTGTACTATTAAAGCGTTTGCGCGTGGCTGGAGATCCTAACAAAAATAGGTTTAAAATGATTTAATTTTAAAGATATACCAATATTTGAAAGACATGCCTATTCAAAAAGCTCCAAGCTAGCGTAGTACCAAATTTTGTGGCTACGGTTTTTGTAGTTCTCGAGATATGAACAAAAATATGCTCAACATGATATAATATAAACGATATACCAAAATTAAGAAAATTTCCATACTCCATAAGGTCAAATGAAGCGTAGTACCAACTTTGATACCCATAGCTCTTATAGTTCCAGAGATCCAATGAAAAATGTTTTGAAAATTTTAAAATTCCATAAAAACCGAAACCGCAATATACCAGACAACGCATGCATTCACTTTGAATTGCCAAACAACCTTCAATGTAGCCCGCAGACATGTCAAATGTCATTGCGTTCGTTGCCTAAGTCTTTTGTTTTTACGGACCATTCATTCTACTCTCGCTTTCCGCCCCAAAAATAAGTGCGCTACCATCGGACAGTGCCAATATTGATAGTACCCGCAGTGTGTGAGCTTATGTAAATTTGTCTTTTACAAAAGCCTCAATGCAAATAACACAAATGGGAGAAGTAAACAGTAAAAGTAAAAGAGATGGAGAGAGAGAAAAAGAGAGACAATGCGAATTGTCTTGCAGTTTGACGGTAGCGTGTTAATAGACTCCGAATTTGACGCCTCTGCGGGCAAACACTTGAAATATTTCAAGTCTTTCACATCCATTCGCTGCGCCGACTCACTTTGTTGATTTAGTATCAATAAGCTGTCAAAATTTATGGCTTGCACGTCTTGCATTGTCGCATAAAGATAACAAACAAAAAACAACGTGTGCGACATTAACATAACATTTTTTTAAACATTTTCGGAAACAGAAACAACAGTGCACAGTAGCATTTTTCCATCTGAGGAAGGCTCATAAATTTGTAGTTGTTCGTGCCACACGCGACGACAGCGTGCAGAGTGGTCAGCATGGGTTAAGCTCCCCTCAAGTTTTTGGGCAGGGGTGCTGCAGCTCCTGCTTTAACTTAAGGGGAGCACAGTCTGGCAAGCGTGTCCAATTATTTTGACATTAACAATGTATGTGGCGCAACAACATACCCTGCACGCATAGAGGGGAAGGTGCTGATAAAACGACATTAATATTTTGTGGAACTTATGTGAAGAGAATTTAGAAATTTAAAGGTTTTGATATTTTGAAGGATCTTTGGTTAAAAATCTAAAAAAAATATAATTTTTGGAAAATGTTTTCCTTTAATTTAACTTTTACTTTTATTAAATTTTTATTATCTTCAACTAAAAAACTACTCATCAATACATCTTGAGGTACCTCGCTTGACCTTACCAGGTTAAAAGAAGCCTAAGATGCTTTTTATATAATATTGATAACTTAAAAATCATTAGTTAACAGAGTAATGAACTTTTGAATATTTTTTCTTTTTATGCAGCTTTTCAAACTTCTAACCTGTATTTACTAAGTTATTTTCTGCAACTTGCAAGGTTGACAAAACTTAGAATTCTTTATACTGCTTGTAACTTATACTACTCAAAGATGCCTTGAGGTATATTTTAGTCAAGCTTAGTTAGCCAAAACTAAATTCTCTTTAGATTTAAGATTGATATTTTAATGATCTTAAGTTAAAAGAGGTAAAACTATAAGTTGTTCACATATAGTATTTTTAAATTGTTTTGTCTAATTTTTATTCCTGACAACATAAGAACTATTCTCCAAGATGTCTTCAGGCACTTTCTAGTCATTCAAGCTTGGCAAAACTTAAGATTCCCAATATATAAAATTGAAGACTTCCCAATCCTAAGTTTAAAAAGAAATCTCTCTATATCAAGTAGTTTTACCTTCTCTTATCTATTTTCTTGCAATTTAACTACTATCCTCAAGCGTTCTCCAAGGTATCTACCAGTCGCGCACACCCCACTGTAGCAAACTCACTTGTTTACCTCTGCCAAATTTTGCTCTCCCGAAAAATGAAAAAGAAGTCATAAATAATACGAAATTTCATTAAAGGTAACATGTTGCTGGTGTCTGACGCAGACGATCTCGATCACAATCACCACAATGATGATGATGAAGCGATGGGAATGGGGATGGGTCGCCTCTTTCACTTGTTACCTCGTTGACAGACATTTTGTCACATAATTGAACATGCAGTTCGTGCAGGAAATGCGTAATTATAATTTATGTACAACACGATAATAACTCGACGATTTACGACATAAGATACGCGGTGTAGGATAGTGTTATTTTTATTACTACCCAACACTTTACACGAACCGAATAAAAACCCTAACTTTATTCATGCGACGTTTATGCAAAAAAATAACCAAAAAAAGACAAAAAAAACCTCAAGACTGTATAAATCTTCACGTTCATTCACGGAAGTCAATGCAAAGAGACCAATCCCCCCTCCTTCGAATCGTTTCTTGTTCTGTCAGTTCTTTGGCTAATAAAGTCAAATCATGACTTGGCATATGTAAATATTGGCAAAAAATAAAGATAAAAAACATAAGTTATACAACGACATAAACTCAGATATGCTCAGTCATTTCAAGACGAAGTATAATAAAATTGTTCACTTTTGTAAGACGATTGACGATATAAACCTGCTTAGTCAGCATCGAACTTGAAGGGTTTATTGGGCTGCTTTATGCTTGGACAGTTGTTGTTGTTGTTGTTGTTGATGCTGTTGCTTGATTGTTTCTTGAATTGTTGTTAGATTGTCTGTCTGATGGCCAAGGTGAATGCATTGACCTTTGTAAGACGGAAAAGTACCAAGTAGAGTTTTTGATTTGTCTGTCAATCAGTGATTGAGACAGTTCAGGGTGTGTTGATGTGTGGAAAACTTTATCGAGGTTGCAGCTTTGAGGGAAATATGTTTAAGCTATGCAGAGTTTTGTAAAGTTACAAAGTTTTATTTATGTTAATCGAATGTCAATTTCATTTTGTGCATGACAGGTTTTTGATTGGGTTCAATATAGAGTTTTATAGGTCTAAATCTTCTTCTTTTTTTCTTTGTTTATTCGATTTGGGAAGGGCTTCTTAGGGCCTCTGATAGAGCCCTTCCTTTGAAGACTGTTGTTTTATGCCGTCTGTTTTACTGTGACAGTTCACTGAAGGATAGATCTTCTACAGGAAGACCTTTGGTCTGCCTACTCGTCTGCTGCCTTGGAGGTTCTTCTCCAAGGGCTCTTTCTAAACGCGTATCCCATCCACATCCAACTCCTCTTCCTTTTCTGCAGGTGTATAGGGGGTTCACCCGTAAGACGAGACAGGCGCTCTATTAGATATTCGATATCTATATCTATATCTACCCCACAGCAATCTAACACTCCAAACAACTTCCCTCCATCTCATTATGCTGCTCATTAGCGAAGCTCTTCACGATCCAAGCAAACAAATGTCTTCATCATCATTTGCGCATCTTTCTAACTGTAAAACATACGTGTTTATGAATTCTTCTATTGCACAATCAGCGCAGACAGGCAAGAGGAGGACAGACAAGAAGGACGGGAGGGGAAAACAACTTGCGCAATTATGCAAATTCAAAGAAAACAAAAATTCCGCCAAATCGCAGACAAGGCAAACTATAGAAATGTATATAGATATTGATGGCGATGCTAACTTCTATTCCAGCATCAAATATTTGTGTCTCTTCTTGTTGTTGTTGCTGTAGTGATTGTTGTTGTTAGTGTTGTTGTTGCTGTTGCTGCTGCTGTGCCTGGGCACGTCTAATGGAAAACACGTTTGCCCGGCAGAATTGCGAAAATGCAAAATCTAAACAACTCCGGCAAAGTTGATTCTAAGCAAAGCTGAAAGTGAAACCACCGGCAGCAGCAGCGGCAGCAGCAGCAGACAGCGGCAACTCTTGAGCAACAACAACAACAACAACAACGACAACAACAGCAGCAGCAGCAGCAGCAAGAAAAATGCACTGGAGACTCAAATCGCACACAGCTGCAGCTGTAATTGGCTCGTCGTCGTTGTCGTTAAGCGACGATCAATTGAGCGTTTCTCATTGAGCTGCAGCGCCAAACAAAAGACTTAAGGCACGAACTTGCTTGCGCATTTGTTGCTGCTGTTGTTGTTGTGGCAACCATTCACACTCACGGCTCAATAGTGACCTTCTTCAACAAATACTTGACTGCATAAAATAAATAAACAAATACAATAAATACAAAAGATAGAGAGAGAGAGAGAGGGGGGGGAGAGAGATAGACAGAGGGGTGCACAGCTGAAATTCGACACTTGCCACCGTTGCAAAAACAACAACAACAGCACATAAACCTGAAATGGAATCCCATAACAAAATTCAGCTAATGCAGACGGTGGATGGAGCGAGGGTAGCCTAAAGAGTTAGTCATCTAGAAACTAAGGTTAGGTATTGAGATAGAATAGGGAGAATAGAGAGAGAGATATGCTGCATTATACAATTCAGGTTAATCAGTAGACTGCGAGGGTAGTTCAATGAGTTTGGCATGTAGCAAATGAGTTAATAATACATATAAAATATAGGTAATGGAGATAGTTATGCTATAATAATAGAATTAGCTAATTTAGTATAGAGCGAGGGTGGCTCGAGGAGTTTAGCCTAAATAAAAAATATTATAAATAGAGATAAAGATATAACATAAATAATAAAGATAGCTATGATAGATGAGCATATCTGAGTAAATTAGCATAGAGCGAGGGTAGTTCAAAGAGTTTTACATAAAGAAAATGAGTTGGCAGAAGGTATAAGGTAAAAAGAATATAGATAGACATGCTACAATAACCCAATTGGCAAAATCAGTAAAGTCCGAGGGTAGTTTGAATAGTTTGGCAAGTAGAAAAGTGGTTTGAAATAGAGATAAATTAAAAATTGATAAGATAGATATGCTTTAATAAGAGAATAGACTAAATCAGTACACAGCGAGGGTAGTTTAAAGAGTTTGCTATGCAAAAACTTAGTAAGAAGTATAGAAATAGAATAGAAAAGAAATGACTGCTATAATAGGCAAATAAACAAGGTCAGTAAAGTGCGAGGGTAGCTCGAAAAGTTCGAGACAAAGATTGTAAATAAGCGTATTCAGCCAAGAACAATATATTATATATAATATTAATATATAATTTTTTCGTTATGCTCTATACAAAATAAGCATAATCACTAGACAGCGAGGGCAGTTTCAAGAGTTCGAGCATATAGAAAATTGTTTAGAAGTAGAGACAAAGCGTCTTATTAAGTAGATAAAGCTTAAAAAAGCAAATAATACAAATCTCTGAACAGCGAGGGAACGCTAAAAGCATTTGTCAAAATAGTTAAAGATAAAGATCAGTTAATAAGCATGATTTTTGTTCATTGTGCACACTCTTTGTTATGCTTTATATTTATTGCATTTTCGAGCAAGATAACATTTAATTACAATAATTAAATAGCTGCAGATTTATTTCGTAGATTGATGACATAAACTAGTCGAATAATTCGTTTCATTTGAAAACTGGTTTTCCTCCCCTCATGACGCGCATTCAACTTGGATGCCGTCACCGTCGGGCAACGATCGGCGTTGCAATTGAAGCGTCACTGGCTACACTTGAAACTATTATCCAATGCAGCTATCTTTGTTGTTGCTTTTGTTGTTGCTGCTGCTGCCTGACAGCGGGTGGTCGCTACTGCACGGCCTTCAAAATCCATTTTCATTTATTGCCATGCGAAAAGTTAACACCTTAACAAACCCAACCGGTCATTTTCGTGCAGTGTAATCGGGACAATGAGCGCCATTCAGCAGCAGCGTCTATCCAATCATGTTCTATGTGCAGATTGCCAATTGTTGTAGACCACAAAATATAACCCCTAATTATGGTTTGCCCGAAGATTGTGCATTATGTTTAGGTTGTTTTTGGGCATAAAGTTTATGATGTCTGGGCAACTTAAGCTTAAAATCTTTTCCTAATTTTCAGAAAAATCACCAAGCTGAGTGATCATTTTTGGAGATTGCTGGCAAGTTGCAGATGGATGATGTGGTTTCTTTTGATTAGTTTTTTATTTGGGCATATGAAAAGAACTAGTGAACTACGTGATATAATAACTGTCCATAATCTAATAGTTGAGCTTTTGGAACTGTAGACTGGGTGTTTCTGTATTAAAATTTATGCCTATGAAAAAGTGGAAGCAATAAACAATTTTTCAAAAATTTGTAACTTTGAAGATACTTTAACTTGTATCCAAAACTTTAAACCTTTATCGATCATATATAAAGATTCCTGGCTATTAGGCAGACGTTTTTTAATAAGATTAATCAATTAAAATATATATGTCAGATTTTCAGAAGTTCGTTAAACATTAAATGAATTTTGACCTGTAGCTTAAGCTTTAATAATTAAAATACTGTGGATTTCTTTAGATAAAATTGAAGAGATCTTAACTATAAAAAAAAAAGGAACTTATCAAATATTTTGCAAAAATTTTAAAGCATTAAATTATAAGGTTTTGACGACCTTTGTTCTTTGGCGAGCCAATCATGCGTTTGAACATTAAACAAATAACAGACTTCTCGTCGCGTTATAGGATTCCCTTTCATCAGAATTACTTAAAAAATGAAGGAATCAAGGGATTTAGTGAAGCTCTAATTTTTTTAAAAAATCAACGACTTATATATAACGTTTTATAGCTAAGGATCGTATAATACAATTCCCTTTCGATTAAATTTTAGTTTAAGAAAAATATATTTTGAAGCATCAAAGTTTATTAGCATTCAGAATTTTCTTAGAATTATTTTGACGTAATCGAGGGAACTATCGAAGAGGTTACTAAAAAAGATGTTGATTATATACCTGCAGGCCATTTGGAAGAAAAATCAAGTCTTATACTCATATTCACCTAATCATTAGACAAATGAGCTGTAAATACAGATAGCTAAGCCTATAAAGCTTACGTCATAATTTACAGCCCTAGACATACTGGCACACTCCCCTAACCCCAGTGAGCCAAGGCCGTTTGTAGCCTGCGCTACGTAAAACCTACGCATAGACAAGGCACAACCTTACACACACAAACACACACACACACACATGCAGGCAGTACCTATGAAGCTGCGGTTATACGACCCCATTGTTGTTGTTTTTGTTGTTGTTTGGCCAACACTTTCGATTTCAATTGCGTTTATTTCTTTTATTTCGTTTGCTTCTTCTTCTGCTTCTCCTCTGTACCGTTACACACGCATACAGACGCCACAATATGCCCGCGAAAAATGTTTGTTGTTGTTGCTGCTGTTGCTGTGGCAACGTGCCGAGCCGAACCCACAACTAGCCAAGCTAATAAAAACAGGCTTCAAAGCCGGCAAAATGCAAAAGTTGAACTGGGTCAACAAGCCAAAACGCAGCGGAGGCAGCAGCGACGCCAGCAGTGACGCTGGCAGCGGGAGCGGCTTGGCTGCGGTTGGGAATAATGTCTGACAAGCTGCCCAAAAGCGCATGAGGCGCACGCCTGCGAGGCAGTTCCAGAAGCAAACACAGCGAGAGGAAGAGAGAGAGAGACAGCTGCACCTGCACCTACTACATGCAAGCGCGCGTTTGTTGCCTAAGTCTTTTGTTTTGTTTCAGTAATCAGAAATGCAGCGACATAAACCAGGCTAATATCGCCCGGCCAGCCAAGCAAAGCCCATTATTAGCACAATCAATCAATATGCAATTGCAACAATAACAACAATTACTAACAGCAGCAACAACAACAGCAAGTCTCTCCTTCTCCCTCTCTCTCTCTGTCTCGCCTTGTACATGCAAATTCGCTTGAATCACTTCATGACTCGTTGATGTTGCATTCAGCATGCAAATGTCAACATTTTTATGCACCCCCCACTCCCTACCTCTCTCTCGCTTGTATCATCTTTGTTAGTAAAGCAGAGTTACCTCGTCAATTGGCTGGCACTCATGCATAATAAGACCCCAGCAATATACATGATATACATGCCATATAATGATCATATCTCAACAGAGACAGACAGACAACGCAACGCCGTCGAAAAGGTTATAATTTGCCGAAGAGAAAATATATAATAATTATGTGGCCCAACAACAAAGGCAAACAGAAAAAAAAACTTTAAACATATTTTTCGCTTATGTAATCCAAGTGAAATATGTTTATAAAGCCGCAGCCGAAGTTTCGAAAAGGGAAACAGAGACAGAAAAAAATTCCCTCGCCTAATATAGGAAATTCTTTGTTAACTAGCGTTAAATTTCAATTGCGCTTTGCGGCCCTTTGTGGCAGCTGATCGCAGATAAGCCAGCAAAACGTTTAGTGCCCCGTCAATCTCAGCTGTGCAATCTCTCGCACTTCACACACAATGGATTCGGTTTCTCTAGCCACGAGTTTTAATTAAATCCAACAGAATTGTTAGGAAGATTAATAGACAAGCGTGTCTACGTGTCTTGAATACTATTGATAGTTAGAATTGAACTTTGACTGTTTATTTATCTAATGCGATTTTGAATGGGATTTAATAATGCAAATATTTTATAGCAACAAACAAGTTGAAGTTGTTTGATTGCGGTAAATAGTTAATTAAGATTTAAACAAATGTTGACGGTGTAAATTACTTTATTAAGAATTTTATTCTTTTTACTTTCTGTTGAGAAATTTTGTATTCAATGTGATGAGATAAGCGACAATCACAGCAAATATACAAATTTGCTTTGCATGTTTCTATAAAGTTCTTTAGCCTGCAGTATATTTCTTTAGTTATGCAGTATATTTTAAACTTTTTTTTCTGTCCATTACCAAGTTCAACTCATCTGCAAAACTATCTTTTAATTAACAAATTAATCGACTTATAAGTAAGCTCTATATCGGTAGCCACTTGGACTCCCTTGCAGATTTAATGCGAACTGATCGTGCGCGTGTCGTTTTGCGTTGACAGCCTCGAAAAAAAGGGTAGATAAAGCTGACAGAGTTTGGCAGATAAGCCACGAACTGTTGTAATGACAGGCAGACCCAGAGGGAAGACCACGAATATGACAGCACAAGGATGAAGTAGAAAATAAAACTTGTTTTGATTCAATTCATTAATCAAGTCAACAAATTCAGATTATAAATTGCACTGTTTACTTTAAGAGAGTCAAGTTGTTGTGGGTCAAAGCGTGAGAGTTTTCGGAAGATTATACAAATAAATATATTAAATATAATTTTGTAAATTTCCATGGTAATAACTTGAAGGAAATAAATGCTTAAAAATACTTTATATTAAATTTATCTAATTTTCAATTTTGGCCCAACTATATATAAATATTGTTGGTTCATGGTCCTAAATTGAAGCAAATTAAATGTTACAATAATTTTCTTTTGTACGTGAAAAGGTTTTTTTTATTTAATTTTGCTATTTTGTTTGGGTTATAAAGGCAATTAACTTCAACGACCTTGCAACGTAGTAGGCAACCCAATTTATAATGCTAACAATTATGATCTTCCGCAATGCATAACATATTTTCAAAGGCCTTGTCAGAAATTTTAATATATATTGCTCATGTTTGCCCAGAGAGATGAGGATAAAATATATATCGAATATACTTTTTACCTCTTTATATTTATTGAGGCGTGATTAGTTATTTTATTAAATTTAGGTGAAGATTTATTAGACACTTTTAGAGATTTATTAGACACTTTTAGAGCTTATTAAATTGCTTTTTTTGGCCGGCAAGCTGTCACTGTACTCAGCCCCAATTAGTTTACTTCTGTCTATTCTGCTCCTTCTGTTCTCTATTTTACCTCTCATTTCTTCATTACGTCACACTTTTTTCACCCTTTTATTCACTAGTCAAATAATTATTATTTAAATATTCATACAATCCAATAAACTCAATGTTATATTTAAGTTTAATACAGTTTAACTTAGACCCGAACCACTCTGTCAAATAATATCAATTCGCCAAAATATCTTTGAGATTTTTATTAAAATAGAAATGTTGTTAACAAAGTAATTGGCCTTCTTCATTTGAGTTCTCCACACATCTATAAATCACACAATATTGTCAATTCAACACGGAAGATAAAAAACAGACAAGAGATCAAACAATTTGAATCTGTTGACATGCATAAAAAACCTCTCGAGGGCTTTTGCTGTGATAAAAACAATAAATAAAAGACCACCAAAAACACACACAGCACACAAAACATGACATTGAGCAGCTCCAGAAAGACATGAGCTCACGTAAATCTAACACGAATCTTCTTCTTGGAATCTTACCTGAAGTATAAAGCCGATGCTGCAGATGATGAACCACATAACGTCCGCAAAGGCATCCCAACTATTCCAAAGGTATTGGCGCCAACTGACATCGACTGCAGTTGGGGGCGCTGCCACGCCCACTGTGCTGCCATTACCATTTTGCAGCGCATGTCCGTTGGAGATCGGTTTCTCATCCAACTGCTGATTGTTGTTATTGTTGTTGTTGTTCTTCACCATTTTAAAAGGGAATTTTACACGTTTATTTTGCACTTGATTTTCTATTTAGAATGAAATTTAATATGATTTTCTATTTATTTTATTTGTAATCTGGTCACATTGAATGCTTTTTCGTCACTTTTCTATTGGCGGGGCAATTTGTTTGGCTTTACAATAACGAAACACAGGCGAGCAACAATTACAATAACAGTAATAATAACAACAACAACGGCGAGTTAACGAAATCTTACTTAGTTTTTTTTTTATCTACTTCGTTTGTTCGTTTTCGTGTGTTTTGTGTTGCCTTTATTATGCTTTATGGTGTTTTGCGTTTCTTTCTTTATTTTTGTTTTTTTTTTTTTTGTCTCTGATTTTCCGCGCTGCACGTCCGCTCTCGTGAGCGTAGCAAACGAATTTGAACGAAAGGAATGAAATTCGACTTCTTATTTTGGGGCGCTATTGGATATCGCCAGCGTCGGCGTCGACGTCGGCTGAGCAACGAAGCGCCGTCGCTGTCGTCGCCGAAGCTTAGCTTGTGTGACGTCACTCGAGCGACAGCTTAAGCTTCGTCGCAGTTTCAGCTGTTTTTTGTTGTTGTTTTTGTTCAAGTTTCATGCGACGCAATGCGAGCTTGCGTTCTTTTATCGCTTTACTCTTAACTCTTTTGCTGTAATCTAATGAAAAGCTTCCTATGTTGTTATTGTTTCTGCTTTCTGAAAGCTACATTAGAAGCATGCCTCAAAGGCTTTTGGCTTATGCAAGCTCATTAAATGCACTTGAACATTAAAAATATAATATTATGCTGCATTTATGTTAAATGCACTTGAGAGTGTCTATAACAACTTTTAGCGTCGACATCATAATGAATGATCATTAGCTAATTATAAAGTTATTACTCAAAAACCCTTTAGTTTCGTCAAGCGCCTCAAAAGATGCTAATGAGTTGCGGGCACGCAGTGCCTTCAAGTTGTCTGCACCATGTTATGTATTATCTTTCTTTCGCAAACTCTTTTATCAGTAATTGGGCCATTACCAATGCAAATAAACCCCAGACATATACATATCTTTTTTCACTTTTCAACACAGTTTTATGACTGTAGTGTGTGTGGAAAACATTATTAAGTTGGTCTGACAGCCCTAAACAATATTTTTATTCTTTCCTGTGTTGAGTTTTCCCATAGTAAGGTTTATTTTATGAAAATTCGACTTGTTCTCAAGATATTTCTACTGCAATGATAGTGATTTAAATATTTCATCTATATTTAAACACTCCCTTGCCGTATTTTACTAAAAAGAATTTTTGTAAACAGATTTTTATTGATTTATGATATCCCAAGTTGGATTTATCAAATTTAAATGTGTTTTATACGTATTTCACAAGATATTCCAGTATAATTACACCACAATATGTTTTTCTTTCTTATTCAATGTGTTCTTTATATGGTACACAACTGCATTACATCATAATTAGTTATTTTTCAAGAGTATATCTTTGTTCCATCAACTCTTCTTACTCAACAGTTACTGTACAGTCCATAAGTTATGGCTTATTAGGCTTATCTGTGTCTTTGCTTTCCCAACTCATATACAAAGTATTTAATTGGCATTCCCCCACACATGTTCACTTTCCTTTAAGTCTGATTCTCTGATTTATGTTTGTGAATCACGCGTACCAAAACGGATGCTAAATGAAAGCAAATTATTGTGCACACACACTCACGTCATTTATGTTATGTTGTTGTTCCTTTTTTAGTCTCTTTTTAATTCCCTTTTTTCCCAGCCCATCCCAAGTTCTTTGTGTGCATGCAACATGTGTTATATTGGTACTCAGATACTCTGTAGATAAGCTATAGTTCATCAAAAGTATTTTTAGCCAGTAAACTATGCTTCGCAAAATACCTAAACTATGACGAAACAAAGACATAATTTATAATCAATTTTTAGCATAACATCGCTGATGAACTTCAAGGGTATTTGCATTTCGGCACTCTGCAAATATTCTTTCTCGTTTTCACATGCAGCAATTTAGCGAGTGCAAACACGTTATGCAAATTATAGTGGTGAATTTTTATTTTTTTTAGCCTGTTTTTTTCTTTATCAATTCTTGTCGATTTCGTCACATTTCATAGGCATGAAAATATCGCGTATTGGACTTGATCTTTTCAGCATGTGTTTTGTTTACGTGCGTTTTTTATCGCATATTTTTTTTGCATTTGAAACGAGAATCAAAGAGAGTCAGTCGATCGAGCTTTGGGTCAAAAAACGTATAAAAAACATTTAAGGCCATTCCCCAACAGAGCCAGTGCTGCACAGTGTGGTCAGCTGCATGATGAGGTTGCAAAATGTGGTAAGCGCCGATGCAGTGGGGGGCGCCGAAGGGGACGACGTGAAGTTGGGCGCACATCGTGAATTGCATTAAGTTGCAGACGTGCAGACTCCACTTGAGTCTTTTGAAGACTCTTGTGGGCACTTCTAAATGTCGAACTCATGTGTATGTAATAATATGCACTCTATTTACACATTGGCATTTAACGGCACTTTAAACGGCAAATTTCACAATGTTTACACACACACACATACACAACAATACTTAAAGTGTACGTTCTCAGTTGAAAATTCAATTGGCAACACGCGCGTGGGAAAGCTAATTATCGTCTTTTTATCGATTGCGATAAATGTGTGCAGATATGCTAATTTTACTTGCTTTTATTTTGTGCAATACTTTTTAAAATTCACTTCGTCGTCTTTTGCATTTGATTTACTTTATTTTTTGTTGCTTCCACTTCGTTTGTCATCAAAATGCGTGAGAGAGCGCGACATTTGCGACGCACGCGCTGCCAATAAGAACTGCACGAAGAGAGCATACATGAGAGAGAGCACGCAAATCAGCTGTGATTTTCGGTCATTTTTGGTGGTTGTTTTGCCAAGCAGGATTTACAGGAAAGAGAAAGAGAGAGTGAGAGCGCGAGTGCAAGGCCGGCTGAACAGCTGTTTGGCAGCGTTGCCAGTTATTGCAAAATTCAATTCGACTTAATTTGTTTATTTGAAATTTGAAAGTTTAATATTTAATTGACGTATTTTTATAAAATATTATTAATAATTTCCGGCTAATTAGCTACAAAAGAACAACATTCTCTACCAAAATTATTTCCTTCTCCTAAATAAACAATTTAACCTCGTGCCCTGTTGACCGCGCGCTAAAAATATGTAAATCCGAGAAGTGAAAATAAAAGAAGTATTGTTCTCGACTAGCAAATACCCTCTGCTTTGTATTGGTCAATTAATATGTAAGACAAAGAGAACGTGCTTTTATATATGCCATTAATTTTAAGCCTATTGGGTATCCACAACACAACACTGTCGAACAAAGTAAATGCCCGACCTTGGCGCGTAGCGAAATAAAAAACCCGCTAGAACTACTTATCGAAATTAACGCAATTTGTCGATTGTGGCCATTTGTCAAAGATTCGCGCCGCGGCGCCAACAGCCAAACAAAAACCAAAGCCGAAGCCAAAGCCGAACTTTAACCTATTTTACTTCCTCACACGCACAGAAGAATAATAACCAGATTTGTACGTGTATGCGTGTTCGGCATCTCGCAGCGTTAAGAATTCTCGTTTGCGAAACGAGGAGCTTGCGAACTTCCGGCTGAGTCTCCATAGAACGTGTTTTCTACCATGTGCGCCACGATGCCAAGTGGACGATGACTTAGAGACCTCAAGTTGGGGCTTCAGTTTGGATTATTTTAAATATATTTTTATGGCTTATAGGCATATACCCTTGCCAGAAGGTTATATTGGTTGGTAATGAGTTAGGAAATATTATAAATTCTCAATATATGAACTTTCAGCATATTAAGTTGTTGCCAAATCCAAAATAACATTTTTTATTTAAATATCATCTTTATATTCCATCTACATATCATGTAGCTATCGGTAAATCAATCCAGCTAGCGTATCTTAGCTTCGACAACTCAATCTCCCTTGTCTTTTGCTTTATTGATGGCCCATTTGATTAGAATTGCGCATTTTTCATCATCATTTCTACAACATTAGGTATGGCAATTATTATAAGCTCGCAAAATATTGTCGAACTCATAAAACATAATATGCGCTTATTGATGAAATCTTCAAGGTCGTCTGCAGGAAATGTTTCTGGATCTGCGCAGAATACACATTCCAAATATGTTCCGAAGTGTTAATTATATTTCTATTCACGATACTTCTAACTCTTATCTCCATCGAAGAGTAAGAAGCCATTAAATTCCGTGAGCTTTCGGAATTGCGTTTTTAGGTAGCCACAAATAATTGAGAATGCTTCGAACATTATTTATGTTGACAATCGGTAAATCATTATTCAGGTTTGCTCGTTTCTCATATTCTCAGAATATTTGGCTATGCGCGGGTTTAATTATAGCTTAATTGATCTAAGTGACGTAAAGATTTCCGAAAAATTTCAAATTTGATAAATGTATCTCCAACCAGTACTGACAAACTCTATCCAGTTCCAATTCGTTCAAATCAAATAAAAACTCAACTCTTTCATCACACATGACATTGAATATTATTCACGGCCTTTCCTTAAGGCCTTCTCAATTACCACTTACAAGCCCGACGCTTTTTGACACTCACTAAAAATTAAAAACAAATCAAACATCCAAAAGACAAAAACTGCTAATAAGATAATAATAATAAAGTTATAGAAGGAGATGGCAATAGAATACGAGAACCTGAACAGACTTTGAAAACTTTTCCATGTAGCTTTATAAAATATATGCAAATTTACAAGGGAATATTGTAACATATCGAATGAGATCTAAATGCTTAAGGGGTGTGTCAGATGAGTATGTAAATGCGTATAGAGCTATAAATTGTGATAACATTATTTGTTTAGACATCCGCTTATCTCCGTTTGTTTTTTGCACTCATTCTAGCCTTTTTGAAGCCAAATATGAATATCAAATTTCGCCTTAATTGGCCTCTCTTTTAAATGATTGTAGCCAAATTATATTTCATTAGGGTTACCTTTTTAACAAGCTCTATGCACATTACCTGCAATTGCTGTTCGCTTATGATGTCAGCTGGCTTTGAAGAAATGCCCCGAGCACCTATTTATAAACTTATTTTGGTCCAAACTCTACGTAAAGTTCACTTTAATAACCTCCACTCGAGAGTCAGCTCATTAAATGAGTTTTTAATTAAATTAGTGGGCAAATCATAAGTAAAAAGGCCAAGCGGACAGCTGAGGCTGTGCGGCATTAACACATGTGTGTGCCCGAAACCCGAGCTATATTACCCACATATATCTTGCCGGTAAATAGACAAAAACAAAAAACATAATAACCAAGTGGGGAAGGTCGAGTGCTGGAGTCGTCGCTTCGACGAGTGTTAAATGACCGCAGCCTCAACCGTACGAAACAAAAACCAGAGCTCAAGTAAGATCATGTTCAAAATAGTTCAGACTCTGTGGATTTTTCCCAAATAGATGACTTTATACCGGCTACCGAAAGGGTTGAAGTGTTTTATAGGTTTGTGTCAATCAAAACAGTATGTTATAGGTAGAAGGAGGCGTGGCAGACCCCACAAACTATATATATTCATAATCAGCAACGACAGACGAGTCGATATAGCCGCTTGTGTAAATTTCAGAGACTTTAATAGGTAAATCTACCAAATTTGTTATCAATATGTGTTCTTACACAGATCAAGTTCATTTGAGTTTTGGCCACGCCCACTTTCGCTCACGTAAATCGATTAAAAACTGAATTCTAAGCGTAATTATAATGATAGACAGTTAATTTTTGGTAAACACAAAAACTGGCAAACCCCCAAATGATTGCTTGAAATTTAGTTGCGATTGGATAATTATCAAAAAAGTTATTAAAGAAATAAAAAATAAGTACTGATTTCCAAGCCGCTTCCTGAAAGTATGCAACACAAATAACACAAAAGAAGTTATACCTTTTTATAGAAATTTCTTTGGTCAGCTGTGTAACGGGTGTATCCAAATGTGGGCACACTCAACTGTAGCTTTCCTAAAGGTTTTTTTCTTTTTTTATAAATAATACATAATGTCATTAATGGAGTGATCTGCTGGAGACGCGTTCATTATGCTCGTCTGGTATGCGTCTGTCGGGAACTTGTTTCACTCTCGCCCAGCCAGATAATCCAGTTTATGCACCATTCTCTTTATCGATACCCAAATCGTTAATAAAACTTCACATTTCGTAGTGCCGTCTGTGGAGTTCTAAATTTATGCCTTGACGTTAGTCCGAATTAGCACAATCTTTTTGTTTGTTTATCTAGAATTTTAGCATTCCATGTGGGTGTCATATTCTCGTTTATTATTCACGTCTGACATTGAACTGCGAAATAGCGCCAGGTGATACAGTATCTCTTAAGTGAACTGTTCCAGTGTTTATCTTACTCGTTTTTGATAAGAAACGCAAAATATTTGGCAATCAAAGTGGAAGAATATATTTTGTAGAATCGTGTTTGTTGAGAATTCTACCAGATTCACTTTCAAACTATTTTGCATTACTTTATTTTATAGCCAGTCTATGCAAATCTGAAAGTTTTATTTATAATTAAAAGATACAACCTCTCAAGTATAGAGAGACTATGCGATTGAGCAACCAGTTTCGACTTCGAATCTCCGTCACATTTATCTCTGGCGCGTTTCGCATTATATTTTCACTTCATGTTTTCAACTGAATTGGATCTACACTTAATTGAAGTGCCTTTTAATTGCAGTGCTCGTTAAAGTTTCATATAAAATGTAATTCTAATTTTAAAACAATTTTTATAACCTTCAATTGTATATTACATTTCGTCACGAAGTGCTACACGTGTCGCTGCAAACGGGAATGACCCTCACACATATTCTTAATCAGAACAACCACTGAAGTTGATCTAGTCACATACAGCTCTTTGTGTCGATATCTGAAAGGGAATTCAGAGTTGAACTTGTGAACATTTTGGTTGAAAATGAAAAGAATTGTCAAAAGTAACTTGAGAAAATTCGCATATACCCATTTCTAAGTGAATAAATAAAAGAATATTCCATAGATAGTAAGCTGGTCTAGTTTATCTCACACAGAGTAGAATTTGACAAAAAGGAAGCAAGAGCAGCTGTATGTAATATCTTTAGTATACAAAAGTATCTTACAGACAGAAAAATATCTTGACTATACATATTAATGTTTACAACAGTACGTTACAAATACAAAAGTACCTATAATATTGGGTTGACCTAAAAGAAACTGGTGATTTTGCATACAATTTTTTGTCAATTTATTTGAACGGCTTATGACTCTGTTATTGCATTGTATCTTTTATCACTTATCAGGTGGCACTTTTAGATTGCTTTAGAATTTTATATTTGCTTGTTTGTTGGTAATTTTAAAATGGAGCCCACAAAGGAGCATTTTCGTCGTATTTTACTTTCTTAATTCCGTAAGGGAAAAATGCATCTCAGGTTGCTAAAAAGTTTCATGATGTGTATGGTGACAAAGCCTTATAAGAAACAAAGTGTCAAAGTTGGTTTGTCATATTCCATTTGAGAGATTTTTTACTCAAAGGCAAGCCACGTTCAGGTCGGCCAAGTTCAGTTGATGATGACGTTATCAAGGCTTTGATCGAATCGGATCGGCATGTAACTGAGCGTGAGATTAGAGAAAAGTGAAATATATCACAATCAACAATACATTATCATATGATCATATGATCACCGGTTTCTTTTCAGTCAACCCAATACAAATTGGCCCTATACCAGACCTAGTTTGAGGATTCGAAGGAATCCTTTCTATAAAACAACATTTTAAGGGTACAAAAATGTCTCGAAGTTACAAATTTCTTGCAAAATCACCGTCTTCGGCTATGAAGGTATGTTAAGAATGAAAAAGTACGAGTATCTTAAAGAAGCAAGTCTGTCAAAAATCACCTCATAAAAGTGTCTTAAAGATATACATTTATAGCAGACTTAAATATTCAAATTCAACATAAAATTACCGCATTCGAGGCCTAATTTGTAGACACAGAAGATATGGATATGGGGCTCTGAGTATTAAAGCTCTTTATGAATAAATGAGTGTCCTATTCTGCAAAATATTTAATGACTACGATCAATTTTAATGCATTTTAGGCTGTTTCTTGTTTTCCTCAATCAAATTAATTTAATTTATAAATATAAATTTTAATCTCATTTTAGCCACTAAGTTGACATTACTGTCTCTGATTCTAGGGTTTCAACATAAGCCTCACACTAGCGATACAAAGCAAGAGACACTTGAGCAACTTAGCGCAAAGCTAACGAAGCAACCCCTAACTGTACCTCTTATCTAGTACCACCTAAACCCTACACCCTAAAACACCTTCCCATAACCCCCTCCGCTCTACTGCCGCCCCACCCAACCAGCTGACTAGCTGGTCATCAAAGAGCAGAAGGGCAAAGCGCAAACAGATGTGAAACCAACTGTAAACGCAGAACGTAAACAATCCTCAGTGCGCAGGATCGAGTGGAAGCTCAGGGAAAGCTTTCGCCTATGCCACAAAAATGTGTGGGAAAGCTTCAAATGAGCATTCAGTCAATTGCGGCCAATTTGCGAGAGTGCAGCGTGACGACGGGTGCACATTGTTGAGAATCTCGCGCGGATTACGTGTGTGTGCGGGGCCAAGGCAAGGCGAGGCGTAGCGGGCAGTGAATAGTTACGACTGTAATTTGTCAGCTGATTGTGGTATTTAGCCCACTGTAGCAAGGCGTTAACGCGTGCCACGTCGACGGGACGGGCTAATTAAAGGCAATGCCAGGCCACAAGTGACACATCAAGTCAATCGCAAGAGATTTAATAAAGATCTCAATACTATATAGCAAACATATATAAAGAGACTTTATAGATAAATGTGAATTGCAGCTGAAACTGAACACTTCGAGAGCTTTGCGCTGGCAGGAAGCCAACAAACGTAACGTAAGGCAGCAGCATGTCGAGCGCCAGGTAGGCCAAACCAGACACAGACCCGACCCGACCCACCCAGACCGATTGCCATGTCATCCATGTCCCGATACACACACACACACTCGTCGTTGGTTGACGTTCTGATATTGTGATTTATCCACTCGAGTTGTGTGTAATCAATAAATTGATTTTTGATTGCCTTGTGTGGGTTTTCCCCCTCTGGCACCCCCTCTGCACTACTCCCTGCTTCCCTCTCGTGTCTACCTGTCTCTGACTATCTCTGCTTGTTTTGTTCTTTATTTGTTTTATCTGCCACAGCCTTGTTTATTCTTTTCTATGCATGCCTTCTCTTCCCTCTTATCCTCCTCTCCTGCTCAGTCTTCACTTCCATGTTTGTGTCGGCGTCACACTGACTGGCGCTGTTTATCGTCTACCCCGTTGTTTTTGCTTCTTCTTCTTCTTCCTTTTGTTTTTATGTTCCCTTTGACTTTTGTTTGCGTTACAAATTTATGTCGCTCAGTCCACAGTGCGTATGTGTAATGTGCAGTGGATGAGGCCGCCTGGGAAGAGTTGAAGTTAGACGGTTGGAAGTTGAAGTAAGAAGGGAAGAATGTAAAGAGACATTGGTTGCTTAAATGAAGGAAATAATAATAAATAAATATGTGTAAACTAGAGTTCTGTCTAATATTAGCTTGTATTTATTTAAATAAATTAATTAGAAAAGAGTTTATTGTGTAATTTTCTAGAGTCCTTTGGGCTCAAATAAATTATAATTAAAATTGTCTAAACAAAATACTTTTCATATATTTTAATTAACTTTTTTATTGCACTTTAGTTCTTTATAATATTAGTTTGGATTTAAATTTAAAAAAAATATACTTTGAAAAGAGTTTATATGTGTAATTATCTAGACTACTTTGGGCTCAATATAAGTATGATTAATAGAGTCTAATTAAATTTATATACTTTCGTTAACTTTTTATTGCGCTTAAGTTTTGTATAATATTAGCTTCTGTTTATTTAAATAAATTACTTTCAAAAGAGTTTATTGTTTAATTTTCTAGAGTAAATTTGGCTCAATATAATTATAATAAAAACTTATCCAATCAAAATTAATTTGATATATCTTCGTTTACTTTTTATTACGTTTTTAGTTCATTCCCAATTAAATAATGTAGCTTATTAACAATAATTCCACACTCAGCTTTAACTAAAAGTATATTCTAGAAATATCATATATGTATAGCTAGATATACTATATATATATAGTGCAATTAATATAATGGCAATTACGAACTCAATAGATAATGAAAATTCGTTGACTTGTTTGTTGCGCTCTAGTCACGCACTTTACCAAACTGAATGAGTAAAGCAAACAAACAACAGAGGCGGAAGGAGAGGAAGGCAGGGAGAAGGGGTGTGAAGACTCGCCTGACATTCGTGTACACGATAGCGAATAGATGAGTGATATTCGCACACTATTCGCTTGTCTAGCTGCGAACTAAAAATAGCTTCAACTAGAAGTAAAATGTAGAGCGAAATGCAGATTAATACTTAATGAAGAAGAGGAAGAAGGGGTGTTCTGTGAGGGAAAGTGTAAAGCGCACAGCCCATAATTATTTCAGTTTGTTTGACCAACTTTGCCGGTTCCTGTCATGCAATTACGTTGGGCTATTCATGTAATTACCCGGGGGGGAGAATTGTGCATACGAATTACGATTAACAGCAAATTGGCCTGGCAGCATAAAATTTCCATTGAAATGGCGTAATGGGATACCAAAGCAGGACACCCACACACTCACACACACACACACACATGCACACAATGTCAGATGAGTCATGCAAACAGAGATGCCACGAGTTGTAACCCTAACCCAACCACAAGCCCATAAGTTCGCTGGCGTTGGTCAACTCGTCAGCTTGGCGCCAAAAAGTTACAACAACTTGGGCAACTTTCTGTCCTTTTCTTCGTCTCTTTTCCAATCTGTCCATCCGCCTTTCTTACTGTCTGTTCCTCTGTCTATGTGCCTACCTTTATGTCCTTTTGTCTTGCTGTCTGTTCATCTACCTGCCTTGTATGTCCCTCAGCCTCTCCCCAGACTTTCCATCTGTCTGTTCATCTACATATCTGTCAGTCCTTCTGTCTGCCTGCCTCCCTGTCTGTCCCTCTGCCTGCCTCCCTCCCTGCCTCCTTATCTACTTTCCTGTCTGTCTGCTCCTCTGTCACTCTGCCTGTTCTTACATCTACCTTCCTCTGCCTACCTATCTACCCCCATATGAACCTTCTTTTCTCTTCTTCCTTCCCCCCCATATCTTCTAGGTGACAAAACCGCAAAAAGTGAACTGTCTGTCGAATTGCAAATTAAGTTTTAATTACGTTTGCTTGACTCAGGTTATTTTTAATTAATTTCTGCGGTTTAACTCTTACTGCAGCTTGCTGGATGCGCTGTGCAGCGGCAGCGGCGCTCGCCTCGCGCTGGGCACCACCGTCCTTGCCTACCTGATTGCCTACAATGAGGCTGCCGCAACGGGCCTGCTCTTTGCCACGCTGCTGGCCACGGTCTATGGCGCCATGGCAGGTGAGTGCACAACAGAATTCCTTAATTATACTGTCTTTATTGTAAATTTTCCCCTCCCTAGCCCGCTGCAAGTCGAGCCTGCGCAGCCTGCAGATGCCCTATGTGCGCGCGACGAACAAATTCGACTTTGGCTGCCTCTTTCTGGCCACCTGGATGGATGCACTGGCTGCCATGTGTGCCTGTGCAGCGCTGGCACGCACACTGAGCGCCTGTCTGGATGCCATGACTGGCGGATTGGCGCGTATACTTATACTGGGTATGACTAATAGCATTGGCCGCGAGTGTAAGTGAGTTGTACATTTGCTGTTGCATACTTTTAGGCCGCAATGCACCTGCCAACGAACCGTGGCCCGATGTGCTTGGCGTTGCTGTTGTCTTTCTGGTCACCGGCATGTTCATGCTGGGTCTCGAGGTGAGGCTACATAAATTATAAACTGACTATAAGATACCCTAACTTTCTTTTTGTTTTCTTAGCACTCGAAGGCCTTCAGTTTGCTCATGACACTCGGCATGTTTGGCCTGAATGCAATTCTCAGCGCTGTCGGCTGGTGGCGTGGCAATTTCCTGGCCTGGTCGGAGAATTTCTTTCAGCCAAATGGCATTAGCAGCGTAAGTGGATCCAGTTGCTAACCTAATCCACCCCACTTCTCCCTCTCCTTCTCTCTCGCTCTCTAAATGCTCTGCAAATGTTCTCTTATTGGGTCAGTGCACTGTGCTCGTAGTTTCTTTCCCCGTAGTTTTTTCCATCGATTTTTGCCTCGCATTTTTGCGTGTCTTGCGGCAATTGAAGCCGCCGCAGGATATAAGCTTTTGATTATGACACGTGAAGTCAAAGTTTCTTTCAGAGCCGTAAACATTCTCCGGTGCTGATGTATGTGACGTCGAGCAGAACCGAAAGCATTGCAGAACTTTTGCAGCTGTTTTTTACTTTTGTTTATTATGCATCGACAAAGTGAGGGGGTAATGGATGAGTAGCATTAGTATGGGTTGGTAGAGTTAGTAAGGAGTTAACTTCAATTTTCATGTAGAAATAGGAACTTTCGCCAAAGCAAAGGAAGCTTGAGACCAAATAGAGGGTGTCTACTAATAATATACTTCAATTTGCCGCTAGAAAACTGTATGTAAAGTCTTTCATGAGTTTGAATTCTACAGTATATCTCACTTTTATCTATTGATATTAATCTTCTAAATTATAAAGGCTTTATCCCACACAATAATAGAATCATGATTATTTACCTTTATCTTTACAATTAAAAAGTACTGACATATTAAAGGTCTAGTATTATCCACAATTCCCTTTTTGCATTAAAAATATGATATGAATTTAACGATTTGTTCCTTAAACTGTCTACTGCAATGCACTTCTTCAATTTCATATGAGCTCAAAAGGTAAACAAGGATTTTTTTTCAGTTTAATATGATACAATAAAATAAAAAAATATTGGAGTATTTTCCGCTTAAATGAATAAATCTGCAATAAATTGAAGAGACAACTTTCCAAAGCTTATCTTCCTACGCAGACAACAGAAAACTGAGAAATAGGAAAGCCCCGAAAAGGAAATATCCGAAGAAAGAAAATAATTTGCATAATTAAATATATATCAAATAATAATTTGAAATAACCAGAATTCATCATGATTGCAACGGGCTTGAAATGAAAAGTAGAAAAATACAAAAACCGAATTTTGGTTGTTTCTTTGTGATGTATTTCAATTCCTAACCGGCGTCTCTAGGGATTTCTTGCACGTCTGATTTTTGTGATGCCGATATATAGGGCGCAAATACAATATAATGTTTTATATTATATACGACTATATTATTTTTCTTCTTCATAAGATATATTTTTATAAATTAACATTCTTTCCCTTCATTAGATATTTATGTATTGTATCCCAGCAAATCTAGCGATATTCTACAATATTTGTTATATTCACACATATCCTACAATATAAACTATGTTCACTCATTTCCTACCTCTTATCTGTCTTTCTTCGCAGTTCTTTCTCTCCACTGCACTACTAACCTACGCCTATCCCAGTGTTTGGCCCCAGCAGCATCGCAGCGGAAGAGTTACAGCCATATTGGTTATAGCACTGGTCAGCATATCGCTGCTGCTCACGGCCATCTGTCTGTCCACGGTGGTGCATTTCAAGTAGGTAGCCCAATTGAATTCCTAATTATATCATTCTTATATGGAATCTCTTCCGTGTAGATCCCGTGAGGAGTACGTGGCCGTGCCGCTGTTCAACATACTGGACGAGAGTGGCTTCCACAAGCTGGTGCCCGCCTCTGCGTGCATGATTCTCTTGACCAGCTCGGCGGCTTTTCTGGAAATCTTTCCTGAACTGTACGGCTTGGTGGTGCGTCTAGCCACCTCAGAGTGGCGCATATTGTCCAAGCAGATAAGCTACGAGAGCTCGGACAGTGGCAATCCCGTGCTGGCTGTCTTTCTCGCCGGCAGCTTGTGTTGCATGTTGGCATTTGCCTGCCCCTTGCAACATCTGAGTTACACTTTGGCTGCCAGTCACATTGCTTCCGTCTTCTTGCGTGCCTTCTATCTGCTTTACATTCCCTATAGACCCAAGTTTATGCAGCCCAGCAGCAGCGAGTCCTCATTGTCCTACAGTCGCCTCTGCACGGCGCCCATTGCCAAGAGCAGCAGCAACAGCAGCAGCAGCGCCGGCACCAGCAGTTCCAGTCGCCTCAAGCGCAGCCTGTGGAACATCAGTTTGCCCAAGCACAGTGGCTCCAAGAAGAAGCCAAAGAACAAGCAACGTAATAAGCCAGAGCTGGAGAAGGAGTGGCTGTTGCTGGGCGAACCAACATCGCCGTGTCCACAGCGCGAGGGACGAGATGTGGAGTCCACCATATTATCCGATGGAGAGCCACCGGTGAGTGGGAGAGGGAGTGAGAAGGAGAGAGAGAGAGTGTGAGAGGGGGGACGATATACACAAGCATTAAAACCACAGTCAAAACTACAGTGTTATAATCACTTTTTTTATTTTTTGTTGCATACTTTGCAGGTAGCAATCTCCTTAAAATAGTTTCTTACATAACCTTTATGTTAATTATACGATTGCAACCAAATTTTCAGACATCATTACAGCATTGATAGTTATTGTGTTTACCAAAAATGAAGAGATTTGCACTAAAATTACGCTTGTAATTCGCTTTTTATCGATCTATGGGGACAAAGGGAGGCGTGTCCTAATTCTTAACTTTACTTTATCTGCTTGCAGAAGTTACAAAATTGTTTGATATATTTTTCATAGGCTTAGCTCTTGAAATCTCTGAGATATAGATGTTCATACGGACAAACAGACAGACAAACGGACAAGGTTATATCGACTCGGCTGTTAATGCAAATTAGGAATAAATATGTATAGTTTGTGAGGTCTGCCACGCCTTCTGCTGCATATTTCATACATTTATAGTTCCCTTCTATCCTTCTTTCTTTTGTCTTTCCTCTGCAGGCCTCTGACTTTGAGTACCCCGACAAGTTTGACAAAAGCGACTCGGATACCTCGACAGATATCGATGCCATTGTCGATGAATATCGGCAAAAGATAAAGGTAAAGTTTGTATGAAATCTCTGTTCGATCCCAGCAAATCTCAACAAGTCTGCCTCCTTATGTAGGTCACCACAGCTGGACCCTTGGAGCGCAGTGTACGTGTGCCCACTGTGAGCTCATGGCGTGTGACAATATTCTCCATTATCGTCATCGGATTGGGCATTGCCCTGTGCGTGGCTGGTCTGGTGCTGCACTGGGCACCTGCTGCGTTCACTGGCGCCATTGGTGTGCTCATCGTGGCCCTGATGATGGGCATTATACCCCAGTACACAGGCAGCGTCATCAATGTGAGCCCTGTGCTTTGCGGCGTCTGCCTGCTGCTCAGCGTGGTGCTCTTCTCCGCCTGTGCCGTGCACTCCTGGCCCGGTGTACTCGTCTGGCTGCTGGGTGGACTCATTCTATTGCTGCGATGTGATAAATATTGTTGCAATTGCTTTGAGCACACAACCATATTGAATGCCCAACTGATACCCAGCGTGTCGGGCAAGACGACAGGCTCCTCGTCCTCCACATCGGCTGCCGGCGCTGCATCGACCAGCATACGAATGCCACGTCCGCCCAAGGCACTGATTAGTTTGCCACAACGTGTCAGCGGACTTAGATGACAGTCAGAGTCCTCCGAAGAGGAGGGCGAAGATCTATTCCATGAGGATTTCAATGTACACGATTACGATGAAGAAGATGCTGACGAGGATTGCTGGACTGATTAGACGGCGATGCCTTTTTAAATGTAGCTAGGCTTTCAATACATATATACTATATACTATATACAACGAGGAGAAATCCGGCTTTAAGCGAGTATTATATAACTCTTTGTGTGCGCCACCATTTCTAGTTAGTTTGTATCTACAACATAAACAAATCTATTTATTGTTAGTTATAGTTTCGATAATAAACAATGCAAATTTAATTGAAACGAAGAGGGTCCTCAGCAGTTATGATGCTTTACACTAATAATCTGATGATAATAATTTATAATATTGAACAGAGGATCAGCTTCTCTCTCTCAATTAGGTAATCAAGTAGTTCTACTATGGGCGCCATTATCGCCTCTTCGTAGCCCGGCTGCAGTTGCATAACTCTCACATAGAGCTCACTGCGATCGCAATTGAGATAATAATCAAACTTTTCGGGCTCTTCAGTGCGTAATCTATTCGATATTTCTGGTGACATTTTGGTTTGAGGCTCAGTTAACGCCTTCATAGTAAGAACCGCGAAACGAATGCGTTGACTTTCCTGCAAAAAGATCTCCCAACTCATGAGTTCCTTAGATAATCCCAAGCGAAGAAACTCAGCTTGTAGACAATTATAATAATGCTGCAGACACTGATCGTATATGAGAGGCCTCGGGCTTGCCGAGGGAACTATATAGAGCAGAAAGAGTACATCCAGCAGTGGAGAGCAATATTTGGCCAACTGAAAGTCCACGAAGCAACAGGCTTTCGGGTAACTTCCATCTGTTTTGTCAAGGCCAAAGAATATATTACGATCCCAAGTGTCCCGATGACAGAACACATTCCTTATAGTGCTGGTGGACTCCACCAATTTCTCGGTTTGCTGCAGCAGTTGAAAGAGCCTCTCCTTGATGAACTTTTGTGCAACCTCCGATTTATATTTTGGATGTCGTGAGGCTAGAAAAACTATGCCCTATTTGGGAAATTTCTTTAGTTAGGTATTCTATATATGATTTGATGTTAAGCTCACCTTCAAGCCCGTGGTAAACCATTCATTCTGTGTGGTCAGCATTAGCTCGATTAACACATCATTGTAACGTTCTCCTATATTGAATCCTTCGTTCTCCTCCCACGCAATGCCAGCCGCATGCAGAGACGCCAAGTTCTGCAGTACCAATTTATAATGCTCGAGCGTATAAACCTCACCTGATTTCAAGTGTCTAAAGTTCTGGGTAAGATCCTCCAACACAATGACATCGTTGCGACTATAATAACACTCGGGAAACAGCTTCCGATTTGCTAAAATACGTGAATAAGAATAAGAATTAGGTTAGCTTTCAATCATCAATATTGGTTCATATAAACTTACTATATTTCTGCAGATTGGGTAATATTTCCGTATAGATTGTTGTCTCCTTGCGAAAGAATCCCTTGCGTTCGCATTCGGCTTTCTGGGGTGCATTCTTGTAGGGTAAACTCTTGACAAAGTATTGCAAATGTTGCTGTTTTGCGATGCCCGAGTGTTTTACTTGTAAATGCAGCTTATAGTATTCTCCCATATATCCCACAAGTTCATTTGAGCCCGCTTCAAGTTGACTCTCCAATATAAGCAACGTTTCTTCTTCATCTTTTTTCAACTGAAGAGTACGTAGCGCTATTAAGCGACACTCTTCTGGACTGAGCAGACTCATCATTTCAATTGTAACGTTAGATTTGTACTGAAGTCTTAGATTGCGGGCTCATAGATAGTAACTTGATGAACACACTGCATATTTATACAGAGAAAAAAAATTGCAGGGTGTTTAACAACACTTGTTTAAGTCGAAATTGTTTGAATGTATTTATGGTAAAGCGTTTGACACTGAAATATATAAACAAACTCCCAGCCAAATGTATAAATATTATCATATAAATGTATATTAATTTATACTTTCTATTTCCTCAGTGTACGTTCATAAGAACCTTTTATTTGCGGGAGATATACCATGACAGTCTCAGCTATGAATTAATACATTTAAGTAATCTTAACGATAAGGCAATCTCTCTCCGAGATGAAAGTTTTAATGCTGATAAGAAACATTTGTTGCCAGCTAAGCACACTGCGAACATTGACGGAATAAAAGATAAGACAAAATGACAATCATTTAGATTGTTTAGAGTGTGTTTATCAGCTGCAATAAATTCTCGACTCATACGTAAATTCAATAACCGAAATCCACGTGTTACTTTATAAAGCTGCTTGTTTATAGTAGGTCAGTTCCAATAAATCCTCAACACAATCGTAAATATATCGACTGAAGTCTTCGTGTTGCTGCATTAGGGTGCTCAGAACTTTGGTGCGATCGACGTTGCAGAAACGATGATACTCTGCTGGTTGCTCATCCTTTAGTTTCTTTAAATAGTTTTCGGGCAGACGCAAGATGGTAGCCGCAATGCAATTGTAGATGGCTCCAAAGAGCGCAAAATCCTCGAGAGATTTGTCGAAGTCAGCACGAGTCAACTGCTCACGGTCTGCATCGATGCCCATTGTCTTCAGTTCGTTGAGCAGATATTCATGGTAAGAGGATGTCAGGCGCGGCAGCAACAACTTGCGCTCCTTAGGCTCCAGATTCATGTAGCTTGCCATGAGAAAGTCCAATGCTGGCGGTGCATAACGACACAGCTGAAAGTCCACGAGAATACAGCCCACATCCGCAGCGCGCTCTCGATGATAGAACACGTTGCCGCCCCAGGCATCACGATGCAGGAACACATTGCGATGCACGGGCGAAGAATTTGCCATATAATATACCCGATCCACATAGCGTGGCAGCTCATTGGCAATATAATCCTGCGCTGCGGCATCGTTACGCACGCGGGGATGAGTTGCAGTCACAGCGAGCACAGCCTGTGCAATAGGAGAAGAAAAAATTATTGATGAGGAATACTTATATACATATCTACTTGGAACTTACTCTGATGCCCGTGGTCCACCAATCGATATCAGGATCAATGGACTTTTCTAGCATCCACTTGCGAAACTTCACTCCAATAGTGACCCGATGGCGTTGCTCATAGGCCACGCTGCTGGCGTGCAGTGTAGCCAGCGCCTTCAGCATGGGACGTAGTTGTTCTTCACTTAGGAAACCCGTGTCCGCCGGCAGAGGTGCATATCCCAAGTCCTCAATATTTTGCATTACAAACAAATCGTCCCGCGTGTAATAACACTTGGCGCACCAAACCTGAGAAGCTGTGAGGGAATAACTTCATTATTATAAAGAATGAGGAACGAAATGATTTTACTTACAGAACTGTTTCAACTCATTGAGCAACAGGCTATATAGCTTGGCCTCCTTCATTTGAATGGACAAATATGAATCATAAACATTATTATCATTTTCATATTTGAGGGACTTGACAAAGAGTCGGGTTGTGTGTTGCCCTGTCTCATCTTCTAATTGATAGTCCAGTATAAGATGATAATATTCTCCTAGAAATCCAATGTTTTCCACAGCTGGCACAACTTTAAATTCTGTGAGGCTTCCCCTTTGGTTCTGATCGTCCAACACAGACTTCAGTATTGTTTCACATTCCTGCCGCGTAAAGAGTTCCAAGCGACTGGCTCGTGAAAATATAGGCTTAAAGTCGTCGTTGCTCATGTCGTTATCGCTTGAGTATTGTCGGAAGATCGTGTCCGTAAAGTATGAAAGACGGCATTAAACTGTTTATTTCGTTGTAGTTTCTATAGTTGAGAGCTCACTTGAAGATACTCTTTGAAAAGGGGGTATATGTCATCATATAATATTTATGATACCATTGTAAATTCGTGATTAGGTATAATTTACTGATAAAGCGATGATAAGCTTATCTGCAGAGACTCGTTCTCATGCGAAGATGAAAATATAATCAGTACTTCTTTGGCAGAGTATAGCAAAACTAATATTCCAATTATACAAAATATTCATTACATATACATTAGCTGAAACTTATCGCTTTCTCTTCCACGCTCTCTCTCAGCAAACAGCAAATAAGAATGAGAGAGAGAAACGTGACAGTGTGTTACGAATCGAGCATAGCAATGCCCATAAGTTCCACACAAGCGCTCTCCATGGCCTCTCTGAATTCAGCATTCTCTTGCATATATTGCAGTATGATTCTACTGCGATCTATGTATTTATATTCATTTGTAACGAACGAAGGTGGCACCTTAACTATTGTAACAACAATCGCGCTATAGACCACTCCAAACAGTCGGAACTCCTCGTAAGACTTAAGTAGTTCGGCCTTTGATATTAAATTCTCCGATTGCAGACCAAAGTACTCTAAATCCTTCTTCAATCTTTCGTAATAAAAATCAATATACTTCATTTCCAGGCGTTGTCGATCGCTGGTAGACAGATTCAAATAGAGACTGAAACACAAATCGATGGCAGGCGGAGTATAGCGACAGGTCTGGAAATCAATGAGAAGTAAGCCATCTTCAGGTTTTGCGGGAAAGAAAATATTGCCAGCCCATAAGTCTCGATGACATAAAACATTTCGGTACTTGGTGGATGTAGAAACGTGTTGGTAAACTCGTTCCATGATGCCAGTAAGTTTGCTGTCTATAAACTTCAGATGCTCGGGTGTCTGATATTGGGATAGAGTACGTAGCACAGCCTGTATAGCCGAGAGACCCGTCGTGAACCAAGCGATGTTGGGTGCTACCGTAATCTCAAATAGTCGATGACCAAATTCGTGTCCAATATTGATTCCCTTGCGCTGTTCGTAGACCAGGCTGGCCGCATGAAAGGCCGCCAGAGTGCGTAGAAGTTGATGAAGTTGTTTCTCACTCAGCAGCGTCGTCTTGGCACCACAATATCCACTGAGTTTAATATTTTCCAACACACACAAATCGGAGCGAGTGTAATAACATACCGGACTCCATTTGATTTGAGCTGTTAATTACAATATATTAAATTAGTAAACTCAGAAGATAAATTCATAGATTGACATACAATACTTTTGCAATTCGCCCAGCAATGTCTCGTAGAGCCACGCCTCTTTACTGAAAATCGCCTCCTTCTCCACTTCATCGCTCAGTTGGGGTAGCGCCTTGACAAAAAACTGTTGCTTCACGGTACATTGCGAGGCAGCCTGAAAGTATGCAACACTTTTATTCAATTTCAATCTATTTGCTACAAGTCAGCTTAAGGATTGCCAGGTATGATTTAAATATTATTATTATTTATTTATCAAGTGAAGTTTTCATTAAAATTAACCTACAGCGACAAAGTGCTTAGTCCATTATATTTTAATAAAATTAATTTATCATATTCTACTCTGCTTTAAAGCGCTTTCTTTGCAGTACAAATACAAATATTGACTTTTGATATACGTGCAAATTTGCATAAAATGTTATAAATATAATTGCGATAAACGGACATGTTTACATATGATATTTTTAATTAAGTCCACATAGTCTCACAAAGTATACTGACTCATTTGCACCATTTCGTTATCGAGAACAGACTGTTTATATAGTATAAATAAAACTCAAACTGCACACAACAAACCAAACTAATCAATGAAATAATTATGATACAATTTATATTAAAAACAGTTATACTTTAAATTAAGGTCACTAAGTAATACAATGCCAAACAGCTACGTTAGTATTTACTCATTTAAATATAGTATATTTAAATATTATAGTATATACTCTATTCCTTAAATAAAGCCTGATTGTTTACTAACTGTTGCAAACTTGGACAAGTAAAGCGCATTCAGAGTCAGATAACAGAAGCATTGTGCAAACATAAAGCGTATTGACATTCGTAGATCCCATTACCATTAAAAATTTTACGATTGTCGTGATATGCCTAGGACAAGTTCATGCGAAAGTCAATGCGACAATATTGAAAAATATTGTCAATGTCGATTCTTTAACTTACAGTGCAATAGCTTAAAGTGAGAGCATAATAATCGCCAAGATAACCGACTGCGGTATTATCCCTTTCCAATTGATAATCCACAAGTTTAACGCAATCATCGTTGACGTTTAGAAACTTCTTCAAAATGATAGAACACTCCCCGCGACTCATGAGCGCATTACTTATACGTTGCATTGCGTTACAGGGTGCTCTTCTTCACTCTCTGTCTCTCTCTCTCGGTCTTTCTCTATTTTCTTTGTACAATTTTCCACACGTTAATTTTTTTCGTGTGTTAGCGCCGCGCAACACGATTATACTGAACGAAAATAAAAACATTTTCATAGTTTACTCAGTTCCCGAGTCTCTCAGAGGCGTTCGGTTCTGTTATCGTCGCCTTTCAACCGATTGGCGTTCGCATATGCAGAATATAGCGCGATACGATTAGATACATATAAATACAAGTGTTTGCCGACACACATTCTGGCATTACGTAAAGGTCTACGTTAATTAAGAACGCTTTTTAGTTGTGCGACTGATTCGAATGCAAAGATACTCTTTCCATATCTTTCGACATTTATATATATGTTTAGTATGCTCAATAGATAAAGCATTGCACTGTATCTGCAGATATCATTCAAATGCGATATAGGTCTATCATGGCTATTTCCACGACCTCCACACAATGCTCTTCCATAGCTTTCCGGAACTTCGCATTCTTCCGCATATAATCCAATATAACTCTACTGCGATCGACAAATTTAAATTCGTCCGTTACGAAGGAGGGTGGCACCTTTGTGGTTGTGGCCGCTACAGCGCTATAGATCACACCAAAGAGTCGAAACTCTTCATAGGACTGCAGTAGTTCTATCTTGGGCACTAGATCCTTTGCTTGCAGATCAAACTCCTTAAGATCCTTTTCCAAGCATTTATAATAAAAATCAATGCACTTAATTTCCAAACATCGTCGTTCGCTGGAGGTTAGATTCATATATAGAACGAAGCACAAGTCAATGGCCGGAGGTGCATAGCAGCAGGCCTGATAATCGACCAGAATTGCTGCATCTTGAGGTATGGTGGAAAAGAAAATATTGCCAGCCCACACATCACGATGACACAAAACATTTCGGTACTTGGTAGAGGGTGCAACTTGTTTATAAATTCGCTCCATAATTCCAATCAGCTTTGTGTCTATAAACCTTAGATGCCTGGGGCTTTGATATTGTGGTAGAGTTCGCAGCACAGCCTGAATAGTCGAGACACCCGTCGTGAACCAGGGCAAGCCAGGTCCAACTATAAACTCTTGCAGACAATGACCAAATTCACTTCCAATATTGATTCCCGTTAGTTGTTCGCAGATCAAACTAGCTGCATGTAAGGCTGCCACAGTGCGTAGCAGTTGCTGCAGTTGCTCCTCTGTCAGCTTTGTACCTTTGATGCCACAATATCCATACCGTTTAAGGTTTTCCAGCACAGTAAGATCGTCGCGCGTGTAATAACAATTTGGAACCCATTTGATTTTAGCTGCGGAATTGATAAAAGTTTAATAAAAATGTTATAAATTTTGGTTTACTGGAATAACTTACAATACTTTTGCAGTTCACCTAGCAAGGTATCATAGAGACACCGCTCCTTGCGAAATATTGCATCCATTTGAAGATCATTGCTCAGCTGGGGCAGTGTCTTGACAAAAAAGCTCTGCGGTTGGGTAGCTTTCGCAGCAGCCTGCAAGTATGCAATAGGATTAAAGAGGTGGAGAAAGTAATTAAAGTATATTATAAGAATAATTTTTAGATGAAAATCAAGATATATTTCTCTCCAACTTACGCTGCAATAGTTCAAAGTCAGTTCGTAATAATCGCCAGAAAACCCAACGGCAGTTTCATCTTTTCTTAATTGATAATCTACTAAATTCAGCACTTCCTCCTTTTGGTTGCGAAAGGTTTTTAAAATTTTTAAACATTCCGTTCGACTTAAGAGCTCTTTGCTTATACGTTGCATTACACTTTAGATGCGCCTTACTCTCTCAGTACTTTAACCATTTATATTGTTTATTTGGTGCATACTTTGTATACTTTCTCACCATAAAATGAAAACTTTCTTATAGTTTACTAAGTTGCCGAGTTTCTCAGAAGCTTTTGATTAATTTTTGAACGTGCAGATTATTTAAATATGTGAGGATGATATACATATATTGGATACATATACATATATATGTATTCTGTGTACATATTGAATATTATGAAAAGGCGATCAATTTTTTTCTCTTTTTAACTGTTGCAGACGTAACTGTCGCCGTTTCTCGTAAATATAACTGGAATAGGGACGTATGGTCATATAATATATGATCTCCACAAAACTGAGCAAGCTGGCGCCTACAAATAGACCCGTTGTACCGCCTATAGACACTGAAAAGAACCATTTAATATCAGAGAACTTTCTCATTAAACATTACTGTGCTCGACTTACCCACCAAATCCAATCTTCCTCTCACCAAATTGCGCTTGTAACGCTCAGTGGGCAACTCAATTAGTCCTACTTCTATTTTCGAAACTGGACTCTGTTGTCCGTAGATATTATCCTTGCTGTCGTGCACCGTAGTTATGTCCACCTCAGTGCAGGACGGCAAACAATCACAGACGAGTCCCTTGCGTCCGCGACGACGTGACCATTTGGCAATAATCACGGAAAGATCTTCATAGTTGCGATTCAAACACTCCAGGCCATCCATGTTGCAGAGCTGCCAATCCGGTGAGTTGGGCGACAAATGACTTGAACAGTTGCACAATTCCATTTGCCTGTCCTTGCGACATTGCACCGTGCAGGCACTGTAGCTATAATATCGATGTACATCCAGAATGTTCTCATCGGGAAAGCGACAATTTCGCTGCTGGACGCTCGTCTCGCGTATGGCCTCATCGTTTTCAATATCTCGTTTCGATACATAGCGACTGTGTACAAGAAATCGATTAATACTTTAGAAAATGAAGATATTGAGTAAAGGATGGACTTACACGAATGATATATAGGGTCCCACTACAAGAAAATCAGTTTTGGGTGTTACTAAGGTGGGCACTTCCTCAGTTCCTAGGATGAAAACCTAAAAGAATGAGTATAACAGACTGATATTCTTAGATATACTATATTTTTTGATAGAGGGATCGGTACTGCGACCCATGAGACCTATTGTATCTTTACTGAGCTTAGAGCGAACAAAATAGTACAGTTCATTCATAAACTCTAAGATTTGACTTATATTTCCTCCTTACTGTAGCTTCCGTATGCAGTTCCATTTTCAGAGAACCTGGTCCTGTATTGCGATTGGAGTACATATTAAGTTTGGGACCCTGGTTTTTGCTGCCACATGAAATAGATCAATGAATACCATATTAAAATTTTGTTATTAATTTCCTTAACTTACCCCGCCTGCATTGAATTGATGGCATAGCAGATGCCCAGCTCCGTTTCCATGCGTTGAAAATATTTGCAACAGTCGAAGGGTTTGTTATTCCACTCGCAGCTACGTATGGAGTCAACGCAACTGCTTCTCACCAGCTTAGCATAATACGAGAAGTTCGAGTAGAAACAGGCAGCAGTTGAGTCCTCGCTGCCACACTCGTGCACTGTGTGATAGGACTCGCCACGGAAAAAGGCAATCTCACTGAGCACCTCCTCCAAAGTGAAGTCATGATCAGCACCCCAGAGTCTGTGTGAAAGTATCTGATACATATTTTGTGTGGGAATATTTTGAATGTTACTTACTGTTCTGCCACTTCTTGTATGCGATCCATATTCTTTGATTCGCACACAATAATTGCTGGAAAGTTTGTATCCCAATCCCGATAGGAACTCTCCACCACAAAACTAATTGCATTGTTCTCAAAGGCAGCTAGAAATGGATTAAGATTTAGTTGTATATAGATTTATAAACTGTATCTAATGTGCCACTCACCTAGAGAAGCTTTGATGAGCAGCCAGGAGGCATACCACGATGCTGCCAGACAAATAACCCAAAATATGCGCTCCAACCAGCTGGCATTCTCATCGACTATGAAGCGGGCGCCATGTAGAGTAGAATTCTTTAGATATTCCTCAATGCTTTTTCCTATGCGCATTTTGTTCCGTTATCCTTGAGGTCCTGACAGCAACTGACCATAGCATTATTATTATATTACATTGTTCCAAATCACTTTCGCCATCTCATTGAATAAAGCGTCAGCTGTTTTTTCCCAGACAGCGACAGACACGAAACTCAGGAACTTAGATCTCACATATTAGTTTAAAGATTAGCTGCAGGTGTATGACACCGTATATACAAATGAACACAGGTATTTAGTTTTATTATTTGCTGCATTAGTTGTATTTGCCACGAGTCAACAGGGGATCGCGCCCACGCCTTAGATATATGAACCATTCCCTCGCACAATGATAAGGCCGCGTCAGAGCTGGTTGACGACAATCGTCTTGTTAATTCCTGTAATAATGTTAAATAGATATTAATTATTTGAATAGCGTAAGTAGCCCAGTTGCTGACGGTGTCAGATGATATTTGTTTATGTTTTGTCTCGTTTGTTAAGTCTTGAAATAGGCGTGAAAGAATAGGGAGAAGAATTTAAGACGTTTCCTTAAAAGGTATTCGACAACCTTGTTTGTACGAAGTTTAGTTGATTCATGAAATTATAAAAAATAATCATACTATAATATACTACTACTATAAACTATATTATATATTATCAATATTTTTTTTTAAAAAGGCTTGTTTATAAATCTGGATAAGTTTGCAATTTCCATTTGTTTATCTGACACCTTTCTGCGTCTATAAAATTATATTTTTAAGCGGCTTTACCAAATTTTTACTCGATGGATTAAATTCGCTTTAACGTATCATGAATGAGACAACGGGTCATTGTCGCGCTATACCTTATCTTTAGGGTCTGCAGACAATAGGATAATAATAGGAGTTCATTATACCCTAAAGAAAACGTCATAGAAAATGAGGAACACTTCGTAGAGCTGAACACTTTAAGTTAAAATAGAATTTGATTAAAGTATATAATATAAACTTTGATCTTAAGTGTTATACAGTCTAGATTCTCATATTATATCTCTAGAAATAACAGAAGAAAGGGTGTTTCATCTTTGCCCAGCAAATGTTCATACAGAATAAGTTTAGGGAAGGCTAATGCAATCCTAATCTCTGGGATGAGGCTGCCGCGCTTATCAGGCTCCTAGTTTATAGCACTCTCGCGCCAGCACTTGCGTATATCACAACGGAAGAAAAGTATAAAACCACAGACCCACTTGGGTTGGAGGAAACATTTGTAATCAAGATGGCAACAGCACTAGAACTCACTAACAGCGAGATTCAGGGTCTGTGTCAAAGTTATCTGCAGAAGAACAAGCAGAATGAAAACTTCGAGATAGTCAGCTACAAGTTACAGCCCACTTCGGATGCGCCCGCCGGATACTTGGGCAGTCACTTCTATCTGCAGGTTTCTCTTAAGGTACCTGCAAACTCGGAAGAAGTGAAGCAGCTACGCTTCTTCTGCAAATCTGCACCACAAGGAAATGCCTCGCATATGCAATATCTTGAAGATTTTGGCGTCTTTCAAAAGGAGATCGCTGTCTATCGCCATGCGCTGCCCGAGCTGGAGGCCGCCTGTGCCGAAATAGCTCCCAAGTGCTATTACGCAGACAAGAATCTGTTGATATTCGAGAATCTCATCGATCAAAACTACCGCATGGGCTCTGGACGAGATGGTCTTTTAAATTATGAGCAGCTGTATTGCTGTCTCAAAACACTGGCTGCCTTGCACGCTGGATCCATAATACGTGATCATCGTCATCCAAACACCCCAAAGTTACCACTGGAAGAAAACGCATATCCCTGCGATGTACCTGCGGATCACATGCGTATGGTGAACTTCAACCAGGCCTGTGAAGTGTACAAAGAGTTCATTAAAACATTGCCCAAATATCAGGCAAAGTTGGACTACATATTGGAGAACTTTACCAAGCGTATGTCTGTAGTTTTTGAGCTCTCCAAGACCTCAAAGACCCGCCTGAATACCATACTGCATGGAGATCTATGGTCCAATAATATACTCTTCCAGTACGGCAAATATGGCGAGACGCCGATTCAGTGCCGCTTTGTGGACTTCCAGTTGGCGCGCTATGCTCCTCCAGCCATGGATCTAGTCACTGTGCTCACTATACCCACAACAAGCCAGTTTCGTGCCGCCCATTATGATGAGCTCCTGGCGGAATATTATCGCTTTATGACGGAGTTCCTAAAACGTGCCGACTTGGATATTGCCAATTTTTTGACGAAGGCAGAGTACTATGATTCCGTCGAAGAGTATCGCATTGTCGGTCTCATTGAGAGTTTGCTATTCTGTCACCTTGTTATCTTGCCTCCTGCATTCACCCAAGAGTTGACTAGCTCTGCTGATGGTTTAAATGATTTCTTCAGCCGCAAACGCATCGAGATCTGCATGAAGGCGTTTAAGGCGGACGAGCTCTACAGGAACCGCATTCTGGACATGCTGGAAGCCTTTATTGATAACTACGTGTTGCAGTCTTAGTTTTTAGTTTAGTTAATATTTATAAAGTGTTGTATTTATGTATATGGAATTATTGTGCTACATTGAAGGAACTATGAGGAAACCCCATTACTTACCAGTTAAACAATAATGATAAAAGATGTCGGTGTCAAATATAATTTGATTTTCCAATTAAATTATTTTTTTTTATTTCAATTAATTCATCAACTTTATTCTATTCAGCTTTACTCTTCACTCTACTTGAAACTAAAGATGGCTTCTCTTGCATGGTTGCCAGCTAACAAAATACTAATGTGCATTACTGAAGATTAATTCTATTTTGCTAAGTAATCTATAATATTAACAATATTTATTAATAACAAGTTAAAATGAATATTTAATATTTTATGCTGCGACAGTAAATTATTTAAAATAACGTTTGACATGTACTCTGCGGCAGGTGGCAACATCATCAGCCCACCACATTTCGAATACCGTTTGAAATGTGTTCTTCGTCAGGTGGCAACCTCATCAGCCCAGTGATGTAAATTGAAAGCTGCTTGCTATGGTTACTTTACGTGCATTGATAAAAACGGTACAAATGAATTTAACAGGAAAATAATGTTAAAATGCTTAAATTATCAAAATTGTTCTTAAAAAAAGTTATAAATCTCGCTAGCTGTTATTTAACAATTTATACCACATTTGTTAACAAACAATAGATCTAGTAAGAAACTAGCTAAATTAACAGCACTGACACCGACATTGTTGGTTCCTCCATTCTCGCAGGTTGAAAGTCCGAAATTACACACGAATTTGTTCAAGACTACCTAGGGTAACAATATCAATAATAATGTATTAATACATATGTTATCTGTGGCTTTAGTTTTTTTCAGTAGACAACAGGGGACCACCACGTCTTCAATTGAGGGAACCCATTCATGGCCCCACAGATGAACACGTCTTTATAATCCCCATAAGAACGCGTAATATGAGGAATGAGTATAGAATTACTTACATATTCAGAAATGTTAAATTATATTTACCAACAACCTGTGCTTTGTCGTATCAGGAATAAAACAAAGCGACTGCTGCAACTTATCATTTATGGACCTTATCATTTACCCTATCTAAAATTCCTTCGAAATGTAGAACACTTAGAGGAAACAGGTCATTGTGCTGTCCGTAATCGAATGAAAGTTACCAAATATATTATGAAATATAGAAACAGGAATTGTTAAAGTTTGGATCTAAGAACGAGAGCTCAATAAGGGGCAAGAAACTCTCTTTCGGGCAACAAATAGCCAACAAGTTACGGTCTAATCTCATTATTGGATGCTGATGATACTGTGATGTGCTTATCAAAGTAGCAGTTTATAGCAGTCTTGCGTCGACTTATCATTTGCCTAGTTCGCAAACGGAGGAAGGTGTCTATAAAACAATAGTGTCAGCGAGTCGACCAATCAGTTCTTATCCAGATGTCAAGCGCATTAGAGTTAAGTTACAGCGAGATTCAGAGCGTCTGTCAGAGTTATCTGCAGAAGAACGAGCAGAATGAAAGCTTTGAGATAATTAGCTACAAGTTGCAACCCACTTCGGATGAACCCGCTGGTTACTTGGGCAGTCACTTCTATCTCCAGGTCACTCTGAAGTGGCCCAAAAACGCTGAAGCGGAGAAACATCTGCGGTTCTTCTGCAAATCTGCACCACAGGAAAATGCTTCTCGCATGGAATATCTAGAAGACTTTGGCGTCTTTCAAAAGGAGATCGCTGTCTATCGCCATGTGTTGCCTGAGCTGGAGGCTGCTCTCGCCGAAGTAGCCCCCAAGTGTTACTATGCGGACAAGAATCTGTTGATATTTGAGAATCTAATGGATCAGGGTTATCGCATGGGTGCCGGACGAGATGGTCAACTTGGCTACAGGCAACTACATTGTGCTCTCAAAACTCTGGCTGCCTTCCATGCGGGATCCATCATAAGGGACCAGAGCAATAAGCCGAGATTGCCACTGAAAGAGAACGAATACCCAAGCGATGTTCCAGCGGAACATCTGCGTATTGTCTACTTCAAACAGACTTGCGAAGTGTACAAAGAGTTTATCAAAACACTTCCCAAATATCAAAGTAAATTGGACTTTATCTTGGCCAACTTTACACAGCGCATGTCTTGTGTCTGTGAACTGGTGAAGCCCTCGAAGACACGATTGAATACCATTCTGCATGGTGATCTGTGGGCCAACAACATACTCTTCCAGTACAGCAAGTATGGCGACACGCCCCTGCAGTGTCGCTTCGTTGACTTCCAATTGGCACGTTATGGTCCTCCAGCAATGGATGTACTCACCATGCTGACTATACCCACAAGAAGCCAATTCCGTCTGGCTCATCTCGATGAACTTATAGCGGAATATTATCGCTTTATGACGAAGTATCTCAAATCTGCCGACTTGGATATAGCCAACTTCATGACAGAAACAGAATATTACGAGTCTGTGGAAGAGTATCGCATCTTCGGTCTCATCGAGAGCTTAGTCTTCTGTCATCTAGCTATGTTGCCTCCTGCCTACACTCAAGAGTTGACCAGCTCTGCTGATGGTTTCAATGATTTCTTTAGTAATAAACGTATAGAGATCTGCATGAAGGCCTTCAACACGGATGATCTCTACAGGAATCGCATTCTAGACATGCTCCAGGACTTTGTCGATAACTATGTACTGCAGTCGTAGTTCATTATCATCTTAGTCACTTCAAACTGGGGTTCCATAAAGATAAGATTACAGGATTTTAATTGTCGTATAATAAAATATTTGCATAGATTGTTCAAGATTTATTCATTCACTATTTGCATTTCAAATCTCATCAGGAAACAATCCGAACAAATGCAAAACTAAGTTGTAAATCTTTCTCCGATTGCCCAGCTGCGTTTTGGCTTTAGCTTTCGGATGCTTCGTTAAGTTTTGTTTTGGTTTTTTTTTTTTTTTTGTTTTTGGAATTTGAAAACTTTCAAGTCTCGTCCGAGCTGCACTCGTCGTTGGCCAAAAACGAAGCATTCAGTTGGCAACGGACCGCGTTCACTTCAACAACTTGTTGACGCTCAGACCGACGTGAAGAGATCTTTAAACATAACGGTTTCAGTGCATGACAGGATTACACAGCAGAAACAAACGACGTGAAGTAACAAAACAATCGCGTTGAATTTTCCATAAAACATATACAAATCAAATATGTGAGTTAATGGTGTTAAAAACTGTGAGATCCTAACTTTAAAAGGCATTTTCCATGAAGAAGGATTGTCTTGTGAAATTGGAAATTCTTTTATATTCATTAATATTAATATATAGTAATATAAAATAGTTTTTTTCTTGAAGAGATCCTCCATCAGTTTACCAGAGTGTTCTTTTTTAAGAGTTTGTTAAAATATTCTTTAACATTTACTGTCCTTATCTGAACTAACATCAATCAAATTCAACATCGGTTTCAGAGTTTTTAGCATTCAAAATTTTTTAATTTGATTTTTTATTTCTTTGTTTTTCCTTAAGAGACTCTGTGAGTTCTTTAGTTAAGAAAACTGTTCTCTTTTAAAATATTACAACACATTTTCTTTGAAATTGTCCGTCACTTTCTGTACTCACATCAATCAAAGTCATCTTCAGTCATCGGTTTCAGTTGCTACTTTAAAGTTACCATAAAACTAACCTTGCATTCCTCCCACACTCAAAATACTTTACTCATACTACTCACTCGATGTGTTCACGCATTTGTTGCTTTACCGTTCGTACGGCACCGTCACAAAAATGTGTATTTGCAAACATTCAATAAAATGCAAAATATTTGCGGTTTGTCCGCCAAAACAAATAAGTTGGCGCAAAAAGAACAACAAAACGCTGCGCAAGCGACGGCGCACTCTGTAAATAACCATAAACAACATTTGACCCAACGATGACAACCGCAACTACCACACAAAACAACAACAATAACAACAACGAGACAAACACTGACTAAACTATAAAATTTGACAGTAGCTCAGGGCAAATAATTCAATTTAACGGTCACGTTTTTCCGCAACTGCAACAACAACAACAAGAAGAAAAAAAGAGAAATAAATTAATAAAAGCAACAGCGCAAATTTCACAGAGCCACGGGAGGGCCCTAGTTATTGTACCATGGTACAAGTGCAAAGTGAGAGTCACTGTACCAAGGTACAAGTACAAAGTGAGAGTGCAGCGCAGTTTAGATGATCTTAAGTATTTTTCTTATCCAGTGAACTCAGTTTTAATTTCTTTCTCTGCTAGGGTATTTCAAATTCGATATGAGTTTCTCAATTCATTGCACGTTTTCAATTAAATTGCGTGAACTTATGAATAATTATGAACAAATAGAAAATACATAATGCTTGCTCAGTTACGCATGAAGTGTATACCTATGACACTAGGTATGGTAAGAGGGGCCCCATACAAGAACTGAATACGAATATTAACCATATAAGCAATGCAACAATCTCAAGGTAATTGATTTTTGGGCAATTATTCGTGATATCATTACGCATATAAGAAAGTGTTTGAATGGGGAATTTATTAAGTGAATTTTTGAGTGATTATAGTGTAGTCAATTATATAAAGTATGTACTGATTGCCAAGCAGATATCTGGATGATATGAAATACAGTAACTTACTATAAATTAGAAAACTTTTGATATACATGTAAAGAAAGAATAGGACAACAGATCGTAGATAAGACTGTAGATTAAAAGAAGCTATAGTTAAATGTATTGTATACTTGATAATTAGGATTAAATAAGTAAAACATCCTAAGGTATGGAATGAAGGGATTATAGGCTCAATAGAAACCGATCATAGGCTCGAAAGGCGTTCTATCAGCCTATGATTCCATAAACTAGAACAGCACTGCTATTAACCTATTAATATGATAAACTTGTGGTGAACATTAGTTTTCATTAAATGAAGTTAATGTTAATTACACTTAAGATTTAATTTTCGATTAAAATGTAAAAGTCTAAAAAGTTACTAAGCGAATTGCGTGGTCAGCTTTTTTCCCGTCAAATCTGTCTCTTTTCACTGTTCAACAGCGGGGAAAAATCAAAAATATTGCTCTATCTAGCTTTTTTATATACCGGCAACTCCATACAATCAGCTACTTTTTATTTGCAACTCCATACAATGCAGCTTTTTTATTTCTAATCTAGCTTTTCTTCGCTCAAACATTCTGGCAACACCACTGGTGTGCTTAACAGATAGCGATGGAAAGAGGGAGAGTTAGCGATAGTTACAAGTATATCGATTAAAGATAATAAAATGCAAATATGGAAATTAAATATTTAAACAAAAGGGCTGCCAGATCACCATAAACTAGAGCAGCTTCACGAACATTCTTTGAAGAAATTACTGCACACTGGAGTAAACAGTTTAATAGATTAGACGCCTGGTGTGATCACTTAACTCTACAATAGTAATTCTGAGGAAATACAACTGAATAAATGAATCCCCTCTCTGACTTTCCTCAGAGTTCTCTGCCCCTTCTCTCCCTGCGATCTGAGATGTGCATTCGCTGCCCATTCACAAGACTATTTACCCAATGTATTACTATCATCATTATCATTGCGCTGGCAAGGCAAGGCATTCCTCCTAGCTGGGGCTGCCGCTGCTGCTGCATTATGCAACCGGCAACTTGGCAACTTGTGGTGGCGCCCCCCGTCGTCTCCTCCCGAGATGTGTTTTGGAATTTTTGTGTTGTTTTCTGGTTTTCGAGGCATCTTTTATGTGTGTGTCGTGCATGTGAACACGTACTTGACTTGAGAGATTCCGATTCCAATGCGTATTCAGATTCGCACTCTCACTCTCTCCGCGGGAGGAGGAGGAGGAGTGGAGCAATGTGCGTGTGTTGTTTGGCTTTGATTGGGTCAATGGAATCCAATTGGCGTCTGGCTCGTCTCGCTGCAGCTTGCAGTCTCTGTCTGCAAATTTGGGTCATGTGGTTAATTGGCAAAGATTGACGTATTGTTGTTCTACAAGTCCGTCCCAGATTCAGTTGTTGTTTACATGCGCACAATGAGGAAATAACTCGCAACTGGAAAAAAACTGGAACTACTAAAGATTGCACTGTTGCTACTCTTTCTTGGCTCTGCTGGGGTCAGTCGGGGAGTGAAAGGTCGTTGGTCACCTGCAGACCTTGATTTCATTCGCGTCATGCCTTATTACAAGTTTCGCTTGCCAAGTGCTCGTAAAGTTGTGCAGACTGTCGGCACGCTCGCTACAAGGTTAAGCCCGCTGAGGATCTGGGGACTGAAGAAGAGCGATTTAGGTAGAGCACCAGTTAACTACCCATTGTTTATAGCGAAATTTATAGCGCAGGTTTTTATAACTTTTTATATTACTTTGTAAGCAATAGACGATATGAGGTCTACGAAATATCTCATATGATAAGGGAGTTATATAATAGCTTATACATACATTATAAATTTAAGTATATATTTAATATATTGAAAGAGTTTCTTGCAAGATTCTTCATTTTAGAATTACGATCTCTATAAAACATTCTATTTACATATTTAAAAATATTATATTTATACAAATAAGGTTCCCTTTGAAAGAATTATAAATTTTTTTTCAGCTGTTTTTTTAAAATTAATTTTTTTAAAGGTTTAGTAATTTTTTCTTACTTAAAAGATTCTTCAATTTAAGCGATAAACTTGACAAGATCTCTTTGAAACATTCAAGTCTTTAAAAACTCATTTTGTAAATTTAAATCTGTTTGTCTCAATAAAAATTGGGTAAAAAAATGTTTTTTATTATGCCAGGGTTAACCAAATGTTGAAAAATCCAATTTTTTTTTTATTTACGATAAAACAAAAGGATTAGCTGAAAAAAATATTTACGTAAAACTTTATTTTCTTAAGGGAAACTTATCTTACTTAAAAGTAATTAATGCAATTTAACATATTATTTATTGGAACAAGACATATAACTCTAATTATTTACTTAGGATAAATCAATTGGGTTTTTAGTTCATAAAAAATTTAATTTAGTAAATTATTCAAAAATCAATTTTGATTACCTGAAAAAATTTATTTAGTCCAAATATGCCCAAAAATTTAAATAAGTAGTTGTCTTTATAAATATTTTGATATTTCCAAAATAACATAAATAAGCTTTAAAACATAATTCTGTATTATATCTCTTCATCATTAATCTTTTCGTTTCCATAAAGAATTTCATTATAATTATCATGTTGATCCTATTTTAGTTACATTTCTCGATAGTTACTTAACATTTTATCGATTTCTCTCTCATAAATTCTCAAAAACTTTGTTTTTTATATAATCCCAAGGTTTCTTTTCCAAACTTCTTATTTCCAACTTCAATCTTTTCTTTTCCTTCATTCACAATATCGTAACTGATGTAAATAAGCCTCCTACATGACAAGTCAGCCACACCTACCTGACAATTATACAATTTGCTTCCTCTTCGTTTTACCTTTTACTGCATGATTCGGCAAAAGAAGGGCAAACAGCGCACATGGTGAATGCAACTGTCGACAAGTGGCAATATCAAGTACACGACTTACATCATCATTGTGGTGCATCCAGACGGGCAGACAGAGAGAGATCGGGTAGATGGAGAGACCGGGTAGATAGAGAGAGATATCAGACGGACAGGGAGACTGTGTAGACAGACTGAGAGATCGTACTGAAAGAGATGCAGTAAGACCGGCAGGCAGACAGACAGATAGAGTGATGCCAGACAAAGAGACAGACAGATTTATAGACGGGTAGAAAGCGAGACAGACGGGCACACAGACATGGGCAGACCGAGAGACAGACAGACAAAGAAACGGGCAGATAGAGACACCACGCAGGCAGACAGAGAGACGGAAAAACAGATAGAGACGGACAGTCAGATACAGATACAGAAAGAGACACGAGCAAACAGAGAGACGTGAAGACAGACAGAGAGAGATACCAGAGAGACAGAGTTACGGACAGACAGACAGAGAAACGGACAGACAGACAGAGAAACGGACAGACAGAGAAACGGACAGACAGTGATATAGAAAGAGAGGCTAGCATACAAACAGACGGTAGATAGACAAAGAGAGACTGGAAGACGGAGAGATGGGCAGACAAGAGACGTGCAGACTGACAGACAGACAGAGAAACAAACCAGGCAGACAGAGATTCGTGCCGACAGACAGAGATACAGACAGACATATGTGCAGATAAAGAGAGCAGACAGACAGACAGATAAAGAGACGGGCAGACACACAGAAAGGCGAGTAGACAGAGAGAAACTGGCAGATTGATATACAGACGAGCAGACAGATAGAGAGAGAGAGAGACCAGGCAGACACAAAGACGGACAGACAGAGAGACCGGCAGATAGAGACAGAAAAACAGACAGACAGACAGCCAGAGCTGCGTATGCTGCCGGTTATCCAATTAAAAGCAAAGATCAGGGATAGTTTTTCATTTGGAGTGGAGCATTTCAAGTTGGCTACTTGGGTTTTTTTCTGTTTTCTTTTATTGTTTTACTTGTTACTTGTTACTTTTACGCACCAATGCGAGCCAGCGACGCAGCACGCGACATGTAGGAAATGACAGACGTGTTGCCTGGTCACATGACGACGTCGGGGCAACCAGACCGATATAAATATATCCATATAAACCGCCGCATAAGAGCAGCGACTGTTGGCCAACTCAGCTGACTTGGTTAACTAGTTGGTTGGCAGAGTGTGCCTGGGTGTGCGTGTGTGTGTGTGTGTGTGTGTGTGGTGAAAAGCGGTCATTTAGGTTTTTAGGCGTGTTCCAGTGTGTGAGGGATCTGCAGAAGAGGGGAGGGGGTACATGCGTGACAGGCGGAAACTTGTAATATCATATGCACGCCACGAAATTACGTAATGATCATAATAATAAAAGCAACTGGCCAAGGCGCCAGGCAGGTGAAATGCCTCACATATCTCCGCGTGATCTCGTTTCACTAAGGTTGCTTCTTCTTCTTTCTTCTTCTTCTTTCTCTTCTTTAGGTACCCGCCGTGTTTTGTTGTGCTGCTGCTCATGATTCTTTCAACGGAGGCGCGTCCACAGCGCAGCTTGCAACACATTGCCGTGCTGGAGAACGCTGCCTGGGAACAGACTCTGCCCCAGCACTTTCAGAATCCCTTCTACAAGTCTCCGCGTGTCAGTCTTGCCTTGGCCCGCTCCAGTTGGTTTGGTCCTGGCGAGCAGGTGGTAAGTCTGTCATCCATTTATGATTTCCCTGTTTAACTCTGTATTTCTTCTCCTCGTAGGTGCTCGATCGACAGGCCGAGAAGATTCCACGCATGGAAATCTACAATGTTCTCTCGCATGCGGGTCTCATTCCACGCCGCAAATATTTCTAAATCGATTCGATTTTCCATATTCACTTGTTACGTTTTGTATATAGAATATAATAGATCTGTTAACAATAAAGCTACAGTCATTAATTTAAGCTAAAGAAATGAAAGCGATTTTTCATTTAAGATAAGAATTTCGATAGATAGCCTGTATATCTGTATATGGAATCGGGAAATATTGCACCATTCATCAAGAATGATCAAAGAAAAGTATAAATCAAATAGAGACTTTTTTTTAAATTTAAAACTTTTTCCAATTTCGTTCTACAACAATGAATCTTAAAAGTTTAGCTGATGAACGAAAGGTTCATGAAAGTCTAAAGAGGTTTTCTATATACATAGTTGGATGATTTGATGCCTGAAATTTAAGCAAGAAAGCCAATAAGCGAAGATCTCTTAACTGACTTTTATTAACAGATCAATTGAAAAGTCCCCGGCCAAAAATAGTACAAATTATTATTTGTTTTTTTTCAATAGTTCCCTTCAAGGGTAACTACATTCTACGACCCTCCAACTTTTCGATATCATTTTTGTAGTACGATTTCTCCCTTCCTTCAAAATAGACCTCAGTTTCGGCGATCGCTCCCATCATTCGACGAAAATTTCTTCCCAGCATGCATTCTTTTGAGATCGGAGAACAGGAAACAATCGCTGGGGGCCAGATCTGGACAACACGGTGGATGCGGAAGCAATTCCAAGCCCAATTCATGGATTTTTGGACTTATCAATTGACGTATTACTTATGTACTTAAAACATGAAAAAAAGCAGCATTTTTTATGATTTACAATTCTATTAACGCCTTGTTCCTGTTCAAAGCAACTTGAAATTTGATTTAACATATTTAAATAAGGTTCAGATCGGAAAATTTCTTAAATCATTTGTAGTTAAAAATATATTTAACAAACATAGTTAAATAAGCTTTATATCGGAAAAACCTCATAAATCATTTGCAGCTAAAAATATATCATCAACTTTTGTCGTTTATAATAGAAAACATTTGAAATCATCTGGGAACTTTATACTATCATTAGAATGTTGTTATGTTTATAGTATCATTAGAACAGTTTACTTTCTTCATAAAAAGGTAGTTTTAATATAGTAGGGGAGCTTATTTTCAGTTTAAATAAATTTCAAATTTTGTGATATGTGATCAAATTTCCGCTTGACAACCGTAACCTTTTGATTCCTCAACTATATAAGCTATATTTCTTTTTTTATGTAAGTAATAATATAATATTAAAATATTTTCTTATTAGTAATAATTTTTATATTATTTCTTACATTTATATATTATATTTATATTTTTTTTGTAGCTTATATTTCGTATAATTTATCTGTACTTTATGTTTTATCATTTCCTATATCTTCCAAGCATTTCTTAACAGCTAAACACCGTTACTTCCCCAACTTAAGTACCTTCCGCTTCATAAAACACACTGTTGATTTGTAAAAATAACTGCTTTGTTTATATATTTTATAGAATTGTTACGCATTATGGGGTCGCATTATTATACAAAAAATCATAAAATTTGTTACAACAACTACGCATGTAACTAATTAGCTCAACTGTTCCAGGTCGTCCGTCATCTCAGTGTGTCAATCTGTCTGTCTCGATGTATGTGTGTGTGTGTGTGTGTGTGTGTGATAATTCTAGTTAAGTGAACTATCTGGTCTGTTAATAAGTCTAGTTTTAAAAGTTCAGTTGCACTTGAAGCCTTGCCATGCGCTCTAATCTCGCATCCAGAGACCGTGGATCCTCTCCCGTCTGGCTGTGCCGCTCCAGCGCCGTGTTCTGCTCCAGCAATGCCTTGCGCACCTCAAGAGTTGTCGCGGCATGTTTTCCTCTGCTGTTTCCTTCCTGTTCCGTCTGTTCTTGCTGCTCATCCTCCTCCTCCTCCTCCTCCTCTTCGTCATCTTCTTCTTCGCCTGGCAACAAGATTCCATTAGCAATGCCATTTGATTTGCCATTGCTCAGCCCTGACTTGGATTCATTATGCCGCAGCGAAGTTTCGGCGGGTGTCAGCAGCGATTTTATGAATTCGCCGCAAATCAAACTCATCGCTGGCATCGTGTGGGCGGACAAATTGACCAACTGTAAATCGAGAGAAATCGAGAATTTCGGTTATTGTTAATTGGCATTGACCTTGACTAAGTTCAGATAAGCGAGCTGCATGAATACATTCAATTTTTTTACTGCCCCCAAGAATACAGTATAAAGTACTCATTATTATACTGTCATAACATTCAATAGAAACTTTACAAAAAATTTACCCATTTTTCTAATTCATTGATTAGTTTGCCCTTTTGAATGTATTCATGCAGGTCTTCAGTTTAGTTCTACAACATTCACAAGAAGATGTACTCAAAAAAATGTACCCCTATATTCAATTTTGTACTGCATCCCAAGAATACTGTACTAATTTTATACTGTACAACATTCATAAGAAACTGTACTCAACAAATTGTACCCATTATTTTAATGATTGATTAATTTGCATTGAATGCATTCATACAGTTCTTTAGTTCAATTCTATTGTAAAACATTCGTCAGAAAGTGTACTCAAAAAAATGTACCCATACATATATTCAATTTTTTACTGCATCCCAAAAACACTGTACAGTACAAAATTCAATGGAAACTGTACTCAAAAAAATGTACCCATTTTTTTAATTCATGATTAATTTTCCCTTTGAATGCATTCAAGCAGGTCTGCAGTTCAGTTCTATAACATTCGTCAAAAAGTGTACTCAAAAAAATGTATCCAATTTTCCCAAGATTGATTAATTTGCCGTTTTGAATGCATTCATGCAGGTCTTCAGTTCAGTTAGGGAGAGAATTGTGTTAGTTTCCATTTCATTTCATCATTTATTTTTGGGCAGATTGTGGCTCAAGTTCAAATCCGTAATCACATGTTCCCTTTGTTGTTGGTCTTGTTGATCTGCGACGACCTTCGCGCATGCGTCTCTTACTTATTTGTGACGCTCTTATGTTTAACACACGTCACTCATTTCGGCTTAACAATTAATTAAGAGAGAAATGTCTCAGCAGGAAGCAGACAGCAGCTTCCCAGAATTTCACTCACTCATCAACACTTAAGGCAGAAGGAAACCAACGTAAACTGGTGGAAGTTCGACCGTAAATTAGCAAGTATATATATCTGATATAGTGCATATTACGATATACATATATTATATACTCGAAATGTAATGTGATTAAGCCAATAAACAGCGACAAGTGGCACTCAAATTATAATTATTACAATGGCTCAACCCACACACGCACGCTGGCTCGCTTGCACTCATTGACCCCTGGGGAAATTACAGTCACGCACTGTAAGTGGCAACTCTCTTTGTCGCACAGCATAAAGTTACCTCAATAAATGACTCAAATCAGTCGAATATCATAATAAGCTCAAAAGAGAAATATGTAACGAGCTTACTTACGCATAAACAAAACAAATTGAATAACAAAGAGAGACAGAGGCAGAGGCTAAGTGGGAGAGAGGGAAACGCGTCGCAGTCGACGACAGTCACGAGAGAGCGCGGGCTCCAATTGGAGTGGGTGTGCTGCATTAAATGCACCGAGAGAGAGAGAGAGTAACAATAACAAACCGAAGTTTACGAGCCGAGCTTCGTGTATTAGAATTATGAGAGCGCCACACGCACGAAGCTGCTGCCGCCGCTAACGCCGGCGCCGCGTCGGTACTTTGCCGCATATAAATTGCATTGAGCGGCAGCAGAGGTTCAACATTTCGCCGTTGTACTTTGTACAAACAACAACTGCGGAAGCAGCAGCAGAGAAAGAGAGCAGGAAATCGACAACGCGTGCCGCAAAAAGTTTACGGAAATAAACAAGAAAAAAACGATAGTAAAAAAATATATAATTAAAGAAATCGAAGGAAAATACTTAAGGAGAAAAAGTGCCTGAAAAGAAAAGTCAAGTAAAAAGGAAAATAAAATATTGCGAAATGTGGCCGAACTTTGTTGCTGTCATTTCGCTGCTTTGCCTTGCACTGTTTGCCTGGGCGCAAGCTGGACCCGTGCCAATTGTGAATGAGGTGAGTACACAAAGGAGTGTGGGGAGTAAGTGGTATGGGGAGTATATACGTGAGGAGTAGGAAGTGCAAGAAGTTTACGAGTTCAGCCAATTTATTTGGCACAATGACATTTTGCATGAATTCCGGCACTGATTCTCACTCTCTCTCTTTCTCTTGCAACAAAGTGCACTTACAGTTAATTAAAAGATTACTTTCTAATTGAGACAAAATAATAAACAATATCATAAGACCGTGAACACGACTTGGGCGGCTGTTAATCAGTATGGCTATTTATAGACCTTAACTGTTTAAATGATCTGAATTATTCCACTTGCCTCAGCCTCAGCCTCAGCCTTATATAATATCAACTGGAGGGAGAGACTTTCCTTATCAATACATTTCACAAGAAGTACTCGAAATAGACGAAACGAAAATAAACAAAGCGATTAATATTTAGTAATTGATCTTTGAAAAAAGGGTCAAAACGGAAACAATAGATAGAGATATAGATGGACGAGAGATGGATCTGTCATGGATATAGCGAACCCTACGCCGAGTCCCTTAGTAGACCGTTGCCAGGCACAGTTTGTTTGAAAAAGTCACAGTTTCCCAGGCAATTGAAAGGCATATCCAGAAATAAACACAATTCACTAGAATCATCAGCGCCTTTGACTCTTTAAGAGAATAGCGTTATTTAAGTGAATTGAAATTATTCAAATTGAGTTGAATATAACGCGACAAAGCACACAAAGGGGGAAACTAAGGAGAAAGATGCGAGAAATGTTTAAGATAAAGATTTATAACTGGCATATTACAAAAGAATAAGATTAAGTCAATTGTAAAGAAATATCTATAAGTTAATAGAGGTCTGTCTTCAAGAGCTAATGTATGGATCTTAAGGCGTTTTAGTAATGTATTAATTTTTGGTTTTAATCTATTTTCTACCTAGGTAATTCACAATCTTCTCTGCCCAATAAATGCGCCTTATCATTTTCTATATTTCTTTGATAACTGATGAAGAAAATGATTTATAACTGGCTGATACCAGAATTAGAAGAATAAGTCAATTATAATGAAATATATACAGAAATGTAATGCTAGTTCTCAAGATCTAAATTTTGCATAGTAGAAGGTTCTATAATATAAATAATAATTCATATTCAATACTAAACAACGTTCTTTCGAAAAAATTCACACACTTTCCTGCTCAATAAATGCGACTTATAAATATATCAAGAAAGGATTAAGAAAGAATTTATAACTAGCAAATACCAGAATTTTAGTCAGTTAAATTTATATATGATATATATACAAAACTCGTAGTGCCAACTCTCGAGAGTAAGAAAGGGGCTAGTAGGGGGTTTAATAATAAAAATAATATTATATTTTTAATTCTACACAATATTCTACCTAAGAAATTCACACACTTTTCTCCTCAATAAATGCGCCTTATAATTTTATATATCAAAAAACAATTAAAAAAGATTTATAACTCGCAGTAACCAGAATTTAAGGAATAAGTCAGATATAATACAATAGATCTCGTAATGCTTGTTCTCGAGAGTTAGAAAGGGGCTAGTAGGGGGTTTAATAATATAAATAATATTTTATATATAATACAACACAATGTTCTACCTAACAAATTCACACACTTTTTCTCCTCCATAAATGCGCCTCAAAACCTTCTATAATTGCTTTCTTTTGTCCACCCTCTCTCCCTCTCGATCAACAGCACCAACAGCTGATGCCCAAGGTGCCCCAATGGCATTGTTTGCGTTACTTTAAGCACGATGTGCTCATGATGCGTCGTTGTCGACATTTGCGTGTTCCGACGGCGCCACGTCTTGGGGATGTGCTGATTCGTAAGCGAAAGAAATAGACTTGGGGACAATCAGGCGACCAGACGAGTCAGCCACAGCTACAACAACAACAGCAACAACAACAACAGCAGCAACAACAACAGCAGAAGCAGCAACAAGAACAACAAGCGCACATGACTGAGCAACAAAACGAATTAGAACTACAATTGAAAATCAAATTTCAACAGGATTTATAACCGAAGACCAAAAAAGCTAAAACCAAAAATCGACAAGCTAAACCAAAAATCATATATATAAATCGCCTATATACACATACATACATATATTTATAACCTAACCTTATACTAAGCCTAACTACTTGTACTTCATAGCATGTAAGGTTTCAATAAAAAAAGAAAGAGAAACCAAGGAAGTTTCCAGAAGATTCTCAATTTGATCTAGTAAAATGTTGAGTTTTAGAAACTTGAAAAAATTTAAAAACAAAGCTATTTTGAGAATGAATTAGTTTTGAAAAGACTGCCAAGCTAAATGTTTTTCATACATTTTTCACCAACTGACATAGTGTTAAATAGTTATAAATATATCTAAACCTTACTGCAGATTAACACATATATATAGAACTTTATATGTTATTAAATTTGTAATTATTTTCCAAATAAAAAGAAAAAAACTAATGTTTTTCGTGGCAGATCTTGCTGGGTTTTTAAGGGTTGCTTTGGGATTGACTTTTGATTTTCGAAAACAAAAAGGAAAAGGTAAAAGAGAAATTATTGGCTATGATTTTTAGCGGGTTTTCAGTTTGCTTTCAAATAAAACTTGGGATAGAAGAAACATCATTAAATCAAATGTTTTTGAGGAAGATTTTGATTATTTTTTACAGGTTTCTTTGAGATAAAGGTTTAATTTCAGTAAAGAAAAGAAATAATTGAATGAAACGAAAGTTCTTCTGTAAGATCTTCAGAAATAGCGTTGATTTAAAGAAACAACGTAGAAAAAAATATAATACAACATTTTGAGGTAAATCTTTCTATAGGTTTCATGACTTTAAAGCTTTGAGTAACAGGGAACTTCAAAGAATACAATAAAACAAAATGTTTTGGCAAAGATTTTCATCGAATTTTACATGTTTTACAAGTGATGTAATTCATAGAAGAACTTGATGAATTTATGAAAATTTCCTTGGATTTTATATAAAACAAAATGTTTTCGGAAAGATCTTCATCGGGTTTTTGTAGGTTGATTTGGGATAAAGCGTTTGTTTAAAACAAAAACAAAGAATACAATTAAACAAACTATTTTGAGAAAGATGTTCATTGTACAAGAACTTGACAAATTTGTGAAGATTTTCTTGGGTTTTACATTAAACAAAATCTTTTCGAAAAGATCTTCATCGGGTTTTCACAGGTTTATTTAGGATAATGCGTTTTTTGCAAACTATTTTAAGAAAGATCTTCATAAGTCTAAGAAACAATAAAACAAAATATCTAGAGAAACATTTTGTTCAATTTTTATAAATTCCTTAGAGATAAAGCAAAGAAACTCAATAAATTAAACTCAGCAAAATATTTTTTAGCAAGATTTCGATAAAATTCTAGAGGTTTCTTTGTAATAAAGCTTCAGATTCAAAAAGAATGCGAACCAAAACTAACAAGATTTCAATCTACAGATTCCAAACAGACCTCAACAATTCCAAAAACTTTCCCAACATGTTCCTAATTCTTCCCTCCCTAAACTAAAACTTACCGCATTGACTGCATTGTGCGCACCACGACCCACAATGAGTGGACCACTGCGCTGCGTCACTTCTCTGTTCTCCGTTCTCTGCTTGGCCATGAAGGTGCCAAAGGTAGCGTATTGCACCTGCTGATCCTCCACTGAGGGCTGACCAAATGAAATGGGCGCGGGCGCATCGTCTACTGAACTCTGTCCCGGCGCCGCCAGATAGACAATTTGGCTCTCATCTGTAAGCATGTGCAGCGTGCTCTGTGCCTGCCAATCCACATTGATCGAACTGTTCTTGGGCTGACGACGTGGCAGCCAGACAAGTCCATTTAGAGTGGGTAAATTGCAGCGCTGATAGACAGGCAACGGAACATTTGGCTGGAAGACGTGTACTGTAATGCGAAAGGAGGAGATTAGGAGAAAGCACGGAAATAAATAGACGCCACTCACATTCATTGTTACGCGTGACGGCAGCTATAAGATTAGTGTGCGGATCAAAGGCCAAATGTTTCACGGAGAGCTTGAGACCCGCTTGCAGACGTAGAGTCATCAGGTTCCAAATGAGCACACGCGTCTCGGTGCAAACCGCCACCAGATGCGCCTGTGCACCAGCTCCAAATTGCACATGTGAAATTTGCGCAAAACTCTGAAGAGGCGCAAGCGATGCATTGGGCTGTGCTATCTTGGATGCCCAACGTTTACCCTCACGCGCTGGCTTCGTCACCTTATCCAACTTGAGTACACTAAACAGTGGCAGCAAATCCTCTGCGACCAACTCCTGATAGTTTTCCCTCCGCTTCGTTAGACTTTGCACGCGCAGTTTCGCCTTGAACATTTGACGCTTATGCAGACGATGCAAACGCATGTTCAATGACATGATACGCTGACAAGCCGCAGAGTTATCCACCAGATAACGTTTCAGATGTTCATCGAGTTTCTTTTGATACGAATCATGTACGCTGCACTCGATACCAAAGCGTCGCAACAATTGCAGCTTCTGATGCAGTCCCAACTCAGACATTTGCATGATGTACTTGAAGACGGCCTCCTTGGAAGGATCCTTGTGTGCTGGCCTGGGTCCTTTCGATTGATTGTTTGGCGCACTTGACATCAATTGGCGTGCCTGCTCTATGAGCTTTGTATCGTTGCTATCGAGCAGCGTCTGCAACAGACTCCAGAGTTGCTGGCGTTGTTGCGAGACCTCTGCGCGTGTGCCATTCACCGGGGTTTGTGAAATACGTAGCTGCGCCTTGGACACAACACCATCATAGCCAGCAGCGGTGCTCAGGGCATGCAACAGTCCCAGCGACCGTGCATCGTAGAGCACAAGTGTGCGACCAAAGCCAGCGGCCAACAATGAACCATCCTGTGAGAAGCATATGGAACCCAAGGGCTCTTGCTTATAGCTCGCCTGAGCCGAGCAGACCCACATGCTGCCGCGTCTGTAGATGTTCTCCGAATCGGAGAGTGTCCACAGCTTGATCACATTATCCTTGCCACCGCTGGCACAACGCAAATTGTCAACCTTAAACTGATTGGAAAAGGTGATGGCCTGGAAATCAACCTCGTGTGGCAGTTCAATAAGTGTGTTCAGTTTGTAGCTGCAGGAAGGAAAGAAAAGATATATGGATTAGGTATAGGCAGGCACAACCTCTTGCCACTTACGTTTGCAACTTCTCATCATATTGCCAGAATTTCAAACGCAGCTCCGGGAAGTTGCGATAATCATTATACACCTCTCCCGTTGCCATCCAATCGATGTTGAACGCAGCGCGAGTCACGCGAGTCTTGTAAATAATCTTACTGCGCTCTCCAGTCACCACATTTTCTTGGACAATGCGTAACTATAAAAGAAGAAGATTAGCATAAGGAAACATACTCGACAGAATCCTTCCCCAAGTACTTACATTGTAGAGCAAGCTCTTCGTGTAGGCCGAGAAGAACTGCAATTGGCCCACACGTCCATTGAGAACAATTGAATTTGTGCGCGGATTGAGGCAGAGTCCAATGGGAAACAGATCATTGTTCGTCTTGTCTGGGAGGGCGTATGTGAAATGTTGCAACGTTGCGGTAACCTTCATCTTTTGGGGTGCTATAAAATGCATGGCGTTCTCCTCGGTGCAGACCAAGACATGCTCATTGCCATCGCTGATCACTATGTGCCGGATGGGGCTGGACATGCGAGGCAGAAATTCGCGTTCAGTTAGATCCGTGAGTGACCACTTCACAAGCACAGCTTCGGAACCAGAACTGTAGAAACTAAGACCGGATGGTGAGAAGGCCAGACTCGATACGGGGGTGCTATGCCAATGATGCTCTGTTGTCAGCACAGTGTTTTTATCATCAATCTGTCGCCAAATAAGGATGCGACCATTCGCATCAGCAGAGGCAGCCGATGGTTCGCATGGACTGGCTTTCACGCAAGTTATGTTCGCTTTGTGTAAACGTTTGTAGCGCCAGTAATTCCAGTTTTCATAGTTTACAAAGTAAACATAACAACCTTGTGAGATAATTAAGAACTTGAAGATACCCTTGCTAGCATCTACGATAGGCTCGCACTTTCTGCAAAGTGATAAGAATTAGGAATTGTCATAGGGATACCTTCTTGATTGAATGTCTACTCACTTTAATTGGAGGTCACAAGTGACGTCCACTCGCTCCCCTGTGCTGGTGTTGTACACAAACCAGCTTACCTGCTCATCTTTCGGTGATCTCACGGTCACAAAGGCACACGCGGTATCGCCCTCTTTGAATAGATCTAACAGATTGAAAGTCATGACAATGGAACCCTCCTCTTTCAGCTTCAAATTAACTTTCTTTTGAAGCACACCCGTCCGCCAGTGCCAGCGCAGCACTTGTCCCTTCTCTGTGCACCCCATCAGCAGTTCGGGATCCTTGACGTCCAGCTGCAAGCCGATCAACGGTTCATTTGCATCGAGAAGCTCACGTGTCAACTCTCCGGTGCTGGTCACAAACACCTGCACCTTGAAGCCACAGCGCACAAAGATGAATCTGCATTGAATGAACAATATGTTTCATTTATAAGAAATAATATTACGCATTGCATTTAGTTTTTTTGTTACTAACCTTCCCTGTGCGGAAAAAACGGGCGCATGTTTCACTATGTTGCCGCCAGCCAAATGCCGCAGCTCCAGTTTGTCTTCATCGTCGAAGTTCATGGCTGTCCCAGTTCTGGGGCCCTGTGCAGCAATATTAGCTGCGCGTGTGCACTTTAAAATCTCTTAAATTCAAGAAATAACAACTTATTTTATGCAAGTATTTTCATATAAACTCACAAACCGCACGTGTAGCTGCTTTTGGTAGTGTTGCAAGGCGCAACTGTTGCTGCGCGCAGTGTTGACAACGAAAGACATGCGCTGCTCAATTTGGCGCAGCTAACTTCGTTTCGATAGCGATATCTGCGGGCAATGTATCGAAATTAAAAACAAATTAAAATTAAAAAATTGCAGAGTAAATAAAGTTAATATTCTTTTTATATGAAAAATGAATGTCTGCTGTTTCTATCTTTATAAGAAAAATGAATGTCTGTTTGCTTGTAATCTATAACGTTGCCCATAACTTTGCTTTCTACCCTAAATTCAACACGTCTGAAAATTTTATTATTTCTATGGACAATTGAATTGCAGGTGAAGCCCCTAAATAAATATAAGCAGATATAGAACTCATTAGTACTCACGGTTTTTTAGTACACTCTTAGCTTCGGTAAGTATTTTGATTGTTTTGTATTTATTTAACTGGAAGATATTTTTATCTTATTTTATTGTTTTAACCGAAGTGTTACCATTGCAGTGCTTTCAAATGTGTGCGCACTTTATTTAGTGTTGCAGCCCTGCAATCGATAACTTTTGATTGGTTCTTTGGTATTTTTGTGCAAACACCGTGGCAGCACTCAATTAGAATAAAATATTGTTCGTTTAATGGATAAACTAATGGTCAGCGCAAAGTAGGCAGCTCAACTCGAATTGCTGCCACGTGTTTGCCTAATAGCCAAATAAAAATTAAACGCTATCCAGCACAACAACAACAAGTGGAACAATAACGGAAACAACATCGACTAGAAGAACAACTATTAACATGTGTAACGTTGCAAGCAGCAGAGCCGTCGATGTAAACAAATTGCGACCGGGTTGGTTGACAATGCTGGCGTTGTTGATTTGCTGCCTCCTCTCCTCGGCACCGTGGGCACTTGCCGACCCTCTGAAAGTTGTATATGCTGTGAATGCTGGTGGCGATGATCACACCGATCAACATGGCATACACTATGAGGCGGATCCCTTGACGGTGGGCATTTCCTCGGACTATGGCAAGCATCTGCTGATGATTGGCCGCGTGCAGGAGCAGGATGAGGTGCTGTACCGCACCGAACGTTATCATACCACAACATTTGGCTATGATTTTCCCGCCGACGGGGATGGTGACTATGCATTGATTATGAAATTCTGTGAAGTTTACTTCGATGCACCCAATCGCAAAGTGTTCGATGTGCTGCTGAATCGCAAGCACACAGTGGTCAAGCAGTTGGACATCTACAACCAGGTGGGACGTGGTTCGGCGCACGACGAGATTGTCTACTTTAAGATTGTTAACGGGCGACTGCAGTACGAGGCCGATGGGGAAGTCGAGACTTCGGATGTGCGCAATGGCTACCTACGTCTGGATTTCATCAAGGGTGCCCTGGATAATCCAAAGATCAATGCATTTGCCTTGCTCAAGGGCGATGTATCGCAACTGCCACGTCTGCACAACACCGAGGCAAGCGATCGACGTGCCGAACCCGAGGATGAGGACAAACCTAGAGCGGCACGAGCAAAGGAACAGAATCAGGAACGTGTGGTGCGCTATAATGATAAACAGTCGCAACGAGGCTATGACGATGAAGACGAGGAAGAGGAGGATGAGTACGATATGGACGAGAGCGAGCAGCAGCAGCATCACAATCAACACCAGCAGCAGCAGGAAGAGAATGCAGACCACGCGCAGCAGCAGCAGCAGCGTCGCCAACAGCAGCAACAACAACAACAGCAACATAAACCCGAACAAAGCTCGAAGCGTCTGCGAAGTGGGCCACGTCAGCCGAATCCCTATTCGATGGATGATTCATCTATATTGATGCCGGTCTTCATTGCCATCGGGGCCTTTATACCGTTGCTTTTCTGCCTGTGCAAGCTGTGATCCCCATGGGATCATCGACGACGATTCAAGCTGCCCTCCCTCGACACTAAAGGGGGTGTTCGTGTTGATTTTTGTGATTCTTATAAAAGACTTAATTGTATCTTAATCATCGTTTAGTTTTATGCTAGGCATATTGGGGCTCAAAATTCTAACGATTCTTTGTTTTGATAGCGCACAAATATTTCCCAATATTCCACACTCCATTTCACTCTTTCCCTCTCTCTCTCTCTCTCTGTCTATATATATAATTATATATGCTATATACAGATGTACTTATGTATGTTTTAGTCTAATTATGTGTTCCTTTTTTTGAGAATTGAGAAGCAGCAGCAGAAACCAGGCCTGCCTGCCTGTTTATTTAAGCTTAAAACGCACTGAAGTTTATTATATAATATAATATAATATAATATTATTTTGTTTTTTATTAGTTTTTGGCCAACCAAACAACAAAGACAGTTTTGCAGCAATTGAATCTGTTAATTTTGATCAATGAAACTTATGAAAATAAACCTTGTTTGTTATTTACAAATTTTTTTGATGAGATTAGAGTTTTTATGGGAAAGTTTTCAAGGTAACTAAGATCTTTGGGAAGAAAAAAAGATCTTTTATTAACTGGCTGAAGATAAAATTAATGATAATTATCATTATAATAAGAGAGTGGAAACGCTTTGTTAATTAAAAAAGGTTTTGTAATGAACTCTTTAAGAAAAGTTCGTGAAAAACCTATTATGACATACGGTCTATAAATATTTCACTATTACACATAAGCCACTCTTTTATTTTTGGTAGTTTTGAGAGCTCAAAGGTTAATTGAAGTAGGTGCTCAGCGTGTTTAATTGATCCATTAAAAACTCTCGTATGTAGGTCACATTTACAGTGACTGCTTTTTCATGTTGTTCTTTCTATCTTTAAACTATTGTTGCCCCATGAAATAACCAGGAGCGTAGCGAGGGTCAGCGGTGCACTAGGGCCGCAAACTTCTAGGGGCCCGTGCTGTCGGAAAATTAAACACAAGTAACCAAAGATATTGCTAACAGATGATTCAACACCAATTTTGTGTACTTAGTTTCAAAAATACTTGACTTTTTAACTCACAAACGAACCGAACTGGGTAAATTGATCGCTATTAATACTGAACAAGAATATATATTACAAAAACTGTTGATGATTTAAAATGCTCATTAAACTAAGCTACAAGGTACTAAGTACTTAACTTTATATCAAGGCAATTATGTTCCAAGAGGACCACGAGAAGATTTTCACAAGGGCCCCGAGACCTTCGGTACGCCCCTGTAGTCCTCTCTATTGTGCTCTCTACACCATTCTACTATGACTAGTCAGTATATGTACGCTTAATTGAGTTCCTAACTCGCCAGTAAAACAAAGATTCTTTACCAAAAATGTGTGAAATATTTTAATGTGTAGATAAACAAAAGCATGATGACTAAGTCTAGAGACAAAGGTGTTCACAGGGGTCTATGGAATATAGTATAAAGTCATTTAACAGTTTGTTAAAATGCATATATATATATTATATGGAATTAACCTCCAGTTAGCTAAAAATATTCATTTAGAACGATAACTTTGGATACAATATGCCAAATTACAAAACGAACTTTAAGCCAATACAATTTCTATTTAAACTACCCTAACTTAATGCTAAGTTTCATAAACTTTAGATACTTTTTTTCAGCAGACATATTGCTCAGTATTCTTAACTTGCAAAATCAGCTATCATTGAGGCCTATTGCATGTTCATTGAGGGTTCAAGTTCAGCATGTGTGCAGTGTGCACTTATACAATCGCAGTGGGAACCGACTTATATGCGGACTCCAAGCACAGACACGTCCACGCCGATTACGTGTTGGCAATTTACATGCAGCTGTTGTCGCACACACTTTTTTTTTTTAGAATTCAATTCGATGATGATTTCAATAAAAATAATTAATGAAGAACTTTATTGGAATAGATGTTTGCTGGAATGACTGAAACCGAAATAGAACTTGCTGTGGATATGTACAGATTGAAATGAATGCTCCAATTGACTAACAATAAAACACGCACACACATAACGCACTTGACAAAGTTTTGGAGCTGACACAAAACTATATGAAATGCCTTGACTAAAACAATAGACAGAAAAATGCACGATCTAACTATATGCTAAGTATATATACTAAAAGGTGCCAATAATCGACTCGTGTGTGCGTGCGACATGAAGTTCTCTCTTTGCTTACAAATTAATTAACAGCATAAAAGTGTGGGAGGTGTGAGTGTAGTGGGGGGAGGGGGCGTGGCAATCTTAAAAACGAATCTCATTGCGTTGCACCTGCTCGTAGGCGGTAGGCGTAAGTCGCTCATAGCGTCCCTTGGATGTCTGATAGTAGAGTTCATCCTTGATCACATTCGGATCGTAGCCCTCCTTTTGCAGATCCACTTTGCGCAGCTTGAAGGTGCCCGTCAGATCCACCTTGGTGAGTAGTCGCAAGATTTGTGGACGTGCATAGGCTGGCAACACTTTGGCAAGATTCACGGCAAATGCTTCCAAGTCCAGTTCACCCAGAGGATCATAGATTGCTGCCATGCCTGCACGACCTTCGGTGTGTGGTATGGTCACACCGTACACCACAGTATCCTTGTAGCCAGCCACATTGCTAACCTGTGCCTCCACCTCGCTGGTCGACACGTTCTCACCCTTCCAACGGAATGTGTCACCCGTGCGATCCTTAAAGTACAAATAGCCCTTCTCGTCGGCCACCAACAGATCGCCGGAGAGGAATGCCATGTCGCCATGCTTGAACACATCCTTTACAATCTTCTTTTCTGATGCCTTAGCATCGACATAGCCGAGGAACTCCCGCGAAGGATTTCCCTTTACAATCTTGCCAATGAAGACGCCAGGTTCGTTGGGTTCACAGAGCTGGCATAGGCCATCCTTGTTGCGTATGGGTTCTCCAGTGTCGGGATCAGCGCGTATAATCGAAATCGGATAGACCTTTGGCAATATGCGTGACACAAAGCCAATGGCACCCACAGTATTGTCATGATTCATTATGTTCGCATTGCCCTCCGTGGCGCCATAGAATTCACCCACTTTAGCAATGTTGAAACGTTCCACAAACTGTGGCCAAATCTGCGGACGCAGCCCGTTGCCAAAGACCAAGCGCACACGATGCGCACGATCGTATTGCGAGGGCTTGGTGGCCAGTATATAACGCGCCATTTCACCAATGTATTGACCAACCTATAAAGAGAATTACAAAACATTAATAAAAATGAAGCAGAAGAATCTAGAACAACTTACGGTGGCATTAAACTTGGCACAATCAGCAAAATAATTGGAGGCCGAGAACTTCTTACGAATGGAGACAGTGGAGCCAAACAACACGGACTGACCCATGCACATGATGCCACCAGCGGTGTGGTACAGCGGCAGCGGGGTATAGAATATATCGTCGTCCTTGAAGCCCATGGTGTAGTGAATGCCGGCGGCAATGAACAAGTAACTGGAAGAAGGAGAACGGAGTAGAACAGGTTTGATTTGCAAGTAAATCTTTCAATTTAAGTAGAAACTTAATGATTCTCCCTACCGTGAGTGAGAGATGACAGCTGCCTTGGGCAATCCCGTGGTGCCCGATGTGTAGATATAGACCAGCTTGTCGTGATGCGCCACAGAAGTCTTTCCCGGTTTCGCATCGCTTGCCGCAGATAGCAATGTATTCAGATTCTTGGCCTGCTTGACGGCATCCGATTGACTGTTGTTGTTCTCATTGTTGAACTGGAACAGTGTCAGATTAGCTGGCAAATCTTTGGTTATATCTGCCACAGCCTCAGTGAAATCCTCGCCATAGATCAGTGCATTGCAGTGGGCCACCGTGATGCTGTGCAACAGCGACGGTCCACGTAGATTCGTATTGATCAGCGGCGTAATGATGCCAATTTTCGAGAGACCCAACCAGGTGGCAACATATTCCGCACGATTCTCGAGCAGTAGCGCCACAACATCTCCCTTCTGGTAGCCCTGTGCCTGCAACACATTCGCCACACGATTCGCATGCTCGTTCACCTGACGGAATGTCCAACGCTGCGTCTCACTGACCACAGCAACCTTTTCCGGATGAGCCTTCACATTGCGTTCAAACACATCCGCAACGGTGTAATTCAAACGTTCATGGCGTTTTGTGTAGCGCAAAAGTTTGACATAGGCCCATAGTGCACTGTGGGGAAGAGTGAGAAAATACAAGCAAGATTATTGATAGGCTGCACAGGCACAGGAAACATGTGTTTCGGTTATCTATCGATCGATTTGCTGGAGTTGCGTGTGAAAACCCAAATTAAAGCTAAAATAGACGTGTCACAGATAAGGCTAAAAATAAACTAGCAGTAAACAGCTATAAGGGTCAAACTGCAATTTTATGGACATGGGAAAAAGATCCCCTAATGGAAGGGGTTGTCTAGGTATATTAGCAATAGGTTTACATAACAGGTAAATATAAATAATAAACATTTTCCCATTTCCTAATCGAAGAGGTTGCCTAGATATATGTTACTTGCAATAGGTTCCCTAGGTCGACATAGGTTTATATAGATTTTAAACATTTTTCCATTGACAATGTTTGAAATACTTTTGTATAACTTTAATTAAACATAAAAGTTTGTAGTTCTTAATAAACTAACTGCAGATCGTTTACCAGTTTGGCCTGTTTGACTAGTTTGATGCTTGATTCGGAAGTTTTTGAACATAAAATTCTTACACTGATATAAATTTGTGGAAGGTTTAAAATATTATCGAAAATTAGCATACGTCGTACTTAGAACCGCACAGAAAAACTGGTTTGAATGTATAGTTTTTCTAAGCCAGCGTCTGAGTTGATAGTTTCATTGATATTTAAGGTTTATGAACCTTAAATCTCATCTTGGTTAGAAACCGGAAAAACTTAAAAGAGGTTCAATAATGAAAATCAAAGAAATAAAACTTTTGGCACAGAAAAATCAAGTTTAAAGAGTTTTTCACGCACAATTCGAGAAAAAAGTCATAAGAAATTAATAATAGAATATGAATAAAGTTCTTAAGATTTTAGTTAGGCTAAATATAAAGAACAAATCTGAAGATAATTTTATAGAAACTCTTTGCGTGACTATTACAAGACAAGATAAGAATTTCTAACAAACTAAATTAAAGAAGAAAACAATGTAAAGAAGTTTTTCACGCAAAATTCATGTGGCAACGTAAAGATTGGAAAGTGCAGAGAAAGCTAATGAATATGTATTTTTATGGAGCATATCTGGTGTTAATACACTTAATGCACATAATTTATGGCTAGCCAGAGCCATAATACGGGCATTAACTGTATTTTGAGAGCACTTCAAGTACTGCAGTAAACGACATCAGCAGAAATACCTCAGTATATTTACTGAGCACTGATCAGGGGGGGTACTTTGCACCCAACGGGAAAGTGTATGTAGCATAGTTGATAAGATTGCCGGCTTAGGCGATTGTATTGGATTATACCACACGATGGGGACATACTTGAGCTTTATTTAGCCTCTGTAATTAGATTCCAAAACACTTGGAGACCCGCAAAGCGATGTCACTATCGTAAGTATTTGAAGCGATAAATAAGAAATTGCCGTACTAGAAAGGGTACCTAGTACATATAGTATATAGTCCAAATTTCAAGAGTATATAAACTTGGCTCGATTGACAGGTTTAATGCACGTATTATCTATCTATTATATGTGAAAATATTGTGTGTTTACATATAGTATATTGCTATATTGCTTGTTTACCAATCTGTGCATTAACTTTTGCACTTTGCGCCTTGCAAGCCCGACAAGGTTGTCAAGATCTTAAGAATCTTGTTCTTACCAACCGAAAACAAGCTGACCTTGTGGCTTGGAACACGATCTTACTCGATTTCGGTTTATGTTTGTATGTATTGTGTGTCATTAAATACGTATTTTCGACAACTTTGCGCAATTTTGCGAGTGAGCAAATTTTTGAAGTAAATCTCAAGGCAAAAACTAAGGTAACATACTTATATCATTGATCTTTATGTACTACCATAATAACTGTGGTTAAATTTTAATTGTGAAGAGGATTTTTACTTATTTTTGATACTGTTTATAATATTGCTAAGTTCACGCACTTTACTTCACACACTTATATGCTAATCAATCTAATTCCATCTAATCTTTTAGTTTAAAGGCTGATAAACTTTAAATACTCTAAATTAAGTGGGTCGAAGAGGCGTGTGCGATAATAAGGTATTTCCAAACCTATATAGAATGTGATACCAATTGGTTATATACTCATGTAGGCCTATATATCTAACTGATTAGATAGAGCTCACTTAAAACTGGAAATACTATAGATATTATTGAGTATTACCTCTACTTTATTTTACTATTTTCAATTATTTTTGAAATATGTGTCAGCTGGAATTCTCCATAATTCATTTAGGTACTCATAATTGGAATTTACGAGTATATCGAATTGAGTAAACCATAAAAAGTGCTACTTCCGCAATTTTAATTGAATTCAAATACGAAGAGCAGACAAAGTATACTAAATAATGAAGCCCCATAGCTGTAGTAGATATAGATATATAAGTATGTATGTATATGAGCTCTACGCCTGACGACGTTTTCAAGAACAGTTCGTGCCTTGGCGATCGACGATGACGAACGACGTCACTAACTGTGCCAGAAGAGTTGAAACCTCCGACCTCAACTCAACTCAACTCAACTCACCTCCCCCTTGCCCACCACCCAGCACTGTTTCTTCCGCCTAACACACATACAGAGAGTGTGTGAGAGAGAGAGAGAGGGCGAGTGTTAGCTCGAGAGAGACAACAAATTAGTATGCGTCGGAGGGTCTCTTCACGCATTATCGCATTGTGGATTGGAATCGCGCCATGGCGGACAAAAGTGAAACTGATTTCGATTTTTTTTTTTTTTTTTTTTTTTGGTAGTTTGTTTTGTTTTGCTTTGGGCCACCACCTAGTGGCATCGTTCGGCGGCGACCTTGAACCTGAACAAGTCAATGACTGGCAATAAAACTATATAAAAATAGTTCGTTACAGTGCAACAACAACAACAAAATAACAGTGATAAATATGCGTAAGTGAGATATGCGCAATTATATGACACATTCACTGACATATGTTGAGTCTGTAGTGAAAGGAAAATCAGTAAAGGAAGAGAAAATTTTGGACTCTCTTTAGTTAGTGATTTTCTTCAAAAACTGTATACTATAATACATCGCGTTGATGCTCGACCCAAATAGACGGCAAAAACGAGTTTTCTATGGAGCTTTTTTCCCGTTTGTTTTTTTGTTTTTTTTTTTTTTTTGGCTTGTTATGTGCTGCGTACAATGGGGCAAAGTATACGCTGATCTCTTGTGGTTTGGGGGAAGGGAGAGGAAAGGGAGATGGGAAGGGACTATGGAGAGGTCGTCAATGGGCACACAAAAGAAATTGTAAATTGTATTGAAATGCACACCACTTGTGGTTATTGTAAACTAATCAACAAGATGTGGTCCACCTCCAGCCTCTAGTCTCTATATGTCTGTCTATAGGTCTGTCTAGATGTCTGTCTATCTGCCCCGACTTACGTTAAATCCCGCTTGGCTGTTGCTCCCGCGATGTAGAACCAGCGCCAAGACCTTGTCAGCAGCAGTGCGAAGAGCGCGACGAGAACGGCAAAAAACCAACCCATTGTATGGAGTGTGTAAATGACGCAGGCGACAGCCAAAACGAATGCGACTGTCGCGCAAAAATAACGAAATACGACTAAAAATCGGTCGTGTCGCTGCCGATTGCGTTGCTGTTGTGATCGATAGTCGAGCGCCAACGATTGACGATAAAATTGTTGCGGCTGGTGATCGTTTAAGCCGCTTCGCAACTGTTGAGAGAAGTAAATGTTACCAGATAGTTACAATTTTCTTTTACAATTACTTAATGATTTTATACTTACTTTGCTGCTGTAGAGAGCGCAGTTTTCAATGTTTATGATCACGTTGCTGTTCACATTGTTGTCCAATATGGTATTGTGCTGTAAAGAATTTATATTGATTTAATTATTTCAAATCTGCGCGCCAAAGTAGAGCTTTGTTAGCTTTCGAAAGCTGCAACTTCATTTATGGCTTTCAATTATTGACTTTTGCATTTGTGCAATTCTATTTAACAAACGAAACATTATTTACTTACAGTTGGCTCCCACCTTTGTTGTTGATTGTTGTTGTAATTGTTATAGCGCAAGCGTTGATAACGCGGCTCGTTGTGTTGTCACATGAAGCCATTGAATACATAAAAAGGCAGAAATTGTCGGCGAAACCGCGCAACTTTGCGAAATAGCATTTTCTTGCGTTTCAAGTGATTTGTGGTCACACCCGTGGCTTTTAAAGGTTTATAAGAATTAAACAATTCACTGCGTTGCTTTGTTTTGTTTTATAACTACGCTGGCTCCAGTTGTAAGTCCTCGAAGCTTTTAAACTGCAGCTGCTAAGCTTTTCTTGAACTAGTTCTTTTGAGTGCATTTTTGTGAACTATAATTCCCATTTTTAAATCATTATAACTGGTATAGCCAACATATATTTTTTTAATTTAAATTATTTTTAATTGATAAACAATTGCATTTGCTGTTTATTCATCAATTTAAATTTAATCTTTTATTCGCGCGCCAAATTTCATACACACCAAACTATCGATTGTTACACATATCGAACAGCTGTTCATGCAATTAGATGGCAACGCTATGCACATACCAAAACCGTAAACAACTTTGCACAAGAGGAACATTGAATATAAATTTAATATTAAAATTTGAGTTTTAAACGGCCTCGCAATGAAAATATTGTGCGAGGTGCAAGTGCAGAATCGCATAACACAAGCGAATCGCACGCCACGAGCTGTTAAATCGACCCTCGCAATTGGATACAAGCAAAGCGCGCGCGACGCCAATGGGAATACAAAGAAGGAGCTGGAAATGGTGTTGTTTACGCCCCAGGTGAAGGCGGGTACGCGCTACAAGGTGCGCGACAACATACACTGTGTGCACAGCAAGTTTGTGCTGGATGGCAAGGTGACCATAGGCTTCAAGCAGCCGGCAGAGAACCTACTCATCAAGTGTGATCCCATACAGCTGAAGGGTTTCCTGCAGACCCTCAAGCTGGGCATGGAGGGCAAGGATGCCGTCAATCTAAGACTGAACATTGCCTCGGCAACGGCCATACCACAGAAGTCGCAGCCGCAGCAGCGCATGACCATAAACAAACGCAGTGAATATCCCATCAAAGGTTTTCCGCGCACCCTCAAATCTCTGACAATCAACAATATTCAACTGATGAAACTTAGTTTCGAGATCTGCTCGTTGCGCAATCTGACCACACTGGATGTGAGCGGCAACAAACTGACAAAGGTGCAGTAACTTATGCGTTTTACATAGATTTTCCACATATTCTAATGAAGTTTCTCTTATAGATTCCCAACGAGTTGGGTCGCCTGGCGCTGACTTCGCTGCACTTGGGTGGCAATATGTTGGGCGAACTCAACGACTGGTGCTGGCTGCGTGGCAGCAAGCTGAGTAAAACTCTGTGTGAACTGGACTTGTCTGCCAATGGGCTCAACTACTTCCCCTCGCAGTTGGTCAAGTACGAACGTCTGGTCACGCTCAATCTGAATCACAATAAGCTACGCCACCTGCCCTTCGCCATACGTCGCATGCAGCAGCTGCGCACACTGCATGTGTCCAGCAACGTATTGGAATCCCTGCCAGCTGCCTTTGAAGATCTACACATCGATTTGCTGGATGTGTGGGGCAATTGCTTCAAGGGTTTCAATGTGGATGCCGCGCAGTCGTTGGTGCAGCGTACGCCTGCTGCCTATACGGCCACGCCTCTCTGGCTGCAGGCAGCACGCGTTGTCTCGCAGCACAAAGTTCCCTATTCGTCGGATACATTGCCTGCCCTGCTCATCGATCTCATCTCAGAGACACCCAAGTGCCAGTGTGGTAAACTGTGCTATGCACTGGAGGCACAAGATCTACTGAAGCGCGTGACTCAGCCCAAGTTTACCAACATCAAGAATCTCACATATAGTCGCGAGCATGAGATCTACTTGGATGTCATTGTGTGTGGACCCACCTGCTGTGCCCACCAGCAGCTGAAGGCGTTCTTCACCATTGTGCGTCCTTGAGAGTTGCCAAAACTTCGCGTCTGTTGCCTTTAACCTTAATTTATGTTCACACAGCTTCTTTCTGCTCTCTGTTTTAGGTTAAGTTTTTGTAGTTACGTCAATATATTTCATTCCATTCATTAAGTTAGTTTTTGTTGAAACAGTAACCCATTTTCGCTATCCATAAACCAAATTTGACTGAGAAAAAAGCGCCAATAAAAACGAATTTAATAACAATGATAATAATAATATTTTAAAATCCATTAAAAGAGAGAGTTTTCACAGAGTTTTATGTTTTTTGCTGAGTGTTTTTTCCTGTCGAGTGGAAAAGGAAACATGTTGGAGAAGGGGAAAGAAGGGTTTGTTATTTTGGTTAATAAGCAGACCCCTTTCCTTTGCTTTCTCTCTGATTACTTTTCATTTTGTCTTGAGAGAGTCTTTTTCCTGGGAAGGGGATTTTTGATAAGGAGCGCGTTTAATCAAATGTTGTAGCATACTTTGCGGCTGCATTGAAAGCAGCTGCGGAAAAGACTTTTCCTTGGGCTCCTTCTTGACTCCTCTCGGCCCGTTTTACTTTCTTTCATAAAGACATTTACACGCACAATCCAACTGCCACACCCTCCGCCCCTCTCCCCTTCACTGCTTACTTTGTTTTCATATAACATTCGCTCGTTGTTTTTATTATTAAAAGCTTGCTGCGTATGTGACTTGCATAAATGCCGGAGATGAGCCCCAGAGAGAGAGGCAGAGAGTGAGTTTTTATCAGTACGCAACTGACACCTAAGCGCCCCCTCGAATACCTTCCCCCCGTGCTGACCCACTTTGCGATACCCTACACGCATGCAGAATAAAAGTGCTATCGCTTCTTGGCATTTGCCTGGCTCTCGCCTCAGCTTTATCAAATCAAAACTTGGAAGCGATGCCACTTTTTTAAATAAGCATAAACAGAGACTGTCTCCGGGTTGCCACACCCCCGCGCCCCAGCGTAATGTGCAGCTGGGGAATACGTTGTGGGGGCACAGGATGAGGCATGACTTGTGGCAAGCCGGCAAACGGGACAAGAGCCTAACTATAAAAATGTTTATCGGCATGTGAGCGAAAGGGAAAGCAGAAGGGGGTGTGGGAGAGAGTAGACGAAGAGGGGGAAAGCTACAGCTTGCCGGGCACAAATCCAATTTTGAGCAGCATTTAAGTGTCCTGCCTGCGTCTGTGAAGCTTCCTGAGCCGGCTACACTTCCCCTCCCTACCTCCCCTGCTTCTCCTTTCCTTTTGGGCTCCCTTTTTGTTTGCCTGTTTGTCTGTTTGTCTAAGCCTTGTCCTGGCCGTGACATTGCCAGTTGCCACTGTATGCGGATAGATACGTGTGTGCGTATGTTTGTGTGTGTGTATTTCGGTGTGCATGTGTGTGTCTTATGTTGGCAAATATTTGACTTGATTTTACATTTGCTCTGCTGATTTGCAGCTCATTTTCTCAATGTGCGCCTAAAAGGCTGCAACACACAGTGCATGACACAGTCCAGTACAGCTAAAGAGGGTCGAGTTCGAGTTTTTTCTTAACAAACTTCGAAAATAAAGTACTTGAGAGTTTTGGGTTGAGGGAAAAGTTGACGTTTGTTGACGCAGTCAAAAGTTACTGCTAGTAAGTTGGGTGCAACTACTTGGGTCCAATTACTCTTCAAAGAGTTTCCAGTTTTATTGTATAACTTAATGATTGATTTGGAATACACTTAAAGGAAAATTGTGCTCTGATTTTAAAAGGTTTCCTTATGTACACAACGAGAAACCAAATTTGATTTTGAAATAGAATTTATGGAGTCACATATACTAAAAATTTTGCACTGCTTTTAATCTTATAGGGTATCTTATTATGCAGCTTACTCCCCTCGACCATTTCCTGTTTATTTTAATAGCACACTTCATATCTCCTCGTACTCAACTTCAGCAGACATCTTTAGTACCCAATTCAGAGCCTCATATTGTCTTTAATCCTCAGCTCGTTTAGTTTCATTTTATAATTTTGTATGACTGCATAATATATATAAATTTTGTTTATTAATAGCTATAAAAATAAAAACCAAACAGCATGGAATTTTCTTTTTATAGAGTTGAGTCCGGGACCACCCACCAAAAAAAATAAAGATATCTTTCTACCTCCCCCCGACAAGTGTCTGACTGACTTTAATAAAATAAGCCAACCCCCAACAATCATTTGCACAACGCAGACCTCTCCCCAGCTCTTCTTACCCCCGTGCCATGTAAAACAAAAAGATGCCAAGTCAGCTGGGATTGGAAGTGAGAATGAGGGGGATGGGGAAGGGGAGTGACTTGTAAGAGTGTGGGGTGTTCTGGTCTGGCCACCATAAAGCGCGCTTCAAAGGCAGTAAAAACTCCATTAACTGTCATCAAAAATGCATTTCGCATGCAGCAAATGGACAAGGCAGAGGGAAAGGAACATGAACGGGAACGCATCAAATAGAATAGAATGAAATGGCGCAAATCAAAACACATCGAATAAATCAAAGAGAGCCGAAGAGAGTAACAAAACAAAAATGCGAAAAAGTATCGAACATAAGTCGGGCAAGCTCAACCTAAATATACCCTGTGAAAATTAAAGGCGTGGTTAAATTTGTAGGTATTTTACGGAGATTGTATTGAATATTATTAATTTTAAAATGAGCATTATTCTAATTGATATTGAAGAGGCTTTGTGATAAATTTAATAACGATGGTTCTGATATAAGCTAAGATCTCCAGATTTTAAGACTGTAAAACTTATAAAATTGACTTTATATTTATGAAATATCCATTTTGAAAGAAGGTATCTTTGAAGTTTGTTTCATTTAGCTTTAATACTAAATTTGATAAGGATAAGGTTTTTGTATTAGCAGAGATTATTGTGTATTTTGAGAGTTGGATGCTAAAATGCACTCAATGTTAATGAAATCTGAATTTCGATAGACGATATTTTTGAGCTATCTTTTAAAGAATTTAGTCACCTAATTAAATGGGGATAATTCTTGTATTGGCTGAGTTCTATGTGTTTTTCGAGTATAAGTCAAAAAATAATCCTAAAGTTCATTAATCTGGATTTTATTAGACCATTTTTTTAGACCATTTTTTTGGGAATCTGTTTTATCAAAGTTCATGAGGTTGCCACTGTTAGTAGCAGAGCTCTGCCTTTTTTTAGTGTGTAAAAGACAAAAATTGGATCTAATATTCAAAAAAATAGAGATACAAAAGAAGATATTTTTGAGTTTGGTTTTGGGGAAGCCATTTACCAAATTTGATGAGGATATTGTTGAAAGTATCAGAGATCTGCGTGTTTCTAGCCACGATTGTTAAAAAAATTACGTAAATTGATAAACCAGCTTCCTTTCACGAATACTGCCAACTTTCCTATCCCACATGTTTACAGGGTATAAACCTCGTTGGACAACGGCGAACCAGCTAGATTTTATGGCTAATCAACGCAGCTAGCGGAAAGGAGACGCAGCAGACGCAGATTCCCCCGACGGCACTGTCCACGTTTTTATGCATGCCCCAGGCACAAATTAACTTTCCAATTGAGAGGAAAAAGCAGTGAACGAGGTGGGGGAAGGGGGCGTGTCTCTGGGAGGCACTGTCACTCCCCACACATTACCAGCCTGTGTTGGCTGTGGCATTAAATTTATCCCCAATTTGCGTGCAGCGGACTAACATTTTATGTGCAAGATCGAGGGAGGAACAGGGGAGAGAGGAACCTGGTGGCGTCTGGCGCTCCACTTTGGCTTATCAAATTTTATTAGCAGCCCGGCAAATTGTTGCAAGACGACAAATAACTCAGGGCGTGGGGTGGTGGAGACTCACCAGCCACCCCCAAAATGCAGTCGCGTTGCCAGCTTAGCTCACAAGGTTCCAAGGTACGCGCGCGTATGATTTGTCGCCATTATCAATTTCTAAACATTTTTTGTTGGCCCAAAAGCTCCAAGGAGCTCCGAGGCGAGCCAAGGAAGTCGAGCAACCCTTAGAGAGCTCTATCGACTCTACTGACTCCCCGTAAAGCAAGAAAAACGACCGGAAAAGTGCAAACACACGCGAAACTGTCGTCGACTTTTGGACTGAGCTGCCCCCTCCCCCTTGGTTCTTAGCTGGTAACTGCGTTGCCAATCCCTTACCGGTTCTCAAGTCAGTCGGCGAGGGGCTTGACGCGTGCACGAATCCAATAAAAACGTTTTGATAGGCTTATGACCGGGTTTCTTCAATGGGGAACCCCCAGTGCCAAGGCCCACACTCCCCCAGTTTATTTGGCTAGATATTATTTCAAATTTACTCGCTAACTGTTACAGCAAATTATGATAACGATTCTGTCTGGTAATAGCAGGCGGGAGCACCCAGAAAATCGATGAAGTCGCTTTAAGAATGAAATACCTTTGGAGCAAGGAAAGAAGAGAAAATTTAAGAAAGTTAGGTTACGCTTTTTAGGCAGTTTTCTATGGTTGAACGGTATGAAAACACCTTCGTTCTGTTTTAAAGGACCTTCATATCAAATTTGATGAGGTTTGTACGTGTTATTGCAGAGATCTGCATTTGAATAGAGTCGTGTGTGATGAAATCGGGGAATATGTGAAGTATATTTGTCAATTTATAGTTCGAAGTTTACTCGGAATAATAAATCGATAAGGTTGGGAAATGAGCATAATACAAAAAAGTGCTTGAGATCCAAAGGTATGCTGTGAATTTCAAAAAGAATAGAAAGAAATATTAATAAATATACAACAAAATAAATTTATTATAAAACTTATATTTTCTTTATATTTAGGTATATTCATAGTCCCATTTTCGTCTGGGGCTTTCTGGAGAGAGTGATCGCACTTACTCGATCGTCCACGGTCAATGACAATATATCGAGTGCCCGTTTCTTATCGATAGTTACAGAGTTACCTTATCTTTGGCTTATTTTAAATTTATAATATTTTCATTATATATAATATGCAATAATGATGCTTTTTAAAGGTGAATATGTTTCTGTAATAAAAGAAATATTATAAATTTAAGATTTTTGAAAAAGTTCTTACAATGCGAATTCTGAGCAGAAGTTCGAAAGAATTTCGCAATCTTTTACTGTAACTGTAACTGTAACTGAATCTGTAAGTTAACAAAATATACTTTAAAATAAAAGATCCTGTATAAATATATTTTATATTACCCCCCCTTCAAATAAATATTAATAATTATAATGCGCATAATGATTGCCGAGAATGGAACTTTAAAAATCATCAATTGTATTGGCCTTTTATCAATTTTTAGCCTGTTTCACTCTCAAATCAAATAAATCCGTAACCAAATTCATTTTTATCTTAAAGTAAAATCATGTAAAATATAAAGCAACTGCGCAGTAAGTTTATCATCTTTTTTATAACCAACCCAGCTAACCTTATACATATATGTATATTATTATAGCTTTCGTTTGCTTTTCATAACTGGAAAATCGTATGAGATTGCGTCATTTGTATGGCAAATGCGCCAAGAAGGCTGCCGCATGAACATTTTTGTATCGTCCGGGGAGGGCGAGAAGCCTCAGCTCATCCAACCAGGCGCAAGACAAGACGGAATGCCAATATTTCTAACCTTACCCATCCGTGGCTCAGTGGCTTCCCTTCCTCATCCATTTGCCACTCAAATCGTTCTTCAATCTGCCCCTCGGCCAACTTGGCCAACTCAATCGCAAAAAATTCGTGCAAAGAGAGAGAGAAAATCAAACAACGAAAGTGAACAAAAAGCGGAACAAAAACGGAAACAACATTGGCAAAAATCAATTTTCAATTTAAAATTTAGATGGCCAACCTCCCGCCCTACTCCCCCACAAACATCCCGCCCACAAACTAAAGATAAAAAGTGCGTTGAAGCGCAAAATGTAAATAGAATGGAAAAGTTTACGCAACGCAATGGAAATGCCACAGGTTGTCCCAGACAGTGGAGGGGGAGGAGAAGACCATGAAGGGAAAAAGGGAAGCCTGCACACGATTTCAAAGCCAAATATTGCCGCATAAATCTGGCGAATAAAAAACTGTTTGATTTGCGGTCAGCGGAAGGGCGAATTCGTCTGTTGTTTTGTTGGCTCTTTTCGAGGCTCTTTGATTTTTATCGCTTCTGAGGATTTTTTTTACGAGCTCTCTGTGTCATTGTGCAGAGTGGCATCCCTCCCCTCCCCCGCGGCATTTCCCAGCTCATTGTTTGCCTAACCCTCGAGTGGTGCGTGCATTTCATTAGCATTAGCCAACGCTCTCTCGTTCGTTGTATCAAACAGATACAGATACGCGCAGAAACCGCAAACAATTCGAAACTGGACAGGAAATTGCTTTCCCTTCGCTAAGGATGAGGATTTCATCTGCCCTATATAAGTATTTGCGATGTGTAACTATATTTAAAGCTGCCAAATGTTTTCATTTTGAGATTACGCAAAAAATAAGATATTAAGGCAGATGAGAAATTGAGGTTAGTGGAAATAGGTTAAAATTAGTTTGAATTCGATTAGGGTTAAAATTCGAATAAGGTTAGTAATCGATATTCCTGATTGATCTATGAACTTTATCTGAAATGCCATTTTATTCATGGTTAGGACATTTAACGGGCCTAAAATTTCCGAGTTTATCAATTTTCCATTAGTTCTAAGGAGGTTTGTAGGTTTTTGGTTAAATATTAAGAAAATAAACTTTCAAGTTTTGTCAGAACTTTTGTGAGGAATCTTAACTTTTATACTGCATTAAATTGATTAAGAATATTACATTTAATACATTTTTTTTCATCTAAAGGAAACCTTACAAAAACTTTAAAAAATTAAAACATAAATAAACTAATTTTCTTCTTAAAAAACTTTTTTAAAATCGGCTTTTAAACCGATTCAATTTTTATTAAATGCAACAATTTAGGAAAATTATCATTTATTTTCCTAATTAATTCTTATATGTTTATTAAAACCGATAAAAATTGGTTCAATTTCCATTAAAACTGATAATTTAGGAAAGTTATTATTTATTTTAGTACTTAATTCATTAATTTTTATTAAAAACGATTAAAATTGGTTCAATATCCATTTAATGCAACAATTTAACATTTAAGTTCCTAGTTAATTTTTATATGTTTATTAAAATCGGTTCAATTTTCATTAAAAGCGAATAATGAGGCCACTTATCATTTATTTTACTACTTAATTCATATTTTATGTTTAAAACAATTTTGATTTAAATAACTTATAAACAAAATACTTTCTTAATTAATCAATAAGTGTCTTTTTCTGCTTATGAAAATTGTCTTTGATGCATCGCATCATTTAATATTATTACGTCTAATTCATTTGCATGCTGAAATTTAATAATACTTCATTAAACTTAATGCAGTCTAGGACTACCTTGCCTGATGCCACTACGGCAGACAGACAGACGGAGAGAAGCAAGTGTGGAAAGGGGGAAGCAGTCACTTTATTGCAAAGTTCCTTGCGAAAATTAATTCATTAGCATTTTATTACTTTGACGTCAGTCAGTAGACGCGTCTTCGTCGAGGCTTCACCTCCAGCCTGGGTATCTCCTCCCTCTCTCTCTCTCGCCCCTTTCAGCTACGTCACTGTCTTTGTTTTCATTTGCCATCACTTTGATGTGTAATTAAATCAATAATCACTTTCGGGCTCCGCATCAGCAGCTCGCTCAGTTTATTAGCTGATTGCGCAGCACAGACACCAGGGGGCGCCAGGTGGAGTCAAGGAGTGAAGGTATGCGCAGGTATTATGTCTGATATGATACACGAACATCCGATGGAATGTGTGCCGAGTACAGCAAAGCGACGTGCATTTCGATAAGGCATTCCTTCTTGCCATGAATTATTCAGTGGGAACTGGAGTAAGTACGAAATGTAACATATATGGAAGGAAATTCCATAACATACTGGATATATTGTAAAGTAAGGGTACTTAAGGGAAGTTCATTCATAATTCAGTGCAAGGTTTCTATATCTTTTTTATTCCTGAATCTTTTGAAGGCAAAGCTAGATATTGACTTTAAGAAAGAAAATATATATTCTTGAAAAGTAACTTACGATTTATTTAATGACTAGTTTCCTTATATATATATTTTTTTTTTACTTATTGTATATTTATTTATTTTATTTTTTTATATATATTTTTTACCATTTGATATATATTCTTGATTCGTTTGAAGACATAGCTATGTATTTACATACAGTTTGTAGCACATAACATAGTTTACTTAGTTAAGTAAAGTTTTAAAGGAAATGTTTAATTTTATACAATTAGGGTTTAGTTAAAATAATATTTGTACATATATATTCTTGATTCTTTTGAATATAAAACTAGATATTGATAAAAGAAATGAGTTGTTGGTTTAACATTTATGTATTATAAAACTTAGTTTATAAACACTTTAATTTGAAGTAAAATATGTAACCTTAAAGTAATTTGTTCAGTTTTCATTTTATATATATTCGTGAACAGTTCGTTGATGTGAATTCCGATTTCAAGCCAAGCTAAGTCAGCTATTTAACTATGCAATTTCCCTAATTTGAATTCAGAACTGTGGCAGCTGTTGCTTGAAAGGAAGATAGACAGAAAAAGAGAGAGGGAGAGAGTGTGCGAAGGTGACAGGAGAAGATAGAGGGAGAGAGTGAGAGAAGGAGAGAGAGAGGAAGAGAATAAGTCAGAAAGGAGGAGCTTACTGCGAATTTCTATTTAAATTTCCAATGTACGTTGCGAGAATAAATTCTTATTTAAAGGTTATATTTCATGTTCCCGTCCCCCTGCGTATCCCTTCCACGGCAATGGTATCGCATTACAACAACGTATCCTGCTGGGTTACACTCAGCTGTTGCTTCGCTTGCGACTTCCACGTTGGCTTCAGCTTCTCCTTCTTGGCTTTGGGCGTTCTTTCTTATCGTCTGCTTATCATTGGCCATGCAACATGAAACAATAAATATTTTATAGCCTTTTGCTGCGCGCATAAATCTCTTGAAATTGATACCCCAATACGGCTGTCTCTCTGTGTGTGTGTCTGTGTGCGTGCGTGTGTGTGTTTCCTGAGTGTTTAGCAAGCCAAAGCGGGGCAAAAGTTGCCACATTGACACACTGCGAATCTCCGGAAGCGCCGCGCATATTTTGCCATTTTCTTTCTGCTGTTGGCCCGTGGGAATGCAGGCACCCCACTTCTCACCTCTTGCCTTCCTCTTCTCACTTTCTGGCACTGCTTACCCTTTCCACTTTGCCGCCATTTATCAGCTACCTTTGCTCACTGGCTTTGCACATTGATTTCTGTTCCACGAGGTGGGTGTGGGTGTGTTCGTGTGGGTCGAAGGTCTCATAGAAGGGTTCGATATGCTCGCTTAAAGTCTTCGGCTAATCAGACACTTTTGTTGTTCTGCTTGTTCTTCAAGATGTTCAGCGGAAGATATTAAATCGCTTGATTTACCTTGACATTGCACGACTTAGTTAGGCTACACTGTAAAAACATAAAGTGGATAATTGACAGCTAGTGGAGAATGTGGTAAATAAAATGAAAAAATTTATTACATTTACTATACTTATTACAAATACAGATATTATTATTTTAGCGCGTTCAAATTCAGAATGCCTTTTAAGTAGAGCTGGAAGTATATCGACATATACGATATATCGATATTTTCAAATATTTTAAATATCGAAGTTTTTAAACATCGATATTCGATATTTTCTTAGTAAGACATCACTAAGAGAAACCACGGATCAGCTGGTAATGCCAACATACATTTTCTTAATTTGATTACACATACTTGATAAAATATTTGTTTTAGACTTTGTTGCGGATATTGCGGATATTATCAGAATGAACTGCAATTTGTTATTTTATTTAAAGAAATTGCAGTTCATTCTGCTAATTTGAAAGCATATTTACATTTTTGGTTTTAGAAAATTGCTTTCAAATTAGCAGAATGAACTGCAATTTGTTACTTAATTTAAACATTAAGACTTATTTTGAAATGTTAATTTGAACGAGTTGAGCTCGATATGTTCTATTGAAAAATTTTTTTTTGTTTAAATAAGTATAATTTTGATTCATTTATTTAATATATTAACCTGTTAAGCTTGCCCCCTAAAAACTTCGATATATCAATGAAAAAGATCGATATATCAATTTACGGAAATATCGATATTTTTCCAGCTCTACTTTTAAGTATTAAATTATATTTATCGATTATAATAAGTGTTGCCACATTGTTATGTTGGAACTTAATCTAACAAGGTTACCAGTTAATTATAATATCGCATAATAATATTTGTGTACGTGCTACTTATAGTTACAACTGTTACTACATTATATTTTATTATTTATATATAAATACGTTTTTGTTTTTATTATAAATATATATTACTATAGTATATCTGCCATATTAATTAAATCACTGATATATAATCACACCTTAACTTTAAATTTAAGAAACCCAGAAACTATTGTATTATGTTACTACATCCATAGATCATAAATTTAATATTATATTATTTTATTAAACCAAACACAGTTTGTTTAACATTCAACTACAGAAAATTGTAAAAATAATTAAAATATTTTATGACACTGCAGCTGACAACTCAAATTACCCAGCAACAACAACAACAAAAAACGAAGCGTAAATTAAGGAACAAACATAAAATCGTAAAAATGGAGAAAAAAACGAAAATATCGCAGTAACATTTAATGCCCAATTAACGCATTTGCCACTTGAAAATCAGCCAAGCAACAAATTTGTATACTTTGGAGAGAAGAAGATGAGGAGAGAAAGGGAGAGTGAGAGAGGAAGAGAGAGAGAAGCAGTACGTGCTAAAGGCGAAACGTGCCACAAAGCACAATAGGTTAGAGAGCAGACTACACCATACGCCCCTCTCCGTGCTCTTGCCACGCCCCTATTGCCGAGTGTTGCCCACAAGAAAACGAAACATTTGTCGCTTGGCTGCAGTTCTGTATAAGGATGCCGAACTGAGAGGGGCCTGCACTTCATTAAAAACAAAGCTGTGTGTGAAAGGAAATGAAGGTTATTTACTAGTAGATACCCTGTAAACGTAGAAAACCTTATTACAAAAGGGAAAAATTATACGTAGAGTGCTTTCTGACCAAAAATGCATCGGGCTAAGTAAACAATAGACGAGAAGATACCCCGTAAATACACAAATTGCATAAAAATCGATAATATATCTTACTTCAAGGAGTTTTCTATTCGCAGTGTTAAATAAATTAAGCTTAAAGACTTAAGGATATGATAGAGAAGTATATACCCTGTATTTATGACTATTCACGTTAAGGTCATGACAAACTGGAAGACAACTAACAGCCTAAGCATCCAAATTCTCAAAGAATCTTAGAAACTTCTTGCGCATAAAGTATAATAGAATGGGAGATACCCTATAAACCTATTCGCATTTTTATGATATTCCTTTTCTAAAATTATATATTCTTGATCTATTTAGCTCAATTTAAATACCTCTAAATAACTCACAGTACTACAGGGTATAGTTGCGTGCAGCAACTTGTTCATTAGACGACTCATGCCTCCTGCAATTACAAACACAAACGTAAACTCTCGCTATGAGCGATGTAATGCGCGTAACACGATTCCCATTCTGCCTGTCTATAGCCCTCTCTTTCATTCTCTTTCCCACTCACTAACACTCGCTCTCTTTCTTTCTCTCTAGCTCTTGCCAACTCATGCCATCTCGCTCTTTGTTATTGTTGCTTGTTGACATAACGAATGCCTTAACATTTTTTACTTTGAGTCGTTGCTCCTGTTCTCAGCACTCCCTTTCCCTCTCTCTTCCTCTCGCTCTCCCTCTTTGTCCCCCTTGCTGTGCACTTCCGCTCCACTTATACGCATAACTCGCATTGCGACGCCGTCAAGCGGTTTGTCGAGTTAATGACACTGCCAGCTGGAGTCGTCATACCGTCGCCCTCTGCCCAGGAGTCACTCCCTGCCGCCTCCTCCCTCGGCACCCTTCCATCATGGGCCTGTCAACGTCGACGAGGCGTGCAAAAATCATTTTTCTCGCATATTTTTTACAGTTTCCCCGCGCGTCGAGCATTTTCTCTCTCATTCTTTTTGTTATTTATATTTTTCATTTTTCACTTTGGCAAAAATTGCCTAGTACCCACTGTGTGTGTGTGTGTGTAGGGATTGTATTAACAGTTGTTGTTGTTATGATTACTGTGATCGTTTCGAGGACTCAAGGTATGCCACGTAGGGGAATGAGGACGGCGTCAAATTCCGCATTTTTCGGCTTCTGTCGTTGACAGTTAATTATTTGTGTAAAGAGGCGCAGATGTTGCCACGCCCCTCTCCCGAAGAAGAAGGGTTAATGCGATTATCTGACAGCTGTGGCATGTTTGGATATAATGGATAGCTCGTTAGGTATGCGATATAATATCGAGCTGATAATGATAAATGTTTCATATTTATGTGATACAATATCTTTTATAATTTATATACGAGTATATTTATATTTATTATTATATTTTTATTTTTCTATATTTATTATTATATATTTATTATTATTTATTTATTTTTTATATATTTGTAAGTCAGTAATTTTTCATTAAGAAAAATCTATTAAATTATAATGCAATCTTTAAAAAAAGTAAAGTGTGCTGCGGAAAAGAGCCTCTGACTCGCAAGGGGCCATTTTCTACTAAAACCTGCTTGCCCTGCAAAAATGCATACATTGTATACAAAAAGCTGAAATTCTAATTTGGAATAATTTGTTTTTCTTTTAGCTGAGGTCTTGACTTTCAAACGGAGTGAAATGGCTAAAAATTACCGCTACTAAAGAATAATATATCTATTTCTCAAAATCTTTTGAGCATTTGCCAATATAAATTAAAGTCAATATGATTGTATTAATACTATTAATACCACTTTTTTTACAAAATCCATAAAAATTAATGAGCAAATCATCACACCCCTTCAAAATTTTGAGAGTTAACGTTAATTAATCATAGAAAAATACTGTGAAAATTTGAAAATGATTGCCTAAAGAAGGAAAAAGTTATGCATGAAAAAGTGGGTGCCCCTATAAACCCTGGACACACTATATATGCATTTGTTTTATTTATTTGTCATTATATGAACTTACCTTAAAATTATATTTTCGAGCAAGGCAATTAAAATACGGCCCCAAGGGCCCCCAGGCCGTTGCTACGGCCCTGAAAAGTCTGAAGGAACTTCTGAATTAACTGCCATCAAACCACTCATATTGTCACCTTCAAATTTCACTTGTTTCTCAAGTTTTCTAAGTATTACATTTCAGTCAAGTTTACTTTACATAGTTATATCTTAGTTGAAGCTGGGATTTACTTATCTAGAAATCAGGAAAAACTTTCAAAACTAAATCGAATCGGACTTGTTTATATTCAACTAGGTCAACTCAAAGTCTATTTGGAAAACTTTCGTTGACAAACAAAATGTTCGCAGGACATTTTCCCAATGCAAATATCAGAGAATTTCATCAACTCAGTTCCCTCACTGGGTATCATTCACTCAAAGCCCCTCCTCTCTCTCTCTCTCTCTCTCTCTCTCTCTCTCTTACCCTTTTCCACTGTTACCACTCTTTGCTGTCAACAAAAACAGAAACTTTGTAACTAAGTCAATTTCTCATAAGTATTGTCAGTTGGGCGGACGTTTAGGAGAACGGGTTGAGAAGAAAGGGTGTGGAGCGAAGAAAGGGGGTATGATGACTATTCAGCGTCTATTTGACAAACAATTGTTTGCGGCTTGCGGTGAATGCAACTGTCAATCCCCACAGTGAAATTAAAAATGCAAAATGTTCTGACATCAAGTGAATACGAATACTCGGAACGCATCACATTCACATTCACATGGGGGCAGCTGGGGCAAAGCTTTGGTTGAGTTTCGTTCGCTTCGTTTTCATTTTGGGAATATTCTCGCAACCGCATTGTAAATAATGAGAAAATCGCTAGAGTTTTCATTGGGGAAAACATTCGATTTTCGCAGACTGTTAAATTCTGCATTGAAAACGTTTTGTTAATGTCAAACTGAACTTTACTATATAACATATTTAAATTGAGCTATTCAAACCTTGCTAACATTTTTATTTGAGCTTCCGTTGATGTGTATATTGATTAAACAACGTTAAGGTTTATTTGGCAGGCTAGAAATCATTTTTGTAATTTTCTAGGCATTTATTTATTATTATTTACTTCGTATCTTGATGTCATACAAGCAAATAGTCAACGGGGAAGAAATGCTAGGTTTGTAATGCCGAAAGCTTGATACCCTTAAGACGTTCCTTATCTCTTCCGATAGTTTTTATACTAAAGATTTATAATATTTCAAAATGGAATGGTAATGTGTTTATTTAATATTTTGCCTTACTTTTATTGGCGCTTAACTATTTAGTGAAGTAATTTCTATAATTAGAATTGATTTTCATACAAAAACCTGTGTTAAGCCGAATAACACCAATAACATATATCGTATAGCTGCCGTACAATATATTTTAAAACTATTTCGTTCAATTTTTGTTATCAGTCGACATAAGGTCCACTGTTCCATTTGTCAGCTATATGTTATAGTGGACCGATTTTACATGCATTTCATATATATTATAAAATAAAACTAGTTTGCAATATCTCGGCAAATAACAAAAATTGACCGATAGTTTTAACAGCAGGTATACGATATATTGGTGTGACTCGGTTCTATCGACCTTTTTAATACTGAGAGACTTATTAACTTTGCAACAGAAAGACAGACACAGCTAGATCAACTTCCCTGTTGATGCTGATTTAGAATATATATATATATATTTTAATGTACACAGATGTTTCCTAAGTTCCGTTCCAAACGCCTGCCCAAAATGAATATACTCTCTGCAAGGGTACAACAAATTCACTAGCAACATGCGCCCAATCAGCTTGGCAACATGTTGCCATAGATATTGACGAATGGAAACGGGTTTTGTGATCTTGTAATGAATCGATTGACATTGCATGTTCAACTGCTATCAGAATTCAATAGCAGCAGCAACAAAAATAATAATAATAATGAGCAGCAGCAACAACAACATGCATAAATTTGTGAGCTAATGAGCTGCACATTGTCTTCTCATATTTGCATTATGCAGGCAGAGTATCTGTGTGAGCATTAAGTACGTGTGTGTGTGTGTGTGCTGCATAAATGCAAAATAAGCTACATTTCATAATTGAATAACACTCAGCCGGGCTGCGTACTGCGATAAGCAGCTATTCAGCACTCAGTTTTCGAGTGGGTGCACTCGCTCTCCTTCTCTTGGGCTTGCATATTCAAATATTTTGAGCGAATATTATTACAATTGTTTTGTTTTACTATGGAATATTTCAAATAATAACTGTTTGTGTGTGTGTGTGTGGAACACACTCTTGACCTGTGTTAGCGAACCCGTTATCAGTTCCGGCCTCGGCCACAATTTGTCGGCATCGAATTGTGTGTGATAAATTGAAAAACAATAATCGCCCATAAACATTGTGGTCACATTTAATTGCACTTTGGTCGGCAAGTAATACAAATACAAATACAAATACAGCCAGAGAACACAATGGAAACATTGAACTTGTGCGTAATTCCTGCTCTACTAGAATGATTTGCACTTTCGATAGAGATTGGTGAATTGTTTCGCATACGTAGTTAACTCAAAACACTCGTGAATGATTCACAATTAATCACAAGCTATTTGTATACAATTGGTTCATAGTATTCACTGACCAAGCGGCAGTTTACGGCACAGTGTAGTGCATTTATATTGTAATTAAGATTATTCCAAGTTCTCTTTTATCGTTACAGAAGCTTAGCCTAAAGGAACTGATGCATAGTCGACGGCTGCATACCCAGTAAGTTGGTTTGAAATACAGCAGGAAATTACATTGCTTAATATTGATTCTTTTAGGTTAGGTTAACGCACTTATTTGCATTTAACTCAGTTTTATTAAATTGAATTAAATCTATCTAATATATTATACCTATATCATTCAAAAATTAAATAATACTGATTTTACATTTACTGAGATATCGAATTCTTTTTAAAAGACGTATACAAATAATGATAATCAATATTTGTTATTTGTAATTACCGCTTGTACTGTTTTCTATTTTGATAATTAGTGAGTCATATAGGACAAGTGATAAATGGACTGTCCTACACCCTATAAGCCAGTTGGCACATAGTTTAGCTGAATATTCAATCTTTTAGGTTAGGTTAACTCACTTATTTACCTTTTAATCAGTATTATTATTTCCGATTTAAAAAAGATTAAGCATATCGATTAATAATTTTTATAAAGTTACTCAATGCAAAATGTAAGTAATGCAGCTATTATTTTAATTGAGATACAGACTTATTTTCGATGGTCTAATACCAATAATTTTGTATATTATATTATACCGATCTGATTGGGTTTTACTGTGTTTTCCCCAATCCCTTGCAACAAATGTTGGATCGGTTTCTTAATTTTTTTATCCCAGCTTAAAGTTTAAAGCTTAAAGTTTAAATTTGTAATTCTTAATTTTATATTTTAATTCTTAAATCTTATTTTAATCTAAAACAAATTAAAATTAATTAATATCATATTTTTAATTTTTTACAAAATTCTTTTTTAGTCGACTGCAATTAGTCGACTTTAAATAAATAAATAAATATGTGTAGTTCCCGCTTATAATTTTCACTATTCTATTATTATTCTATTATATATGAGTAATAAAGGGTATATTCCCAGTCGACTGCTGTACACCCAGAAATGAGACAACTGGCATACAGTATTTTGCTTAGTATTCATTCATTTAGGTGCTGCTAACTTACTAATTTGCCTTTAAATCACTTTTATTAGCTTGGATTTCAATAAGTTTTTGCATAGCGATGCATAATATTTAAAACCTGTTGTTGACAAAATTAATCTATTGCTGGACTTATATTAAGTGAGATACAGACTTTTTTTCAATAGATTTAATGACATTAAATGTGAGTAAATTTGTAATTCCTGCTTATATAATGCCCCATCGCAAATGATGAAGTTATTCTGTATCTTATAGGGTATATATCAAGTCAGGCTATCCCGACCTCTGCCTTTCTTTGTTTTTGCACTCGCCTGGTCACCCAATAATTATGTTAAGCTCGGACTTTGCATTCACACAAAAACGAAATACAATCCAAATACAAACAGCGTCTTATCGATGATAAACAAATGAACCCAACGACGAAGGGGCCACAGCATAAACGACGATTATTGGGTCAGGCAAATGAAAACCAGTCGCTGTGAGGGCGACGTCATAACTATGACATGGTATAGGTACACAATATACAATAATATAACAAGATACGATATACCTGATGTATGCAAATACCTGTTCAGTACAATACAAAGCACAGTCTAATCGCACGAAAGCCGCATCATTAGTGGCTACGACATAGACGAGTTTTTTTCGATATTCGTGTCGGAAACTTGTAATTAATATTTACTGCCCCGACAAAGTTCAATTCAAGGCGGTCCCCAAAAGAAAAAAAATACAACAACAGAAAAAATAAAGATGAAAACAAACCTTAAACTCAAACCGAACTCAAATCGCAGCGACAAGCTGCGACTTCAGTCACAAATTGTCGGCGCAACGCATCGCACTGACATTTTTTTCGTAAATCTTCGACTGGTACTAGTGCTGCTGCTCTACGAGGTGTGGGTAGGTTTGGGTGTAGCAGGTACTATTATTTATTTTTTCTATTCACAATTGGCCTGGCAACATGACAACAACAACAACAGCCGCAACAGCACGCCGGATTGTTTATGTTCGAAAGTTGTCAGGGGCCCCAACGGGGCAATGACGCAGTCGCGATTTACATCTGGCTCCGTACGGCTGCAGATAAACCGATTGCTGCTGCTCAGAAGTCGCGTGCGTAAGCCATATCAAAGTCACAGTCAAGTTGAGTCTATTTTGGGTGCCTGAAGAATCCGCATCCCGTTGCTTATCATCATCTCGTGAAGGCATCGTCGGGGGTTATCAGCGTTCACACTTGACCAATATTCATTTTGTTTTTTTTGTTGTTGTGCTGTGATGATTCAATTGAACTGAGCCGTGCACAATGGTTGCCATTCTAAAAAAACAAAAATCTATTAAATTTATTTAATCTGTGCCCAAACAAATAGCACTGGTTGCACTGTGCATGCGCTCGCCGTCGTAATCAGCTAAATCGCACAAAGTTTCATTCGCGCTGTCCAATCAACCCATGGAACAGTCTCTGTTTGCGACTCACAGCGATCGCAGCCAACCCAGAACCCACACTCAATTTAATTAAATATATACTTTATTTATATATATATATCAATTCAGGAACAATGTCATCAACTCTGCAACGGCAGCAACTGTTCTTTATCTTCATCGCCGTCTGTTTGTCGCTGGGCTCGGCAGATTTGTCGTTCATATTCGGAGACACGAGTCTGTTCAATGTGAACTTCAAGCCACCCGCCTGGCTGGGTCGCCAAATACCCCTCGGCAGTAATATCCGCATCGAGACCGATGTGGATCCCAATATAAAGGAGGATTCGCATCTCAGCACGGTGAGTAAACAACGCAAGTTTTGTTTGTCTGTCTGCGTAGGCAGTTGATTGGCTTTGCTAGACTAGACAAATCGTATATCTAAACTCCAGCTCAAGCTTGGCACCTCACTCAGTCACTTTAAAGTGGATTTCTTCTTCCCTGTACGTGACAAATTCAGTAAATCAGTTTCTAAAATGCATTTTTACTTTTTTAGATAATGATCTAAGCTCGTGTCGTTAATTAAATAATGTTTTAGGCATGAGCTCAGCAAGGCTCATTAGTCTCACTATCCAGAGGGGGAAAATATATATTACAGATAGATATATAAACATTTATAATTATCAGACTTACAACTTCCTGTTCCCTATTAATTATCTACTCCTCTTTACAGTACCAACTCATACACAAATACGGCTATCCGGCGGAGAATCATACGGTCAAGACTGATGATGGTTACGTCTTAACCCTTCATCGCATAGCGCGACCTGGAGCAACGCCTGTGCTGTTGGTGCATGGACTCCTGGACAGCTCAGCCACGTGGGTGATGATGGGTCCCAACAAGGGACTGGGTAAGTCCTAAGAATGAAATATATATCTCAATTATAATTTAATACACGTCACCCCCCACAGCTTACCTCCTGTACGAGCAGGGCTACGATGTGTGGATGGCCAATGTGCGGGGCAATACGTACTCTCGCAAGCACATCAAGTACACGCATCATCACGCCAAGTTTTGGGACTTTACCTTCCACGAGATGGGCGTACATGATATACCCTGCACAATTGACTATGTGCTCAATAAGACGGGCTACCCGCAGCTGCACTACATTGGTCACTCACAGGGTACCGTTGTCTTCTGGATTATGGGCAGTGAACGACCGGAATACATGAAGAAGATCATTGCAATGCAGGCACTGGCACCGGTGGCCTTCTTGAGTCATTGCAAGAGTCCTGTGGTGAATTTCCTGGCCGAGTTTCATTCATCGGTGAGCGTAAGTTCTCCTATAAAAGAAAAAAGAAGAAAATCTTTAACTTACCTTTCCTTTACTCCTCTAGTTTATACTCAAATTAATCGGCGTCCATGAGTTCCTGCCGCAAAATGAGTTCATTGTCATGTTCAATCAACTGATCTGTGATGAGACCACAATCACCAAAGAGATCTGCTCGAATGTGATCTTCCTGACCACAGGATTTGATAAGTCACAGTTGAATGAGACCATGTTTCCCGTCATTGTGGGACATGATCCCGCTGGTGCTTCCACCAAGCAGATGCAGCATTTCGCTCAGGTGCGCAGATCCGGCGCATTCCGACAATTCGACTATGGTTGGTTGAGGAATCACTGGCGTTACAATAGCATTACCCCGCCGGAATACGATCTGGAGAATGTGAAGGCCAAGGTTTATTTGTATTATGGCGAAAACGATTGGTTGGCACAGCCCGACGATGTGGCAACGCTCTATCAAAACTTGCCCAATGTTGTTGAAAAATATCTTGTGGATTATCCGGAATTCAATCATCTGGACTTCATTTGGGGCGTTGATGCGAAGCAACTGCTTTGGGATCGCTTGCTCAACAATATGCGTGGACACGATAATGCCAGTCTAACGGATAACCTAACGGAATAGTTTCTATATAATTCTTTAGTTGTTTAATCTTACAGTATGAGCACAATGCGATGGGGCAATCCATTGGCCTTTAATGTACAAATACCTGATATATTTATTAACTCTGTGTGAGCGTAGCATAATAAATGCAAGTCAATGTGATACTTTAAACATTCAGATTTCCAAAAGAACGGACTTTAATTATAAAAGATTTACAAACACTTTACAACACTTTTTCAAGTGTGAACAAGAACTAACATCGACCTTCGGGATGCCGATGGTTCTGTTACCATGCAGGTTCTTACATCCTCAGATCGTTCCAATTTAAGTGATATACAATGGTGCAGAATATTATGTTTTACTTTTGATTGTTACTAATAGGTTAAGTTATTTTTAAAATCTGAAAAGTTCGTTTTACAAAAATTTTAATTTCGCCCGATTTTTCCTATGGTAGCTATATGTTGTAGTAGTGCGATTTTGATTAAATTTCTTATGCATATTATGTATGTATATAGGAAACGTCAGATGTAGTAATTTTGGTATGCGATATCTTGACACAATTAAAAAATCGGCCGATAGTTTGCATGGCACCTATACGATATATAAGTCTGATCCAGCAAGTTCTGATTTATATAAAGCGTGTAGCAGTAAAAAGTATATGTGGCAAGAATCAAGATTACTCTAAAAGTGATAGACAGGTTTGCTTCGTAACAGACGGACACGCGGACAGACGGACAGGGCTAGTTCAATTCCTCTGTTGATGCTTATTCAGAACATACAATATATACCATACTTTACACATTCAGAGATGACTTAAGACAGTTCTCAGATTTTAGATTATTATTTAAATGTGCATTACGTCAGGGAATTTTAATATTCATTTAGAACATTAAATTATTTATTGACACGGATAAGCTTGCTTAGTGTGAAGCGTGCCTGAGCATAACAGAATATTTTATAAAACTTGTTTAAATAGAAGTTGGAACTGCATTTTGTTCATTTCATCTTAAGCCTAACTGAAAATCGTTCGATATTTAAGTATTTTCTCCAAATTACCGTCTTTGGTTCTATACTACAAAATGTCTTCTTTGTTTGGAATATTATATTTGTTCTGGCTACTTTACTGCTTTGCTAATGCTACTGAGAATACCAGCATTAAGGAAGACGTTCGACTTGATACTGTAAGTCTCTGAGTTCGACTCATATAATATTTATTGACAATGTAATCTTATCTAATCTCTTATCTAATATTTTTCTTTCCACAGTTTAGTTTAATAGATAAATATTCGTATCCCGCTGAGGTTCATTCTGTAGTGACAGTTGATGGTTATGAACTGTCCTTACATCGAATTGCCAGATCCAATGCAACACCTGTTCTTTTAGTTCACGACTTGTTAGATAGCTCTGCTACGTGGGTGATGATGGGTCCTAATAAGTCACTAGGTTAAATTGTGAAGATCTCTACTAAAAACTGTTACTAACATTGATAATATCCTTAGGTTACTTGCTCTACGAACAAGGCTACGATGTGTGGATGGGAAATGTGAGAGGGAATGTCTATTCTAGGAATCACAGCACCAATGAAAGTGATTACTGGGACTTTTCATTTCATGAAATAGGACTGTATGATCTGCCCACTTTCATTGATTACATCTACGATACAACAGGCTATGAGCGAATTCACTATATTGGACATGGTCAGGGCGCTACAGCTTTCTTGGTCATGGGTAGTGAGAGACCTCAGTATATGGAGAAGATCATTCTGATGCAGGCACTAGGTCCAATGGTTTACTTCGAGCACTCCAAGAGTCCTGTTCTAAGAGCAGCAGGGGAGCTCTCTAAAACGGGTGGGGTAAGTCATGAAAACTTATAAATTTATCTATAAAACTCATATATATTCGAATCCCTATATTTTTTCCAGCTTATCGCTCCACATGAGTTTTTGCCCGGAACTCAGTTATTCGATTCGATTAGTCATCAGCTTTGCGCTACAGGAGGACCTTCATACAACAGCCCTATTTGTGACAATGCCCTGTCTCTGCTTACAATATTTAATGGGGAGCAGCTAAATATGACCATGTTGCCAGTGATCGTTGGACATGTCCCGGCAGGTGCCTCATCCAAACAAATATTGCACTTTGGCCAGCTTTATGAGTCGGGTTCATTTCAACAATTTGACTATGGTCACGATCAGAATGCAATCAAGTATGGAAGTAATAATCCCCCGGAATACAAGCTGGAGAATGTGAAGGCCAAGATAGCGCTGTATTGTGGTGAAAACGATTGGTTAGCTCAACCCAGCGATGTGAAAACGCTTGGACAGGCACTCCCCAATGTAATGGCGAAACATTTAAAGGACTTTAATCATATCGACTTTGTTTGGGCTATTGACGCACAGAAATTCTTGTGGAACGAAATGCTTAGTATTATGAGAACTCATGAAAATAACTTGTTAGGTTGTTGATTCTGAAAATATCAAATAAAGATTACGGTAAAGGTTACAATTCATTGAATTTTCTTTACACATTTTTTCCAAGTACGTATCTCCGAAGTTTCTAGTTTTTTATTAAATTGGATTGAAAAATAATTAAATTTACATGTATTTTAAGAAAATCGGTGATGAGGGCCCATATTTAATCTTTACCTTACAAATTTATATTGTAACAACGAATACAATATATAGCATGTTCACATTCATATTTCAATATTTTCTTCTATGGAACAGATTCAATTATTGCACGTGGAATAGTCTCTGTTGGGGCCTCTTAACTATCGTAGCTAAGAAACTAGCCTTATTTGGAGTAAAATAAAGTTCAATCTGAAAATCTGGTTAAGCTTATATAAGTGCCCTCGATACCGATTTTTTGTACAGATAGGGCCATATTTATGACGAATTCACGTGAACGAATATTGTCTGGGAGGTTACTCCTTATTTTTTGAATTAAATTTCAAAATTGAATAAAATTTCTTGTATTTCTGGCTGCATTACAGAATGACGATGTATTATCAGTAATTTTTGCTTCCCATCCCTAACCAGCTGGCTACTTGCACACATCACTAGATTGCAAGTGTTGTAAAAGGATCGAAATACGTTGAATATTAATGGGTAACGGTTAAAAGAAGACAGGGCTGTGCATAAACGAAATTTACTTTTACAAAGTTATATAACGAATAATATATGACAGTTTATGTATATGTTAAAAATCAATATTGCATAATATTATTTGCATAAATAACATTATGATGCTGAAAGTTCTGTGATTCGTCTCGCTTTCTCGAAGTACTTAAGCGATCTCATTTTATATATTAAAATCCTACAGCTTCAGGAAGCTATAAAATCCCTGAGGTGACCTTTTAAGGCTATTAAGTGCCTATTCTAAATGAATCGTGCTTGTGAATAATTCTGAATGGTATCAATGAGTATTATAAAAGGCGTTAGAACGCAATGTACGCTCTGTACTGTGACAGAAACCTTGTTGAAGACCGGAGCTACAGAAATAGTTTGTGAAAGTGAATATTATTCTCAGACCTAATATGTCTTTGTTATTTGGCCTGCTACTATGGCTCGGTCTACAATCCACTCAAGCTATATTCGATGAGGATCCCAACATTGCGGAAGATGCCAAGCTCAATACGGTAAGTTAAATGTTTAAAATAAAATGGAACATCTGCCTGACATTCATTCCTCTCTAGTACGAATTAATTTCCAAGTACGGTTATCCTGCGGAGAATCATACGGTTCAGACTAAAGACGGTTATACACTGCTAATGCATCGCATTGCAAGGCCTGGAGCTACGCCTGTGTTACTGGTTCATGGACTGTTCGACAGCTCTGCCACATGGGTGTTTATGGGCCCCAATAAAGGACTAGGTGAGACGTGTAGGAATCTATTCTTACCTGCATATATATACCTCTTCTCCCCTCAGCCTATTTACTGTACGAGCAGGGCTACGATGTGTGGATGGGCAATGTGAGGGGAAATGTCTATTCGAGAGATCACGCGAAATTTGTTTCCGATTTTTGGGATTTCTCCTTCCACGAAATGGGTGTCTATGATCTGCCGGCATTTATTGACTTCACACTCGAACAAACTGGTGTCGATAAGCTGCACTACATTGGACACTCACAGGGTACCACATCATTCTGGGTGCTAGGAAGTGAACATCCTGATTACATGGAGAAGATCATACTTATGCAGGCCCTGGCTCCAGTTGCGTATGTGAAGCACACCACAAGTCCCCCGATTATAGCATTAGCTGATACCTACAGACTCACAGGAGTAAGTTCGCTTTCATTCTCTTTTTAAATACGAGAATGTTAATTTATATTTAATACATGTCCTCAGGTCATTGATGAATTCGTACCGGAACATGAGTTTTTCCTGAGTAGTCGCCTGGTTGACCAGTTTGGTCAGATTGTTTGCAAAGAGGGTAAAATCGCAACTAAATTCTGCTCAAATGTGATGTTCCTCCTTGTGGGATTCAACAAGGAACAGCTCAATGATACCATGTTGCCTGTGATTGTGGGTCATGTACCCGCCGGATCCGCTGCCAAACAGCTAACACATTATGTCCAAATAAGAAACTCTGACATTTTCCAGCAATTCGATCATGGCCTCGTCAAGAATCTCTTGAAATACAAAAGCAAAAGTCCACCGAATTACAAATTGGGCAATGTGAAGGCAAAGGTCGCTTTGCATTATAGCAAAAACGATTGGTTGGCCAAACCCAAAGATGTTGAGAACTTGGCCAAACAGTTACCCAACGTGGTTTTAGCAAATCGTTTGCTCGATTATCTCAATTTCAATCATGTGGACCTAATTTGGGGCATCGATGCCCAGGAATTACTCTGGAACAACATGTTGAAGCTCATGTCTCAGGTTGAAGAAGAAATTGGACTTTAAGTGCAGTTTATATTCTTTATATCTATACTAAACATAACATATATATATCAAGTATGTAAAACTTATAAGGTTTCGGGAGTTGTTGAAAGCAATAAATATCACAGAGCATACCCATAAAACAGTTACATTTTCTAATTAATTTTGAAAGAGTTTAGACATTGATTTTTCAAGCTAGACTTATTAACTGAACTAGCTAAGTAAAGTTAAAGTTAAGAGCCGAACAACAAGTTTATATTATAATTTATATCGAGCTTGCACTGTAGTACGAATTTGCTTATCATACGAAATGCACTCGCGTGTTCTCTCCAACTGGCATTGAGATAGCTCGGCTAATAATTCAGTTTCCAGATGAATTGTAAACTTTGGGGCCTCTCCATGTTGACAGATCAGTGAGAATGGATCGCGCACCGCGTACAGTTCGAACCGAATTACTTAGGAGAAACTGTAGCTAAAATAGATCAGTATTTAAAAGATAAATATAATAAAATAGTGGAATATATACTTAGCAGGTAATTAAAATCTTAGAGGAATAGATATATTTGTGCCTTTGATTTTAATATCAGTCTTGTTCTGAGTTTAAATATCTTTAAAACTATGAGAAAAAGTTATAAACAAATACTTAACAGTTTATTTCATAATAGAATCGAATAAATTATAGCCCAAGCAGTGAAAACAATATCAATAGATTTAAAAATATAAAATTATAACGCTAAAGTGTTTAATTTTTATACTAACGTGTTATTATAAAGTCCCTAACGTGATATTACAATACCCTGTTTGTTAGTCAAAAATTGGCTTATTCAGATAGTGCAAAAGTTGATTTGTATTTTGAATTTTTTTTGTATTTGCGATTTTGTAGCCGTTATCATTAACAGTTTTGCGTTTAATAGCATTTAAACAACGATCTCATCTCCATTTTTAAAATTCACGAATCGTCTGCTTCATAAAACGCAAAAAAAATTCTAAACAATTTTAAATTTTAAACTGTTAATTTATATTCTAACGAGATATTTCAAACACTCTAAATACCCTATATGTAAAAGTTAAAATTTAGTCATGTTATCGCTTTTTAGTTATTTTGGCTGCGATAAAAGTCTTACAAACACCCTCGTATCATAGTAAACTGTAACCAAAATTCTAAACAATAATAATAATAATGAAAATAATATCAACATTTTAAATTTATATACAAAACTCTTAATACCCTGTATAAATTGTTCCTTTTAGTTATTCTTTCTAAAACCTACAACTCAAGTTGAGCTCTTTCTACAGTTTAAAGTTTAATTTGTTTAAATTATCATAATGAACTATAAAAAGAAATTGTTCATTTCATGCTAATTGTTCTGTATGTTAACATTTTAGTAACAGAATGTTATCTTACAGATAAATTACAGACCTAGGCACTAAAAACAATAACGATGCATTTTAAATTTGATAAAATAACGCTAAAGTGTTTAATTTGTATACTAACACTCAAAATACCCTCATGTATTTGTACTATATTCACATAGTACAAAAGTGGTTTCGTTTTTTAAATATTTTTCTATTTTTTAAACCTTAATGCAACGTTATAACTTGTTCGCCGACAGTTTCCCACTTGTCTCAAAAACTTGCAAACTAGTTTTCCTTTTCCATTGAACTTCAACTTGAGACAGGGCAATTATTACTTAATTTTATTCACGTCACTTATCTATTTACGATCGGCGGCTTAGTGTGTCAAGTAACGGATTGGTGCATCCAACCGATAAATATTAATACTGCATAAAGAATATTTTCAATGAGATAACATGTTTGAGCGGCGTCACATTTCCGTCTATCTGCTCGTGCTGTGCCTGCATGCAAATCTCGTGCTGTCAGATATAATCAAGGTCCATCCGAGCATCATCGAAGACGCGCACTTGACAGTCGTAAGTTGAGAAGCAATGATGATACAGATAAATATATATATTATATAGACTTCTTTCTTTGCTAGCCCGGTCTGCTGAGGAAGTACGGCTATCCGGTAGAGGAGCACAAGATCGAAACCAAAGATGGTTTTGTGCTCACAGCGCATCGCATACCCAAGCCAGGGGCGCAACCTGTGCTCATGGTACATGGCGTGGAGGATAGTTCGGCCACGTGGATAGTAAACGGACCCTGTTGTAGCATTGGTTATTTGCTCAGCGATCGTGGCTACGATGTTTGGTTACTCAATGTCAGAGGCAACCGTTATTCTCGCAAGCATCGAAAATATCATCCAATAATGCGTCAGTTCTGGGACTTTTCGTTCCATGAGATCGGAGTGTACGATCTGCCGGCCAGCATTGACTATGTCCTGGAGCGAAGTAATGGATTCGAGCAGGTACATTATATAGGTCACTCGCAAGGTACCACAGTCTCATTTGTGCTGGGCGCAGAGAGACCAGAGTACATCAAGAAGGTTAAACTGTTGCAGGCTCTTGCCCCTGCCGCCTTTTTCATTAATATTTCCCCATTGTTTTCTCTGGTCAGACCTTATGCAACAACCATTGTGGTAAGTTCCAGACAAAAGAATTATAAACGAAATTTCGATCAAACCTGGTTTTTACTTTCTTTTTATAGAACCTCATGAAGGTGCTGGGTATCTACGAGTTTCCTCCAGAGCGCGAGGTCTGGCGTCGTCTGCTTTATCAGCTTTGTAGCTTTGCCTTCAGGAACACTTGTTATGATGTCATAATGTCGGCCGTTGGTTTCGATTTGTCACAAGCAAATAGTACCTTACTTCCGCTCTACTTGGGACACTTCCCGGCAGGTGCATCGACCAAATCATTTGCCCATTATATTCAGGTGCTGCTCAATGGAAGATTTACCAAGTTCAACTATGATGATCCAAGGGAGAATGTCAGGCGTTATGGCACGGCCAAAGCTCCCGACTATAAGTTGTCCAATATCAACTGCAAGGTGGCCTTGTACTATGGTCAGAACGATATGGTGACCTCGGCAAAGGATGCTCAGCATTTGCGGCGCCAACTACCCAATGTGGTGCATGACGAACTCTTGGCCTACAAGAAATTCAATCACATAGACTTTGTGATTGCAATCAATGCGACTGAGTTGCTCTACAAGAGTGTATTTAGGGTCATGGAGCAGGTGGAGAAGGGGGAACTTTAGTATAGAATGATAAGGGGGAAAGGCAAATACAGATAGGTTAATGGGATGATATGTTTTAAGTTCATTTAAGATGATTGGAGAAGATTCTTTAAAATTGTCAGCTAGTTTAAGACCAAAGCAAGAAGGAAGAGACAGAAGTAAGAGGAAAAGTAGATATGTATGTAAGGAATGAAGCTTGATAGAGGAACAATGTATTTTGAATAAGCTCAGTGTTGACAGTCATAAGAAAATAAAATTTGTTGGATACGTACAGCTTTTTGTGACCTGTGAGATTACCAAATTTAGTCATCAAATTGTAACTTCTAAGCGAAATAAAGACTTTTAAATACTAATAATAATATAACATTATAATATATAAATATAATATACAACAAATTGTTTAGTGGAAGGTTAAAAGGGTCTTATAACTTCGTGGCAACCGAAAATGTATGAAGGAGGCATGGCAGAGACCAAAAACTATATGTTTTCTTCATCAGCATTAACGGACAATTCTCTCTCTCTCTTCACTGTCCGTTTGTCTGTCCACCTTACTGTATGTCTGTCTTCTATCTGTCTACTGTCATTCTTTCTGAAGATCTGTATGCATGTCTGTCTGTCCGTCTGTCCATCTGTCTGTCCGTTTGCCTGTCCTCCTTCCTGACTGTCCGTATGTTTGTCCGTCTGTCTATCCGTATGTCTGCCTGTCCGTCTGTCTACCAGTCTGTCTGTCCGTCTTTCTGCCTGTTCGTCTTTTTGCCTGTCCGTCTTTCTGCCTGTCCGTCTGTCTGTTCGTATGTCTGTCCGTATGTTTGTCCGTCTGTCTGTCCGTATGTCTATCTGTCTGTCCGTTAGTCTTTCCGTCTGTCTGTCCGCTGCCTTTCTGTCTGTTTGTCTGTCTATTTTTCTATCAGTCTGCTCGTCTGCCTTCTGTGTGTCTGTCTGTCCGTCTGTCTGTTTCTCCGTTTGAAAATGGAAAACTCAGAGACTATAAGGTTAAGAAGCAACTGCAAATTATAAACTATATATCTATACTAAACATACTCGTATGTATATCAAATATGTACAACTTATAAGGTTTCGGGAGTTGTTGAAAGCAATAAACATTGCAGAGCACACCCATTAAACGGTTACATTTTCTAATTATTATTGAAAGATTTACACATTGAGTTTTCTAGTCAGATCTATTACTACTATCTATTATCAAATTATACCAAGTGAATGCCAACTCGTTTGACAAATAATTAAGAGTCAAACAACAAGTTTATATCATAATTTATATCGAGCTTGCACTGTACTAAGTATTCGATTATCATACGAAATGCACTCGCGTGTGCTCTCCAACTGGCATTGGGATAGCTCGGCTAATAAGCCAGTTGCCAGATCAATTGTGAACTTAGATCGAGTCAAGTGGCCTCTCCATGTTGACAGATCAGTGAGAATGGATCGCGCGCCGAGAACAGTTCGAATCGAATTAGTTAGGAGGAACCTTAGCTAAAATAGAAATTAGTTGACTGACATTAATTAAATCACAAATCAATATTAAATAGATAAATATAGATAAAACAGTGGAATATACTTAGCAGGTAATTAAAATCTTAGAGGAATCAATATTTTTGTTACGTTTAATAAATTATTTGTTTTGTTTTGAGTTAAATATCTTTAAAACTTATGAGAAAAGGTTCTAACCAAATAGTAAAAAGTTTATTTCATGATAGAAAAGAATGTTGTCCGACAAATAAATTACAGACCTAAACAGTGAAAACAATATCAATAGATTTCAAAATCTTAAATTATAACGCTGAAGTGTTTAATTTTCATGCTACAAAGTCTCTAACGTGATATTACAATACCCTGTCTGTTAGTCAAAAATGGGTTTATTCAGAAAGTGCAAAAGTTGATTTGTTTTTGAATTTTTCTTATTTTTTAAAACGGATAATTTTTAGTTATACCTATTACATCAATAAAATTTTGTGTTTAGTAAACTGTAGTACTATTCTAACTAAATACTTAACAGTTCATTTCATGCTAATTATTCTTCATGTCATCATTTTAGTAACATAGAATGTTATCTAACAGTTAAATAACTGACCTGAGTATTGAAAATAATATCAATGCATTTTAAATTTAATAATCATAAGTAGAAGTGTTTAATTTGTATACTAACGTGATATTACAAATACCCTGTATTGAGATACTACAAAAGTTGTTTCGGTTTGCAAATGTTTTTCTATTTTCAAAACATAATTACCTGTAGTTGTAGCCTTTTCTACAGGGTAATGCAACGCTATAACTTGTTCGCCTACATTTTCCAGCTTGTCTCAAAAATTTGCAAACTAGTTTTCCTTTTCCATTGAACTTCAACTTGCGACAGGGCAATTATTACTTAATTTTATTCACTTCACTTATCTATTTACGATCGGCGGCTTAGTGTGTCAAGTAACGGATTGGTGCATCCAACCGGCAAATATTAATACTATAAAGAATATTGTCAATGAGATAACATGTTTGAGCGGCGTCACATTTCCGTCTATCTGCTCGTGCTGTGCCTGCATGCAAATCTCGTGCTGTCAGATATAATCAAGGTTCATCCGGACATCATCGAAGACGCGCACTTGACAGTCGTAAGTTGAGTGGAAAATATAGATTTACATATATAAATATATTATATAGACTTCTTTATTTGCTAGCCCGGTCTGCTGAGGAAGTACGGCTATCCGGCAGAGGAGCACAAGATCGAAACCAAAGATGGTTTTGTGCTCACAGCGCATCGCATACCCAAGCCAGGGGCGCAGCCTGTGCTGATGGTACATGGCCTGGAGGACAGTTCGGCAACGTGGATACTAAACGGACCCTGTTGTGGCCTTGGTTATTTGCTCAGCGATCGTGGCTACGATGTTTGGTTACTCAATGTCAGAGGCAACCGTTATTCTCGCAAGCATCGAAAATATCATCCTATAATGCGTCAGTTCTGGGACTTTTCGTTCCATGAGATCGGAGTGTACGATCTGCCGGCTAGCATTGACTATGTTCTAGCTCGTAGTAGGAAATTTGAGCAGGTACACTATATAGGTCATTCACAAGGTACCACAGTCTCATTTGTGCTGGGTGCGGAGAGACCCGAATACATGAAAAAGGTCAAGCTGTTGCAAGCTCTTGCCCCAGCGGCGTTTTTTATGAATATTCCCCCACTCGCTGCTTTAATCAGGCCTTATGCCACAACCTTTGTGGTAAGTTCCAGACAAAGAATTACAATATAAAGAAATATCGATCTAGTTATGTTTTCATTCTTTTTATAGAACCTCATGAAGGTGCTGGGTATCTACGAGTTTCCTCCTGAGCGTGAAGTCTGGCGTCGTCTGATTTATCAGCTTTGTAGCTTTGCCTTCAGGAACACCTGCAGCTATGTCATGATGTTGGTCTTTGGTTTTGATATGCCACAGGCAAATAGTACCCTTCTTCCGCTGTACTTGGGACACTACCCGGCAGGTGCATCGACGAAATCATTTGCCCATTATATTCAGCTGCTCCTCAATGGAAGATTTACCAAGTTCAGCTATGATGATCCAAGGGAGAATGTCAGGCGCTATGGCACGGCCAAGGCTCCAGACTACAAGTTGTCCAATATAAACTGCAAGGTGGCCTTGTACTATGGTCAGAACGATATGTTAACCTCCTACAAGGATGCTCAGCATTTGCGACGCCAACTACCCAATGTGGTACATGACGAACTCTTGGCCTACAAGAAATTCAATCACATGGACTTTGTGACGGCAATCAATGCGACTGAGTTGCTCTACAAGAGTGTCTTTAGGGTTATGGAACAGGTGGACAAGGGGGAACTTTAGTAGAGAGTGATGCAGGGGTTGATAAATTTGCAAAGGTGACAGAATGATAAGTCTAGAATTCAATTCAGATGATTGCCGATGAGTATAGATTTTAAGGAAAAGGGATAAGGAAACATTCTTTAAGTGTGTCAGCTAGTTAAAGACCAAATAAAGAAGAGAAAAAATATATGTATAGGAAGGGAGTGAGATAAAGGAACAATGTATTGTATTTGGAAAAGATTTGGTATTAACAGTGAAAAGAAAATAAAATTTGTGGGATATTATCAGCTTACTGTGACCTGCGAGATTGTTAAATTTTATCATTAAATTCTACCTTCTAAGCGAAATAAATACTTTTAAGTAATTAAATTATAGTACTTAAAAAGCAAATATATATACGATTGGTAGGGAAGGTATTATAGCTTTGGACCAACCTCAAAAACTAAATGTTCTTAATCAGCATAAACAACCGAGTCGATATAGCTATGTCTGTTTGTCCATATGTCTGTCGGTCCATCTTTCTGTTTGTTTGCCGGTCTGTCTGTCTGTCTGTCCGTCTGTCTTACCGTTTTTTCTGATTGTGTATCTGTCTGTCTGTCTCTCTGTTTGTCTCTTTGTCTGTCGGTTTGTTTTTGTGTTTCTATGTCTGTCTGTCCGTCTATCTATCTGTCTGTCTGTCTTTCTGTCCATCTGTCTGTCGTATGTCTGTCTGTCTGTCTGTCCGTCTGTCTGTCCAGTCTGTCTGTCCGTCTGTTCTGCCTGTCCGTCTTTCTGCCTGTCCGTCTGTCTGTTCGTATGTCTGTCCGTATGTCTATCTGTCTGTCCGTTAGTCTGTCCGTCTGTCTGTCCGCTGTCTTTTTTCCGTCTGTCTGTCTGTCACTCTATCTGTCTGTCCATCTGTCTGTTTGTCTGCTGTTTTACTCTGTTTACTAGTCGGTCCGTCTGTCAATCCGTTTGCCCGTCCTATCTGTGTAGTCCCCTGTCCTGCAAAGTATGCAATAGAAAATACGCGAAAAATAGATGTTTTATATATTGAAAAAATTATTTTGGTCAGGAAATATAAATATACTTAGTGAGTATAGGAGAAGTATAGCAAGTAAATCTCAGTCAAGCACGAAAGCATCTTTCTCACTAGATTTAATTATATTCAAATAAAACCCCAAACAAAATCCTTCAAATTTGAGCAGCTCTTCTGTGATTGTGTATTTCTGCAAGGTGTCTGCATATTTATTGAAATATTCATATATTGCTTGGCTTGCTATGCGAAGCAGCTTACAGCCTCCGCATTGCCATAATGCAACATTGTTATAATCTGTACAATTTTAGTTCTGTGGCAAGTGCTGCAAGTGTTGGCAGTGCAATTAAAATGGCATAAATACAAGTGCAGACCAAGTGCCTTGTGAGCCACTTAAAGCACACACACACACACATACGGGATATCAGCGATACAAGCACATGCGTGTGTGTGTGTGTGCGAGTGAGTTTTGGTCAAATTATTGTAATATTCTATGGCAGGCGAGAAGGCAACGAAATGGAAAATCAGATTAAATATTTAAATCGCCACAGAGAAAGGCAGAGAGAGAGAGAGATATAGAAATGGAGTGAGAAAGAAAAGCTCTCTATGGATGTGCGGAAAATTTATTGCAAGTACATTTTATTTAAATGCTCTCTCTGCCTGCTGACAATGACAGTCGGGCGTGGCAGCTCTCTCTAAAAGAATGTCGAATTTCCGCAACAAAAATTGCAGGAGCTGCCAAAAAATATCAGTCAGAGGGAGATAGCTACATTGTATGCGTGGGTGTGTGTGACCACAAGAATATAAAAGTGTCATTTTGAAAAGGAAAACTTAATCATTTGCAGTCTGCAATTTGGTCACAATGGCAAACAACGTAGTCCATTGTGAACGTGGTGCAAGCGATCTGTAATTGTTTTTCGCAAACAATTTGTGCAGGGAAAGTGATACGAAAAGAGACTGTGAGAGAGAGAGAGACTTGCAGAGGGAGATAGTGTAAGAAAGACAGAACGAGTTATGAAAGAGCAAAGTTTGATTTAAATTGATTCCAACTAGAGAAATCGGAGTACGAATAAGATACAAGTATATCAAATCAGACTAGAATATTCCACAAAGTATCTATAGAAAATTGAATTTTGTAGTAGTAGAATGTTTGAGTTTTCGTTTGGCCATGTAGTGTAATCTCTTACGGAGGCAACGTGTCGGCTACTTGATGTCAGTTGGCTGCGCCTGCTGCAGATGTTATTGCTTGTGCCGGTTGCACGTGCCTCGTCTGCTGTTGCTTCAGCTGCTTGTTGTGGTCTGTCTTAGCTAGGCCAACGAGAGACATCAATCATGTCACTTGACCAAGCGGAAATCGAGTGTTGTTCCAGCCTGTGCCCACAGCCCTCTAATCTCACTTGCCTGCTGTCAAGTTAGCACCACAACTTTTTGGAGAACTTGTGCTGTGGAAAATAAATTTGTTGAAATTGCTTGGGGGGCGGCCTCGGCATTGTTTGAGGCATTTACATGTTGGCCCCCCTGGCCTGCTTCCTGTGCTGCTGAGCAAGTGATAAAGGCGACACCCGGGCAACTAACCAGGATTTGATGGCCAAAACAAAAGCCGCTTTCCGACCAGAAGCCAGGCAAACCAAACCAATCGAAGTCATTTCAAGATTTGCTTTCGGATTTGCATTTGAATGAGAGCTTGAGTGTTCGTTGGGGGGAGGTGGGGGAACGAGTTAACCGGGGAACTGGGGCTGCTTCCAAGTTTCCTGCATTCCACATTGTTTTCTCTTTTGTTTGCTTGCGAGCCAACTACAACTATAGCAATTTTCACATATCAGCGAACAACAATGGGGGCTTATACTACGTTTTTATTGCATACTTTCGGGAGTCCGAAATATGAAATATTCGAAAAAAGTGAAGAAAAGTGGAATATTGTGAGCAAACAAACTGTTGATTAACTGATAACTTGGAAATAATCAACTTTTTCATAACTTTCAGTCAGTATGGTGTAGGTTGTGTGTAGAACATGCATTTCAAGCGCTCACTGAATTTTAATAAAAGTTAGTTGAGCTTCAAGTGTAATGGAAAGCAAATATTGATAGTAAACATTTCAAACTTCGGTAAATACTGCCAAGATTGCAGTTTGAGGTGGAAAAAGTATTGAAAATAATTGTAGAAGAATAATAAAAATGCAAAAAAATGGGTTAAATAATAGAAATGTTTTCTCATTTCTTGGTTGAAATGTTTCTATGCACGTAAATATTAAAAAGAATTTATATTGAGATTGAGTAGGTTTTTTAATTAAAAAATAACAATATAAAATAAATAAATTCTTCTAAAATATAGTAATAATTTTGAACTAATTGTAAACTACCAAATTGCAACGAAATAAATATTATTTTTACATGGAGAATGGACTCTTTGATTGTAGATTTATAAGTAAAGTGCTTTAGAAAATGGCAAAAAGATATAAACAGAAAAAAATATCGTGAAAAAAGGCTAAATAAACATAAAAGTTAAATAAAAAGAATGTCTTAATTTGAAATAAAATAAAATAAATTGAAATACTGTTAAATATATGAAAAAATATTTTAGACATAATAACCTGTACATAGAACTATTTTTTTTTATTATTATTTTTAGTTAATTGGACAAGCTATTACGCTTTTTGGGCAACTCAATTTCATCTGAATTTATCTTAATTAATAAGGTCTTGAATGATTTAATAAAATTTATATTAAGACTGAAAAGGTATTTTAAATTAATGAATACAAGTACTTATTTCTGATAATATATAAATAAATAAAATATAGCTTTTATTTTAAACTTACTGTAAACTACCAATTTGCAGCGAAATGAAAATTTTGCTCTCTTTGATTATGGAATAAAATGTAAGTTGTTTAGAAAAGGGCAAATAGTTATAAAGGGAAGACATATCCTTACAAATAATTAATAAAGGTTGAATTAACGAAATTTTTTGAAAAAAAAATGTTTAAACAATAATTTAAACATATTGTAGATAGATTTAATAGAATTTCTATTGCGACTAAGAAGGCATTTTAATTAAATAAAGAGGAATACAATATAAATACATTTATCTCACAACAACACAGTTAGTAAAATATATTTATTATATCAAAATAATCGTAAACTACCAATTTGCAACAAAATACAAATATTTGAAATTAAATAAAATATTGTTAAAAATATTAAAATAATATTTTACACATGCAGAAGTCCATTCAATTGTAATCTCAATTATATTTTTGCAACCCATCACATCTTCGTTCATTATTTCTCCACCATACCGTATCTGATTTCGCAATCAAAAAGCGCCATTTGAAGTGCAGGAAATTTAATTAAAGCTCGCCTGGCGAACACCCTCACAATGCAGACTCCCCCGCTCAACAGTTGCCCAGTCCTAGGCATACATTTCATCTTCCCATATTGTGTAGCAGGCCAGAGTCCTGTCTCATTTTCCCTTGTTCCTTGTGCAGTGTCCAAAACCATATTTGGGCATCATTTGCGGACTAAAGAAAACTATGAAAGGGCAACACGGGGGAGAGTGCGGGATGAAGGGTCCGCTTTTTAGAGGGGAGGTGAGGGCAACAGCTGGCTGACTTCACAGAGTTTCGTATGCGGCTTGAGTACATCGAAATTCGTCTAAAATTTCATAATTGCAACCGGTTTCGCTTGCTGCGCCGCTCCCCGTCCCACGTGTGCGTGTGGCGCGTGTTCTGTTTGTGTTTTGTTTGTTCTTCAGTTGGTCCCCTGCAACAACAACAACAACAGCAGGAACAACAACAGGATGCAACCAAATACTCTGGATCTCATATGGCCAGACCTCATAACATTTAATTACGTCGGTTGCCCAACGAGTGCAGAATAATTTGTGGACTTTGTGTGTGTGTGTGTGTGTGTGTGTGTGGAAAGCTTCTCTGAGCTCAGCTCGTGTTTTGTTTTGCGCTTCGAGAAGGGTCTGCAAGGTATTTGGATTATTTTAATGATATGCAATTTAGCTGAACAATCTAATATGCAGTTTATTTTGCCAAAATATTTTGTGCAAGTTTTTCTAAAATTCGAGAACTTAGAAAACTGAGATTGAGGGTCTTTTTTTGTGGAACGGTGAAGTATTTTAAGTATTTCAATGATAATTTGAATCCAAAAAATTTCTAATTAAATTCTTTTCGTCTTATTTAAGTTTTTATCTTTAATTAATTCTTATTTTTATAAATTAAATTAATTATTTTACTTTAATAAGTCGACTGACCAAAGTTGATTTAAAATAAATAAATAAATAAACTGAGGAAGCAAATTAAAAGGTTGTTTTTAAAATGTTGAGAGATCTAATATCGCAAATTGTACTTAGAACGAATCTATTCAGACTGAGATTGTAGGTTTTTCCTATAAGAATAGATACTCGTAAGTATTTAGAACAAACAAAAAACAGTTTATTTCATAAGAGTTCTCTTAATTTAAATACTTTATTTTCCTTAAAAGAAACTCCGCAAAATTGAGATTCTGCTCTGCGAAACCTCCGCAATTTCCTTTCAGTTTAAATCTGCAATGCAACCCACTGGAAAACTATTGATTAATGACTAAAGAAAACAGTACAAATGTGCAATATGTAAACCGTAAAAGAAACAAAGGAAAATTTACGAAAAGCTGCCACCTTACCCATTGTTGTTGCTTGCTAATTGAAAATAATTTTCACTAACGATACAAAAGAAGAAGTTGGGAAAACTTAATGAAAAATCAAACCAAGTTTCTGCTATGCGAAAAGGGAGGGAGGGAGACAGTGAGAGGTAAGAGGGAGAGAGAGAGAGAAGGCAGTAGGGCAAGCTGTCAGAAGCCAAAAGGTGCAAGGAAGCTGCAGTTGAAGAAGTGGTTGGGGCTGGTGCTGCCTCTCGTGTTGGGGGCACGACAGCTGGCAGAGTGGAACGCATGTCAGGCGAGCAGCCAAGCGGAAGTGCTTAACACCAACACTCGCACACACACACGCAAACACACAAACACACACTGTTGGCATAAGAAAAACTGTGAAATGAAAACAAAGCATGCCAATATTAAAGAAAAAAGTAAAGAGCGCTTTATGGCAGAGGAGTAGACTAATAAATACCCTGTAGATTAATCTATAGTGGATATAACTGTACTGTGCATTACATAAGACACTCTCAGATCAAATATAATCAATATATTCACTCTGTTTATATACCCCTTTTCTAAGAAATACCCTGTCTGTATTTTAGATCAATCTTCACTTGATGAAACTTTATTGTACATTAGATAAGACACTCTCAAATAAGGTATAATATACAATATATTTATAATATATTCCATATACATTCACTATGTTTATCTACCCCATCTACACCTTCTCTTTCACTACAGGGTATCTGCAACTTGGCAAGTAACTTACAAATAGTTCTTATGCCCAACTGGCTTGGCTAAGTAAATGAAAATTATTTTCTATAAATACAAACTGCAAATATGTTGCAAGTGTGTGGGAAAGTATATATGTGTATGCACTTGTGTGAGTGTATGTGTGTGTTTACATATATGTATGTGTATTCTGCCCTAGTTGGTTGTTCTTGCGGCTGTCGTTGATGTGCCTGAAAGCCAAGTTAATACTTGCAAATAATTTATCAGGTGCATTTATAATTGATGCTCTTCGGCTTCTGCTCTCCCTCTCTCTCCCCCTCTCCGTCTCTCTCTCTCTATCACTCGGCACATTTTCAATATTCTACAGACAACTGAGAATTTATAGTACACTTTGCAAGGGGTGCTCTTTAATTATATTTGCCTTAGCATTGCATTAACAGAGGACACTGAATATGCAGCAAATTAACTGCAGGCAGATCTAATTCATTTGAAGTAATTGCAAGTAATTGCAAGGACTGTCTTAAGTTTAATAACTGTTAAGTGTAGAGAGGTGCAGATATGTAGTTGCAGTTAAATCTTAAATATATATTAAAATTAGGGCTTAAATGCAGCAGAGAAAACTGGTATTGAAATCGAAGGCAGATTTGAGATTTTTAATTGAGGAATACGAATGCTATTTTCAGGGCTGCTTTGAAGATAAATTTGAGCTTTTGATGAAAAAAAACATAGATGGACAGTTAACCGAATACCTACCCTGGAATCCCACGACTAAGGTAGCTTCCGTCCCCCATTTAAAATTGTCACAAGACTTGGTGTTATACTCATAATTCTTGAATAAGCTGTGTATTTATTGCCAAAAATTGAAATGTGACAGGACCCCTAAAAGTTTAGTATATGTCAAAAATAATTCAGGATCACTACCAAATCGACGTTATATAATTGTTTCCGGAATGGCTGGGCTGGCCGACATTTGAAATAAACTTACGATCTCGCCTAGTTTATAGAAACCTAGAACTCCAAATTTGGTTTCTCAAGCTTTGATAAAACTGAGATCTGTAGTGCAGATCAAGTCATCTTACAAATGTTGGACAGAAATAGCCACATGGCTCAATCACTCTGAGCACGAATATATGTATGTACTTTAAGGGGTTTATCACTTATTTATGCGCTGTAACATACATTAAAACAAAGTTATGACTATACCATTTTTTAAGGCTAGTTTTAAATGTCAAGGTCATAAAAATATTGAAATTATAAATAGTTTATTGATTTGCAAAATATAACAAGTATTTATTCAAGTAATTTGCAGGTTACTGTGTGTTGGACAAAGATTCGGCTCAATGTATTCGCTAATAAAATTTTCGAACAAACACGAGTTAGCTTATTTGTCGTTAGATTTATAAATAAATGAATATAAAGTAGTAATTTAAGACGTTACAGAGACTTTCCAAGCTTTGTAGGTCAAGCTATATATACTTTCTTGGTGTAAGTTTCTCAAACGAATGTACATTTCTTTTACAGTAGATTGCATTTATAAATTTGTAAACTGCACAAATCTTTTGTTCAGGGCATTTTATACAATGGTCTTTTTCTATATATTTATTTTAACTTCGAGAGTAGCTAAAATAAATATATAATCGTTTATATTCTGATCTGCACTGCATGACTTAAAAAGTCGAGCAAATTTTATCTATCGCACTTTGTGTCTTCTAAGATTTGAGATTTGAAGATTATTAAGTATGCTATCGTCTTCATTGCGTAGATTACAGTCTGTTATCAACTTAGTTAGAAAACTTTACCATTTCTAAATATGAAAAGTGTAGTAAAAAGTAAAATCCCAATCATCTCTTATCTCTTCTTTCCCGCTCAACTCCATTTCATTTCCCTTTCTTGCGCGCACTTTTCTCTTCTCCTCAAACTTTTGCACTTACACATGTCCTGCAAGGCTTATCTCTCCTACTGCTTAATTCCCTTTCAAGCTGAATTAACTCCTAACGCCTAGTCTGGTAGCCTCGCCCGACTAGACACACCGCGCTATGGCAATTTGTCACGCCCCATAACTTCCGCTGGGCAACCGCTTCAACTCGTTAGGAAAATCCCAAAAAAAAAAACAAAAAAAACGAAGAAGAACGTTGCCAATTTAAGGCGAGTGTCAAAATAAAGCTCGGGGCATTGTTTGCCAAACCAAAAAAAAAAGAGAAAACAACTTTAGCAAAATTACAAAAAAAGAGAAAATCAAAAAATCTAATTAAAAATTTGACTGGAACACCCCATGAACGAGGGGGCAGCAGACAGCCAGCATCCGAGCGCGACTCGGCTCGGCTCGGTTCGGTTGCAGCGAGTAACAAAAAAGCAATTACAGTGCCTCAAACTGTTGCAACTTCCTGCTGGAATGACAACAGGCGCCAAAACTTAGGCGGGACCTTGTACTCCATTCCCTGCTGTACCTTCTTCCCCTGCTCTGACTTCTTCCCCTGCTGTACCTCCTTCCCCTGCTCTACCCTTTCAACATTAGCACTCCCCCTTCTCTGTCCGCAGTGTCGTGTCCAGTTCAGGACCGCCTGTGGTTGTACTCGACATAACAGGCTAGCAGGATATCCTACTAGCTAGCTACCCATCTCTGCCCTTATACTCCCTTCCCCTCTCCTTCCCCTCCCTTCCCCCTTTCTTCCCCCTTTCTGTGTGTGTGTTAAATGCGCGAATGTCCTTCCTAATCTCATTGGGCGATGTTATCCTGCCAGCATCGGCAGCGGAGCAACAACTGTCTGTCCGTCCTGTTCGTCCCTCTGTGTGCCCCCGCGGGGAAAGTGGCGTTGTTTCCATTACACAAGCCTGCACGTTGCGCTGTGCCTGTCCCTGCCACGCCCTGCACCCCGCCGCCGCTTTGCCACTTCCCCTTGGGGCAAAACAAGGCAACTCCATTTTGCATTTTTCGGTTAAACTTTTTACATATTGTTCCCCCTTTTGAGACAACACTGTTTATGATACCCTGTAAATGTGCTGTTGAGGGTATGCTGGACTACAAACAAGTCAACTGGCGTGGTTGGTGAAGTTTTGGTGGTTGCTAAAAATGTGGCAGAGTAGTAAAGGTATACCCTGTAATTCATATAAGGTGGGTATACCCTACTGGCAACAAAGCTAAGCTGCTTTGATTTTCGAGAGTCTGCTTCTAGTTTTTCGTGAGTAGTAAGACACTTTTAATATATACATTTATAGCATCTTACTAGTCATGCATACCCTTTGACTATCTTACTTTGTCGCAGGCAGGCGTGGAACACTTAGCTGCACGTGCTTCTGTATTGTATTGTCAAAAATAGGGTATATTCTATAGGGTATATTATATATTATATAAATTTACAGGGTATCTGCCTAGTCGTGCATGCCCAGTTGTCACCCAAGTATGTAAAGCTCCAATTAGAATTGCTTTGCTCCCATTTTACACTTAATAATAGTTTCAAATTTTACAGGGTATCCACCTAGTCGTTTATACCCTTTGATTATATAACTTAGTTGCAGTGAGGCCTCGCACACTTAGTTGTACGTGTTTCTGTTTTAAAATCATTGGGGGAAACACACTGTATACAAATTTACAGGGTATCCGCCTAGTCGGGAATTCCCAATAATCAACGAAGTATGCTTAGTTGCAACTTACTTTAACTTAACTTACTTTTCTCAATTCATGCACTAAATTCGAGTTGCAAATATTTACAGGGTATCCGCTTAGTCGTGCATTCCCTCTGCCTCTTATTTTAGTTCAGTTGTCATGCCTTTGTTGGCGTATTTTGCGGACGTCGCTGCTGCGTCGCGTCTGCTGCAGCCGCAGTACGCATGAAAGAAAAGTGGAAACAGAGCTTCATGTTGCACGCACACAAATACACAAAGCACACACACACACACACACAGCACACACACAAGCAGCTATTAAGCCAGAGAAAAAAATGTTGCACGCTTTTTTATGGCATTGCAAAGCCGAAGGAAAAAGGGAAAAAATTTCGCACTCGCCGTGTGCAAAGTGTTTCTGTCATGCGGACTGTGAGTGTGCGTGTGTGAAGAGTGTGTGTGGTGTGTGTGAGTGTGTGTGAAGAGTATGTGTGAGTGTGTGTTTCAGTGTGTGTGTGTGTGAATTTTGGCTGTTATTATTGCGTTTTTATGCATGCGCGCATATTGTGAATGTCCTTGGCCATGGAAGCTGGTTACACCGACATGATATATGGTCTTAAAGCGGGCCAGAAGAGCAGCAAGCAGGGGGAGGAAGAGAGTGAGAGAGGGGAGAGAAGGGGGGTAGTTAAGAGGCAAGCGGCTGCAAGCCAAGGGTGCGAAAGCTGAAGCTTTTTGCCAGTAAATGTGCCAAAAGTTTTTAAATATTTTTCGTATTTTTCAACTATTCTCGGTGAATTATGCGCTGCGGTTTAGCCCCCCTAAACCCCCTTAGCCCCCTTCATTCCACGTTTGTTCATTGTGAACTATAAACAGGAAGTCTATTTAAGAGTTGAGAAATTACAGAGGGCATTCGGCATGGAGGGGAATCTCGTTTTTATGGCATTCTATTTGGTAAAGAGTAAAGAAGAAACGGTCAGTTTTTTAGCTAAATGAGCTTGTTAGGTTTTCTTTGGCTTTTATGCGGAAATTAAATGGATAAAGGGGATAAAACAGTGTTGAAAAGGATGAACTATGATATATATATGCCAGATATAGCATGTTGAAAGTAGTTTGACTTCTTTAATAAGATTAAAACAACTTTGAGGTCATTTTTAGAGGATTTTCTGCAGAAATCGAAAAGGTTTTTCGACCTAAAACTGAATAATGAAGGATTAAATTAATATTAACTTTATGATTACTTAACTACTTTCAATATATTAGTTGGTTATAATATACGAAATGATAAGCTGGCTACAATAAAGATCAAAGATAAAGATTAATAATTTACAGGGTAACGTAACCTTCTTTTCCTTACAAATTTAAATATAAAATATGGATTATATTAACTTTATGATTACTAAAGTGCTTTGAATTTTTCAGTTGGTAATAATATAAGAAATGATAAGCCAGCTGAAATAAAGATTTAAGATAAAAAAATCATTTACAGAGTACTTTTAAAGCTCCTAACCTTCTTTCCTCTTCAAATTTAGATAAAATATATAGTATAAAGATGTTTTTATAAAAACTACCTGAAATTTAGAATTTTAAAGGGTATTTTCGACTCACATATCACTTATACATATGTATTATGTTCAGAACTTATAAAATAAATATCTTCATGCAAATACCCTGCAGGGTATTTTATGCGTCGCATATAAACAAACTATCAATTCTTTCTCTGCCTTATAAAAATCCACGGAAATCAATACAAAGACAAATACAAGCAATTAGGCGCCTCGACTAGGTGATTTATTACGTAAGGGGTAAGGTAAGGGGAGAGAAAAAGGTGGAGAAGGAGGGAGGGAGTAAGGTAAAAAGCAGAGCAAACATTTGCTCGACAATAAATTGAGGCAAATTACGCATACGAAACCGATGCATGTCAATATTTGCATAGGCAGTGTGAGGTGGTAAAGGAGAGGGAGGGAGAAAGAGGGAGAGACAGAGAGAGAGAGTTACTGGGAGTAGGACATATATTGAGCGTTTAAGTGGGAGTAGGAGAGAGAGAAAGAGAGGAAGGTGTGAGGAATATTTGAAATAAAAACTGACACGGAAACCAGGTTCACTTGGCCAACAGAACACGTGGTACAGAAGGAGAGAGAGAAGAAAAGATTGGGGGGAGACAAGTGTAGATAGAGAGAGAGAGAGACAGGTCGAAAAGGGGAGAGAAGAGGAGTAACGTGAGAGGGGGAAGGGAGAGGCATAGCGAGACCACTTCACACTTAGCGTGAACCCAATTCCAGAACGTGGCTTATTAAGTCGAAACGGATTAGGCACGTTTCCCTTATTGTTGTTGCTGTTGTTGTTGTTGTAAACATTGCTATACCCTGCATAAGTAGTGGAAGGGGTATGCAGTGCATGCGTAACTTCATGCTAAAGTGGGTCAAGCACAGACATTAGAGCATTAAGAAATTGGAATCAGAATATTTTATATTTTACAGAGTATACGAAAGTTGAAGAGAGCCTACGCCACACTGAATGTGATTGTTTTACTGGGTATACCACTGTCGTGTACAACCTTTAATGGTGCAATTTACATATGTAGAAGGATATTAGGCTGCAATAAAGATTTTTCTACCTTTTTAAGGGTATACTACTAGTCAAAAAATGCTTAAGTTGGTTAACAGGGTATGTAGGGGATAGTTTACTGGGTATACCGTAGTCGTCTACAATTTCAAAAGCCTCATAGGATGCACCACCAGAAGGTCTAAAGGTTCAATTGAAATATGTAGTGCGAATAAAGAAAATTTTAGTCTATAATTTAGACTTTTCTTCCTTTTACAGGGTATCTTATATTCAAAATGAGCTTACATTGGTTAACAGCGTATAATTCCAATGGTGTACTGGGTATATCGCAGTCGTCTACAATCTCTAACGCTTTACAGGGTATACCACAGTCGACTATAATCTCTAGTGCCTCACTGAGTCGTCTACAACCTCTTATAGTTCAATTCGAAATACAAGTACATGAGGAATAAAGTCAGTTTTATCCTACAGTATAGACTCTTCTACCTTTTACAGGGTATAATACAGTCGAAAAGATGCTATTTTCGTTAATAAGGTATATCGGTTATAGTGTACTGGGTAAAGCGCAGTCGTCTACATTCTGTAACGTTTAACAGGGTATACCACAGTCGACTACACTCTAAAATGCCTTACAGGAAATACCGCATTCGTCTATAAACTGGATACAGCATGTATTAAGGCAATTTCAGTCAACATTCTAAAATCTTCTACCATTTACAGGGTATACTGAAAACGACTACAGCTACACTGCACTTCTATTAGCCGTGTTATCATTTCTGTTTTTCTTGTTGTTGTCTTTATTATTGTTGCCGCATTTGGAGCAACTCGCCACGAATTGTTTTCTGTTTACCTTTTATTGCTGCGGCTTAACGGGCGAAGGTGTTCAGCACGTAGGGGGTCACGAAGGGGGGTTACAGGGTGTCTGGACAGCAGTTATGCTCAATTGGTAAGTGACCAAAAGGGAAGAGGAGGATGAGAAAGAAGAAGCCACCACGTTCAATGCCTGATTCGATGTCTAAACAAACCTCCAGTCATTGGCAAACAACAGGCAACATGTTTGTAATTGTTGTTGTTGTTGTTACTTGTTGTTGTTGTTACAGTTGATCTGCGCCTCTGCCGCGCCGCTTTCATATGGCGCAGCGTCGCGTCGCTTATCAGCTTTACCTGTTGTCGTGTTACCTGATTGACTTGACTGCATTTGTTGTTGTTGTTACTGCTGTTGTTTGCTTAGCACGCATATCGATATCAGTTGTCGATTGACTTGTTTCTGTTTGTTATCAGCGCACGTGTGTGTATGTGTGTGTGTGTGTGTCAGCCCTTTTGCTGCCGCTTATCTACAATAGTTCAGGTGATTTTCTGTTGTATTCCACGTTGGCTTGTGCCCTACAAAATGCAGCGCTAACATTTTTTCTTTTCGCTACGATCGAATTTCAAATTTCAACGTAATTTCTAATTTGTGTGCAACTGCAGCAACAACAACGAAACAGACGCCTTACAACATCGAACTGTAAATATTTTTAGGCGCGCGCGCAAACGCCATCGAACTCGAACATGTTGCAGGTCGTTCAGCGTCGTTTAACAGAAAACTGTTAAGCTTAACAGCGTGCGTGAAGTTTTGTCTTGGGGTGAAGAATTCCAGGAATTGTTTTGATGATTTATTTGAAACTAAACAAATCAGTTATGCATTTAAACTTTAAATTTAAATTAAGTACTAATTATTTTATTCAACTATTATTAATGAAAATAAAAAAAATAACACAAAAATTAACTGTTCATATTAAATAATTATTTATTTCATTTAAAATATTGTTTACTAGGCATAAATAATATGAATTTTTATTTTATAATATTCAATTAAAAAATATCATTACATTTTGCTGTTTTTTATTATACATAATTTCTTGGCTATTTATGCTAATTTATATATATATTTAATTTCTTTATTTTCATTTATTTAATTACTTTTATTTATGTATTTATTTTATTTATGTATTTTTGTTTATATTTATTTCTATGCACTTCCCTGTGCACTAGATAGTTTTATCTGTCTATATATATCTATACATCAGTAATCTATATTTATAGTACACCCCTTTACTAGTTGCTTATCAACTCAATTACCTGCACACATTTCCCATCAATTGCCTAGTGCTGATAAGAAATTTCAAATGGCAAACTGTCAGTGAAACTGTTAAGTGCGCTGTTGTTGCGCTGCAGTCGTTTCGTTAAGTTTCGTTGTGCGTTGCAACTGTTAAGCAACAGCCCACTGTAGAGCAAAGGCTGGCGCTGTGTACGAACTTAACAGCGGCCGAACGGTTCAGTCTTTGACGAAGTTGCGCGGCGAGCAAACGTGTTGTGCGGGAGTTATTTTCAAAAATAAAGTGAACGAAGCGAACGAATCGAATACGAAGAAATAAAACGTAAAACGTGAAATCAAAACGCGTGTTTTTACCGTTACAGGAAAAACGTTAAATTCAAAAAAGTGAATGAAAAGAAAATAATTTGTGCAAATTGTTGACAAGAAAAACGCAAGTGCAGTGTGATAAGAGCCGAGCGAAAGTAACGGTAACACAATAACAGCAATCAGAGAGAAAGAGAGTGTGAACAAGAATCGTTTGGCCAATGTGCAACAAAATGTGCGTGCAACGACCAAGTTTATAAGGAGAAGGAGCAGACGAAGCAGGAGGAACTCACTGATTAAATTAACAGTTGCTTGCAACTACGGACTAGAGTTATAAAGAGACAAAGAAAGAGACAGAGAAAGAGCATATAAAATGGAGGACGAACTACGTTGTCCCACCTGCAAGCAGCTGTACGCGAATCCCGTGCTGCTGCCCTGCTTCCATGCCCTCTGCCTGGGCTGTGCCCTGGACATACAGACCCCGTACACACCTGGCGCTGCCCTGGCAGCCACTGTGCCCGGTGGCGGCAATGCAGGCGCCGTCAATGGAGCCAGTGGCTCTGCAGGCGCCATGCATGCACCGCAAGTAAATGGAGCCAATGGCGTTGCCAATGGTGCCGGACCCGGCACACGCCACAGCTCGCACAGCTCGGCGGCCAGCACAGCCAGCTCGGCAACGGGCAGCGAGAGTGTCACCTCGGACCAGGATCAGTCCGACAAGGTGAGCATCTTCAGTGAGGCTGACTCCGGTGTTGTCTGCTGCTCGAATACATCGCGTCCAGTGTCATATGCCGGCACCACTGGCGGCCCACAGGGATTGCATGGCCTGCTGCAGGCTGGCGCTGTGGTGGCACCACCTGGTGCTGCCTACTGCCTCACCTGTCCCCTTTGCCGCAAGCTCGTCTTCTTCGACGAGGGAGGTGTACGCAATTTGCCCACCTATCGCACCATGGAGGCCATTGTGGATCGCTTCTGTGCCCGCGAAGCGTTGCGTTGCCAAATGTGCGAAACAGATCCGAAGGTCGCCTCGCTTGTCTGCGAGCAATGCGAGATTCGCTACTGCGATCAGTGCCGCGAGCTCTGTCATCCCGCCCGTGGGCCACTGGCCAAGCATACACTGGTCAAGCCGCGTGGCGCTGCCCAGCAACGTGAATCCGTCTGCGGCGAACATGAGGAGACCCTCTCGCAGTACTGCCTCAGCTGCAAGATTCCAGCCTGCGGCCAGTGCATTGGCGAGCAGCGACACCAGGCCCACGACGTGCAGTCCATCAATGTCACTTGCAAGGCTCAAAAGGTGAGTTAGTTAACTAGATTATGTTGGTGATGCTAATGAAGGTGTTCATGGTATGGCTACAGATGTTTGGTAGCTTCACATTTTGATTGCAAGGCACAAATGTGACTAACAAGGTACAAAACGTGAGAAGGTTGCTCCTAGTAGGTCCCAGTTAGGTTGGTAGTGCTTAAAAGGGTGCTAACGGTATGGTTATAGATGTTTACTAGGCTCATACTTTGATTGCAAGCCACAAATGTGAGTTAGTTACCCAGATTAGTTTTCAGTTAGGTTGGTAGTGCTTATAAGGGTGCTTACTGTATGGTTTTTGGTATTTAGGTATTTGGGTTACCAGTAGTGGGTCCCAGTTAGGCTGGTACTGTTTATAAGGGTGCTTAAGGTATGGCTATAGATATTTAGTAGGTTCATGCTTTGATTGCAAGCCCCAAATTTGTCTTGTAAGCCACAAAATGTGAGTTAGTTACCCAGATAAGTTCTCATTTAAGTTGGTAGTGCTTATAAGGGTGTTTAAGGTATGGTTAAAGATGTATATAAGGTGAATGCTGCTGTTCTTTGAATATAGTTAGCTCAATCTATGAGAAGGGAGTGAGAATATTTTTAGTTACTAGTGGATTACTTTACCAAAAGTCGAGTACTGTCATTTTATTGATAAAGGGTTCTCCCTTACATATGTTAAATGAATGCAGAATAACCAATTGACTGTCTTAAACCAAGTTTACTATTTGAAATTGTTTCAAAAGTTTCATCATGCTCTTCTCAATATTAAAATTTGGGATAACTCTTCTTAAAGTGTGAGTACAGTCATATTTTTGATAGAGGGTTTCCTCTCATACATTGCTCAAATAAGTGCATAACAAATATTTGACCGTATTTAAAACTAGGTTTACCAGTTGAAACTATTTAAAAAGTCGTTTCCATATGCACTACCTCATTACCTTATCTAAACTACGGCCTCTCTCTGTCTAGGACAGCTGATATGTGCCGAGACCTTCATTAGTTGTCTAACACCATCTCAGATAGCTGAGAAATATGTAAAGTTTCTACAAACAAATATGCGGAATTGCAAACAAATATTGAACTAGATTCTTGGGGTGTATAAAAAGAACTTAAAGCGAACTTTGTTTATAAGGTAAATATATGAAAGATAAGTCTAAACTTGATATGGAAAAGTGTTAACGAACTCGTTACGGAATTCTGATTGAATTAAAACCTTCTTCAATTTCTATTCAAATCTCTTTCAACTTCAAGTGGGGAACTGAGTGAATGCCATTACTTTACTCATCTGTAATTAGGTTCCGTCTTAAATTTGGCTACACACACAAAGGCTCCCAATGCGTCCCCAAGGGAAACTCTCACTCACACTCCCATTGTGATTATTCGATTTTATTGCTCGCAAGAGCTTAGGCAAAATAAATACTTGGAAACTAGGCAAAGGAGCACCGCATCCTGACCACATCCTGGCCAACATCCTTTGCTCAACACACAAGCTACACTCCCCTACTCCCCACTCTTTCTCCTCTTTTCTCTCTTGCTGCGACTTTCTTTTCCTTTTCTTGTCTGCCTGGGAAAATTTATGGCCCTTCGTTTGGTCCGTCGTCTCCGTCTGAGCGCCACCGCGCACATTTTTCATGCAAAATTGTTTTTCTTTGAGCATTTTTCATGTTATGCCAAGCTCAACTACCGCCCCTTTCTCTCTCTTTCTCTCCTTCTCACTCTTTCTCTGGCTTGGTGTCTATTTTGGACTTGTTTGTTTGGGTTGCCAAGTGTCGCAATCTAAGAACTTTGGCACGCTAATTTAGCGATAAGTTTTTGAGTTGGGTTTGTCTTACGAGCAGGAACCCCTTCTTGAAGTTTACGTGGAGGTCCTGGCAGAGCAGGAATTTAATTTCAACTACCTTTCGCACCGGCAATAGGTGCGCAATTACCAAATTCCACTCACTGACTCTCCGTCTCTGCCTGTCTTGCTACTTTCTCGACGAATCTCTGAAATGTCAGCGACAAACAATTTTAATATGGCGCAAGTTTCAAGTGTCGCGTTGTATTTGCGACACAACGACACGAAATGGACAGCAAAAAGTGACAAATTGCAATGCCAAATGCTAGACAAAGGAACAAGACAGACAGATAGATAGAGTGAGAGAGAGGAAGAAGGTAGAGACAGGTCAAGTGAGCGCTGCAGGTAGCGACAGAGCCATGAATAGCGAATTCTTTGCCATGGCAATGAAAGTGAAAAGTGATGCGCGCAGCTACAGTAAAGACGGGCTATAATAACTGAAGTCATGCAGAACGGCAAAACAATACGAGCTGGAATTGTGTGAAGGTAGCAAATCTCAAGAGGGAAATAAGACAGAGAGAGAGAGAGAGAGAGAGAGAAAGAGGAAGAGGAAGGGGGGCTAAGACAGTTAGAGACTTGGCAAAAGAGTTGACTTCCTAAGGGATTTTGTTTCTTTGTTTTGGTTAGTTCTTTAATCTTTTGAAATGTGATTAAGGAATTGTACAAATCTGGAGTTTTGAACGTTCAAAAATCAATATGATGAGTAACAATTATTGTGCCTTATAAAGTATACAACAACTTTAGCAAGTCACTCACACCATAGAGAACTTTATCTTAATTAAACAACACTTCTTTTTCAAATCTATCGCCTACTCAACGACGTCACAGCGCGAAAATAGAACCCTCTTCACATTGATAACAGGCCAGGTAAAGCAGAGATTTATAGAGCATAGTTCACAATAGTCTATTAATGCCAACGCTCTGGCAGATGCAGTCAGGATGATGTTGGGCATGGGCTGCATTAATCATCCCGTATATTTCCGGCTCTCCTTGTGACTCAGAGCAGCTGATCCGTTTTTGGATTCCTTCTCGACAAAGTCAAATTTCATTTGCAACAATGAAGAATCTCGGCGCAGATCTCTGACCCGGACGGGCAGCTGAGGCAAGATTGGCAGCTGCAGCGGCTCGTACCTTGTCAAGGTGTTGTTGCTCGTGCCTTACACTCCCCTCCTGTCTCTGTCTGTCTGATGACACACACGCAATCGCACAACGCATTCCTCAATCAACTTTCGGGCCCGACCCGCAGCGCAAAAACGCAAAGGTGACAACGAAAGTGTTGATAAGATAAGTCATCGCTAGAGGGCGGGGGCGGCACTGAATCAGAGCCAGGCCAAGACTCATTAGCCCGCACTCCGCACTCTCTCCCTCTTTCTCCTTCCCTCTCTCTTTACATCAGCATTTGCTTTTTGTTTCCGTTTTTCATTTCGTTTATTTTTTTTTGCTGTTTTGCCTTGTGCCATTTTTCACACCTAAACCTCTGGGAGAGCGAGAGATAGACGCGTTAGTGATAGCTATACCTTGGCAGCGTGCTACCTGTTAGCCACAGGTAGGTAGCCCCGGTACTGCACACCTCTCTCGCTCTCGACACCTTCATGTCTCGCTGTCATCGCGTTCTTTCCCACTTGTCGCTCGCATTTCTTGCGAACGAATCATTAATTTTGAGTTTATTATGCTTTGCCAAGCTTGTCCTGTTATCCTTGCACCCAGCACCCTCCAACAGCCCTACCTCTCTGTCGCTCCCTCTGCACTACCCTCTCGTTGCTGGCTGTGTTCTCATTTTTGTGCTCGATTTATGACGTCATCAAAGTGCAGTTTTTAGTCCTCGAACATTTCTCGAACATTTTGCAACATGTTTTGTGTTATTACCCACCCCGCCCCGGTATGGCGGGACTGCTCCTGGCCCCGCATCTGGCCCACCTTCTCGCGCTACACGTTGTCCCAGTACCCACCCCATTTGTGTACTGTGCTCCGCGGTCTACCCTGCCCTTCTCTGCCCTGCCCTGTCGCACGTTTTCATTGAATTTGTTCCATTTAACATGGTCGCATTTCCACCCGTCTCAGTGTGTTCCCATTCTCGTTCCTCAACCCTGGAGCAGTGTTCATGTTGGCATTTCGAACAATAAATAGTTTTGATACGTATCCGGCAGCTAAATAGTGTCGATTTTTCTCCACTTTTTTGCTGTCTTGAGTTATTTACGTGGTTTTCTCTTTGGTTCAGTGTGCATTAAAGTTAAAGCTGCTGGAAGCTATATTATGAGGCACTGTATTTATGTTGCATATACTAACTTGGCTTATTAATATCTAGAAAAGGTTTCTGTTAACGAAAATTCAAATTTCTTTGGTAGTTTTTCTTGCAGGAGAATTTTAGATAAGCAATTCCAGTGGCCCATTTAAGTTTATGAGATAGAAAGGCTAGAGATATTTAGCTAGGGAGTTCTAGCGAGTAAAGGTTAAGGTTACACATATTTTGCTAGAGAGTTGTACAGAGAAAAGGTTAAAGATATAGAAGAAACAATAAGAGGCCTGTTTTCATTTAAAACATTTCAAGTTACACATGTTTTTCTGCGCTTAACCTTCATAATTTCTTGTAACATTAACTGTTCGTAACAGCCTTTCTTCAGCTGTTATTGCTACTGTTATTGTTACGGCTTATGTTATGGCTGCTGTTATGCTGCATGTTATACCTTCATTAACATTATACAAAGTTCTTATGCCATCAAAAACGTACATATTCTCCGCTTGAAGTCTTCATTTCATTGTCTGTTTCTGTGCCTTATGTCATGGGTTTATCAATTACCATTACCTTATCTCTGGACTGCATCGGGTAGCAGGCGGATTACGAGGCATGCGTGCCAATTAAACTGTTTACGAGCATGCATCAATGTCAGGGCGAGAAAGAAGTAGTGGAACGAGGAGAACGAGACCCGGGGGAATACGGAACTTACAGGAAATGCTCCAAAGGGGCAGCGACTGGTCAGTTGCTCGAGAGAGAGGGTCTCTCTTCCGCCCTCTATCTGCGTGTCGCCAGCTAGGATAATGCATATGTCTAGATATTTTGGCAGCCTAAACTGCCACTTAGCTGTGCTGCCCTCTCAACTGAAACTCGGGCAAAGAAGCACAAATGAATTTCCACGCTGAAAAATGCCTGTAAATGATGCACTGGGGAAAAGTCTTAAAGCGACAAAACAACCAAAAATGTGAAAGGCAGGTAAATTATAGGGTTCTGGCAGGTTGCTTGGGGCGGGACAGGGTTGGGTCTCGTTTATGGGGGTTGGGTTTGGGTTTAAGGTTGTGCCTAGTTTATTATTTGTGACAAAATAATTTCAGCTTGCAGAGCAAGAGGCGAGCAATTTTATTTGAATTAAGCAGGCGAAACAAACACACACACACACACACATGAATACACACACTACCTCATATATATAAATATATAAAGTACCTCTTCCTCTTCTTCTTCGTGCTGTTTTGCCGTGCTATTTGCACAGGATTCTTTCATTGTGACGCAATTTTTGTTTGCCGCTTTTTGTATAATTTTCGTTTTATTGCTTTGTTGCTCAGCTGGAAAGTGAGCTGGCAACAGGGTATATTGTAGGGTGTTCGAAACTAAATATTTAAATATTTAAGAGTATTTTTAGAGTATTTTTTACATAGGTTTATAAGGTTTTATTTATTTTTTAAGCTCTTTATATATTCAATATTTTATGCAGCAAATAAGTATGCAATAAATTTTAAAATAGTGCAGTGTTTGTTGATGGTATGTGTATTATGTTTACAGTAGCTGTATTGTTGTTTGTCTAGGGTATCTAAGGCGTCTACCACTTTTAGCTTTAACGAGCTACTAAACACGCTGCTGTTTGCTGTGTTGATCCACAAACACAGCCAAACTCTGCGCCAACCACTCTCATATTTTCGCTCCAACTCCAGTGCTGGTTTTTGCCCACACTTACCCCAGCCCCTTTGCTTCATGCTCTCCCCCTTCTCTTCTTTCCTTTGCTCTCATTCTCCTTGCCTTTCTCCCATTCTCAGTGCCGTCTAATGCTACGCTGTCAGCAATTAAGTCGATATGCTTTCTGCCTTCCTCCATTTGCCATTTGCTTACATGCGTTATCCTCTCGTGTTATGTGTGTATTAAAGTGTATGTGTGCGTGCCTGTGTGTGTTTGTGTGAGCTGGAGTGTGTGCGTGTTTACAAGTGTGTGTGCTTGTTGGGTGTGTTTTGAAGCGCCTTTCATTTTGGGCATTGACTTTGGGGGCCTTTGCTGCTTTAATTCCCATTTCGGTTCCCCAGTTTCTTGTTTTTTCTTTCTCTCTCTCTCTCTGTTCTTTCTCTGCCAGTTCACTCTTCTTCTAGCCTGTTAATTAGCACTGCGCCGAATTTGTTTATTAATTATGTAATTCATTTTTCTGCGTAATTATATTGGGACCTGCTGCCACATAAAAGTGAATACACACTGTAATTGGGCTGTAATTAGCCCAAGTGTTGAGCCCTCCCCTCCTCATCTCCTCCCCAATCCTAGACGGAAGTTCTTCTTAGGAAGTACCTTCCAAGCAGGTGCCGAGTTATCGGTGAATTAATGCGAAAATACATTAGAATCCAGGCCTAGTGCTCAGCTCTAACTGTAAGTGATGGTGAAGTTGGAAAAGTTTAATGGGAAATTATGGCGAAGAAGGAGAATGAAATGGGCAATCAATGTGAAGCACGGGAAAGACTGTAAAGGAATGTTATTAGAGTATTTTTAGAGAGTTTTTAGGAGGGTTGAATATCAGACAGTGACCTGGTTGTATTGTATATAGGAAAATTGAATCAATAAAGATCTTACTTTTCTTGTATAAATGACTAATGTAAAAATTCCAGGGCAAATTGTAAAATAAGTCGGTTGAAAGCGAGTGCTAAGTCCATTAAAAAAAAATCTATTTTAAGGAAAATAATAAACAATAAATTAATAAATTAAAAAAAGAAATAAATAAATAATAAAATAAAAATTTAATAAAAATATATAACATTTAAAATAAAATTTAATATAATTGAATAAATAAATAAATAATGAAGTAGTTGAACAAATCAATAATTAAAACATTAAAAAAATAAATAAATAAATAAATATATATAAATAAATAAATAAATAAAAAAAAATAAATATATATGAACAAAAAAAAATATATAATTTAATAAAAAAAAATAAAAATAAATAAAAACGATAAATGAATAATTTAAAAAAACAAAAAATTAAAACTGAATAAAAATATATTAATAAATAAATAAATACAAAATAAAATAAATAAATCAATAAAATTAAAAAATACTAATAAATAAATAGATAATTAAAGAAATAATTAAATAAATATTTAAATAAATAAATAAACAAACAAATAATTAAATAAGTAAAAAAAATAATTTACAAATTAGAGTAAACATAAATACAATAAATAAATCAATAATAAATAAATAAAATAAAAAAGGAAAAAAAAATATTTAAATAAATAACTAAATAGGTAAATATTTAAATAAATAAATAAACTAATATCTTGTTATGTTTGACATTTACATAAAGATGCTTGAATCTCTGTCTATTGAAAGCTTTACTTAAATAAAAGAATATTTAAAAATATTCATGAAATTTGCAGGCACTTAACCATTCTATAATATAATAAATATTTCGTAAATAGATCTAGAGTTATAATACCGAGTTTCGCTAAGTAATTAAAAGTTTTAATCAGCTTGACACTTTCACTTTTCACAGTCAGCTGCCTTTCTCTCTCAGTTACTATCTCTAGTAGCCTTATCGCTTGCCTTCAAAAGAGTTCCCTGCATATTATGAACTCTTCCTCTATCTCTCTCCTCCTCTCTCTGTCTCTACTCTGCACTATCCGCAGTTCATTTTCCGCACTTTGTATGCCCATCCGTAATTTCCATTATCATTTTCACTCCGCATTCACTTTCACGCTTCACGCTGTGCTCTCTCGCCAGCAAGAAAGCTTCTAATTATTTCCACCATAAATGTCAAATGCTCTGCGGGTGGGCGTTCTGCTGGGCGTGGCAAATTGTTGTCGCTGTTGTTGTTGGTAACTTTTCGCATGCTTATCTGCGAATTACGCTTTGCCGACGCTTTTGCGTTGAAGCTGAATGCAAAATTACATTTTCTGTTGTCCAGCAGGCAGGGCAATCCGGCTCGGAAAATGTTTTTTCCTCCACTTTTCCCGGTTTTCTTTTTGCCGTAATTTATGCGCGTTTTGCATGTTTCAAGGCAATTGTCAAGGTTTTTTGCGCCCAACACTGTGAACAGTGGAAAATTATAAATGTTTTGTGATATAATTACTTTTGGCCGCAGGAGGAGCCAACGACCCCGTGCCCCGTCCCCTCTCCCGTTCCTTCTTCCTCATAATCCAAGTGATTGCAAAGTTGGCAATGAATATTGCCGGACAATTTCGATTGCCAAAAGTTGCGTATTTGTTTGTCAACTAAAGTTTTAATTGTGTGGGTCGCACAAACACACACACACACACACACAACGAGCCCCTGGACCTTCTTTTGTCCCTCTGCCATTTATTGATTTTATTTAATTAGTTTTTCGGCCTCTGCCCTCATCATCGATTGCCCATTTCTGTTTGCTGTCTGCGTTTTAGTTTATAATTTTCCTCGATTTTTGTCTCTGTTTTGATTTGTGTTGAGAATTTTACGACATTTTTTTCGATTTTATGTGGGCTGCTGCGGCTGCTGCTGCTGCCGCTGACCTCGCCCAGTGAACCCGGGGACCACAAAGTTATTAAAGTTTTATTGCTACTTGTGTCCGCTGTGTGAAAAAATTTTCAAACTGTTTTTATTGTTTTTATACATTTTGTTGTTGCATTGTCTCCTCCTCGGAAAGTGGAAAATGCGTTTGTCGTGTACTTTGTTGAGAGAAATCACAGTGGTGCTGCTTCCCTCTCTCTCTCTTTCTTCTCTCTCTGTCTCTTTTCAAATATTATTCTTGTCGCCTTTATTGACAGCATTGAGATTTACGCGCTCAGAATTTACTTAACTTTGCTCTCAGTATTTCATTTAAATTTATTTGCCGGTACTTTTATTATGCCTGCACTTTGTTTGCTCATGCTTGGTTTTTTATACTAATGGAAAATAATATTTAACATTGTGGTTTCTTTAAAATATACTAAGTACATTTCTATAGATCATTGTGCAATTTATTTTGAAATTTTCTAGACTTTCAAAATAGTTTTTAATTAGTTTCCTCATTTTAATGAGTTAGTAACTGATAAGCCTTTTTTATTATTTCCTGTGCTCATTTCATAGAAACTTAAATTTAAATTAGATTTTGGTAATTATTATAAATACAATAGATTAAAGAGGTAATGTAAAGCATAACAGAACATATAGAAACTATATTATATATATGTTCTGCTTATTTCTTTGTCATTTAAACTATCCACAAAATTTCAGCTTAAAATAAATATTAATGACTGACTTATGAAGAGAAAGAGGAGCATGCTGAGTAACTCTCAGTATAGTTATGGTTTAACTCTTAATATTTGTATATATATATTTGTTAATACATATATATTCCATAATTAATTGCCTTATTTTGCCTAAACAATAATCTGCTTTTAATTACATATTTTCTTATTGTTTTAATTTTGATAAATTGCATTTTGTTCTCATATTAAAATATCAAACTAGATGTCAATGAAAGATTTTTTTCTGCACTGAATTTAAACTAGAATTTCAGCATTTAATGCAAATATTGTTCTCTAATTTATAACCCCGTATGAGTTGCTGTTTATATTCTATATATATATATATACTAATGCAATCGCATGATTTATTTACCTAATGCCAGCATTATTGAATGGCACAGAGCGTGTCAGGTGTCGTTTGTCGCAACTATGCTGTGTGATATAGAGAGGTTTATAAAGTGCCAGAGGGGGGAGCATAGACCGCACAATGCCAACACTATAGAGTATTGTTAATTTATTTGCCATTTAAATTAGCAATAAATAAATAGAAAAAAGCGACAAGTTTGTGCATGATGTGCGGGGAGATACGCTGGAAAAGATGTTCGCTGTTTTCTAAACTACTTTTTGATAGAGAACTTTACATAAAGTATATTATTTATATATATATGTATCTAAATCTATTAATTCTTTTCTATACTTAACAACCTACCCACTCATTCTGGCATTTACAGGGTATAATTATCAGAGCAATGCAAACTAAACGTTCAGCAATTTGCCCACTTTAAGTGGAATTTATTTATTTACGAGTGTGTTTTTTATTCCAAATCATTTAGTTCAGTTCGCACAGAATTTGCATAAATTAAATGCAAAATGCATTTGTTGCTATTCTACTATTTTTTTCTTCACTGTTATTATTGTTGTTGCTGTTGTTAACTTTGTGTGTTATTTACACGCCATGTCGAGTGGGCAATATGTTTCCACTTTATTGTTGCGACATGTTAAACTATTTGCAGAATGTTTGCACAATTAATGAGCGCGTCATAAAAAACAGAAAACGTTATAAATTAAATAGAAGTCAGACAAGGTGGTTGGCCAAGAGAATACCCTGTAAAGGGGTGCACATTTAGTAGAACAAAATTATATAAATAATTATCCAGTAAAACTGATTCAAATTTCCCTATGTTTCTTTACTTTTACACTAGCTTTACAGGGTATCAACTTACTTAAAAACTATGCCAGAGTTCATCACTTGACTTTGATATATACCGCTTGAGCTTTTCGCAATTCGAGTGTTATCAATCGGGGGCTAATTATCAGCCATCTACAGCCACCCACCCACCTGCGACCCACTGCCTTATCAGTTCCAACTGGAAAGGGTTTCTCCTCTGTGTGTCTGCCGTGTGTCTTCGCTTGTCTACGCACTCATTTACCCATGTTCTTGTGTCTACATTTCTTGTCTGGCTTGTCGATTGTCAGTCGTTCGTTCGTTCGTTCTGTTTACCGTTTTCCACATGTTTGGCTTTCCGATTTCTTTCCTCTTGTTCTTCTTCTTCTGCTTGCCTGCCATTTGCTGATTGATGCGATTGCCAGTTCAGGGCTTAATTGACTTAAAATGCAATTAAAACATTGCATTCACTCATTTATCATAAGTGTAATTAAGTCTAATTACTAATGGGTGTGCATTTAACTATGTTTTTCATATGAAATTAAGTATTAAATAAACTAATAAGTTGTGCTGCTAAGTCTTTTCATTTAGGTATCTTAGTTGAGGTTTAGGAGCTGCAGTTTTTTAGCTCTATAAATTCTTTAGACAATTTACACTCCCGATAAACACTTGCTCATTAAACACTTGTCACCTCGAGGGGTTTTGATTGCTATATGCAGCTAGATATAGATACAGATATAAGAAAAAGAAATTTATGTCTTCAGTCAGCCCGACGACAGTTGGCGCTGTGCAGGACATTAAAAAACTCTGTGCCACACCCCTTGTTACGTTATGGGATTGTGCGTGTTTATACGCAAACATAAAATGTAATAAAAATGTAACAGAATTGTAGTTTGACGCACAGATCGGCTGGAAAATACCCTATAACTATTATGTTTATTTTTTTTAGTTATTTATTTTATTGAAGTCAACTATTAAATATAAAAAGTAATATACAATTAGAATTAAATATATTATAAAAATAAAAATTAATTAATGGTAAAAATTTAAATTAGTAAGAAAAGAATTTAATTTGGAATTTATTGGTATTCAAACTGGGGTAAAAAAAAAAGCCCTATCCACAATTAATTAATGGTAAAATTAAGGAAAATTTAACGTAAAAACTTTTGTTTACCAGAAAACCCCAATCAGATCAATTTTGTGCAATTGTTATTCAATTTGCTGAGTAAATCTAGAAAGAAGTTATCTAAGCATTTACCAAATATAAATTCAAAACTTTAAAGATCAAGCTAAATATTTAGGAAATAATTTTGAAATCATTCTTAACTAATCTGTTAATATTGTAATTTTAGCTCCTTGTAACTCACAATCATTTCTCTCTGAATCCTCTTCCCTTTTCACTTTCTCTTCACTTTTCACTTTTTCACCTTCTAAACTATTCTGTTTACATTACAATTTTAACTCCATAAGTCTTCTCCATTTACTCCCCACACATTTCACCTTCTACAGGGTATTTAAATATATAAAAACTGTGCGCAACAGACACCTTACAACTGCAACAGCTGCCGTGTTGCTGCCTCGTGCCACGTTGTGTTGTTGTCGCCACATGTGACATGCTGGCTGCTGGTTAACTTCGCTCGACCGCAGTCGTGGAGGGAGAGGGGGTTGTGCAGCTCTTCGGCTCTTTTTCCATGTGGTGGCTAATTAAAAAATGAACAAAACAAAAAAAATGCCCCTTCACGCACATGAAAGCGCAATGAGCAGAGCGCGGGCGCGCGTCCAACGTTTAAGAGTCATAAAAATCTGCCACCCCCTCTAGGCAGCACTCCCCTATGCGCGCTCGTCTTGCCCTCAAATTAAATGCCAGAGCCTCCGAAATAAAAAGTCATTAAACGCATTTGAGGAAGGCGTCGATAAGTACGCGTAAATTTCATTAAACAGTTTTCCCTTTTCCAGTTGAATTTTCATTTCCATTGGATTTTCATTAAAGTTTACTGCATTATTTATCATCATGTGCGGGCTTTGCCGCTGCCCGAGTTTCCATTCAGTTCATTTAGTTGGGAAATTTGCATATTCATGTAAATTAAAAACTTCCGCTTAACGTTTGCCAATGGCCACGCCCACTCGCCCTTCCACATATTGCATAAAGTTGATTTTACGCACTTTATTTATACGCATAATTAAAACAATTTGATTTTGCACATGCAAATTGTTTCCAAATTATTTCCATTAAATCGCAATGCAAAAAGTGCGAAGAGAGACAGAGACAGAGAGAGAAAGGAGAAAAAAACCAACGTGTTGGGGAAAATTTATTGTTAAATCAGTTGTAAATTTGTTAATGTTTTTTGATTTCCATGCCGACAGCAAAGCCAGACAGACTTTATGTCTGAATGCGTTTATAATGTGCACGACGCGTTGCACGACGCTTAAGCCCCTAATTGAATTCCATTGCATGCTGCATTCACATTCGCATATCGTGAATGCTTTTTGAATGGTTTGTGAATATGCTTGGGTAATTTGTGACCATTCTGAATGGTCTATGAAATTATTAAGCGTTTTTTTGTCGGGATTTTTAGAGCCCATGACAAAAACATTGATTGGGCACTTGTGATTTGCATAGAGTCTAATTTATAGCTTTATTTATGTATGATAGAACCTTGCACATTGAAAGGGAACTGTGAAATTTATAAACTTTTCATACTTATTTTATAAATTTCATAATAGTATGATAATTATAAGAACAGAAAGTTAAAGTTCGTTAAGTTCTAAAAACTATTTTATTGTAATATTTATATTGTACTCGAGAATTTTGTTTATATTCATTTAATAGATTAGTTTCAGAAAAAAGTATCAACTAATTTAAGCTTTTCAGCTATTTTAACTTATTGTAACCTATTTCAACCTATTTTAATCTATTCTAACCTATTTCAACCTATTTTTCATATTGATTTAACCTTTTTTAACCTATTTAATAGTTTAGTTACTAAAAGAACTGTCAACCATTAAATATTTTATCCTATTTAAATCTTTTTAACGTATTTAATTCTTTTTCAACATATTTTAAGCTCTTTTAACCTATTTAAATATATTTTTAAAACTGTTTCACTCTGCTTTAACCTATGTTAACCTTTTCCAACATATTTCAATCTATTTTAACCTATTTTAATATATTTTACTCTATTTTAACCTATACCAAACTACTTAAACCTTTTAAAAATATTTTTTAACCTATTTCAACCCTTTTTTAACATTTTTTAAACTTATTTGATCTATTTTAATCTATTTTGACCTATTTTACATATTTCACACTATTTTAACCTATTTTTTATCTTTTTTAACATATTTTTTAACCTATTTCAAACCTATTTTAACCTATTTTCTAAGCTGTTTGATGAAATCAGGCATAAGAACTCAAGAGATAAAAAAAATACCTCTTAGTATATTTGATACTCAATGAATTTATTAAAAAAAACATTCATTTTTATTCATTATTCACTAAGAGACCTTTTAAATATTCGAAGTTTAACCTATTATCTTCTATTAACCAAAGAAAACTGAAGATCTCCTCAGATCTCTATAATGAATGTATTTATTTTTATTTTCCTTTTGAATTAAAACTAATATTAAATACATTATCTTCAAATTTAACATAACCTAACATCTCTATTTATATTCCACACCACCATTATAATAAGCTCTATTCCATGTTAGTTACGCATTAAGCTTTCATACGAACAAAGTAATTAGGCAGCAAAATGCTATTATTACTTACCATAAATAGGGTTTGTCTGCTGCCCGTTTCCTCCTCTGCTGGGAAAGGCTTTCAATCAGCGCTAAAGGCTCCAATCAGTTTGTTGTTGTCGTGCATTATCTCTGAATAAATCAAATTGTTATTGCATACCAAATTGGTGCGTTCAATTATTAACGTTTCGCTTTCAACGTATGAGGAGTAACTCGACGTGGACTACGACATGACGTGGTTTGGTCTGGTCTGGCCCAACCGGGCCTGGTCTGTCCCGGCACTAAGTCCGGTCAACCTCATGTCCCGAGAGTGTCAACAAAACGCTGACAGATGACAAGCCGCAAGAGCGACGCCTCGGGGCGAACAAGCAGAACAACAACAGGGACAAAGCCAAAGCACTTCGAGCGCTGACCACAGGGCTCTTGGCGAGAGGATGTTGGGAGTTAGGACGAGCAGGAGAAGGACCTGCAGCTCTCTCTCTCTTCCGGCAGTCGCAGGTGCTTGACCAGCAGCAGCAGCAGGGTGGAGGTTTGAATAGTTCATGAAGTTGTCACTTAGTTGTTGTGGCCGTGTGTTGCTGTTGTTCCAAGCTGAGCGACAAATAACACTACAAGTTCTTCAGCCTTTAGACAGGCAATTGTGTCAGGTGGAGGGAAGGCGCAGGTATAGGGGTGTGGCAGTGGCTTGTCCTGTCGCCCATCGATTGACACTTTGATGGACAACCATGAGAGCTTCGTCTCCCATACGCTTTCCAACCGCATACTTTCATATGCTCAACACTTCTCTGACTCTCCTCCACTCACCTCTTTCTCTCTCTCTTTCTCCCTCTCCATTTTACGTGCCCTGCATTGATTATCGATAGCCTTATCAGATGATATGATATGAGTTAATTTGAAAGACCTTAGAGCGCGCTCTCATAAAAATTCAAAAACAATTTCAAATCGTTAAAATTTTAATGAATATTTCTCTACGTGATTCTTATCGAGCCCCCAACTTGTTTGTTATACTTTTCCAATGTTCGGGGCCCGTCGAGGTCGAGGTCTGCTGCATGTGACATCGCAAGAAGCCTTCACTCATCCATCGACAGGGCAGCAAAGCGATCCATAGCATGTCGCCCGACGCTTTATCAATTTTATAGTGTGATTTCTGTTGAAATGCAATAAAATGCTTGTTGCCGATAAACATCTGTCAGGCGGTCTGTCAGTGCCCGTCTGTCTATCTGTCGCGCGGTCTGTCTGCCAGTCAGTCAGTCAATCAGTGGAAGGGTGCTGAGACAGAACACTTCGTCAAGTTGCATTTTTATGGTCTACGTGCTGCACGTAATTACACTTTGATATGGGCGAGAATTTTGAAGCAGAGTCGCTGGATTACCAACAATACATATGATAATAGCTACTGGGTAAAGTGATGAAGGGAGAGCTGGGTGAGGTAGGCATCTGAGTGTACTTGGGTGCTATGGATGTATCTGCAGAGTGTGTTAAGTAAATTTGTGGAAGTCAATGTTGGGAGAGGTGGAAATATTACATTTTTTAAGAGAACAAACCTTATTTTTGGTATTTAATGTTGGGTATGTAGAATAAATACATAAATAAACAATCCTTTTTTTTAAAATAATATATATGCATAACCAATCCCAGTTGAAACTTTTCCAATCAATATAAAAATAATTGAACTTGACAGCCTGTGCAACTTTGATAAGATTGTAATTGTATGAACTAGGTAAAGATTTTTTGATTCTTTAGAAATTTATTTCGTTAAGATTAGATAATTATTTTAAGGGCTCAGTTCTTTTAAGTATAAACATTTCTATACCCCTGCAGGCAGTATATATATATTCTGAATCAGCATTAGCAGGGGAGTCCAGGATTGTCCGTCTGTCCGTGTGTTCATCTGTCTGTCCGTCCGTTTATCTGTTGCAACTCGAATAAGTCTCTCTGTTTTAAAGCTTTCTTGTTGTAACTTGGTACACATGCATCTTTTTGCGGAAGGCTGCATATAAGTTAGAACGAGCCGGATCGGAGCGATATATCGTATAGCTGCGATACAAACTATCGGCTAATTTTTATTATTTGTCAAGATATTGCAACCAAACTTACTTCAACGGACTTTTTCTATGTATATAATATTCATATAAAATGCCATCAAAATCGGGCTACTAAAACATATAGCTGCCATAATCGACCAAAACGAAGATTTTTGTATGAAGACTCTTTTGGATTTTAAAAATAACTTTACTTTTCATTGCCAATTAAAGTTAAACATCATCTTCTGCCCCATTATATTACACTAGTTCATTATATTATTTAACAGTAATGCATAAATATTTTAGTATAACTCCCTTAAAAAAATTACTTTCAAGTCCCAACTTTAAATTAAATGTATTTAAATATCATAAGCATAATTACTTTTCCTGCAGCTAATTAATTAAATCGTTTCTCATCTTTTTCAGGTATGTAAACTGCGTCATGTGCTGTCTTCCTTCCTTTGATTGTATTCACGTAAGTCCGTTTGCCCAGAGGCATTTCCTACGTCTCCCTCCCTCCCCGAGTTTCAGCCTTGTTTGTTTATGGAAATGCGAATCAAAGCACTCTCTGAGAATTTTTCATAATCAGATTTTCAGCACGTGTCCGCAGAGTAAGCAAGCAAGTGAAAATTGTAATCCACAATCCACAAAAAATGAAAAAAAAAAAAGAAGAGAAATTAATTTTTATTAATTAAATTCTGGCGCGCAGGAAAGCAGCTTAAAATTGGGGAAAAAAAAACTCTCATTTCCAGCAACTTTTCACCTTGTTGTTGTTCTTGTTGTTGGCTTTTTTGGCCACAAAATGGCGACCTCTGTAACTGAAATTGTTGCCCTGCGGCGCGAGGCTGTCAACAAGTGTATGACCTCGGCACCAGAGTGGGGACCGCAGCGGAACTTGCCTGTGACTCTCTTCCCCCTCTTCTTCTTTCCATATCTCTGCCCCTCTTCTCTCCATCTCTTTCCCCTCTTCTCTTCATTTTCCTCGCCCTCTTTCAACGGCAACTTGTAAAATTTTTTAATCAATAAACGCCCGCAGGGAATTGTTGATAAATATTGTGACGTGCCCTTCGCGCTGAGATATGAATATATATCATTTTATTTGAGCGCCATTTTTACCACAATACCCTGTAATTAAGCAGCTGTGGGGTGGATGTGCTTTGCAATATAGAGTTGTGAACTGAGCACAGCAACTTGGAAATCAAAAAGTGATTTACTTTCATAGTTAGAACTCATGAAAGAAGGGAGAGATGAAGGAAGACATTCAGTTTTATTGTTTTAGTCCTAGAAAAAAGCAACCACATCTGTGCCATTTACAGGGTATTTTTGTGACAGCTAAACCCGCCTTCTGCTCACTTCCTTTGTGTCTTTGCATTACGTTGTTGCTGGTGTGGCTAAAATAAGTGTCCAATTTTTTGACCAGACACGGATGAACCCGAACTGTCAGCGGCTACAAGCTTGTGCACTTAATGAAGCCATTGATTCGGGGTTGACCCCTTGAACCCTTGTTTCACTCGCGCGACACCTGTGTCGAAGTCCTGCGACCTTTCTCCGCCTTTCTCCTTCCTTTTCTCCCTTTCTCCCCCTCTGTACTCGTGGGCCAAGTCAAACAATTTTTAATTTGTTAACTTTTTAGCCGCCTTTGCTGCTGCTGTCGGTCAACATTTATTTTAATTTTGTTTGCTTGGCTAACGAAATAATTTAGATTAATCGTCTACCCTTTTGAGTAATGCCTTCTCTTTCCCACACTCTTCCACTCCCCCTGCCGAACTAATTAAGCGAGTCCTGTGTGGGGCTGAAAGTCAGGGCCGGACTTGGCCATAAACGTTTGCAGCCAGAATTGATTACAACTCCCGCTTCGTATGACATTTTTCATGTGTCCCCCACCTCTTTACCATCCTCTCTTTCTCCTGCTTTTTCTCTGTTTTCTTCTCCCCCCCTTGGCTAAAACGTTTTAACAGTTTTTCGCAGTTTTTCACAGCTTTTATCAGCCGCTGACCAGGCCCAGCCCTCTTTTCTGCCCCTTCCCATTTTGTCTGTTGTTCTTTTCCTCCTTTTCTTGTTCTCGCTTTCCTTTCCTTTGTGCTTTCCTTTTGTCGTTCCTTTACTTTTTATTGTGTAATGTGCCAAAATGTAGTAACATTTTTTATTTATGCCGAGCAGGGACAACAACAGCAAAAAAAGGTCACTGGGTCGCGCCTGACTTTGGGGACATTTTCTTTATTAAATTATTTCGCTTTTTCTTCTCTGCCTCGTGTTTTTTGATCGTTTTCCTTGACTGTTTATCGTCTGGCTACTTATGGCTTATCTTTGGCACATCAACTGACCAGGGTAATGTGCAGAAGTTTTGGCAATCGAGAAGGTTTTTGGAAAGTTTGAATGGGGAAAATAAAAGAAGGAAAATTAAAGGTTAGAGGTAGAAGAAAAAAGCTTAAGAAATGGGAAGGTAATGACATTTTATTTGTAAATATATTAAAATATAGGTATAGAAGTAATGTAGTATATTTAATTTGCAACTGGTTTCAGAGATGTAAAAAAAAAAAAATATAAATTAAAAAAAAAATTTTTCATTTCTTCAACTGTGCAAAGTGCAAAAAAATAATTTTTTTTATTTCATTAACTATTAAAAGTCTCCTTAGTAGCTCCTACTAAGCTTATTTTGACACATCATGAGTACAATTAAAGTGTTTTATATCCAAAGAGTTATAGCCACCATAATTATTGTGTTCTCACTGTGGTTTTCGTGGCCTCCTTCTCTCCCTCTCTGTCCTCCTTCAGATCTGATAACAAATACAAATATTTTATGTGGAAGTTTTCTTTATGAGGAAACTTTTCTGTTGCTGCTTTCACTCTCAAGATTTGCGGACTTCTATGGTCTACCACAAGTAGTAATTTCTGGTTGTCTAGCTTCGTAATTCTCCAGCCTAGTACGCAGTTACCAGCCTCATTTTGCTGACTCTCTCGCGGAACACGTAACTTTTGCTTAGCCAAACAAATTGCAGGAACTTTTTAGTTGAGCTTCGGCGAATTTGAATGTAAATTAAGGCGAATAACTAACATGATTTGAGTACAACTTTAGAGGGTAGTGAGAGAGAGGGAGAGTCAGAGAGAGAGGTGGAAAGGGGTCGCCGCGTGGCATTTCAATTCAATTAAAAAGTGCCGCGTCAGCGTTCGACAGGATGCGGCAAAGGCAAAGGCTGAAGTGCTTAACCAACTTGCTGCTGATGTGGCAGACATTAGGAGACGACATGAAGCACTCAGTGTGGCCAACTAATTACAATAAAACTAGAGAGAGAGGAAGGGAGAGAGAGAGACGGGGTGGGAGAGAGAGAGGACATAGAGACTTGACTAAGTTTGGGGCCATAACAACAAATTACACAAATGACATGCTGATTAGGACGAGGCTTCCTTGATTATGCAATTTTAATTAAACACACAAAGGCGAATTCGCAGTAGAAGAGAAAGAGAGAGAGGGCAAGCTGTGGGAGTGAGGGAGAGCATTGTCAACACACGCTGAGCCGCCATGTTAATGTTTATGATTGTACCAGGAGATTCTTTTTTTTTGCGTTGTCCTCGTGCCTTGTCCACTTTTAATTCAATTACGTTCTGTCTTATCGCACAACATGGCAGAGCAAAGGGACCCGCTAGAAATTAATGAGCGCTAAATTAGTAAAGATTATGCCATTAGGGGTTGCTCCTACCCCTAGCTCTGCACCCTTTCTCCTCCTCTCTCTCTCTTTCTTCCCTTTTCTTGATGCTATCTGCTGCCTGTTCTTGTCATCGTCTTCTCTTCAGCTGCTGCTGCTCATCAAGTCTCGACATTGTCTTGATGATTTTTATTGTTTACTTGACCCAATTCCAGGACCACCCCTTAAAGTTCCCACTGCTGAATTTTTCTCTTAGTTTCCCAGAGAGAAATGTGTGTGTGTGCTCAGCATTCAGGCATGCTTTGTGGCCAGTCTCCTCATCATAATGGCACGGCAATCAAAATTTATATGAAAAATAGCCCAAACTATGAGAATGCCATAAAAGTAATGCAGGTAAATGACAGCATAGCCTAGCATAAGGATCCTAGGATCCCGAGAGAGAGGCAAAGCCAGAGAACCTGTGTGCGTTCCACTGCGCAACTATTTTAATATGCATTTCTGAGCTCTGCCAAAAGCCAATTGAAATTTATGGTAAAGTTCGAAATTGTTGAGTACATGAAATTGCAATTGATGTCGACAGAATGTGGAGAGTCAAAGAGAAGGTAGGGGAAGGAGGGGAGAGGAGAGAGAGGAGGAAGAAGAACTTCATAATTTGTTGGCAAAGCTTACGAGTGAAGAAGTTGTTGTACAGAAATTTCTTAAAAGTGAAGGGAGTTGGTGAAGAGATTAAAATAAATGTGTTTTTTATCGAAGTTAGGTTGAAATTGAGTTGCAGGTAAGCCTGGAGTAAGGTTGAAAATAGGTTAGTTTTAGGATTTTTAAAATATAAATTGATTTTTGGATTGTATTTGAGCTAGTAAAGATGCAAATAATCTACACACCCAGTTTAGTTACTGTAGCCTTAATAAGCTTTGGGATATGCACAAATTTATGTGTTTTTATTTAACAGAGCTCGATTTTCAGAATTGCTTTGAGCTGTTAAAGGAATCAGTAATCTATACACCAAGCTTAGTAACTCTTACTTTAATAATCTTTGGGATATGCACAAGTAATGACTTGTAATATAATAAAGACTGATTTTCGGAGTGAATTTGAGCTAATAAAGGTTCCAACAATCTACACACCAAATTTAGTATCTGTAGCTTAAATAATCTCTGGGATATGTACAATTTATTGTGTTGTAACTTAAAAAAGATGGTTTTCAGGATGAATTTGAAGTTACAAAGTCACAAGTAATCAACACACCAAATTTAGTGACTCTAGCTTTTATAAGCTTTGGGATATGCACAAATTTATGTAATAATGTAAAGATTTCAAGTATAGAGCTTGGTTTTCGGAATGTATTTGAGCTTATAAAGTAGCCAGTAATCAACACACCAAGCTTAGTAACCCTAGCATTTATAATCTTTGGGATATGCACAATTTTAAGTGTAGTTACTTTATTGATATGGTTTTCAGGATGGAATTGAGGTTGGAAAGGCACAAGTAATCTACACACCAAATTTAATAACTCTATCATTTTTAATCTTTGGGATATGCACAAATAAATGTGTTATAATAGGATTTCTTCTAAAATATTCTAGTGAAAATCTTGAATACATATTTTATTATTATTTTGAATAAATTTGTGGTTTGCTTGATAAAAGATGCTGCCCTAACTTCTGTTCTTCGTTGTCAGCTACTCCTTTTCTGGCAGTCAATTTCCGACTTTGTGTACCAGTACTCCCTTCTCCCTTTGCATATTCTATGCCCAAATGCGCTCTCTCATCTATTCCCAAAACTCGCAACTTGCAACTTGCACCGAAAGTTCATTGACAACAAGGTTGTGTCATGTTGGGATGCTGCGATGATCTCTCGCCGGGCAGAAGTCGCACAATGACAACATTTCCTGCTTGTTGAAGTTCCAGGGAGGAAAGGAGGGATACGAAGGGTTGCATTTCCATTGTTTTCAAAGTCACATTTAACATTTAACCTTTCATTTTCGAAACAATTGCGTCTGCTTATAAAAAATAGATGGGGCGCCCAAACACAGCATGAAAACAAACGTTGAGTCAGTCACCACGTTGCGGCTGATCCTGAGCCTGCAGAGCCTGAGACTAAGAGGAGATGCGCTTTCAAATTAAAATGTATAAAACCAAGCGGAGGCAACTGAGGTAGCAGAGAAGGGAGGGAGCACGGCACGAAAAGGAAAAGCGAGTGCCACATGCCGTTCATATTCCCAAAAGCAATAACGATGACTGCAAGAGGGGAAGGTGAGGTAGGTGAGAGGAGGAAGACAAGAGAAGGAAGCAAGAGAGGAGGTAGCTGGCATCAGGGAGCAGGTGGCGACACGGGCAGCTTCAGACGACACGCTCTTCGTAGCTCGTTAAGGGTTGCTTATCACCGCTTCGCATTGCTGTCTTCATCTCTGTATGTGTATTAGGTGTGTGTGTGCGTGTGTGTGTTGTGGCTGCATGCCGTGGCACTCTCTGGTCTAACATTTCAATGCATTTTTGCCCTTGTGCATATGTGCAAATTTGATTCCAGTTGGCAGGGCAAGTCGTACACAAATATTACGCATACGCCATGCGAGCCGTGTCTCTCGAGCCTCAGCTGACATATTTTCCCACAGCCAAGCAGGAGGGGGGGAGGGGGGGTAGATGTGCATTGGCATGCGCCTTTGTGCACAAACATACCTGCACTGCGGGCTGCGCTTCCCTTTCACTTCTCCTGCTCCTTCTTCTTCTGCTTCTCCTTGACTTGTCTGCGCTTTGCCGTTTGCTGTTTTCATTTGCGCTGGCATAAAACTTTGCATACTTTATGGCGTTGCCCCCTTCTGGCTGTGTGCGAGTGTGTGTGTGACAAGTGCAATAATATCATAAACCCAACAACAGCAACACGACACGTGCGCAACTTGTGCCTGCGCTCTTTCTCTCTCCCTCTTTCTCTTTCTTTATCTCTCTCACTTCGAGCGTCTGCGTTATGTGATTAAGGATTTAATTTTTGCGGCCCCAACATATACAGTGCATACAAAAGGCGCAACCCACACACACCCACACACACTCGCACACACTCTGCCTGCTTTGTTGTGGCTTGGCCTTAGAGTCATTAGGCTGCTGCCTGTGCCTGCCTGCACTTAAGTGCCGACTGTGCCGAGTGAATTGATTTGAGCTGCACAAGCTCCTCAGATTCTAGGCCAAAAAGTAATGTGGTTACGCATACGCCAAGTGTGCCCACACACACAAACACACACACACTCACACACATAGTCTTCTTGCGCTGCCAAGCAGTGCACAGCATTTTAATTGAATTTACTAGTGTCACAGTAAATTTGAATGTCATCATCAACGAGCGAGGCACCTCGACACGGCAAATTGCTTGAGGCCGTTGCCTCTGCTGTTGCCACGCCCACTTGGCGCTTTTAAATTTATTTACTACATTGCTGCAAGTTGCGACTGCGAGACGACAGCAGACGACAACATAAATTGCCGGCATACGTATGTGATGACAGCGACGAGACGAGCGGGCAGACAGACAGTCAGAGGGACAGAGAGAGGCAGAGAGAGAGGGAGGAAGGGGAAGGGTGAACGGACGTGTGGCAGTAACGTTTGTAAAAACAGCAGCAACAACAAGAGGAGCAAGGACAACAGTAGCAAGCAAAGAGACGTTGACAAATTGATTGCATTCTTTATATCAACGTACCACATGGCGTATGCGTAACCAGTTGCCCCATTTGCTGCCCGTCTTTCTCTCTTCCTCTCCCTCTCTCTCTGTGCCTCCTTTAATATTGTTAGACTCACTTGATTGAGTTTTAAGTGTAGTTTTATGCCAATATTGTGTGTTTGTTCCTTTTTTTTTCTCCGTGTTTTTCCAATTAAATTTCAAACTAGAAGCGAAGCATTTGATTTGGTTAAGTTCGTTCACTAAGGTAATTGATAGATACATTTGCCTAAAGGGCGAAAGCAAATTGAATTTGGAGTGCAAGTAATATGGCACAATAATTGGGTTAGGGTTGCAACGAATCGTAAATAACAACGAGTTAGGAGAGTGTGATTGCAACTGTGATAAAGTGCAGGAAAGGGAAATGGAAGGAATTTAAATCAATAAATAAAGAATTATAAATAAATTAATATATAAATGAATATATAAATAAATATGAATATTATATGTGCATAATTATAATAAATAAATATAATATAAGTAAACAATTTTGTCGGTGGTGACAGTTGGCAACGCTGCAGGTAATCAATCAACTACTATAATTAATAATAAATAAATAATAATATATGAAATAAAAAAAAAATTATACAAAATAAATACATTAATATATAAAATAAATAAAATTTGATATAAAAAAAAAAGAATTATACATAAACATTAAGAAAAAACAAATATAATAAATAAATATTGTATATGTACACAATGTTGGTGCTGACAGGTGGCAACGCTGCAGGCAACCTATCGATAGGTTCAGTCAGGGTTGCAGTTGACAAGAATAAGCGAGCAACTTTATTATTTAAAAACAAACAAATACGAGTGAAAAATAAATAATAATAATAAAACAAAAATAAAAAAATAAATATGATATATATAATATAATAAAATATAATAATAAATAATATAATATATATAATAATATAAATACATATACTGCAATACCAATCCATTACCTTTTACATTCCCTACATTTCTTTTCACTCTTCAATTTCCAAAACATTCCCTTTGTGCTTTCTCTCCTTCCTTCCCCCATTGCCTTATTAATTTTCCCCATTTCATACAAGCTCAGTGCACACACACAGTCACATTTCTCTGCCCACACACATTTCTATTCAACATGAAAAATACCTTTTCTGCCAAGGGGGCACCCTGGCAAAGCACTTCCTAATTGCGTTGCCTTCGCCTTTCAACTGTCTTCAACCTGTTTCTGACAAGCCGTCAAAATAGGCAAAGAAAAAAATGTACAGAAAAATGAGCTTTTAATATATCATTAATAATTTATAACTGAACGAATTTGTGCTATATATAGCACAGGAAAAAAATAGCAGAGAGAGAATTTCCACTGCGGAACATTTTCCAGTTCAATGCACAATTGAAAAACCTCTTGGAAAACTCTTCAAAAAAAAAAGAAAAATGCGTGGCTAAACTGATGATTAATTCATTATTTATTTTTGACAAAAGCAGCTGGCAGTGAAAATGAGTTTGAAAATAGACAGCAAAATGAGCTAGAGAATTCTGGGCATTTTGCAAAAAAAGTACTGCCACGCCTACTACACCAAACGCCCACGGGCAAGAAAGTTGTGTGAATAAAAAGCTAGAAAAAATGAGAGTTTGGTGCGCGGCCTTGTGCGCCTCATCTGTCAGAGTGTGGCGGGGCATGTTGCAGTACAACAACACCCCCATCCCCCTCGTGCTGCTCCCTGTCCTGCTGCTCCCTCTGCCCCCTCTCCCTGCTCCCCTACTTTATGTGTTAATATTATGCTAGCAACAAAAGCAGCGCGCAGCATTTTCCGCCTCTCTCGCCCTATAAATATGCATAGGAAATGCCTAAAAGTTAATTACCGTCAACATTCTGAGTGGCAGGCGGGCAGTGGTTGGGGGTGTGATGCTGTTGGACCTTGGTGGGCGTGTTGAATGGGCGTAGGGATTTTAATTTATGACAGACAAACTTTTGCCTCGACCAGAGCAAATAATAGCGAGGAGAGGCAAAAAGGCGCCGCAGCAAAGAGCTATCTGCTCAGTATGAGTGTGTGTGTGTGTGTGCGAGTGTGCTGGTGTGCGTGTGCATTCGTGTGTATGTGGGTAACGGTAATTTAATATTCATGACCGTGTTAAAATCAATGCGAGCAGCAGCAAGTCTGCCTCGTCTCGTCTGCTTCTGTAATCTCTCCTTTCCCTCTTCTTTCTTGTTCTCCGCCTCGCACACTCGTCTTACAATCTAATTAGCAATATTTTATATTAACGACCAAGTGCTAATTTTTAATTGAAATTCTATGCTTGCCATGAGAGGGGGAGGGAGGCAGCCAAAGAGGGCGTGTGAGAAACTTGTCTGTATCGCACATAAATCACAGCGTCGCCTGAACCCTTTTTTTGCATAGGAGCCTGCCAATAATTACCCACATCAAATTTAACTGCGAGTTTGGGGTTTTATTTAAAATGCGGGCAATGCTCTTCTGCAGATACCCTATAAAGGGGGAGGAAATTTGAAAGGGAATGTATAAAATGAGAGTAGAGAAACTTGAGTTTGCTTTTAAATGAGAATGAATGAATTAATATTGTATAGATATCTTTATATACTTATATCTATATGATACTCTCTATATCTATGTCTATTTCCATGTCTATATTTTATTTTATAAATCTTTAATATCTAAGGTTTAAAATGATCACTTTAAATTACAATTCAAACCCTTTATATTCTTTAAACAAATAAACCATTTCATTGTGTGAAATCTTTTCTTTTCTGCAGCAAATTTCTTTGATAACATTTTTCTCTTAAAGTCTTCAAATATTTTTGTAAATTCCTCTTCAAATTCCCCATGAGAAAAAGTGCCGTAAAAATCTTCGAAAAATTCCCATAAATTAAACATTAAATTTCTGTTAACGATGCGCAACGAGATGAACTATGAAAGAGTTCCCTCTCTCTCTTTAATTCCCTGCCTGCCCTGCTTTATTGACTTGCGCTCTTTGTTTGCCTAACCCAGCCACACAAAGCACACACACACACACACCCCACCTACACACACACTCATACACTGCTATAAAAGGGAGCAATGCATACTTATTATGCCATTTGACATTTGCAATGCAAATGATTTTGCTGTTGACTTTAATTAGCTGAGATTTGTGTTTCGCCTTTTCTTCGTTTTTTAATTTTTAATTTCTGCTAATAGAGTAGCTAGTACTGGTCCCCCTCCCTCTCCCCCTCCGCTCCTCTCTCCGTAATTTGCCCAGCCATAAGCCAAGGTATTTGCCTGCTATTTGCATAGTTAGCCGAGCGCGGTGACTTTTGCTGCAACTACAGCAGAGGAGGAAAAATAGAATGGAAAATGGAAATTTTTCACAGTCAGGCAAGCGACAAGCACAACGAATCGATTTCCGGCAGAAGGGAGGTAGAGAGGAGGTAGGGGGACGGGGCTGGACCGGCTCATACAGGTGGAAAATGCGCAAAAATTCATTGTGCAGAAAAAGTTTTTCCTTTTTTTTCGATTTGCCTTGCCAAGCAACGAGGAGGGAAAAGGAAAGAAAAACTTCCACCTGCCCGTTGGCTGTTGCTTTTTGCTGTTGAGGGGGCTGTGTGTTCGTGGGCGTGGCAGTAAAAGTGTATTAAAATGTAAGGAAATGTTTGTGTGCGCTCTGCAGCTGCTGCTCAGCTGCTTGGAAACGGCATGAAACAAGCACAACAACCGCAGCACAAAGAGACAAAGGGGAGAGGGAGGGGGCGGAGGGGAGGGGGGTAGACAGGCACACCCCTGCTTTCAAAAATAAACAGCCTGTGGCATGCCCCTTTTTGCCGTGTGTCTCGTTGTTTTATTCGATTCGAAAACTTGAACAAAATTAAGCGCAGAAAAAAGTAAAATAAAAGAAATAAGAAAGCATAGCCGACTTTAAGGCGCATTCCCATTTCCGCTTTCGCCATTTTGAATTTGCATTTTATTGCAATTTGCTTGATGTTTGTTGCTGGCTGGCGCACATAAATTCTTGTTTTATGTTATTTTATGCATTTTACTTTTATTACCAATTTGCCAGCAGACAGAGAGGGAGAGAGAGAGAGAAGGAGCGTTGATTCCATTTCAAGGTATCTCTCTCTCTCAATGCGGTCGCCTTTTTTCTTGTTAAACAAATGATAATTTATGCAAATGTCTCTAGTAGGAGAAAGCAAAGCAAACAAAAAAGGCGCAGAAGGAGAAGGAAAGAAGGCAAAGTGAAACTGCTGAGGGTTGCACAAAGACGCGGCACAAATGGGCAGAGAGGGTAACCCAAAATTGTCTTTTAGTTTGCCTTGTTTTTGGCAGCCTCAACTGCTCTCCCCCTCTCTCTCTCTTTTGCTCTCTTCTTTCTCTTTGTGCTGACATGCTTTTGTCATTTATTTTGTTTATCTCGTTGCGCTTTGCTTTTTATAACAAATTATTATTATGTTTTATTGTCAGTCGGGCATTTGCTGAGCCCAGCGATTTCTTTTACGCCTCTTTCCCCTGCTGTAAATCACAGTCAACACACACACACACACACACACACTGTCCTGCTCTTGGCATTTTTGACCTGACACTTTCCTTTTTTCTTTTTTTTTGTTGTTTGGGCGCCTCCTCTCGACCTGCATTTGAGTAATGAGCTGCTTATCCGGCAAAAGATATTATCCTCATTTTTCTTCACAATTCTTTCCCTTTTTCTTCAGTTAATGATACGCTTTGGCTTTGCTTCTCGCACTGTTATCATTAATGAACAGCACAAATTTGGGTCGAAAGGTGAGAAGAGGCTGATAAAAAGAAGGATGGAAAGATATTCGCATAAAAAGTAGCGTGATTTACGTGACAGAGGAATGTCGTGGAACAGAATGATTTGCTGTCGTCAGGTTAATTGTGCTCAGTGTCTTTATTATCGGCAGTTGCAAGGTGTGGCTACTTTGATTGAGTTGTGGAGCGGGGGAAGGGTTGGGAAAGAGGTGGGAGAGGATACAATGATACCTATAAGAAGGAATGGAAAAATGGAATGCTTAGTAAATATTACTGTGAGTTTAAAAATACAATATGGTGTGGAAGTGTAACTTAATAATAAATGTGAAAAAAACTGTTTCTCAAAACTCATTTGAAGAGATGTACTCAAAACAGGATCTAAGTTTTACTGAGATCTTATTGTTGGCTGACATAGCTTTAGGCCTTTTGCTCTGGAGGGTTTGGGAAACTTTAAAGCTCTTATTACCTTAACTCTGTAGTTTCTTTGCGAGCCTTTAAAAACTTCCATTTGCTTTGAAGTTCCTCTAGTTTCTTGAGCTCTCTGTAACTGTTCCATGTTTCATGTTAATTCTGGGATTCCATTTCAGTCTTACCTTAGCTTTGGAGCTCCTCAGATTTCTGAAGACCTTTTCTAAACTGTTTCAGTGCTTAGCTCTGAGCTTCGCTCTGTTTAGCTTTTTACTTCTTTGGATTCCTTTTTTAGTTTTTTTTAACATTGTTAGAGTTGCCTTAAACTGTTTTAGTTTACCCTTAACTCTGGGTTTCCTCGTGTTTCTTAAGCTCTCCAAATCCATTTCAGTCTTACCTTACGCTCTTCAGTTCCTTAGGTTTCTTGAGCTCTCTCGAAGCTGTTTTAGTCTTATCTTAACTATGGGATTCCTTGGCTTTCTAGAGATTGAATTGCCGTCTTAGTTTTCATGAGATCTTCAAGGTTTTATTTACCCGGGCTTTTAATTCTGAGATTTTTTTTTCCTAATCTAAACTTTGATTTCTAAAATATTTAACATTTTAGCTGTATCGAGTCCTTAGTTTAACTAAGGTTCTTAAAACTGTATTTACCTTTGTTGTAGAATTTCTTAGGTTTTTAAAGGTTTTAGAACTCCTATCATCTATACCTCAGCTCTGGAATTCATTAGTTTACACCTTACAACCTGTTGCAGCTCTACCTTAGCTCTACAATTCCTTAGTTTTCCAGACATTCCTGTCACCTTATCAATTTCACACAGCAAATTTCTTAATATTTTTTATCATCTCATAAACTTTTATGCCATTTTTTTGGGGTCTTCCTGGTGCTATTAAACCTTGTTAACTTCGCACCATTTTTAATCAAACTCTTAAGCATTTTCATGCCTTCTTTCTTTATTTAACACTTTGCTTGACCGTCGTTTAAATTTGTTGCAAAGTTTTTTCATTAAATTTGGTCGAAAGACCGCAAAAGGCTTTAACGGCGAAGAAGAAGAAGAAGAAGTTGGCAGGCTCGAAAAGCGCTAGAAAGTCATTACGAACAGCTTAAGTTTATGTTAAACACGCCCACATTACCAGGTTTTGCATTTCTAGCGAAAGCAGAAAGCACAAACTTCCAACTTCTCTAAGTTGCTTCTATACTTCTCCCCCTCCCTTCCCTTTGCCTTCCTTGCCTTGCAACTTCAAGCGAAGCAAAGTTACAGTTTGGGGCAAGGAGAAACAACTGCAAAAGTAGCTGCGGGGGGCAACTCTGGCTGGGGCTGAGGCAGTGGCATGTAATAATTGTAATTTGGATGTGGCAACATCGAGAAAAGCTGCAGGAAAACACGAAAAATAACAATCAGAAAGCATTTAGCAGGCAACTTTTGCGTTGTTCGACGAACCGCAGGGGATCGGCCCCCAAAGCAAGCGCAGGTGGCGCCCTCTGTTGTTATGACTTCATGTGTGCGGGTGTGGGTACATTTATGCGTGTGTGTGAGTGTGCGTGCGTGCATATGCGTTAGCTCGAACCTCTTGTAATGTCAACGCAAACTTTAACTACAAGCAAAGGCAACAAAACATTCCGCTAACGATTAAACAACGACAGGAAGAGTACACTTAAAAAAATATTAGTGTATGTTAGATGTGCGAGAAAGATTAGGAACTTGATGTGTTTAAATTGCAATTTATACAGTGAATTTGTAGGAATTTTTGCAACAATTATAAATAGATTTTTGGGGGAATAGAAAAATGGTTTGTTTTACTTGTTTTATTTTACTTTCTTTTGAAAGAAACTTTATAAAGAAAAATATATTAAAATTATCAGTTAATTATATATAAATATAGCTTTAATCTAGCTATAATATGTCTTTATTTTTAATATATTCTAGATATTTTTAATAAATTGATTTTTCAAATGTTTTACTGAAATTTCTTGACAATCATTTTAAACATTTGTGAAGGGTTTTTCCTTTTTCTGCGCTTCTTTGCTAAGTCTCAGCTCAAAACATTTCTCCCAGTGCATTAGGATTCTTCTCATTCCACACATAAATACTAGACGAGTTTGAGGATGTGTGGTGTGTGTTTGTTGTGTGTGTGAGTGTGTGTGTTTGTGTGTGTTTAGTGGCAATTTTAATGGTCTGACCTACTTACTTTGTCGATTCCTCTGTGCGTTTTTATTGAACACTTTAAGAGCACAAGTTACTTTTACTACACTGCAATGGAAAGACGCTTTAATTGCTTAAAGAGTCAGCAGGAAGATGGCAGAACAGAAATGGAAAATGGCAAATGGCAAAGGGAAAGCAAAAGTCGAGGCTGAAGTGGAGATTGAAGTGGAAGCTGATGGCGAGTTGGGAAAACTCTTGCAGCAACTCCAAAGTTGTTTGGACAAAATATGTTTAATAATCTAAACGCATTACCAAAAAGAGAAGGAAAGAGAGGGAGATGTGTAGAAGAGAGAGAGAGAGAGAGAGAGGGAAGAAGAAGGGAGGAAGATAGGCAGAGTAGATGCCGAGCAGAAGCAGGCTGAGTGCAGACAAGGCAAACATTGCTGAAGCAGGAGAAAGTGGAGCCAGCAGGAGGATGTGACCAAGCAGCAGAAAGACGGGGGTGCAGGAGCGTCGCGTCAGCCACTCGAGAGGGAGCCGAGCAAGTCACAAAAGCCTATTAAATAACAAGGCTCGACACATGCGTCCTCAATGGCAAAAGGCAAAGTCAAAGTTTTGCTTCTTCCTGCACAATTGCCAGGATAAAGTCGTAAGGCAGAGGCAGCTGCAAATATGAAAATATTCATGGCAGACATACAAGAAAAAGGCAAGCCACGACAGAGAGAGATAGCCAGAGAGAGGGAGAAAGGGAGAGGAAGAAGGGGAGGGCTGCAGTCTGGGGTAAGAAAGCTAGAAGAAAACTTGCGCACAGCCAAATGGCAAAAAGTAAACAAATAAACAAACACACTGGGTACGTAAGTGTGTGCATGTGTGTGTGTATTTGTAAGTATGCGTGTGTTTGTATAAGTTAGTGTGCGTGTGTGTTTGTTTGTGTTTATAAGTGTGCGTGTGTGCTATGCCAACATATCCTTGACGTTGTCTGTCGCGCTATCTGTTTGTCTGCTTGTTAACTGACGACAAGAGCTCAGCCATACAGGCAACTAATGCCTCACACACACACATACATATATATAATAAAAATACATACACGCACACTTTCACAAACATTTACTCACTGCTGTTTGAGCAACAAACGACGGTCACGTCCATCCGTGTGTGCAGGACATTTGCATTTGTATGCGTCGTTTTTCGGACATTTACGTTTCCCTTCGCCGTTTTGCGGCATCTTTTAGTAAATTTACGGGAAAATTGTATTATTTTAGAAACTCTCTCTAGTTGGCATATAGACTGAAAGTTAGTTCTAACCAAGCTGCTTCTTGGTCTTCATCTGCATCTTCATCTTACTGCTTCTGTTGTCGCATGGAGTTCACTTTGCTCACTTTGCTCTCTGTTGTGCTTGACAAAACACTTGAGAGTACTGTCTCTATCTCTGTCTCTGTCTCTGTCCCCGTCCCTTTCCCTCTCCCTGTGTCTGTTGTGGACGCTATGTAAAACATTTTGTCCTTCTGTTGAATGAAAATGTTCAATTTGTTCTTTAGATTGAGGACTTTACTTAATGGTCTGTTCGATAGGGCCAGAGGCAGGATGAAACGGATGAAATACAATCACTCGCAGCAAAGAGAACTGTAGTTAAGCGCTGGTATACTTTGTAAATATTACACATGCTGTACTAAGACATACCCTGTAGACATTAGGTGTGAGGTTGTGTTGGAAAATTGAAAATATTTGCGCTAGCTTTTATAATTTGACACGAAACATCTTCTTTAATTTTCTTAACTAGTTTTTGAGTGTTTGTTGAATAAAAAAAAAAAAAAAAAAAAAAAAAAAGAATTTGAAGACCTTTAAAAATGTTACATTAAAGGATATTGACTTAAAAAAATAAAGGTTGATTTCTAATGAAGTGACTGGTCTTGTAATCTAACCTATTCAGATCTAACCTATTCAGATCTAACATATTCAAATCTAACCTATTCAAATCTGACGTATACAAATCCATTCTATCTAAACACAACCTAACCAAAACCTAGAGAAAATCCTTCAAAGTATCTTAAAATATCAACCCATTTAAATCCAACCTATTCAAATCTAACCTATTCAGAAGTAACCTATTTAAATCCAACCTATGCAAATCTAACCTATCCAAATCTGGAAAGAATCCTAATAAACCTATAAACCTATTCAAATCCAACCTATTTAAGCCCAACCTATTCAAATTCAACCTATTTAGACCTAAATTATATAAATTTAACCTATTCAAACCTAACCTATTTTAATCCAGCCTATTAAAATTCATCCTATCCAAATCTAACCTATCCTATCTAGAGCAAATCCAAAAAAAAAACATCTTATCCTACGTAAACCTTTAAAATTCAACCTTTTCAGACCTTACCTATTCTTATTCAACCTTTTATTATCCAACCTATCCAAATCTAGAAAAATTTCTAAAAAAAAAACCCAAAACTATAAAGTATAATAGTTATACAACTTCGAAACCGACACGAAAGTCAAAGCTCTACTCATGTTTTACAATTCCTTGCAGTAGCAAACATATTAACAAAGTTTACTTTCAAATTTATAATATTAATACATCAAATTTTCAAAATCTCCCATTGTTATCAAAAAAAAAAAAAAAACGTCTTGTCGGCTGTCATAAATTATTATAAAACGTATTCAAATTCAATTTAGTTCGGACACGTATCTCCAACAAAATTCTATTCCCCTTGTTGCCGGGAATGTTCCAGTCTCAAGATGGATAGAGACCTGGATTTCCTGATTGCGGCCTTGTCTGTACCCGATTTACCCATGTGGTCGACCTTCACCATCGGCCAGCTGGAGGAGATGCGCGTTAGCTTTATAAATCTGAAAGAGCTGTTGCTCTCGAGGCCTGGCATGCTGGAGCCACATTATGTTGGCTCACAACTGCCTCAAGAACTTCTTCAACAACAACAATGTTATGCGGAGCGTTTCAAGGCTGGCGGCACAACCAATTGGCGATGCAACTCTGTTGTTGTGCCGCCGTCGGCAACGACAACCGTGTTGGAGAATACACTCGCTGACCCGCAACAACCAGTTAAGGATAAGCAGCTCAAAGCATCGATGACCTCGTTGTTTACGGTGCCAGAGTTGCCCTCGGAATGGGTGGACAGCACCAGCAACACGGTGAGCAGCGAGATCAGCGAGAGCACTCGCGACGGCAGCGAGACGCCTGTGAGCGCAGTGGGCCAAGGTGACACTAGCACCGATAGTTCACTGGCTCTGGTGCCGTATCAGAAGAATCAGACCAGTGAAGAATTGTTATTCGACTCGTTTGAGTACAGTAGTGATTACAACGAGGATGATAGCTCGCTGAACCATACTCTCCGTGGGGGACAGAGCAGTGGGTCCACTTCGCTGGTATCGCTGAGGATTCCTGTGCAGATGGAGTATGTCTGGTGCAACGATGATTTCCAGGCAGAGAGCACAGATAGTGACATGACCATCATTGCTGATGGTTTAAATTTCATTATAAACGGATAGCACATGGGGACTGGGTACAAAGGTCGAAGGTGGCAACATCATAAATATCATTAAAAAAATGGCGTATTCCACTCGACTCATCTCTCGTCTCTCTGGCATTCTCTCTGGTTGAGCAAAGGTGATTAAAACGGAAATTTTAATTGAAATGCGCTCATTTGTGTAGGCATTTGTGGCACAAGGACTCATGCTGGCACTCATACTCACACGCACACTCAGCCATACATTCACCCACGCACACACTCACGTATTCAGTGAGTGGAAATCTGTTTGGCCTGCGGTCATTTGTTCATTTCTGTGGCAGACAGAGAAACTCTTCTTCATTCTAGCTGCCCATTTTTGAATTCCATGTTGAATGGGCTGCGTGTATTATCAATATTTTATATACCCTGTAATCAACAAGTGATCCGCTGGGCATTGTTGCACAATACAAATTAATAGGTGTATATTTTTACAAGGGACTATATACGTCAAATTTAAGTAGATTTAAAATTATAGAAATCCAATCAAATCAATTTTAGAAATCTTTAGAGAACAAAGACAAAAAAAAATATTTTTTTTAATATTTTTGTATATATTCAATTCATTTTATTGGGAAGTTACAAATAAAATAAAAAACTACAAAAAAAAAAAAAGAAATCTTAAAGCATTAGAGACAGAGAGCGTATTCAGTTATTTTACAAACGTAGAATATTTTATTTGATAACTAAGGTATTTTTTTGTTGAAAATCATTTCTTTTTAAGTATCTTATGACTTTTTCTGTAATATTTTATAATATCATGCCCTTCAAACCTCTTAATTTCCGTCTATATAATAGAAAACATTCCTTCAGATACTAAAAAACAGAAAAACTTGTTAATTTTGCTGGCTAACAATATTTAACATATTTTATTGCCTTTTTCTTGTGAAAAATTTAATTTTTTCGCAAAATTCTATTATTTTAAATTAAATAATTTACTTGTTTTTTTTTATTCTCTCTAAACAAAAAATACTTTACCTAGAAACTCTTGAGTAAATAAATCAAACTATCTCTTTAACTCTGCAGGGTATCACAGCGTCGACTATTGCCACCTCCACACATTCCTAGTTTGTATTTTTGGTATTGTTGGGGGCATTTCATGTGCGTGCGTGCTGCAATTTCCTTTTGCCATCCATTCAAATTCAGGCAGACAAACGCACAGGCAGGCAGACAGAGATATAGGCAGACAGACAGACAGACGGAGAGACAGAGAGACAAACGCACAGACAGACAGAGTCAGGCTGCCACACACAAATACACAAACAAACAGCCGAAAATTCTAATTTAATTTCGTATGAAATTTGCTCGGGGGTGGTTGATTGCTCTTTGTACTGAGCAACCCATTCGCAAAGTTTACTGTGCAGGGGGTAGGGATGAAAGAGAGGAACGGAGCGAGGGGAGGAGAGGGGTGTTTGCTACTGCACAGGTGGTTTGACTAGCAACGCTTCAGGCGATTTGCTTTCGCTTTTAGCCGCTTTTGATTTTCCATATGTTTTTGTGGCCAGGTTAAATGCCAAGCGGTCTCTCTCTCACTCTGTCTCTCTCTGTCTGTGTATGTTTTCATAATTATTACAGAGAGAGAAAGAGAGAGAGGGAGCTATTTGCACTGGCATTTGGGGAATTTGTGCAATAAAATTGTGAAATTTCTGCAATTAGTTTAATGCTTGCTCTGGCGACCTTTTGCACTCGCCTGGTAATCGATTTGCTTTTCTTGTTTACCTTCTTCCTCTTCATCAACTGCTTTGGTTGTGCAGTCTACACTTATAGCTGGGTTTATTTGATTTTCTCTTTATTAATTTGCACACTAAATATTGCTGGCTTTTGATTATTATTCAGTTGTTATTTGCGGCTGAATTGAGGTTAAGGCGAAGTGCGATTATTGACATTGTGCGCAATATTTGCATAGAACTTACTCAATTAATTTAGCAGTTGAAGATGAATGATGAAGTTTGGTATAAATAAAGTTAAGAGCTTTAAATGTAAGAAATGATAAGAAAAAAATTAAAGTATCTTAAGTTTTCGGAATTATAAATAATACACATAATACAAAACTTGATTTCGAAAGAAAGGAAGTTAAAGACTTTAAGAAAGATTAAAATTCTAGAAGTTTCTATCAAACCATTGAAATGTCTAAAGTTTTCTTTCTTATCTCTATATTTATATTTATTATAATATAATATAATGAGAAAAGAAGCTGAAGTTTTGGGTAAATCAAACTTATTTAAAGATCTCAATGAATTTCTCAAAAAAACCCTTAAAATCTAATAAGTTTCTCTTTCTTTTATCATTCTCCACTTAACCACATTCAAAACATTTAAAATAATACAAAACTTTATCCCATGCAGTTACTATTAATCACTTTATTCTCTGCCCCCACGCCGAGTTTTAATTAAGGCTCATCAGAAATGTAAACTATACCCATTAATTACTGCAATTAGGCAATATTCGTTCGTTTTTTCGTGTGCTTCCTCAACGTTTTATCTGCAAATCGTTTGCCTAATGCGACGCACGCGACCTGCAACAAACAATGGCAATGAGTGGAGGAACAAGGGGAAAGCGAAGAATATTTCCAGTTGGATACAGGGGAGTCCAAGCGAGGCTCTGATTAATGGTTTCTTCTCGCGGACACGTCATAAATGGGCAGTTTCTTATAGCCTTCTCTCTCACTCTCTCCTCCCCCACTGGGGTCGCTTTATTATCAGCGCTTGACTGCGCAAAACTAGAGTGAGAGAAGGGAAAGGGGTGCTCTCGTCCAGTCAAGTATAATTAACAACTTTGTTGGGCAGGTTTCTGCCATCCGTTCTGCACTTTCAACTTGCTCTTTTTTTTCTTTTTCTTTTGCTCCCTCTCTCTCTAAAGAAATTGCAAAAACGTTGCCGCTCGTTTCATGTAAATGATGTGTAAACACCGCGTGCAGGCTGAGGCAGTGCAGGGTGCCGTGTTCATAATCCACAGCAGGAGTGCACCGCAAGGTGGGAGAGGAGGGAACAACAATATTCGATGCATATTTCGTGGCGCATGTCCATTAGGCAGGAGAGTACAACGACACGTGTCGCTGCGATTTATTAGCATAATTTCTCTTCTTCAGCTCGCTTTTTTCCTCAACGAGTGTGCTTTGGGTGTGTGTGTGTGTGTGTGTGGTGTGCACACCAGCAGGACGGAAACATTAAAGTGAAATTGATGTTGATGTCGGTTTTTACTGCTGCTGGGTTAGTTTTCCAAGTAAAACTTGCGCGACATAAATCCGCGTGGAAGTTTTTGACGTTCTGCAGGTTTCACTTTTCAATTTCCTTAACAACCTCGTCGCCATCTTCATCATCATCAGCAGCGGGAGCAGAACTTTTCACTTAATTGTTGTACATTTGTCAACCTGAGACACACTTGAGGCGTCCCAGATGCTACTTCAAGACTGTCTTCGTCTTCCTCTCCCTACTCTAATCTCTCTCCCCGCGACCGCAAACCACTTTAGATACTGGAACACACACGCAGACAGAGTGCGCCATAAAAGGCAGTCAAAGGCAGGCAGAGAAAGAAGGGATGAGGAAGAGGGAAAGAGGGAGAACTCGAGAGTATCTGAGCTGTGTATGGTCGCGTCTAGTCGTGTGCTATTTATGTCTCAGTTAGTAGCACATTTGCAGTGACTAGTTCGTTAATTAATTGGATTTGCAATTACACATGCCACATGTACCGCATGCCACATGCCACGCAAAGACACAGACACAAACGACAGCTGCAGTGAGAAGCGCATAGAGAGGCGCCACTAAGCTGCTAAGCCAGAGGTGCCAACAGCTTTAACCGCGAGCGGGAAGAAATGTTAATGAAATGTTGTGAAAAAATGTGAAAAAGTGCATTAAAAAATAATCGATAATTAAGATTATGCGGGAAATAAGAAGAGTAGAGAAAAGTCTGGAAAAAAACTCGAAATGCATAGAGATAATAAGGAATAATGTGAAGATGATATACTTTCGTATTAAAAGCGTATGTCTAAAGCAAATGAGTTATCGTTACTATCGATAACAGCGTTAAGATATAATTATCTGTGACAGAGAAGATTTAATAAATAAACATGTAGGAAATTTTTACAATAATATGTGCTCATGCTGAATAAGGTGAATACCTCTTTAAATTCCCCTAGTGGTCCTATGTTTAACGATATATCGCCTGACTCCCATCTTAATTTCTTTAGGAATGTTCAAACGCCAATGAATAGGCATGCCTCTAATTGAAGTTCTACGAAGAACAATGAGTTTTTTTTCTTGCGTGAAATTAATAGAAACTTAAGTAAATATCTTGTACAAAGAAATAATCTTAGATACTATCGATAACTCAATGACAATAGAATTAAAGTATATTTATTTCCAACAATGAAACCGAAGGAAAAACAGAATTATAAGTTAAATTTGAAAATGATTATAATGTATTTATAGAACCTTTGGTAAAGATACTATCGATAACTTTTGCCATACATCGCATAACAAAAGATCAACTAGAGCGTATCAGAAACTCCATAAACAGAACACCAAAGACCATAAGAGGCATCAATGTGGCAAATCAACGCGAGTTGTGAGTGAAATTCAACATTGCGGAACTCCAATTACAGTCGTTGCCACTTACATACACCCCTTGACATGTGTGTTCAACGTTCATGAAACTCGAAAAAATAACTGTAAAGTGAAAATCGGAAAATTTAATTATCTGCCTCAGCGAGTCGTAAATAAATCCACGTACATTAGGTAAAGACAATGATAGAAAGCACAAATAAACAAATGAATATTTTTAATAAGCGAATATCTACAGAGCTCTACATTATCCCTTTACCTTCCCCCGCTCTTCCTCCCCCTCTGTAATGCACGTGTGCGTTGTCCGCGGCAACATCGATAGACATTTTTGAAATTGCAATAAAACGTCTGACTGCGCCGACTACACGATTAATTTATAAATACGCAGACGAGCATTTCCCCCTCCCGGCTTGAAAATCCTTTTGGCTTCTTTTTTGTGCAATCCTAATTTCCCGTACAAACATAAAAGGCCGCCAACTGAGTGAGTGCACCCCCCTTGGCGGACTTGCACCCCTCTGACAGTAGCCAAAAGAACACAAGCCAACCCAAATTCGAATCTGAATCCGAGTCCGTAGCCAACCCAAACTCATCCCTCGGTAAGGTGTCCCTCCACTGCCGTTGTGCAAAGATTTTCGGTGGTTGTTGCCGTGGACTACCTCTGCATCAGGCTGGGTTTTTCCCGGTTAGGGGGAGGTGGAGGGTTTTCCCCCGGACAAAGTTTTGTGCTGCGCACTTTTACTTCATCTTTCGACTGCATTGCAAGAGCGCGACGCGTTGGTTGCATTTAAAATGAAATCCTCGACGGGCCATTTGTCATTTTTGACAGTTCAAATGTTGCACGGGGCCTTGACTTTAGCCTTATGCCCAAAAATTGTGGCTTATGGTCTGGGAATATTATGTAGTTACCTTTTTTTCTCGCAGTGTTCTCGATGATATTCCCAGTGCGAGGCGCGACTTCTGTTATATTTCTTGTCAACGCAAACTGTTGTGTTGCCTGTAATTAGAGCTATAAATATTGTATAAGGAAAGGAAGGAGAGAGGAAGAGGGTGGTGAGGTAAAGTTCTTCAAGTTTGTGTTGAGAATTTGACTAACTTTGCTGATGGATCAGTTTACACGATGATTAATTGTCGTGATTGCCGTGCAGACACTGTGGGTTGATTAAATTTTGTTGTGTAGAAATTGGAGCAGATTACTTAATGATTAACCAAACTGTACAAGAAGTTGAATGATATATAAATATGACACTTGGGCTTAAACTGGTTGCTGAAAGTTCAAGCCACAGTTGTTGTGGAAAATACGCGATTGTTTTTATATTAAATTAAATAAAATTTCATATATTTAATGTAGGCTTTTTGAAGTTTGTTTAATCTGAAGGTCGTCGTAGATAATCTTTTTTTCATTTTTGGTAAAGGTTAAATATGTGCTCTCATTACCGATTTACATTATATTTATTTTTTTTGCAGGTAGGGCTATATTAATGATGAATTTAGGTGAAATAATTGTGTTAAATGTTAAGCTACTTTTTTGCATTTTTTTTTTTAAATGTATTTTGAAAATAATTAAATTAACATGTATAATATGTTCATCGTTTATTCTTTGATTGAGCGTCAGCCTTGCTCTTTAACGTCTTCCATCTTTAATTCGTCAATAAGAACTCTCGGCTCTTTTTCTTCTACATCTACGTCGTTGCCAGTCCGTTGACTGTTTCTTTGGTCATCTAACTAGGCGTTGCCAGATTATTCCTATATAATGGCTTACCAAATGCATTTTAATAAATCTGATTTCATTTTAATCTAGTTATTGTCCTCTTTTGTGCAGATTCTTTCTACGGATTAGCCTAAAAAAAGAAAACCAAATTTTAATTCTCTCAGCAGTTTATTTATAACTCTCAGTCCTCGTCCGACTTTAGATTAATACACCCCACACATTAACAGGGATTCTATTTCAGTAAACAATGCAAAAAAAAGCCGGAAATTCTCATGAGAATGCGGATTAAAATCGAATTATGCGACTCGCAAATTGCCAACTCTTTCGCAGGGAGCTAAACACATTAACGCATTAAGCTCAGTTAATGGCTGACAAAGCGAGGCAGAGAGAAGAGAGGTAGATATGTAGGAAAAGGAAGAGAGAGGAGAGCGCATAAATCATAAACCAAAAATAGACAAACAAGGCGAGCAATGAAATTAAAAACATGCGATGCGTATTTGCATGGGAACGAAAGAAAACCCAGAACATATTCCTATAGGAAAAAAAACAATCCTTGTCGCTACACCCTACCCTGACTACGCCCGAAATCCGCTTAAAGTACATAACAATCAAAAATTATGGTTTTATGACGGGACAGCGAGAAGGGTTTTCAACTTGAATGCCAAAGTTGCAACAGTTGCGAATCCAATTGAAAGCCGCCACAAATGGCGTCTATTGCCCAAGTTGGCAGTGGAAATCAGGAGGGGATTAAGAGGGATCAGGGAGTGGGCTGCTGTATCAGTCAGTGGCATTGTCAACCCTCGAAGTGCCGCCTGGCATTGCCCATTAAAAAGTTCTGTCAAGTTAAATTACCAAAAATTGCAAATTGCTTGGATTATGCGTTGTTCAAGGACACAACGAATCAAAGAGAAGAGAAGGAAAGGAGAAAGGAGGCAACTTTTGCCTGGGCCACTTTCACTTCCTGTTGCCCTGTGTGTGTGTGTGGGTGTGTGTGTTGTGCGCATTGTGTGGCCAAAGGATTTCATACACTCAATATAATTAAGGGCTTGAGCCGAAGTTATGCGTTCTCGTTAAGCCTTTTGTGTCCAGGCAACGTCGCCTGTGTATATTGTGGTTCCGAATTTGGTTTTTGCCTGGACACGAGCAATCTTTCCCCCTCTTCCATACCCCCTCCTTGCTCTGCCATTGGGTGTAAGAATTTGTCGCATTTGAATCGCATGTTAAATTAAATTTTACCACAGAGACCAGTCGAAGTTGCCCAAGCTCTGCCTCCTCCTTCCCCTCCTCTCTCTCTCTGGTCAGCCTCTCTGATCCGCTCTGCTTGCTCCCTCTCCGCCTTTGGTGTTTTTTCAAAGTCATTGCCTGCACAATACCTTTGCTGAACTGAATCCCCAACTCGACTCGACTCTGGCATTAACTTGTCAGTTTGCTGAGCTTGACAGATTTTTCATTGGCAGAGCGAGAGAGGGAGAGTGTGTGTGGGAGAGAGGAGGCTGTTGCCTGTTGGTTTACTCGGTGGTTTTGTTGGTTTGTTCGGTCTGTCGGTCTTGGTCTTGGTCGGATTTGTTTGCTACTCTCGGGCTGCCACTGGCCATAGATAGGCAGTCCGAATTAATAGTATATCATTTGGTTATAGTCCAAAGCGCATACAAAGCAGCAGCTGGAACAGGTGTCACTGTGGCTGTGCTTGTGGTAAGGAAGGGAGAGCAAGAGAGGTAGAGGCAGTTGCAGACCAAAACATTTAAGGATGCACTGTAAAGTGCAATTTAAACGGGAAGCGAATCTGCCACATTGTTGTGCTTGTTTATATTGTTATTATAAATTTCAGTTAGACAAATGTCAGGTGGTACTGCAAAGAGAGCATACAAAAAAATAATTACAATATTAGAGTTCTATATTTAAAAGAGAATATGTTTTTGTGGGCATAATACTTATCTGCCACATTGTTGTGTTTCTTTGTATTGTTATTATACATTTCAGGTAGACAACTTCAAAGAGAGTTAATTTTGGACAAACATAAAAATAATCACAATATTAGAATTCTATATTTAAAAGAGAATACGATTTTTTACTTAACTGTTTTGTTTTCTTTATTGCACAAATGTTGCACCCTTCGCTAGGCTTTCTTAAACGACAGTGACGCTGTTTCACTTCTTCCGCGGTTTCCAACACTTTTCTATCGATAGGTGTATCGAGAGTGTTATTATTAACTAACTTTACTAAGGCCACACTTAATTTTTTAAATATATTGTACTGCTGTTATTGCTTTTCTTTTGAACTGTTATGTAAACAATTCTAATTGTAGCAGTGTTGGCAAACCACTGCAATACATCGATTCATCGGCATTATGTTTTGAATCGATATTAATGACGTATCATCACTGCGTGTGCAGAGCCAATAAGTTTTTTCTTTATTGTTTATAAAAACTTTACATGCCAAATAAAACCCACAGATCACTCCTAAAAATTATGAATATTAGAAACAAAGAAAAAAAATTATAACTTCCTCATATTCTAACTATCATTTGAAACTAATACAATGAATCATCTTTTCTTCTTCTTACAGGTAATTATAGTCAACTTAGTCACCACTTGCTTGCGTAAGTCAGCACCCTTTGTGAATATTCATATGATCTTAAGTATTCGAACCCACTCACTGACCCATTCATTGCAATCAGCCTGCTGCCAGATTGTTCAAACTGTCCCGCTCAGTTGCTGTCAAGTTGCCAAGTTTCTGGTCATTGTCTGCGCCAATAAATCAATAAACAATGTAGGAAGTGGAAGTGGGAAAGGAAGGGAAGGCGAGAGAGAGAGAGAGGGAGGCAGACTGGCGTCAAAGTACTCGCACTCGCACCTCGCTCTCGCAGTGCCCGTCTTTCATTATAAGTAGGAAGAGGAGACCCGCCCGGGACTTGGGTATTTACGATATATATCACTGAGGCTATTTACTTGATTGTCATCGCTTAAACGTCGGCGGCTGGGCATTTTATTTAACTGCCCTGGAGGAGATTGTCTCTCAGTCCCTGCAAGTGCCCTAGCTAGTTGCGATATATGTGAAAATTGATGCCGAGTCATAGTCGAGTTGCGAGGCGCAACGTTTTAATTTAATAGGCGCACATGAGACTCCCCGACACATAAAAACCAATTTCGCGTAAGTGATAAAAATGCAATGAGCATTCGCAATCGTAACGAGAATAACGATGATGATGATGGGGGAAGATGATGAAGATGACGATGAAGTTGAGGACTTTCAGCAGCTGCGGCTGACTAAGAATGAAATTTACGATGCCACCAAAGTAGACTTGACACATATATCTAGATATAGTCGAGAGTGGGGGTAGACCTCGGAGTGTCGCTTGTCCTCCATTTAATTGTTTAATTTGTATGCCAGCTACAACAGAACATTGCATAATGTGCTGGGTATGTGTCGGGTATGATGTCGTGGGGGTAATGTCTCTGTGTCGCTCTCTCTCTGTGTGTGTGTGTGCCTTGCCCCAATGCAACTCTCAATCATCATCAATTTCACATCAAAGTGTCGCCCACAGACATGGCAAACCGTACTCCCTCTCCTCCTCCTCCTTCTGGCAGACAAACAGATCATATCGACGACAGGCGGAGGAGCCAAGAGTCTTCGACATGACATTTTTCCTAGTCTCTCCCCCTTTCTCTCTCTCTCTCTCTCTTTCGTCGAGTGTTGTCGTGTTGTCTCTGCCTTGCACTTTTCAAGTTCAATTTCAAGTTACAAGTTGCAAGTTGCCAGTTGCAAATCAATCAGTCCGACAGCCTGACTGGACGACAGACACATCTGTTCGTCCGTCACTTACCCAACTACATAGGAGGAGCCTAGCTAAATGACCAGTCCAAGCCTACCCAGACATTGCACTTCCTGTGGATTAAGCCTACTGCGTAGACAGTCTTATGACTCTTTAATGGCATTTCTGGGAAATCACGCCTGTTCCCTGCTACAATAGTTTCTCATGCAGTTATTGTACTCGGCTTGACTTACTAAGTTATGCAAATGGATTGGGTACGCAGTGAGTTCATAGTGTTCCAAGTGTAAAGTTGGAGAAAAGAATAGACAGAATTAGAAAGAAAAAAATCAATTGTTATTGATATTGTATGTATGAAATGGCTCTTAAGTATGTATTGTGATGACATATGATGTGAAGTAATAACTGAATGTTGAAATAATTAAGATATAATACTCGTATAAGATATAATGGTTAATAAAGTGAAAGTGTAGGTTCTATGAATAGTCTTCTTGTTGAAAGGAAAGGAACAGCGACAACATTTGTTATTTTACACACGATACTTCTTTATTCGACATGTCAACACAGAGTACCTCTCTCAGAGAGAACCGCTAACATACTCTCCATCTTAATGTTAGTTTACATTAGAGTTGTACCGTCTAGTTCAGATCAAGTTCGAATGAACTAATCCGCTAACTGAACTGACGAACAAAATCCTTGATTTAAGTTCATTGGTCTTTTGGTGTTTGAATCTTTTGGTCTTTGAGTCGAAAAATGAGCTAATGAACTAAGTCCCTGAACCGAACCCAAATCAACAACTCTAGCTTACATATGTAGGCTTAACATAGTCTTCGTGTTGTATAAGTATCGATATATATCAGTGTGACCCTCTACCCAACCTACTACACATAGTTTATCTTTGGTATAATTACAATACAGAATTGGGTGTGCTATAACATGATAAGAAAGATAAATAAAAAGTCAATACTATATAATATCAGCATGATGCAATATTGTACATTAGTTTACGATATGATGTGCTCTTAGACTATATAACATAATCGATATAATCACAAAAGCGTCACCAGCCAAAAAAAAATAAACTTTCCCTTCCCCAACCCTACCCAAATTGTCAATCTTAAATTGCCGCTTAAATGTTATCGAAGTCAATCCCGTGCACCCCTTCTACTCTATTATTAGCCCTTCTCCTTCGCCTCTTAACCCGATTCAATATCAATTCAAATATTTCCATATTCCGCGCCTGGGGCCACACAGCTGTCGACAATTGCCGAACCCCTGAAACAACTGTAATTACCTTAGCTTGACACTGAGTGTCGGCACAGTCTACAGAGAGAGCACAATTTCAAAATGTTGCGTAATCGATGCAGATTTGTATATAAAATTGACACATTTGTCGAACTGTCGAAATAGATTTTTGGTATGCCCGAAATACGTTTGCCCTAAAATAAAATTGTATTCGCTGTGACGTTTCAATTGCCTGCGGCGAAGGGAGGGGGGCGTGGTCTGTCGCCTGGCATAATTGAAATTGACATATTTCATTGTCGGCAAAAGGCTACGAAAATTGCCAAAGTAAATTTTCAATTTTCATCGCATCGAAGGGAAGAAAGCGACAACGATGGACAAAAGCTTCGCATTGATTTGCTTTGATTTTCATTCATCGCCTCAGCCCCGCTGTCAGTGACGTTCATCGCTTTATTTACCGTTTTGCTTTGTTACAGAGGGTAGCAGGGTAGCAGCTTAGGCCTGTAGCTTTGTCTGTCTGTGCCCCTTTGTGTGTTTCCCTTTCTTTGCCCCTGCTCGCGACGCGACGCGTTGAGGCTTGTCGTGGATTTTTGGCAGCTTTAACAGGATTGGATTAGGCCTTGATGCGCAGCGGTGGTCCTGAAGTTGGTAATGATGATGATGGAGCAGAGACTCAGGAAGGCTTTAAAGAGAGAGTGTAAAGTGAAGACTTTAGAGTGTGGTGTGGGGGGAGTGTGCCTAAATGCATGTGAAGTGAGAGGATATAAAATAAACCATGCAATGTTTTGTACACATAAATATATAAGAAGTAATACCAATATAAGTGTGAATTCAATGGAATCTAAATGTAATACAGTGCAGCAAAGTCTGATTTATTCAACCTAGAAAACGATCTATAAAAAAAAAAAAAAAAAAAACCTATTAAAATATATATACAATAAGGAATCCTTAATGAAAAATGTATCTATATTCCTCTATAAAGAACCAACAACTGCCCCAGTTAAGCAGACAAAAGAATTTCTTTATTCCTCTCCAATTATTTCGCTAATCTGCCGGGAACATTTCCACTTCTTCACACTTCCCTTTGAACTGAAAATTGGAATAGAAATTCCTGCAGGGAAATGGCAACAAATTAAAGTGGAAAGTGAAATTCAATAAAAATTCCAATTCTCATTTAAATTCACCATCGTCGATATCGATCGATTTCGGGGTATAAAATTTAAATTTTCAAACAAAGAGGGAAAGACAACAAAAGCTGCATTGATAAAGTGGAGCTTTGCTCACTTCGCTGAGTTCCGTTTTCTGCTTGTTTCGCGTTGTCTTTTCCTTCCTCCATCGCCTCCCCATTGGGCCATAAATTATCATAGCGAAACAATGAAATACGCTGTATAGATAACGTAGCAGGTATTTGGGTCAGTTGGCAGTGCCCCAAAACAGAAGTGGCACAAATTGCAGCTCGGCAAATGGGGAAGAACTGTTGCATACCTTTTTGTAGCAGCAGTGGCAACTGTACCTGCTCATTAAAATGAAAAGCACAAGTGGATGGGACACTCCTGGTCCAGCTACCATGCTCTTAATATTAATGAGACACTGGCGAGAGTGCCACAGATAGAGAGACAGAAAGAGAGAGAGAGAGGAAGAGAGTTGGCAAAAATGCGCATAAATAATTCAGTTTTTCCGGGCTAATTTGGCCTGCGCAAGTTTGCTATTGTTCCTCAGAGAGGGTGCTGCATGTGGCCCCGTTTTGCGTTTGTTTAAAGTTCAGCTTCTGTTTTAATTCGTTTCCGAATGCAAATTTGTGGGAAGAGAAAGAAAAGTTTCTTGGTTTGAGCTAACCAACTATTGCTGGAAGGTATTTCTAGAAAATTCTTCAACTTCAAGTTATGGCAGTGAGGGTTTCTTTGGGGAATTAGTCTGCTTTATTGCTAACTAACTGTTTGGCTAGCGAATCTAGATTTGGAAGGTTAAGAAATTCTTTTGTAGAACTTGCTTTTTAGAACTTCTTCAACTTCTTTTAAGGAATTTATTTTTTAGAACTTCTTCAGGGTTATCATCTCCTTGTAGATAGTTTCTTTAACCGATCGTTAATCTGCTTGAAGTAGATCACAGTTCTCAATATTGAAAAGAAAAAAAAATATAATACAAATTAAATGTTTTATATTTATCATATGTTATTCTTATTATACCATAAATTGAACTATGTTCTTTGTTCTGGAACACCTTAGGCACTTTATCCAAATGTGCTAAGTCCCTTTCCAAGAGCTCCTTAACTTAACTTCTTCTGCTTTTCGGGTAACTAAGGCCTATATTTTTCAAGCAATTGATAAGGAAAAGAAGTTAAAGAGTTCCTCTGATAATTTACTGAGTATAACTGTGAAGCTTAGTAATACTTCACTATATTAAGTGCCTAATCATAATAAATCTCTTAAAACTTTATCTAAATATTTGATTTCCCGATCTTCAACTTGAATTCCACTTGAGATTATCTATTTGGCCTTACCCCCTTCTCGAGACTTGAAAGGGAATGCGAAAATATTTGTTGTGCTTGCAATTAACATGCCAGATATCAAAGGGTTTTAATCCTTTTGAGGTCCAAGCGCCAGTCAAAGTCGGAGAGGCATGTGGCATGCAAGTGGCATATTTGGCGCGGACCCTATTTCAAAACAGAAAGGGGGCGCAGAACATCTTCAAAGCCGCAAACTTTTGCCACTTGCCCCTTGGCATTTGGGGTCACGCGCACTTGCTACCATAACCACTTCTACCCCCTCCCTTTTACCCCTCCTTCCACCCCCTCCCCTGTTCCCGCTCTAACTGCAACAAATCAAAGCGGAGGCAAATGAAATTCGAAAAGTATTTGCCGCTAGTCGCATAACAAGCTAAAGTTTTGTCGGGGGCGCATTCCGTGTGCGCGCCTTTAGGTATGCCATAAACTGCTGCCATAAACTGCTATAAAATGCTAAACAAAACAAGATTTTAACGGGGCAGAGACGAGGGCGCCCTTCGTTCATTATGCAAACTTGGCAAAGTTTGCGTTGTGAAAATTTCTCAATTGCCGCATGCAAAGGAAGAACAGAGAGAGGGGTCGGAAGAAGCTAATCAAATGCGACATTTATCAAATTGGCACGCAACATGGCGGTCAAACATGCAAACTGCAGGGCGGCACTATCGTGGGGGTGGGCGTGGCATGGTGCCAAAACGTGCAGCTTGTTGCATGCGTGGCAAATTAGCGATGAAATTTCGATTCATTCTTCCGAAACGCGCCTTAAAAATGCTAAAGTATTCTATATGAAATGTTTGCTGCAGCTTGCAACAGCTTGTGTTGCCAGTTCTATTTATTTTTTTTTTTTGTATTTTTTTGGCTGGGCACAGGCTGCGCAACTTTTGCGCCACTTTGCATGCGTCGCTCTCGGCTTGGGGGATTTGCTCGTCGGCATGTGGCGCAGCGAACACGCTTCGCATTCTTAATAAGCTGCTGCATGGCAGCAGCCGCAGGCTTCCTATTCCTAGACGAGATTGTCTGGGCAATCCTTAAATCCACTGCAAATGGAAGTCCCGAAATCGAAGAGAATAAAAGGATAGAACAAAGAGAAATTGATGAAGTTTTGAGTGTGAAAGTTTTGCAGGAAGTGAGCTTTAACTACGGAAGTGTTGGAAGTAGTGAGAACCTTTGTTGTCTTGTGTTTCTAATGATTTCTACTATTATTATAACATTTTAAAATAGTCCCAGTTTTTTAACAAGCTTTAACTGCAGAAATTCTTGCTAAATATACAAACACATTAGAGAATGACTTTTGATACCCTTCCACCATTGAAAATTGTCAAAAAAGCCGATTGAGCCATGTCTATCTGTCTGTCCGGATACCCGGATGAACAGATAAAAACACAGATCTCAGCTTTTATAAAAGCTAGAGACATCAAATTTGGCATGAAGGCTTCTGTGTACCAGGCGCAGATTAAGTTTATTTCAAATGTTGGGTGCCACGCCCATCGCCTCCGCAAATCAATAATTTAATTTTTGAAATTAATTTGTAAGCGCTGTATAAAAAATACAACTGTCTGACTGTAACATATACTAAGCTGAATAAAATATCTAAGTATCTTCCTAATTACAATCCGATCAGACAATAAACACAGAAGTTAATCAGAAAAGTAAACGAAGAGTAAAAAGAGAGATATTCAATACATGTTAACTGACTATACAGAAATCTACACACAGTTATGCATGAAGAGGCTTTAACTACAACATATCTATTGCAAGCCTGCTTTTTTAATTTTTCAACAATATCCTTAGTGTTTAGTAGATGAAACAATACTGAAAAATATCTTTCAAGCTCAAAATAATGAAGTTCCAGCTAGAAATAGGAAAGATTGCACTGAAAGATTACAGTATTCATATTAAAGACAACGTCAAAATGCCAAAACATTAACCCTGACCAAAAACAAACCTTTACTCAGTCACACTCCTTCACTAGTTACCAACCTCAATTACCCCACTCGCAGTGCGTGCCACAATTTGAAGCGCTTTTCGGTTGTCTGCCGATAATCAATGCGGCATCAATGTGCCAATGAACTCGTCAATGAACTCGTTATCAGCGGTTAATGGGGCACATGCAAACAACGAGGCACGCGAGGGTGTTACCCACCTTGCCACGCCCATACACCCGGCTAATCCCAGTTGTTTACCGCGTGCCACAATATGATTACAATAATTTTATGTATTTTTCGAAAAAGTTTATGCATATTTTGGGTCACGCACGAAGCGGCAACAACAACAACAACAAGAGTAGCACGAAAACAAATCCAGCATTGAGCGGAAATGGAATTGATTATCGGCGCAACGGAATCCGTTATCGTGCATCCCTCTCTCTCCCCCTCTCTTTGTGCTCCTACTCCTTCGCCTCCTTCCTCTGTCGGCTGCTTTTTATCTCCTCGCGTGCCACTTTGCCGTTTGCCGCTTTGCCTGTTCTGCATTCGAAATACAAAATAAGAAACAGGAAAATTTAATGACTTCATTTTTTCTTCTGTACCCGGAAAATCGGCAGGAAAATTGGCTTGTGCTTTTGGTTTTAATTAAAGAAGAATGATCTGTGGTTAGCCTGGCGCTGTTTGTCAAAGATATTTCTCGATTTGCTGGAGAATTGTTACCCAGCTGCTCATTCAAATTCAAAATTTCAACAAGGTAAACTGAACTAAGTAAAATTTGAAAAAATACTTTTGACGAGGTCCCCGAAATGGCTGACACAATTGAGTAAGCACAGACTTGAGATCAATAAAGATCAACTATATATAATTTTTCCTACAGATCCCAAACAAATCTTGGCCTGCAAAGCAGTGAAAGTGCCTGCCTTCAGTCCAGCGAAACCTCCATCAATGAAAAGGAACTCTTGAGCTCTTCTTTGGATAATCTTCTCTGCAGATCTCAAGCATATTTGGACTTGACCAAAGATTATCTACGCAATGGATCGAAACTAAATTTTGGTCTGCAATCAGGTACAAAAGTTAACTTGAGCTCAGCAATAGATAGAGTTGCTTGCAGATCCCAAGCCTGCCTGAGCTCTGGCACTAAAAGGCATCTGGCACCTTCCAAAACCCAAACGGATCTTCCACTTCAATTCAGCACCGTCTCTAGCATTAAAATAGATCACCTTGGACTCTCTAAAGATGGTGTTCCCAGCAGATGTCAAACAAATGCAAAGCCAAGAGCTAAAAGGGATCAATTGACCTCAACGAAAGATTCTAAACTTTCTAGCAATTCCCAAACGGATCTTCCACCTCAGTTCAGCGCCAGCGCCAGCTCTGAAGAGAAATGTCGCAAGTTGTTGCTCTACAAGCAGCTGCTAAAGCAGGAGATGATACGCGGTGATGGACCTTTTAAGAACGCGGCTGCTAAAGTATGGCAACAGCGACAGCAACAACACAAAGGGCTGATGGAATATCTTCGACAGCAGAGGAGGCAACAAGTGTCCGCTATGGCCTCGCACCAAATGTCGTTGCAGTCTTAGATCTCTTTTCGAGATCTATCTGAGCTTATAAGATTTTCCCTGCCCTGCAATTTGTGTTCGATGTCGTCGGATGCAGTTGATTAACTTGGTTGGTTTACTTAGAAAAGAAGTTGCAACTGATAGCATTTGATTTATGTTTATTGGTTCAACTTTCTTTTCTTTTTATGGCAATAAATGTTTTTCGGAGAATTTGTTGTAGTTTGCTTTAAGTGCTAAGATTAATTGAAAGTTCATATCTCCTTAGTCAATATATTAGTAATAAAATGAATATGTAAAAATACCAAAAATGATCTGCAAGATTGCAAAGCAAGCAGCTCTTTTATTTCATCTCAATTCTACGCCCATTACAAGCCCAAAATTCCGAGTTAAACCACATCAAATCCCGCATAATGCCAATATATGCCATATACCATCAGAAACCTGCACAGTTCTCTATAAATATTTCAGTAAATTTGCTCCCTAAAAGCCGATTGTGCAACACGAGCAACATCCTTTGCCCTCTAAAACCGTTTTTACATTGCGTTTTTGTTGCATTTTCTGCGGTTTTAACAGTTTATAATAAAGTGCCAGTTTGCCAGACAGCAAAACAACAATAACAATGGCGGGTAGGGGAAAAGGACTAGAAAAAATGGGCAAAACAAACACGAGAAGTGCCACCAAATGGTGCACGGCCGTTTTTAATTGCCGTCGTCGAGCGGCAACTGCTGTTACCGTTTCGAACTCACTGTAACTTTTATTTATTTATGCAAATTTGTTTTGCTGCTCTTGCACTGAGAGAAAAGGAGAGAGAGAGAGGGAACGAGGCTTCACAATATTTGTCGCTAAATTGGCAAAACTTTGGAAAGTCAAAAAATATTTGTTGATGGCTGCGTAAAAATAAATTGAAATCGCCGTGACAATTGTCAAATTTAGCGAAAATATCAGAAACAAAAAGTTTTAGAAAACTAATTGGTCAAAAGGGGGAGTTCTTTGAGGGCGTGACCCTGAGCAATTGTACAATTTTCCCCAGTGAACAAAAGGAAATAAAGAAACAAGACAGTTGTTGGCTTAGCTCAGACTAGAAATATAATATAAAAATACAAATGCGGTATAAGAAATGGAAAATGAAATACAAAATTAACGCTTAATAGAGAACGAGCTGAAATTTAGTGCTGGAATCGGTTCGTTTGGCGTAAAAATAGCCTTATCGATGCGGCTGTGAGGACTTCCCTTGTGCTGCAGCCAGAGTTGCCTGCAAAACGAAATTTCATATAGAAACTGGAAAGTGATTCCATGTAGAGTTGCTTACATTTCGGAGAGTGTATCCTGTGGCCCCTCGATGATACCCTTGACAGTGCCATCCTGTGTGTTCATGCACCAACCGTTTATGCCCAGCTGCTTGGCCTTGAGTTGAGTGTGCTAGGTGGCAGAAATAAGCTGAAAAACCTCTAAAATATCTAAGAAATAAAGCCAAACCTACTTTACGAAAATAGACGCCTGCAAGCGAGAAGATCATTCAAATTACTTAATATAGTACCTTTTACTCAATGTGTATATTGATTTTTTTTTTGGATTCCCCACTCACCCTGCACACGGCCAAACACCTCAAACATGCTGCTGTAGAGCTTCTTCTGTCCGGTCATCCTTCTGCTTGCTGATTCCTCTAACGGCGTATTAGTGCCCTTTGCAGTCGTTTTCTTCTCTTTAATTTTGCTACTCATAACGGATGTTCAAAAATTGGAAAATTGTACAAGAAATATTTTCAAAAATATTTTCAATTTATTTTCTGTTTCACAATTCTATTGAAATTTGTTGTTTGTTTGTCGACGAATGTAGTAAACATGATTGAAAGCAATGTGGAATATTCCAAAGTGAGAACATTGAGCAGGGCAAAGGTTGCTTAGGGCAACTAGAAATGTGTTTATTGTTATTGAAAAGGGGTTTGTACGGGGAGTACATAGTAATTCAATAACTGGAGTATATAGTGCATATAAAAAAAAATGTACTGGGAGTATATAGTAGAAGTTCTTTTTATTCCTACTTATGCTTATTGGTCTCCGATTATGAAGGTTGGCCAACACTTTTTGGCAAGCAAAGGCCAATAAGTAAATCGATAAATTATGAATAACAAGCGTAGTTATAATGCACCACGGTTAATTTTTGTTCAACAGAAGAACTTTGAACAGTCAAATGATTTCTGAAAATTTGGTTGCGATCGGGTAATTAACAAAGAAATTATATATGAAATCATTTCAAAGGATGCGTCAATTTCCACAGTCCCGCAAAGTATGCAGCACTAATAATTTTTTAGCGTAACAGGGTATACAACAGTCAAGCACAATGTATTGTAGCTTTAACGCTCTTGTTTTTAAGCCTTCTAATTTTGTTCTCGAACTGATTGAGCTGATCTCTTAAGTTCCTCGAAGTTGCCTTCCCAGTTTGCCGAGCTATAAAGTTTGTTAAGTTTCTCCAGCACCATGTGAAGGTGTCACTTCAAGGAATCTATAATCTTTCAAGTAACCATCATCAGATCATCAGTTTTCTGCACTTGCAAGAAATCAGCAAGAAGTGTTTGGCCATCTCTTTCATTCTTGCTGATTCCTTCTCTCTCCCTTGTCTCCCTTGTGTCTGCCTTGGCCATTTAAGGCTGCTGCCGCTTCACTTTTAGCGCTTCCGGTTCGTTACATTTAACGGGCGTAGCTGGCCACAAGAAAAGGATATGAAAGCAAAAGGTAGCAGTCAGAGGGGAGTGAGAGAGAGGGGGAGAGAGGGAGAGGCAGGCAGCTTGGCTGCTTCAGTGGAAACTTCAATAAAACGTTTGACGCTGCAGGCAAACTGACATTTTCCATTAAGTGCAGACAGCGCGCAATGGCAACGAGCAGAGGAAATAGAAGTGGGAGAGGGTGAAGAAGGTGGAGCAGAGGCTAAAGAGGCAGCTGGACAAGTGAGGGGAGGAGTAAAGGGGAGCGTCTAACATTTTGGCCAAGTTTTATGTGTGCAGAATGAATGTTCTTCTGTTGATTATGAGGAGCGAAGCAGCTGCTGCTGTTTATAGCCAGCTTTTAGGCGCAGCCTGCTTTCCAGTAATTAAAGCCAAAAGTCTGCATCATTTTAGCCATTTTTTGGCTAGTTTTCTACATCGAAAATTGTCTGCAACAGGCGACGCTGCACTTCCGCACTTGACTTGAAGGAGGCAGCAGCAGGAAACGACGACAAGGAAGATGCCAAGGAAACTGACGACACTGCAGTGTCATTGTCAATGTCTTGCTGTCGTACCTCCCTCCTCCCTCTTACTCTCTTTACTGCTTGGTGTCCTTATCATTTGCGACAAATTCGCCGACAACTTTACAACAATAATATTTATTTAGAAAATATGCTCGAGCGCGCTTTGAAGTGTTGCCAATGTGCAAAAGTAATCAAAATATTTTCTCAGCTGCAGTTTTAGAAAGTTCCTTCGCTCTCTCGCTCTCTCTCTCTCTGTCTCTTTTTGCTCTCTCTTTCGTCTGCTTTGTGGTTGGCATTTTTAAAGTGCTTAGGGCAAATTGGCACAGCAAATTGAGTTCAAAAGTTGCCGCTGTAAAAATGCGAAGAAAAACACTTTAAACGTGCCGCAAGGCTGGCGGGCATTTTGTCTATTAGACGTCACTTTACTACTCTTTAACCCCCCTCCCTCCCTCTCTTTCTGCCTCTCTCTTCTCCACTCTTTTTCTCCTTCTCTGCCCGCAATGAGATTGACATTTATGCAATTTGATTTTATGCCGCACAGCAAATTAAATTTGCTTCGTTTGCTACCCCCAAAAAGTATGCTATGTTTTGTGCTGCCCGCAGCCAAAGATGTCTGCCTGCCCTGCATGTGTGTGTGTTCGTGTGTGTGTGTGCTTGTGTGCGTGCGCTTTTCAAACAATTTCACGTTGAAATTTGTTACAAATTGCAGCTACAATGAAAATTTGCATAAAATTTCCATATGCGTTTTTGTTATGCTGCCTCTGCCCCTGCCCCGCCCCCCTGCCCGCACATCGCTTTCGCTTCAATTTCGCCACAATTTGCATAAAATGCGCCGCGCGCGCCTCACTGACAAATTTCACGTGTCGCCGACAAATTTATGAACTCTTGAAAATATTTACAGGGTATTTTTTGGTTTTTTTTTTTTTGGGTTCTTTGTTTATTTTTTTTGTGCTCCCATGAGTCGCATAAAATGTGTGCTCTAAGGGTTGTCCAGCTGGCGCGGCGTGCAGGTGTTAACATTGTCCAAAGCCAGCCCCATTTGCATGCCCCGCTCCCTTCCCCCTGCGCTGCCTACTCCTCCCTCTCTCCCCGTGGCAGGCTAGTTAATTTATTTGCGCTGTCTCTAAAACGAACCGAAACGAGCCTCCTCACGACCAATTTTCATTAAAGCACATAAATTGTTGTTTATGACGCCTGAGCATAGCTTGGGGCATTGAGGTGGCCTGGGAGTAAGGCAGAGGGGGAGGGGGAAGGTGCTGTAGACCAGACAGATCCCCTGCCTACTGCTGCCAGAGTCGACTTCATTTCATATTCATTGGCGCGCAATTCACAAACTCCTTTTTTGCTGCATTGGCTGCTCGCTGATGCCCTTGCCTCGTGCTCCTGCCCCTTGCTCCTCCTTCTTATTCTGCACCTTCTACTGTCCCTTCTTCACCCCCTCCTACTGTTCCTTCTACTGTCTCTTCTCCCTCCCTCATTTGTATACGTTAATAAACTTTGGCAATTATCTTGGCTGCCTGTTGCTGCGGGGCCTGGGGATTAGCGAAGTGTATGACTATATATCTGTGTGTGTGTGAGTGTCAGGGTGTGTGTGAGTGTCTGTATGTGTCTAGGATAGTATGTGAGCGTCTGCATGTATGTGTGTGTGTGTGTGTGTTTGCACGCTGATAAGTGCGCTACATCTTCGTTGCTGCGTGGAGACAATTGCAGAAAATGGAATTTTAGAGCAGCCTCGCTGGACTGGGCAGAGATTAATGCAAGGATTAATCATGGTGATTTGTATTTAGATAAATAAGCTGTCTAAAAGGAGTGAGATAACAAGGGATTAGTTAGCTGAAAGGGTGTAAAGGAAATGTCTAGAGAGTTAGTTCAGGGAATGGAAGGTTAGAAAGGCTTTCAGAGTGAAGATATGTTCCGACTTATGACTATTTGAGAATCTCTCTACTCTCTACTGTCTCTAATGTCTCAACAGTCTCTACAGTCTGTACAGTCTCTACAGTCTCTTCTGTCTCTACTGTCTCTACTGTCTCTACTGTCTCTACTGTCTCTACTGTCTCTACTGTCTCTACTGTCTCTACTGTCTCTACTCTCTACTCTCTACTCTCTACTCTCTACTCTCTACTCTCTACTCTCTACTCTCTACTCTCCACTCTCTACTCTCTACTCTCTACTCTCTACTCTCTACTCTCTACTCTCTACTCTCTACTCTCTACTCTCTACTCTCTACTCTCTACTCTCTACTCTCTACTCTCTACTCTCTACTCTCTACTCTCTACTCTCTACTCTCTACTCTCTACTCTCTACTCTCTACTCTCTACTCTCTACTCTCTACTCTCTACTCTCTACTCTCTACTCTCTACTCTCTACTCTCTACTCTCTACTCTCTACTCTCTCCTCTCTACTCTCTACTCTCTACTCTCTACTCTCTACTCTCTACTCTCTACTCTCTACTCTCTACTCTCTACTCTCTACTCTCTACATCATCAGTCTCGACTCTTTTTGATTTCTTTCCCAGTTGCTGCAAAATTCCACGCTCAATCTTGGCCAACTTCGTTTGGTATTTACTTAATAGATTTCCCTCTTGGGCAACACTTATGATAATTGATACCAGTTGGCAGTTTGCCTTAACTAAACCCCCCTTTCCCCTGCTCCCTTCTAGCTCCTTTTAATTTGCTGATTGTGCGCGCATCTCTTGCACTTTCACATGCCCAAAAAGTTGTTTGGTAATCAATAGCAAAGTTCGCACAGCTGTCTGCAGGTTGTTCAACAAGCAAGGAGGGAGTGAAGAGTGAGGAGGGGGAGTGGCATCTCTAGCAATTCCATAAAGTGCAAAATATGCGTAGAACGGAAGAAAGTGAAAAACTTGGCGACATAAAATAAAAAACCTGCCCCAATATATAATTGCATTACACGTGGCTGTCAGAAGTGAGAAACCGCAGAAGAAGTACAGGGAAAAGGGGGGCAAGGCAACAGCAGGGGGTAGCATGTGAGGCAGGTTGTCTGTGGCAGGCAGTGTGGGGCAGGCAGCTGTCATGGCCCACTCAGAACCGCATCGACCACAAGCTCAGAGCTCAGCGCAGCTCAGGAAAACGACTTGGCAGGCGACTTTTCATATTTTTCCGAGGCGTCAAGTTTGCGTGTGTGTGTGTGTGTGTGTGAAAGTCTCGCCATGTCTCGCTGACGATGCGACGGCAAATCCTTTTCCTTAACCTTTACTCACACTTCAAGTGTGCTTAGGGCCACACCTCGACTGCTGAATCCAACTTCAGCTTCGACTTCGACGATGTTTGATGTGGTCTAGAAAGAGGAGTAAAGGAAGGAGCAAGGAGAGAAGTAAGGAGAAGAGCAAGGAGAGGAGTATAGAGAGGAGTAGGGAGAAGAGTATGGAGAGGAGCAAGGAGAGAAGTATGAAGAGCAGAGAAGTATGAAGATGGGAGCATGAAGTAACACAAATCACCAGCTCGGCAGCGTCTGGAATTTATGCGCCTTCTTAGCCGCTGCCCTCGAGACTGAATGTGCGTGGGTGTGCCGCAGTGTGCATGTGTATGTGTGTGTGGGTGTGTGCTTGGGTGTGATCTCTCTGTGATTTGGCCTTCCCGCCCTAAGCTGACACTGATGTACGCCATTTTCTACCAGTGTGTGGGTGTCTGAAAAATACGACTACAAGTATTTCGAGCTGCGACCTATTCAAGTAGAAGGGCCTGCCACATGAGGAGAACAGGGGGTAGCGAGGTGGCCCTGCAACATGGCTTGCCCATTAGCTCTTCAAATTTTTCATTTTCAATTTCCATCCTTTTACCATGCGTTTTCCACATCTCGCACGCTGTGTGTAAATATTTTCACAAATTATTTTACGCTTGAGTGAAATGAATCGAGAACCGGTAGCGGAAATCACTTATGACATCTTTCGATCTATTGATTTCTTAAGGTTCAATGATTTTTCGGGTTAGCTAATGATTTTAACACAGCGCATTGGGGGTACCTTGAATGCGGAGGTACCTTTAAATTTAAAGTGATGTTGAGTAAAATATTTAAATGCATTACAAATTTTAAGATTGTTGAATGTTGAATTTGTTGATTTAAATGATGGATTTAAAATGCATATTTCATTCACATTAATATAGTTTTTACTTCTTATTTTCGTTCCTTCCATGTTAGTGTGTTCCATGATAAGTTCAGTTGAGTCACTCTTTCAGGATCTTCTCCAGGTTGCCTTAGGTCTTCTTAATCCTGTATACTGCCTTGGGGATTTCAGTCTATAGTTTTTACTTATAGTACATCTAATTCAATAGTAATTTCACCCCAAGTTTCACTTAGTTACAGTCTAGCTTATGAAGAACCAAGGCTTCATTTATCATTATTTATTACGATATTCTGTACTGCTTTTAAAAAGGTTTTAACAGAGGTTGAGTTAAGTTTGTCAAATATCTTCCGCCTCATATATCTGTTTGCTCTATACAGAGCGCTATAGAGCTCGTATCGGGCAGTACTATAATTACATCTTTGAATATTGGTTGCGTCATAGCGACTACATCTACTTAGAAGTATTCTCTGGGAGAAGCAACTACATGAGATATTCATTTGTTAAAAGATACAATTGTATATCTGATCCCTAAGAAGAACAATAGGTCGTATAATGTTTTTGCATAATGTCTACATGAGAACTTACAATATACATTACATTTATTTATAAATTTATATAGCTTTCATAAGTACTCCACACAAATTTCATTATAATAAATCCAAGTTGAACTCAGTTATAGCCAATCGTATGAAGCGGCCAACTGCTTTACATTTATTTTCAGGACCTCTGCTACTATATTCGAACTTTCACTAAGGCATTGCAACTTATGAAAATGCAAATTGGTGTTATGTATATAAATTTCCCATTTAAATTTAATATTTCAATAGGTCATATAATACTTTAACTCACCTAACGTGAAAACTAATTATACACAATGAATTGGAATGGTTTTCTCAGTTATTCCACTAAGATTTAATCATAAATTACATAAGTGTAATTTGCAACTGCCCATTTGTTATAACATTTTTACTGGCAACAGCCGTTAAACAAAATCTTTAACATTAAGTTTAGTAACAACTGTTAAGCACAGTATCTAACATTAGGTTGAGTAACATCTGTTAAACAGAGTGTCTAACATTAAGTTGAGCCACTGCCTACTTAGTATGGCTTTTAGTTTATCAACTTTCGAATTGAGTTGGAGTTGGAGTTGGAGTTCTTCCTGCAGCAGTTTGACTTTGCCATGTTTCAGTTACACAATACACAATGTAGTACAATGGAAATTGTATCATGTTTGTGCCTGCCATACACAGTGGGGGGCAGGCAAGGGAGCAGGCAGGGGGGCAGCTCACCTGGTAAACTGATTGTAACTGCAATCAGTTAGCTGGCGGAGGAGCTACTGCAGCTGCAGACTGTGCCCCAACTCCAACTCCGATCCGACTGCGACTGAGAGAGAATCGACTACAAAGGCGACGACGACTGTGTTTGCCAAGTTGTAATAAAGTTTGGTAAACAAGTTGAGCGAACGCACACACACAAGCACACAAATGGAAACGCAATACCAATGAGGCAACCCTCTCTATCCCCATCTTCCTCCCTCCACTCTCCTTATTTCTCTTCTTCTCAACTTATCTTAAATTCTAATGCAGCAGCAGCAGCTTTTCTCTGTGCCTTGCAAAGATTTTCAACTAATGTTTTCCTATTTTTGTCTCTCTTCCTCTTCTCTTTCATTGCAGGTACGTAGCCAACAGCCGCCATTTTGTTGTGTTCTCGAGTGGCAAACAAATGCATTATGTACCTGTCGAGTGTGTGTGAGTGTGTGAGGGAGATAATAAAGTAGTCTCGGCATCGCTTTGAACAGGCTGCCCTCTCATTCCCTCTTTCCCCCTTTTCCCTCTCTGTGCTTAGCTTAACCGGGCGATGGAAAATTGTGTAGCATAGTTTTTGGCGTGCGGTACGTGCCGCTTATCAAATGCATCAGACTTCATGCACAGCGCACGGCAAACACAATAACACACACAAAGCACACACACACACACTCGCACACACATGGAATTGAGAAAAAAGAACAGCAGCAATTCTCCGCACAGAACAACAACAAAAACAAGAACAATGAACAACGCCACGTTCGTTGAGCTTTGCTTTGATTTCTGATTTCTTCGAATTACCCTGTACAGAGTATGCAAGCCATGGGGTTGCTTTGCTTGTAAGTAAAGAAAGGAATTTTTTAGCTAAGTTGAATAATTGAAGCTAGCAAAGTGATAAGGATATTTTATTTTAAGAGATAGACAGGCCCGTAGCTAAGTGTGTGCAGGATGGGCCCCCGACTGCCAAGGGCGCTCTGTCAGCGGAAAAATTAAACAACTTGCTCCAGTTAATAGTGCCCTCACTTTCTTTAGTAGTTGATAGCTTGAGGTACTAACGAACGAAAAGGGCTGAATTAATACTTAATACTGCTATAAATACTGAACAAGAAAATATACCATATTATTGCCCAAAACTGTTGATGATTTTGTCAATATAAAAAGACAAGAAAATCGATGTTAAAAGTATAGAGCTTCTTTACGTTTTTAGATTTATTTATTTAATGGTCTAACAGTCGATTGGATATAGAATTTGCATTAAAATTGAGAATAAATAAGAAAAAAAGTATTTTCTTCTGTAAAACTTGAAAAAGTATTGAAAATTTCGTTCATGAATTAAATGACTTAAATGTTTTTTTTTTTGATTTGAATCAACGTCAAAAGCCAAACAATGAAAAAAGGGCCCCATAAAGTTTTGCACAAGGGCCTCTGAGACCCTCGCTACGGCCTTGAAGGTAGAGGACTATAAAAGTTGAAAAATGCTAATACATTTCAAGTGTTTAGAATCTAAATTGATAAAAGGTATCGATTAATACGAGTACGAGTATGTTGACCTAACTCGAGGTTTATATTTCGGTTAGAATTCGCATTGAAGCTTATCATCATCCTTTCTCTTATACGTATCAGTTCTTTAATGTTTCCTTTTTAAAGCATATATATAGAAATATAAAGAAATATATTATAATACAACGCAGACACATTTTATGGAAGCTTTAGTACTCGTATTTGATTATGTGTTTAATTACAAGAACTAAAGTACTTGGCTTACCTTAGTTTTTGTAGGGTACTTATGCAGTTTTCCTAATAAAATCAAGGCACTAAATGAACATGAAGAATTTTAGGCTGAAGAACTTTACTTACTATGTGTTTCTGTAGTTTCCTTCTTAAAATACTATTAGGAAATGAACTTAAGAATTTACTTTACTTCAATAATGTGTAGTATAGTTGTTTAGTTTCAATGTATATCATATATACTTCATACATATTTACTTAACATATATTCCCTTTACACTTATTCTTACTTATTCTAGGGTAGTAAGTCTTCTTCCCTCTCGTCTCTCCCCATTTTCCTTACTTATTTTCAGTTACATCCTTATCGTTTTATTGTTGATTTCAGCGCAGTGCATCAGTTTTGTTGCTTTGCTGCTGCTGCTTGCTTGTTCGTTCCTGTTTGTTTACTTGAATGTTATTCACTTATCCGGCAAATGCAGCTGAAGGAGCTGCCACCACTCACTCACTCACTTACTCACTCTGGCGGGACTGAATACACTCACGCAGTTGCCTCGACTTGTGCACTTCGATGTGCCCATTTGTTGGCCTCATTCATTAGCCAAGTTAACGCCTTTAATTAAATAACTTAAGGCGCCGCTGTGCCACCCACTTTTGTATACCCTATGCCACTCTTCTCTATACCCTTTACCCCTCCTGCACCCCTCTTACCCCTCAGTTTGTAGAGGCTTCTGGCAGTTTTGCAGCTGCAATTACAGAGAATTATGTGCATAATTGCGGTCGCTTCGCTTTCGCTCAACTGCTGCAGTATTTGCTAATGTAATTATTGTGCATAATTATGCGTTTATTGTACAAATGAAAACAAAGATAACAGCCAGATGAGCGGCTGGGAAGGAGGGGGAAGGAGAGAGAGGGAGAGGGAGCTATCCCTTCATCGAGCGTAGGCAGCAAATCATTTGTGCGTCATTCCGCAGGACAATTTGACTGTTTGGTGCCAGCATTTGACTGATGACCAACAGGGATCGAAAGAGAGGGAGAGGTACCCTTCTGCCACTCTCTTCTCTCTCTTTCCCTCGCTTCTGGCTCTACCAATTGCCAATCCGTTGGCATTACTGTTCACATTCTGCGTTCCATTCGAGGGGCATCCTTGCAACGTCCTCGATTGCATTTTAATCGCGTTGCTTTTGGCAAACAGTTAATGAAGTCGCGGCCAAGCGCAGCGCATTGATTGTGTGTGGCATGCAACATGCTGCTGCTGCTGCTGCTAGTTGCAATGCGGCACTGGAGGCGGAATTAAGCAGCCGCAATAGGCAGGCAACTCACTTTAAACATGGCAAAAGATTAGTCTGTGGCAAGTGGGACAAGTGCAGGGAAAATTGTAGGAAAATGCTATGAAAATTGGGGGAAATTGTAGGTAAGTTTAGGAGGAAATTTTAGGAAATTTTAGGCAACTAGTAGGGAAATTGTAAGGAAATTAAATTGGGTTTCATAACTTTACTGGGAAGATATGTTTAGATTCTAGACCTTGTCTGTGAATGTTAAAGGGTTAATGGAAGGTTTGCCTTTGAGTGCAGAGAACTATTAAGCTACTTAGCTCTTATACATGGGTTATATATATATATTTTTATATATATTTTAAATCTTTAAACCTTACCCAATAACATTCTTTAATGCTTTACTCGTCCATAACTCCTTATGCCCTTTGTTTCTAAGCTTTGCTAATAGCTTGTCATAACTTCGACTGTGTGTTCTAATCAGTTGGCGATTTGTCACTGTCCTCCCCCTCTTCCCCTCTCTCACTTCCTCTCTGCATTATCTGCAGAGCTGTCACTATTGAATAACAAAGTTCAATGCAGCATGGAATCCCCTGCGATGCCTTCTGCCCCCTCCTTCATTCCCCTCTTGCTTGCAATGTCCACCAATGTCAAAGACTCTTTGCAGCTGCTGCGGTTCTGCGACTCGATTTATATTTGCCATTTCCTGCCAAAACACGAAAGCGAAGACACAGTGGAAGGTAGCTGGTAAGCGAGGGAGAGAGGGGGGCGGGCTGATTCACGAGCGAGAGAGGTGGAGATGGGGGATTACAACTGTAGCAACATCCCAAAGCGCTGTGCAAACATTAACCCCAAACTAAGTGAAGGTCTGGCTGGTCTTCCCTCTTGCTCTTACTAGCTGCCTCTGGTACTATTTCCTTCTCTCTCTTCCTCTCTCTCTTCCTGTCTCTCTCTCCCTCTGTCTTCAGCTGATTTGTTGCTGATGTGTTCTTTCACTAAATTCACTTAAATTCCTGTTATTTCCGCATGTTTCACACCAAGCAACGCTCGCCTTGATTCGTCTCCTCGCCTTGCCTGGCCTGCTTGCCACACAAATCTTTGGAGTCTGGAGTCGACACTTACTCCACATTCCCCTCATGCTGTACTCCCTTCTTCCGCAGTCCCTACTCCCAGTCCATCTCCTCTATCTCTTCTCTTCTGCCTTGTGCACTCGTTTCTTTTGCAGCATTTTCTTTGCTTACGTTTTTGCCAATTTGCACTTCATGAATAAGATAGTGCCTCAACCGAGCTGCAGGGTGGAGAGGGGAAGAGGGAGGGGCTGTAGGGAATCTGTTGCCTCTTGTGCTGCACGCTGCCTGCTGCCCCATTAGACAATTTGCACACATGCCATTTGGCCAAATCGAACGACGGCGTCGCCAAATGTTTTGTTTGTTGTTGCCCCAACTTGATTCGCTTCTCACTTGCAGCAGATTGATGCATTTTCCCTTTCCTCCCTTTCCGCTCTCCCTCTCCCCTTCTAAACATCCGCTGTTGACCATTTAAAGTCTCTTTCAAGTGAGCAGCAAATTTCCCGCTGCATTTTCCAACAAATTTTCCCCGCAATTTTCATTTGTTTAACTTTGATTTAAGCTCTTGCCAAGGCGGCACGTTTCTGGCACATTTTCGGGAACAGGTTGGGAGGGGGGAGGGAAAATGTTCATGTTAATAAAAGTGGCAAAAAGTAGAAGGAGAGAGAGAGAGAGAGAGAGTAGGAAGGAAGTAGAGCACATGTGCTGCCAGGGAGAGTGGAGCAAGGTGTGGCAAATGCGCTTCGAGTGATGCATTTTTGATATGCTGCCCCGCCTCTTCCCTTCTCTTCCTGCACGTTTTCATTTTGGCAAGTGTATGCGATTTTACGGATAGTTTTATGCGGTTTGTTTCTGCCTGCAAGCGCTGCTGCGAAGCCGTATAAAGCTTTATGGTTCTTTAAAGAAGATATTTAAAGCTAGCTTGGTTGCTGAATCTGAGTGGAGTTACCATAAGTAGAGCTTAAGTAGAGAACTTGTGCCAGCAATGAGAGGAAGAAGAAACTTTAAGTACCTATGTAGCTGTGCATAAACTAAGAACGTACCATGTACCTTGTAATAATAAAGGTACCATAAGGAGGTTAGGTATAGGTACCATGCCTTCTTGTGCTAGGGAATAGTGTATGGCACCTATTTTTGTAAAGGTATAGATACCCACATAAGGAATAGGTATATTTATACCATATACAATATTTATGGTACTTTTTGGTATAAAGCTTTAGGTACCATACCCATCTATGGTACCTAATTATGATAAGGAATAATACCCCAACTATTTAAGGTACCTTTTTATGGAAAGGAGTTGGTACCATTAACTTTTCATATAAGGGTATCGGTACCATACATTTTAAAGGTACCATACATATTTATGTTACCTATTAATGTAAAAGTATAGATACCACACCTACTTAAGGTACCTACTTATCTAAATAAGAAGAAAACAATTTAATTAGCAATTTTTAGGTTTAATCTGGTCTTCGCTCACCTGCGCTCTTCCATTGGGACGATTGGGCTTTGGCCTCTATATCATAACCATATACCCATGATTCGTCACCAGTCATGACCCTTTTGAGTGAATTTGGGCCATCGTTGACGTCATTCAACAGCCCTTGAGCGATGCTCATGCGACGGTTCCTTTGGTCAAACTTAAGCAAAAAATCGCCGAGCACGCAAAACACTTATAACCGTTACGCCTCTCACAACCAAACCCAAAATGCTATACACTTGAAACTTGGTACAGATGTTCGGGAAGAGTGTACCAACATAACAAAACTAAAAAAATCTATAATCGAAAGTACTTTGTCCGCGAAATTTGAGTCAGTCACCTTAGTTTTTCGTATATTCTCAATCAGCACTTCCTGGACGGTGGAAAGTCATGTCTGTGTGTCCGTTCTTTCTATTATAATCCCAAACTGGAGCCCACACAAAGGAAAGCTTGGCAGAGCGCAGCTTCCTACTGCAACAATAGCTTTACTTATACTTTGTAACTGTTGTTTTCTCAGCAACTTGTTCGCTATATTTATCAATACTTTTATCATTTATCAATACTGGTTTTCAATCGCATACTGCTTCTCTTCTCATTAAATTCTGCTACTCCTTTCACCTTGTTTGCTACTCTTACTACTGTTGCTTATACTCTTCTACTTATTTCTACTAGCACCTTCTACCTTCCTCAGTACCTTCTACCTCTTGCAGTATCTAATGCCCTTCTACCTTCCTCTGACTGCTGAAGTTCTCCACGTTCTGCTGCTCTTCCTACTTTGGTCTAAACTCCACTTCTTATTTCTAGTAGCACCTTCCTCCCTTCTACCTTCCTCAGTACCTTCTACCTCTTGCAGTATCTAATGCCCTTCTACCTTCTTCTGACTGCTGAAGTTCTCCACGTTCTGCTACTCTTCCTACTTTGGTCTGAACTGCACTTCTTATTTCTAGTAGCACCTTCCTCTCTTCTACCTTCTGCAGTACCTAATACCCTTCTACGTACTGACTGCTAAAGTTGTCTCCCTTTTCTTGCTCTTAGTTTCCCTCTACTCCCTCTCTTACACATAAGTCGCAACCTCTTTTGCTATACACATCAAACAATTTATGCCCCAAAATCGGCTCAGGCTTACGTCACTTGCATTCACATTTGTTCACCTCTGTCTCTTGTTGAGTCTGCCCTCCTTTCCTCCTCCACTCGTGCAGACTGTTCAGAAATCATAACGCACTCTCGAGTTCCGATCCCAATCAAACCTCACTTCAGCTAGACACGAAGCGTGCACTGCAGAGAGGGAGGAGGGGAAAGGTGCCTGGGAACAAAACCTCAAAATCGACGGTCTGTGAATGCAAACGCAGCTCTAGACTTGACGCAATAGTTTGTGCCCCACGAGCTGGCAGCAGCATCGTGGCCTCATGGAGCGTAAAATGAGGTTATGCCCGGGCTGCTGCCTCCTCTGCCTGGAGTAGTTGCTGCCGCGTGTGCAACATGTTTCTTTTTGGCCTTCTGTGTGATTTATGAAGAGCGATTTTAATGACATTTTCTCCGACTATCTCGAGCACAATGCTTGAGAGTGTGTCTCTGTGTGTCTCTGTGTGGGAGTGTGTGGCAAGTTGGCAAGTCATGCGTGCCTCTCTTATAAGTGGACACACCTCGCATGTTGCACGTTGCACGTTGCAGTGAGATAAGTTCGGGTCAGTTTTGCTGCTGCTGCTGATTTCGCAAACCTTAGAAAAATCTGCACAATCATGAACCGCAGAGACCTTTTCCTTTTGTTATTTACATTCATGCAACTCGCTCTATAAATAATCCAAGTACGTATTGTATAAGCTTTGCTCCTTCTTGTTGTTGTTGTTGCACATTTCCATTTCAATTGCCTTTTGAGTGGAAAAATATGCAAATATCGATGAGGAGAGAGGGAGAAAGAGAAGGGAGACAAACTGCATCGATGTGCTGCAGTAAATTGCAGTTTGCCAAAAACATTTTGCCATTTGTTTGAGCTGCCTTCCCTTTCTCTCCCTCTCACTCTCTTGCTCTTTCTCTGTCTCCTGCTCTGCGAGATTTATGAGCCGAAGCTGCAGCAATTTTAATGTGTGGAAATGAGAACTCTCTATTGATATATCGTTGCTGATATGGCATACGAGAGTATTCCGAACATTATTGACAGTAGCAATTGCAATATGTTCTCGCTTATTGTTCAGTTATTCGATTCCCTTATGCAATTGAGCAGAAGCGAGTCAAGAGAGGAGTCGAGCATTGGCATTTCAAAAGTGCCCAAGAAATGAGCAGCAGCAGAGGAAGAGAGACAGGGAGAGTATGGAAGAGGGAGATAAGAGGGAGCATATGATACGTTATGATGATATGTTAAAGTGTATTTATGATAGGTCCAAGGCAGGCTGGCATTGAATGACTGCAACACTTGTTTGGGCAGTAGAATGTGCACTTGAGTTTCCAGTTGAATTACAGGGTATAAGGAGGGTATGCAAGGGCAATAGATAGTCATTAAATGCAGTAAAATGTGGCATTGAAAATGTAGTATATGTTGGTCTCCTCTGCTGATTGCTTAGATTAATTGTTTAAATTTATTTCCAAAATAAGGAAAGCATTAAAACCTAAGGTTAAGGTATTTCTGTCTGTATGAACACGTTAAACTCAGTAACTAAAAGAGATAACAACACCAAAATTGGCAGGAAGACTTCTGTTTACTCAAAGCTAATAATGACTCATGAAAATTTGTAGTGCCACGCCCAGAGCCTACGTTTATAGTAAAGTAACTAAGTTACACGTGTAGTAGATAGTTAAAAAATACTGCAAAGTATGCAAAGACCCCTTCTGCTACTTGGAAAGCTTTTATAAATCAGTATTTTCATAATACAAGGTACGAGGTCGTTTGATAAGTCCGTGACTTTTGTATTTGCCGCCACCTCTTTAAACAACTCTGTCAGCAGTTATCGATTAACAGCTGACTTAAAATTTGAAGCTGCGTTTTTGGTTTGCGTTTTATAGGCATTGAAAGCAGACGATCCATCTCCATTTTCGTTAAAATTCACGAGATCGTCTGCTTTCAATGCCTATAACTAAATTTTACAGTAGCTGTTAATCGATAACGCTAGAGCAGTGTTGTATGTGCCAAATAATCAGGCTTATCAAACGACCTCATTTATATAAATAAAAAGGTATTTTCGTCTGTATGAACGCGTTAAACTCAGTGACTATTGAAAGCTGGAGACACCAAATTTGGCAGGAAGACTTCTGTACAGTTGAAGCTAATATTGTTGCAAATAAATGTGCAGTGCCACGCCCACCCCTTACGTTTATGGTAAAGTAACTAAGTTTCGCGAGCATAAGATAGTTGAGAGAAACAGCAAGTACGCATAGATCCCTTCTGCTGCTATCAAGGCTTTTATAAATGAAATTTTGAAATATATGGTTTATTTTTATAGAAATAGGGTATTTCCGTCTGTATGAGCGCGTTTAACTTCGTTACTATGTAAGCTAGAAACACTAAATTTGGCTGGAAGACTTCTGTATACTTGAAGCTAATAATGATGCATGTTAATTTGTTGTGCCACGCCCACCGCCTATGTATTTGGTAAAGTAACTAAGCTACACGTGCAATAAATATTAAAGAAATGTAGAGAATATGGATTTGGCAATGGCATATGAGTTGATTCCTTCTGCTGCTCACAAAGCTTTTATAAATCAGCATATTCTTCTAAAAACTTAAAGATTAAGGTTTTTCCGTCTGTATGAACGTGTTAAACTTCGTAACTATTGAAGCTAGAGACACCAAATTAAACAGGAAGACTTCTGTATACTTGAAGCTAATAATGATTTATAGAAACTTGCAATGCCAGGCCGAAAACTTCAAAATTCCAATACTGCTTCAAAATCTTCAAAGACAAATACTTTTCTTTCTCTTTGTACTTTTTAGTTCTCGAATTTAGTCTATTTAAACTGTATTGTGGGCATGTAGTATATATTATGATAACTAAACCTACTATCGATGTCTTCTCTTATATGATACTTCTTCTCAATTATTTTCGCTACGATAAAGACTTCCCCCCTTCTGCTGCTGTTGCCACCTTAGCTTTGCTCTTGCTGCCCGCTAAGTTTTCCCTTTTTCGTCGCACTTTAAATTAATTTCAATCTAAAAAAAAATGTCGAAATTAAACCCAAAGTCGAAGCAATAAATTACAATTCGATGTTCTTATCGCATAATGCGTCGCCTGCCAGGGCGAGGCTATAAATCAAGTGGAAAGCGCTTTCTTCTCTCCCCCAAACAGCCTTACCTAGCCACAGATGCCTTGCAATTGTTGTTGATACTCCTCTAGTTGTTGTTGTTGTTGGTGGTGTTGTTGTACTGGCTCTGTTGATATGGGTAGCGAGTGTGAAATCTAACAAAGCCGCCGCGTGAATAATTAAAATGAATTGCCCAAAGTTTTTCCACAGCAACATTCGTTCCCTTCGTTCCCTTCTCATTTTCCAGCATTATTGCTTTTTAAAGTCTTCTGGTCACATGTGCCTGGGTGTGTATATATGTATATGTGTGTGTATTGCCAAAAGCATCTTCAATATTTTGACGCGCCGCTGCCATAAATAAATTAACGCCCCCAAGTCCATGAAAATTATGATGATAATGATGAAGATGATGCTGATGATGTTGCTCAATGAATGAAAATTCTCTGACAGCTAATCGGGTATTCGATACATTATGATATGTGCCTTATGCTCTTTGTAATTTGTAATCGAATACCCCGAATTTGTATAGCTGCATTGTAATGTGTTGCATGATTGATTTCGCTTTTCTAGAGTATTCTTTTTTATTTTTTCTTTTAGTTTTCTTTTTTTGGGGTTCATTTTGGGGTTTTTCAGTGCGTTTAACCCCATTAATCAATGCGGGGTCGCGCTCTCGCTCACTCTCGCTTTGCATATTGCAATTCGTTGCGCTTGAGAGCGGAGGGAGGGGGGTGAGGAGGGGGCAGCGTGTTGTATTGTGTGTGGTGCGTAGTTCTTGTTGTTGCTGGTGGCGCTGTGCGCGGCAGTTTGAGATTTATGACCCTTCAAAATGCAATTAAATTTAATTGAAGCGCGAAAAAACGCGCGAGTTCGCCGGCGATTGTTTGTCTTTTTCACACACTCTCTCTCTCTCTCTCTCCCTCTCGGTGCTGCCTCTATCTGCATCTCAACGACACTCATACGCCCTGTTGGCCATTTAATTAATGGGCCCAAATGCGTTTCCAGTCGCACAACAGCAGCAGCAGCAACCACGGGCAATAAAAACAAATCTTTTACAATTGCATATTCAATTTCAGCATTTTACCGCTTTTTCCAGCTGCCTTCCCCCTTTCCCCGCATTTTCCATGTGGCTGCAGTTTTTCCGCCGCACTTTTTTGACTATTTTTTTTTGTTGTTTCTCTTTTTGTTATTGGTTTCTGTTTTTGATAAAGTTTTGCTGCTGCTTTGCTTGTTTATTTGCTGTGCTTGCCTCCATTATTCATGCTTATCGGTTCTTCATTATGCAACTGATTTATTGGCTACTCTTGCTGTATATACCTTTCTTTCTTTACATCTCCCTTCCTCTTTCTCCTCTTTCTACTTGCTCATTTGGGCGCCATTTAATTATATTTACATTGAGGTGCGAAAATTTGCATTTCATTGTTTGCACTCTTATTGCACTTTCCGTTGTTGCTTGTTGTTGTTGTAGTTGCAACTGTTGCTTGTTGTTGTTGCTGCTGCTGTTACAGTTTATGCGTATAATGCCTACAAATTTTGTGGTTGCCCTTTTGCGGTTTTTGCGGTTGTGTGCAACAGAATTTGTTGTGGAAGGGAGAGCGTGAAGTGAAAATAAATGTTGAAGTTTGAGGAAATCACTTTGAAATTTGCAGGGGAAAATTAAGAAACAATAGGCAAAGGATTAGGAGATGATTGGAAGTGTTTTAAAAAAAAAAATGTTAGATTTATTGAGATAATATTAAAGTTTACATACTCTTAAATGAGAAGAATTATATTATTATATATTTGAGAGATGTTTAATCTAATTTAAATAAAGTCTTCCACAGCAAAGTAGTCCGAATGGTTGAATATAAAATTAGTTGCCTTTCAGTCCCATAAATACCTCAAACCTATTATCAACATCATTCACATTAAAAAGGCAATAATATAAGATTTTTCAATATTAAAGCTACATAAAACCCTCTCAAATGTATATAAAAAGAACAACTTTAATAAATCTTGCATATCCTTTCATTGGAATTATTAAAAAACTGCAGCAAACAAACAGCAAAACCGCCAAGATAAACAATTAGATTTATTCATAAGTCCCTCCCTCCTCCTTTCTCTCTCTCTCCATTTCTCTCTCTCCCTGTTAGAAGATATATTGAATTATTTATGATTGTCAATATTTGCACTGAGAGTGTAAAAGGAGATGTGCATAAAAGTGGCGGAGAACAAAGCCGGAAACCACAACGGAAGACAAGCACTCGCAGCTCTGGTTCGCTTTGTTGCCTCTCCTCCTTCTGCTTAATAATGAAAAGCAGAAGAAGAAATAATAATATTTACAATAAATAAAAGCGCACAAACATCAAATCACTACAAGGATAACAACAAATATTTATGACGCGGCTGAAGTGAAGAAGAAGAAAGGCAGCAGCAAAGTGAGAATATAGTGGAAAATGTTGAGCGAAATTGAAAAGGACAAGTTAAGCGTTTAGGACCGCAAAAGTAGACGGAAAAACCTCAGCAAGAAGGGAATAAATAGAGGGGGAGATGGGAGAAAGCCGCATGGAACGTGGCTAATAGAAAGGAAAGAAAGAAAAAGGCAACGCAAAAGCCGCATAATAAATCATGCCTGACTCGGGCCCGACTGCACTGACGGGATATGCGGGCATAAAGGACATTCGCATGTTCATAAAAAGCCAGTATAAATATAGAAAAATGAGAAATAATAGCAAATAGCCAGAGCAAGAGAGAGAAAGTGAGAGAGAGGAGAGAGACAGCGAGACGAAGCCAGAGTCAAAGCAAGCGACAAAGTCAATTATGCAACAAGGCACCATGAGAGCGAGAAGGGAGCAGGGGAAAGGCAGCTCAGCCAAGACGGTTATGCTTTATATATAGTTAACTGCCAGAGCCAGACGGTATTATTGAAATATTAATGATCCGACATTATTAAAAAGTTGGCGAGACCCGCGCGCGACGCGCAGCGAGGGGAGACTGCAAAGTTTGCCGACTACGAAAATCGAATTGCAAATTGCAATCAAAACTTAATCAGTTTAGAGGCTTAGACTTTGCTCAAGCCACAGACGAGCTACTTCCCTCTCGCTCTCTACTTCACTCTCCCTCTCTCTCTCTCTATACTTGCCCTCCCATTCGCAGTGAACCCGTCCTGCAGCTATTTGCAGAGCTTTTCATTAGTTGGCAACGCGTGCAGAGCTGCTTGCTCTGGCCAAAAATGTGAATATTTTTGGAAAATTAAAAGGATTTTGTGCGTCAATATTGACACAAGACTCCAGCAGGCAGCGCGGTTTGCCTTTGACTGTGGGACAGACAGACGGACGAACAGATTCGCTGACTGACTGACTGTGTGACTGACTGACTGAATGAGGGATTGTATTCGCGAGTAAGGCAAATAGAGCTCGCTCAGCGCTTTCGAGTGCCTGAGTGCAGCAGTATTTTTTTATTGCCATGCAGTATATCCCTCAGTTATGATCTATGTGTGTGTCTGTGTGTGTGTGTGGCACATTCAAAGAGCAAAGCACTGTTTGCATTTTTATTGAGCTGACAGAGAGAGAGAGGGAGATAGCAGGGAATAAATGGGAGGGAGATAGATGAAAAGAAGTTTTAATGGCGCATTTCGGCGATATCCGTTAGCAGCTGCACTTTGATTGATGAGACTAAGTGAAAGGGGTGTGTTGACATATATTAAAATCAAACAGATGATAGATAGATAGACGAGATATATAAAAGACAGATATATTAATTATATTAAGCAATTTCAATCATTTAGCTGAAATTATTCAATCAATTTCCCAGCATTTCCCTTTAAAACTACTTTGAGTAACAGCCTTTGCTGTTAACACACTTTAACAGCAGCATTTCATTGCTGTTAACTTAACAGTATTGCTGTTAAGAGTCTTGCTGAGCATATAAAACAAATTTAATAAGATTTATTTGACAATTATTCTTTCAGGCATTTAATTTGTCTGCTATCAATCTAAAGACTTGTTTACCTAATTGATTCCCCACTCCCTCTCTCTTTCACTTTCTCTCTCTCTACCACCTGCTGGCCTGGCAGAGCTTTGCCCCTGGGGCACATAACGCTTATAAATCATAAGTCGGCCTGAAATGAGAGTAAAAGAGGAAGGCAAACAGGAGCAGGAGAGGCAGAAAATGTGTGTAAAAATTAGCGCAAAACAATTACGTGACTTGTCAACTAATTACAATATTATGTCCATCTGCGCGGACATCCCGTCGCTTTGTCTCCTGTTATCCTCCCTCTCTCTCTCTCTTTCTCTCTCTCTCTCTCTCTCTTTCTCTTTCCTTGCTCAGGTAATTAACGCGTGTCATTTATGCGTGACAGCGAGGAAGAGAAGCTCATAAAAATGCCACGCAGGTGACAGGCGAACATAATTTGTTTAAGGTGCCCTCTCGCCTTCTCTTTCACTCCATCTCCCTCTCTCTTTCTCTCTACCTCTTCCCACTCCTCTCTTCCTTTTCCTACCACTCTCCCATCCCTTTGTTGTTGTCATTTTTATGAAAATTCTGCAATAAATTAAAAATTATTGCCGTACTTTGTTTTTTAATGTTGCCGCCGCCACTTCCCTTTTCGCACAGTGTAGCTTAATTTCATGCATATTCCTTATTATTATTTTCTCGTTTTCTCTCTCCCTCTACATCCTCCTTTTCTTTGCTTTGCGCTTTTCATGCAAATGTTTGCGCACAGGTGATAAAGTCGCCCATTGCCGGGCTCCATTATTCATTGTGGCGCCATCGAGGATGCTCTTTGGGTGATTACAATTTATGCAGAGGCATGTGCATTTCTAAAAGAGCACAAGGGGGCAGGGGTGAGGGGGTGGAGGGAACAGAATTATGGCCTATTTACTGCCAGATTACCCCATGGAGTCTGTAGGCTTAGTGTGGGGTAAAGTTAAGATTGAGGCTGAGCGCAGATATAGAAAAGCGTTGGTAAACAGAGCAATAACTGGTAATAAGGTTGACTTTGGTCTTCTACTGTTATTGAGGTACTTCTAACTACTATTCTAATCTTATATTGTGGTATACACTTACTACTACTATTCTTCTTATATTGTGGTATATTTCTACTACTATTCTTTTTCTTACTAATGTACTAATTTTACTCACCTTATTACTGGTACTGCTACTACTTATCTTACTACTACTACTACTATTTACTACTACTACTGCTACTACTATTTACTACTACTACTACTACTTCTATTTACTACTACTACTATTATTTACTACTACTATTTACTACGTTACTACTACTATTTACTACTACTACTACTATTTACTACTACTACTACTACTACTATTTACTACTGCTACTACTATTTACTACTACTACTACTACTGCTACTACTACTTTCTATTACTTTCTACTACTACTACTACTTTCTACTTAGTTACTACTACTACTTACTACTACTACTACTACTACTATTTACTACTACTACTACTTTTCTACTACTACTGCTAATTTACTACTACCACTTTTCTACTACTATTACTTTTCTTCTACCACTACTTTTCTACTAGTAATAGTAGTTACTACTACTACTGCTACTAATACTACTACTACCACGACTATTACTTCTAATACTGCTACTTTTACTACTACTACTATTTCTACTACTACTACTACTTTTTTAACTACTACTACTTCTTCTACAATTACTACTACTTTTCTTCTACTAGTACTACTTTTCTACTACTACTACTTACTACTATTATGGTACTACTACTACTACTACTACTACTACTACTACTACTACTACTACTACTAATCTTTTCTACTACTACTACTACTACTACTTCTACTACTACTATTTCTACTACTATTTCTACTACTACTACTACTACTCTACTACTACTATTTTATACTATTGCTATAAACTTACTACTATACTACCTAGTATTGGACAGTACTGTAGCAGTTATAGTATACTTCTTTATTTCTTATACTCCTCATCGACATTTACCAATAATCTACACACATATTGCAAATACTTCCCTGGTTCTCTTCAGCTCCATCTCTCTTTTAAAGCACTTTCACACTCCCTATTTTTCTTTAAATATTTTCAATACCTCTGCTATAACTGTCCCTGCCTCTTCATCAACTCCACTTGGCTCCCTTTCCCATTGAAACAATGTTTTCTAATCTATTGTTTATCCAACACCATTTCCGCATTCATTTCACTTCAAAAGTGAGAGAGAAAGAGTTCCTTCGACTCCTTCCTTCGCTTAACCTTTTGGCCAAAATTACAACTCATTATGCGTCCCCGATGCGGCGCCGACTTCCTTAAGCATTTTCTTTTTGCTTTCTTTCTTTCTTCGAGCATTACGTCTCAATTTTTTGCTATTTCCTTTTTTTATTGAAATGTACACGCAATGTGGAGAGAACTCAGGCCCATCAAGGGGCTCAAGCGACGTGCTGCGTAGCCCTAAAAAGCCTTTTTCGATACGTTCTTTCCTTGGGGAATCGGGACAGTGAGTGTAAGTGTGTGTGTGTGTGGAGCAGGGAACAATACACGAGCGTGACAACGCCAAATGTGACTTTGAAAATTTGATAAATGACCCAAAGTTCGGCCGCATGTCGCCTTCATCGAAATGGAAATGAAAATGAAATAAAAATCGAGTCAGGAAGCGCAGAGAAAAAGGCAAAGTCTAAGCCAAAGCGGAATTGAAGGCGCAAACCCAAAGAGAACTGACGACTGAGTGAAGGAATGAGTCAATGAATGAAGGAATGAATGAATGAGTGAGTGAATGACTGAATGAATGGGCGGTTGAATGGACGAGTCAATGGAAACGTGCGAAGCAAAAGCAACGCGGAAAATACAAAACGAACCCGCGCGCGACACTTTTCTGATGACAAACAGACGGCGACAGCGAGGAGGAAAAACCAAGCGCCACATGTGCCACGTCTATGCAGTGTTGTCGTTGCTTCCCCTGGTTGTATCCACATTTTAGGCGCTCCCCTTTGCCATGACTTTGATTCGGCGGCATCAAAGTCAACTCAAGTCAACGCGATGCGATGCGACGCGACTCGAGTCAAGCCGAGTCATTCTTCATTTGAAATGCCGGCAGCGTGTGCTGTTGTCACAGCGTCAAGGCCTGCTGCCACGCCCCCCAAACAGCAGTCAGCCTACGAACACACACAAAGAGAAGGGGGAAAGAGAGAGAGGGAATCATTGGCCAAATTGGCTTAGGGATCGAGAGTTCTTAACTGAAAATCGTTCGACATTTATTTTCTGCTTATTTGATACTTTTGCTACTTTTCTTTTGACTGTTTGGATGGGTAGGGGAGCAGGAGGGGGAGGTGGGCAAGAAGGGAGGCTTGACTTCTTGGCAGGCGGTCGCCCCACATCAAATATTGATATTAAAAAATCGCATCACGTCGCTTAAGTTTGTAAATAATGTTCTGGAAAATTTATTAGCCAAGCTACCCCTCCACACCCTAACCTTCTACCTTCAATCCCTACACCCCCATTGCCTTGCCAAGCCTATTGACGATTCGCCTTTGTCGTTCCGTCGACTGGATAAATGTAATTTCACAGAGAATTTACTGCAGCTCAGGAATGAGTTGTGATGTTTTGTCTGGAGCGGCTGCAGGTGGGATTGTTAGGATTGTCAAGTGTTTCTAGAGTTTTATATTAATGTAAAAGAAATTTAAAATGTTTCCAAGTTTGGCTCGTGTCTATTGAAAGGGATTTATGTCGAAGTGCTGAAGAAAGTATGAGAGAATTTGTATTTTAATTGGAGTTGACTTAATTCCCAAGTTGAAAGTTAAAGGATAACAAGGAAAGAAAAAAGAAAGAATCACTTGCAGCTTTTGAAAGTTAGAACTCTTTTTGAAACATGCATGTGCTTTAATTCGAGCTTTATAATTAATGGTTTAACCTATTTGTTAGATCTATTTAAGTAGATAGGTCATATTTTTAACCTTGCAGCTTTCAATTAGTGATCGAAACACCTTTTAATAAAGATTAAACCTTTTTGTAAGATCTATTCAAGCATAATGCTTATTTTTGAAGGGTCGAAAGCTTTAAGCTTTAAAACAAAACTTTTAGCACCTTTTTTTACTAATTCAACCTATTTTTAAAATCATTATCGATTTTTCCAGTCAAATAATTTGTGTTATTTCCATCCTTGTTAAAACTTTTTTTATTATTCGACCTATTTGTAAGATCTATTCAATCATAAAGCATATTTATGTTTAAAAAGTTGAAAGCTTTAAGCTGTAAAACAGAGCTTTAAGCAGCTTTTCCTATTGATTTAACCTTTTTGTAAGAACGATTCCAGCAGTTAACTCATGTTTTTTGTATCTAGTCATTAGACATATTTGACCTATTGAACCTAATCTACCTTTCTTGACCACCTCATTAATCATTACTGCCAATTTAAAGCAGAAATATTCCCTGCACTTTTGACAATTTCAAGCCTTCACTTAATTAAAGCTTTCGTGTGCTTTTTGCTTTAATTCACGCCCAAAACTTTGCGTCCTTGTTAGGTCTGCATCTACTTCCGCCTTGCTGCCAACTGTTTTCATATGCAGACCGCCTTTCACTTAGTCACTGCTAAGACAAAGCAGAAGCGTCTCACTCGCTCTCCCTCTCTTTCGCTTTCATTCCCTGTCTTTCTCTTTCTAGCTCATTTCCCTCTGTCAATTGGCTCACTTAAAATGCCAGACACAAAACGAAACTGGACGCTGCCGTCGCTGCAACCAATTCGATGCTGAGTCGCGTCAGATAAAAATTAATTTCCTTCTTAGGGCGGAAAGGGAATCAGAAGAGGGGGAGGATAGGGGAAGAACTAGGAATGAAGCTCAGTGCTTTTGTGTTCGTAATCAATATAATTACAGTGGCTATTCGAAAATGTCGCACACGTAGTTGCAAGAGTAACGAAAAATTGGCCCAACTGGAGGCACGTAGCACGTTGCCAGCCGAGCAGGAGCAACAGGAAATAATACACATACGCACTGTGTGCCGCAGCAGAATTATAGGCAAACATTTGGGCTAATGGGTGGAGGGGGTAGAGGAGGGAGAACAGTTGTGGCAAGTAATTGACAAACATGCCACATGCTACTAAACACAAATTAGAGAAGCTGCTGCGTGCAACCGCCCGTGGCAATCAATTGATTTGGCAGCAGGAGAAGGGGAAGAGGAAGGGGAAGAGAGACTGGGACAGTTGATATTCCACTTAGCTGTTGTTGTTGCCACCAGTCAAAATGTCAATTAGGAGCAGGAACATTTTGGGGATAACAGCCGCAACAGCAACAAAACGATCGCCATTTGCATTTTGAGGTCGTTTTTTGTTTATGCAAATTACTGCGTAGGGTGGCCCGTTGTGTGAGCACTTTTTTTATTGTTTAAATTATCAACATAAATGTGCGTAAATATATTTTTCGCTCGAATTGCTTTAATGGCCCATTTTCCCTCTGTGTCTCTCTCTCTCTCTGTGTCTTTTTGTGTCTGTCTCTTTGTTGTCCATTTGGGGAGGGGCTGTGGGCGAGCCAGAAAAACATTACGCCCAATAAAATAATTTCCTTAATGATGTTGCCATTTTGGCAGGCCGGCCAAAAGTAACTGGCGCCCTCTGTTGGTCGTTTGCCAGTTCAGTTTCGAGGGGGGGAAGCTGGAATTAAGTGCAGCTGCCGAGGCGGCTGGGCCTGTCAGCGTGTCGCCCACTCGGACTCCTTTCTACTCTCCTCTCTTTGCTGCTCTCTCTTCTCTCTCTTCTTCTCCCTCGCTCTCTCTTTTATCAGCGCCTTATAAACCAAATGCAGCTTCATTTGTCAGTCTGGTCCGGCACAGTGTTGTCTTATTGCTTTTTTGGGGGGAGGGAGGGGGAAGGGTGTCTGCGGATCGTTTATCAATGCGCCATTAAAGTGCGCGCGCCATGCCATGTGGCGCCCTCTGTCGGACATGGCGTTGCCAAATTGCAATATGGCGCGTTGGTGTTGCCAGCGTGCATATCCGGCGAATGACAAACTTCTCTCTCAACAACAACAATAACATTTCGATACTGTCCTCTGTCCACACATCGAAGTGTTCCACTTTGTTGTTGTTGCTGCTGCTGGCTGCAACTAATATCCGTTTCCGTTGTAGACAAAATGTGTTGCCATTTATAATGTCAAGTGCTTGGCGCAAGGACAAGCTTCTGTGTGTGGAAGAGAGAGTGGGAGAGGGATAGAGCATGAGAAGGATGTGGGCGCCTAACAAGGCATAACAATTTGTTCTGTTGCCACTTGTCATGGTGCAACACTGCATAAGGTTTGCAAGTCATTTAAGGCTGCTAAATAATTGAAAAGGCATTAAAAGCACTATATAGGTGCTTGCTATAAAAATTTATGGCATGAGAGAACTATCTCTGCAAAGCTTCATAAGGTTTGCAAACCAATTAAAGCTTCTAAATAATTGTAGAGACTTTATAGCACTATATAGGTGCTTGCTATAAAAATGTATAGCCAGAAAGAACTATTTCTGCAAAGCTGCATAAAGTTTTTAAAACATATAGGCTTCTTAAAAATTGTAGAGACAATTATAGCACTATATATGTGCTATAAATTTATAATGAGAACTATCTTAGCTTTATAAGGTTGAAACATTTAAACCTTCTAAATAATGTGAAAGAACTTTATATATTTTACCGGTTGCTACAAAAATGTATGGCATAAGAGAAACATCTTTGCAACGCTGCATACAAATTTTAAAACTTGCCTTCTTAAGAATTACAGAAGTTTATAATGCAGATTATTTGATGCTTCTAAATAATTGTAGATGCATTCATAGCACTATAAAGGTGCTTGCTTTAAAAATTTATGGCATACAACGCATGTATTTTGTAAGTTCATGAGGACCTCTAACTAATTGTAGATGCATTCATAGGACTATATAGGTGCTTGCTATAAAAATTTATAGCATGAGAGAAGTAATTCTGCAACGCTACATATAGTGGCAAGTCATTGAATAATCTAAATAATTGAATGAGCATTTATATTTCTTTATTGATGCTTGCTATAAAGCTTAACAGCATGAGCAAAATCAAAAAGTATCCTTTATTTATAGTCAAATCATATTTTACATAAAATGAACCACTATTTAAAACGAAAGGATGGTTCGATTAGAAATTCGTTATTGACTTCATTAAAAAGAATGAACAACTTTGCATTTCTGATTGTGCTCAACTGAAGACACGCAGAAAGAAGAAAGCGAACACATTAAAATGCGAAAATATAATTGTGAAATTGAGAAAATCTCGTCTCTGATTAGAATCTTAAATATGTGCGATACTATTGCAATTTATTCCACTTTCAGAGCGCTGACATTTCTGCATTTTTCTTCATTCTCTCTTTCTACTCTTTCTCTCTCTATGTCTTTTTGCTTCTATTTGGTTTGGCAGTTGGCAGATGTTGCAATTTGTTTTGCTCTATGCAGAACTAGAAAAACTTTCTACCAACCTAAACCTGCCCCTGCCCCGTGTCTCCTCTATGCAAAACGTACATCAAGCTGGCAGCGGGGGAAAGAGGAAGGAGAAAGAAGGCAAATATGGCAGCGACAGAGACAAATGAAGTTATTGAAACCTCATTATAATGGCGCAAGGCAAAGTGAAACAGATGGAGAATTGGAGCCAAGGCTGGCAGGAGTAGGAGGAGTGAGAGTGGGCGGGGCTAGCTGGCAATGCAATTCATCAAATGTCAAAATGCACTCGGAAAATCAACAGCCAAAAATCAGAGGCATTAATCACACACAGCGTACAACGCAACAATTGACCAGGCAAAGCCGGAAAAGCACTTGGGAAAATCTCTTCTTCCTTCTCTCTCTCTCCCTCTCTTACAATGAGCTGAAGAACTTTTAAAGATGCTGCCACTTTGAGGAACAATTTTTCAAAAATTAGCCAAGAAGCGCAGCCAGACAAGACGCGCAACGCGGCATCGGTGGCGACCCAATCGAGCACGTCCAAAACTAATTTCTCTTGATTACGCGTGCTACGAAAGTGGGAATCGAGTGCTGATCGGAGAAGGAGAAGGAGACGGGGGAGAGGAAGCAGACAGTCAGACAGCATGCGGGACGACCAAATTGGCTTTGGCGCTGCTTGACTAGCACTTCAATTTTCGAATGCAGACGCCACCAATCTCTTAAGACCGCCACCTCGTTAGCGGGAGATGTGCTCGTGACACGAGAGCAGGGAGAAGTAGTGATTGAATGCAATGTGATAGCTTGGAGAAGGAACAGGGGTAGTTATAACATGACATCTAGATAGTTAAAGAGTTGATATTGTTAAAAAGAAGGCACTTCGTGTCACGCGCTCATCTCAATTGCTAGACATTCTGTCATATCGTTGGCTAAGAGATGTGCGTTACCCAGATAAGATAGGAATAAGAATAAGCACGGGATTAATCGCACTTGGTCTCATCTAAGAAATTATATGTCTACCTAAATATTACCTGAAGATGTCCGGACACGATAAATGTATTATAGCTTATTAAAGAGAGATTGATCCATTTACAACGGTATTCAAGTCTTATATCGAATGACGTAAGACTTCCAGCACTTTGA